>CM065804.1:211502700-212134100 GCA_033398695.1 Orobanche coerulescens
TCTGAGCAAACATATCTCCAGAGCATACTGCAAGTTAGAACGAAAGAGATATACAGTGCTTAACATCAAGAACAGCTATCATCAGCTCAAGAACGTGATATTCAAAGCTGCTGTTCTTACCTGGTTACCTACCTTTTACCTCTGTGTAAAAACCGAGCTATGTGTGAACTCAACAAGTTATTCTGACCTGTGTGGGACGAATAAGGACGAAGCTTTGGAACTGTGTATGAAGAAGCTAGTCAAGAAGGAAGCTTTAACCAATCTGTGTGAACGGTTGAAAGCGACATTCTTTGTATCAATCTGTGTGAACGATACAAGGATAGGTTTGTTTATAATTACGTAGTTGTGTACGCAGTAATTATATAATAAACTTTTACTCTGTGTGGAGGACCGGTGGACGTAGAGGGGTTTACCTCGAACCACTTAAATTGCGTGTTATTTACCTTCGCTTTCTTGTTTGAAATAACTGTGATATATTAAGTATACACCTAATACGTCGTTGCTGTATCCACGACAACTAACTGTATCCAAGACTTCCGCTACGCACTCAGATTTAGATTCCATACAGTTTGTTGTTTAAACGATTTTCCAAACTGTATCCAGTATACTTAAGTGGCCAACATTCTAGTTCAGATTAATCATCATTTTATCCTCTCCAACACAGTAAATCAAAGTAAACATTTCTTGAATCTAGAATTTTGGGATTTGAGTGTTTTCCTTCCGATCTCTTCAAGTTAGCTTGCTATTATGTTGGAACATGATGAATATGGATTATCTACCTTGGATACATGTGTTCCTACAGAATTATTGGTGTATTTGTTGGATTTGTTGAGTATTTGGGGAATTATTCAAGAACCCTTGATGTTTGACTTTGGTTATTTTGGGGGTTTCCGATTAGATGTTGTCGCAATCTCGAATGGAGTATTCCTATTGGATTATTGATTATATTGATGATGTTTTGTTGGATTGAATTACTTTTGGAGGTTGGTTTCGATATAATTGGGGTTGGTTGTAATCAATGGAAGAATGTTTGCAACGTATTCATTATAATGCCCCATAGAGTTTGGTTATTGTTGTGTCGACTTTTGAGTTGATTATAATCGTGCTTGATTCGTATATTAAGCGGATTATTGGTAATTGTGTTATTCAAGGTTGTTGGAGCGACCGATACTTCCACTTAGGACGTTTGTTCGAGGAAGGACTTTTCTTCACCGGTATTATGTAAGTTAATTCTTACTCAGTTAAGAGGATACTCATTCATTTCGTTGTTATTCATTCATATTCATAATTCATTCATAGAATATTAATCATGTTGAGACCTGGAATTATCAAACTAATCATTCATTTCACGAGGAGCGACGGTTTCAATCATTTCAGTGAGTTGTCATTCATTTCATTATTATTTCATCTCGGTGAGTCATTTTTGACCCTTGTCGGATTTTTATTCATTATTATTCATCATGGTCACTTTTGTTCTTGTGACCTTCTGGGATCATATTACGTGGCCGGGTGGTTATGTGTGGAATTTTTAGTCGGGTACACGATAGTCATGTGATGCGGGTTCACCGACACACTGGACTGTGCACACTGTAACGTGCCTCCGTGAGACTAATTAGGTACAAATGCGGGTGTGTCCGGACACTCGTCTTGTGCACTTGCACGTCCCATTACGGGCGTACTATGATGCCCCTCTTCAGCTTGATTTCATAACTAAGATATATAATGATTGTGTTTATTCAACTCTTGAGGATTGTTGTTCTGTGTAATTGACCCCGTTGGGGATGTTGTTTTTAGGTCATGGTAAGGCAAAAGCACGGGAAGAGAACGTTGACGACGAGGAGTCCCAATGATACTAGTAGGGGGCCCAGTCCTTTCAGTCATTCATGTTTCTTCATTTTTTTTATTTCCGCTGCAGTTTCCGTTTTAATGTTCATTTTATTCAGTGTTGTATATTTTATCTTCATATAAAATATACATGTATTCTGTATTTCCTGGGTGTATTGTACTTAAAACTCCTCATCTGAGTAATTGATAATATAATGTGGTTCGGTACTACAATTATATTATTTAATTTATTAATTTTCATCCGCCTGGTGGGTCCTAGTTTGGGATCCACGGCACTGTAATAGCCGCCTAGTTTGGGGTGTTACAAAGTTGGTATCAGAGCGTGGTTTTGAATACTACCTTCCGAGTCATGTCTCATTTGAAATCATCGTTCACCAGACTTGTATCATTGGACTTTCACGTCACGTGTGACCTGTGCAAGCGCCAAGCCCCTCAGACGGAAAGGACTGTAAGATTTCTGACGTCATGGTATAATTTCTGGCAATAAGAATCACTCATTCATCATTCATCAGTCAACAATCCTCAATGATCATTTTCATTTTTGATCATGTCGATCATGTTAACTCATTAATCACTCAGTCAATTTCATTGCTCAGTTATTGATCTTGTGGATCGTATCATTAATCTTGTTAACTTGTTCAAGATAATCATTTCAAAAGTTTCATCAGATAATCATGTCACCTCAGTTGATCCTTCATGTAATCATTGTGTTAGAGCGCGTATGCTCATTATTATCATTTCATAATGCGATATTCACGCGAGATCTATAATTATCACGTGACTTTCCTACTTCAGTATGGAGAGAGCTGTCGGAGAACACAAGGAAAGAGGCCGCGGTGCAAGCCGAAAACCGGGAGCTCGTGTGAATACACGCGCGAACGCGAGGATTAATGCTAATTCAACAAACAGCGACGCTGCCGCTCATTCACCCGGAAATAATCACTCAGTGTCAGGAAGCCGTACCCGGGACACAGCTCAATCGGAAGCTGTTCGGGTTGATCCACTCACTTTTATGCAGGGCATGATGGCCCAGATGCAATTGCTTAATCATCATTGCGCCACTCTGGCCGAATTAATCGAGAAAGCTCTTACTTATGAGCTTACTGCTAAGGAAATTGCTAAGCAACAACCTTTATCTGCTAGCAAGAAATCTAAGAATCGTATTCAGTCCTAAGGCAGTCAGGCAACCTTCAAGAAGCCTCGTGCGGGCCCTACTTTTTCCGAACTACCTCCTATGGCGCCTAAACCTGCGGAGTCTCAGTCCCGAGTGGCCAGTTCGGTCATCACCTGTTTCAACTGTGGAGCGCAGGGTCATTTCAGCACTAGGTGTTCGAGGCAGACTATCACGTGTAATAACTGTGGGATTGCCGGGCATAAGGCCCGTTTCTACCGAAGAGACTCCAAACCTACTCCAACGACATATCAGACCCCGAAGCAATCAGCTGTTCAGAATCAGGCCACTCAGTTTGCGTCGTTTAAGACGACGGGAGAAAACAAGGCGGAGCCCACAACTATCAGACAGGAGCATCCGGTTCAGGGGCTGGTAAGCCCCGAATTCATGAGATAAAGAGGACCGACGATCCGGAGGCCCGAATGATCTCAGGTACACTCGAAATTTTATCTCAACCTGTGTGTACCCTTTTTGACACTGGCGCACCACATTAATTCATTTTCGAGTCATGCTTGAGTAGACTTCATCTGAATAGTGCTACTAGTTGCGAACCTTATGTCATTGGACTACCTGACGGTAGAAGAATTATCGGAGAATGTGAGATTAAGAATTATCTGATTCAGCTTGATGGTCGTGAATGACTGGCGGACCTGATTGTGGTAGACTTACCTAGAGATGACGTTATTTTGGGTATTGATTGGATGGATCGTCACGATCCCATCCTTAGTGTCCGTTAGTGTGTGGTCACTATTGTTTCAAATGATGGAGTCGGGTGTGTATTTCAGGGGGTAATCCCAGCTGTTCCAGAAGAGTCATTAATATGATGAAAGCAGTTAAATTACTCAATCAGGGGTGTGTAGGTTATTGGTGCTATATGACCAAGACCGAGAAATCATCAGTGATGTTGGCGGATATTCCTGTAGTGAGAGAATATGCCGATGTTTTTCCAGATGAGTTACCTGGTTTACCTCCATAGAGAGATGTGGAATTCACGATAGAGTTAGAGCATGGTACGACCCTATTATCAAAGGCACCATAACGGATGGCCCCGACCGAAATGCAGAAATTAAAGAATCAACTAGAGGAATTGACCGAGAAAGGTTATATCCGACCGAGTGCATCCCCGTGGGGAGCACCAGTGTTATTTTTCAAGAAAAAGGATGGTTCTTTTCGCTTGTGTATTGATTATCGAGAGTTGAACAGGGTGACGATCAAGAATAAATATCCCCTACCCCGTATTAATGATATCTTAGATCAACTTCAGGGAGCTTCAGTATTTCCAAGATCGACTTAAGATTTGGGTGTCATTAGTTGCTAATTCGAGAGTCGGATATTGTAAGGACGGCGTTTCGAACACGCTATGGGCACTACGAGTTTGTAGTAATGCTTTTTAGGCTAACTAATGCACCTGTGGTATTCATGGAGTTAATGAATTGGGTTTTCATCGACTATTTGGATCAGTTCGTGGTTGTTTTCATAGACGACATTTTGATTTATTCTTGTGATCGAGAGGAGCACGAAGTTCACCTTCGTTAGGTTCTCGACGTGTTGAGACGAGAGCAACTCTATGGAAAGTTTTCCAAATGTGAGTTTTGGATGTCCGAGGTGACATGTGATTTCATCAGACAGAGTACGTGTCGACCCTCAGAAGATGGAGGCTATCCAAGATTGGCAACCTCCGAAGAATATTAAGGAAATCCAAATCTTTCTCAGATTAGCAGACTATTACCGGCGATTTGTGGAAGGATTTTCTAAAATCGCTCAACCTATGATGAACCTTTTTCGGAAGGATAAGAAATACACGTGGTCTGATGCGTGTCAACTGAGTTTTGAAGAACTCAAGAGCCGTCTAATTTCAGCACTGTCCTTTCCTTGCCACAAGGGACGGAAGGATTCGTGGTTTATAGTGACGCATCCGGACACGGTCTTGGATGTGTACTAATGCAGAATGGGAAAGTTATTGCCTATGCTTCGCAGCAACTGAGACCTTACGAGGTCAATTATCCTACCCACGACCTGGAGCTAACAGCCGTGGTATTCGCGTTGAAGATTTGGCGTCATTATCTTTATGGCGTCACCTATCAGATTTTCAGCGATCATAAGAGTTTGAAGTATATATTTACTCAGAAGGAGTTAAATATGCGACAGACACGGTGGTTGGAACTAATCAAAGATTATGATATTGAGATACTATACCACCCGGGCAAGGCGAACGTTGTCGCCGACGCCTTGAGTCGTAAGTCCGTTCAGGAGAAAATGATTGCTCGTTTGACTGCTCAGAAGGAACTTCAACAGAACTTCCTATGACTCGAGATCGAGGTCTGGTTACAGCAAGTGCAAAGGCAACTTTGCATGTTAGAGATTTCATCGCCACTTGAGGAGGCGATCAGAGTGAATCAGGGTTCAGACCCATTTTTGTTGTGTATCCGAGAGGATGTGGCTCAGGGGAAAGCCCCTGGATCTGTGGTCCACGAGGATGGACTTTTGCGATTTAAGAACCGGTTATGCGTACCGGCGGATGACAAGTTGAAAAACTCGATTTTGAGAGAAGCTCATGCTACCCCTTATTATATCCATCCGGGGTCTTGCAAGGTGTACAAGGACTTGAAACAAAATTACTGGTGGAGTAAAATGAAGCGAGAAGTCGCAGAATTTTTTTCGAGATGTCTGACCTGTCAGCAAGTCAAGATATAACATCAGCGACCGGAAGGTATGCTGAAACCGCTCCCTATTCCAAAGTGGAAGTGGGAGGATATTTCAATGGACTTCATCACGAGTTTGCCAATGAGTCATCGTGGCATGAATACAATTTGGGTAATTGTGTACCGCTTAACTAATTCAGCTCATTTTCTTGAGATTAAGGATACGTGGGGTCCCGAGAGACTTACCCAGTTGTTCATCAAAGAGATAGTGAGATTGCACGGTACTCCTAAGAGTATCGTTTCTGATCGTGATGGGCGATTCGTGTTACATTTTTTGAAATTCGTTCATCATGCCATGGGAACTCAGCTTAATTTCAGCACAGCTTTTCATCCTCAGTCTGACGGACAATCTGAGCGAACTATTCAGACGTTAGAGGACATGTTGAGAGCATGTGTTCTCGATTGGAAAGACGATTGGGAAGCCCAACTACCGTTGATTGAGTTCACGTACAATAACAGTTGGCATGCTTCGATTAAGATGGCACCTTACGAGGCCTTATACGGTCGTCGTTGTCAATCTCCCTTGTGTTGGGATGACTTATCAGAATCAATCGGCACTGAGCCCGATATGCTAATAGCCGCTCGTGAGAATACAGCGTTGAGAAGGAGTCGTTTGTTGACCGCTCAGAGTCGACAAAAATCATATGCAGATAATCGTCGTCGACCATTAGAGTTTGAGGCAGGTGACCACGTCTTGGTCAAGGTATCTTCCATTTCGGGAAGCGTGGAAAGTTGAGTCCGAGATTCATTGGACCGTTTGAGATTTTGGATCGAGTAGGTAGTTTGGCTTATCGATTGGCCTTACCTCCGGCGCTGAGCCGAATTCATAATGTGTTTCCTGTCTCTCAGCTGCGGAAGTATGTTGCCGACCTGAGTCACATACTTCAGTCCGATGAAATTGATATCGCAGATGATCATTCGTATGAGGAACGTCCTGTACGAGTCCTAGAGCGACGAATCAAACAGTTGAGGAACAAGGCGATTCCTTTGGTGAAAATTCAGTGGTCTAGACACGGAGTCGAAGAGGCTATTTGGGAAACCGAGGATAGTATGCAGGAGAGTTATTCCGAATTGTTCGACCCTTAGTTTCAAAGACTAAACTCTTTTTAAGAGGGGGAGTATGTAATACCCGGTTGTTAATTCATTCATTACCATTCAGTAGATTGTCACTCAGTAATTTTTTCACTCATTAATAATCATTTATCATTCATATTCATTCATTGTATTCACCGTTCGGCGCAATTTGAATCGTATATCAGCTATCATTCATCATTCAACTTTGTTTTGAGAATCGAGATGAGGATATTATCATTTTCATCATATTTGGTTGTCTGGGTGTGACAAGTAGCGCACACTACATACTCTTTTTTTAGTGCACGCTAATTGAGTACTTGTAGCGCACGCTAATGTTCAGTATTAGCGCACGCTAGTGCATTTGAGGCATAAAGTCCAGAAGGCACTGGACTGAATTTGAGTTGTAGTAGCGCACGCTATGAATGGGAAATAGCGCACGCTAGTAGTTTGGATAGCGCACGCTAAGCAATCAGTGTAGCGCGCGCTAAGGCTCGATCAGACAGTCCAGTTGGTACTGGGCTGAAATGGAATATTCATAGCGCACGCTACGAGTGGATCATAACGTATGCTAATGGTATTAGTAGCGCACGCTAAGTTATAGGTGTAGCGCACGCTAAGGCGAGTAGGGCAGAGGACAGTAGGTTCTGGACTCCAATATTCTGGACACCAACTATCAGGTAGTGCACGCTAACACAAGATTAACGCACGCTAATAAGAGGCGTTAGCGCACGCTACCAAGGTACGTAGCGCATGCTAACAATGCAGGCGGTGGGTACTGGACTACCCGGTGAACCCGCTAGCGCACGCTAAGCACAGGAGCTAGCACGCGCTAAGCTGGGTTTAGTATATATTGGACAATTTATCGCCATTTCGTTATTTCTTCATCCCTCTTCCTTCCTTGGGCATTTTTTTGGCGATTTTGGACAAACTGTGAAGATCTTTTTGAGCTGAAATCACCTATCATCATCTTCAAGCTTCTAGTTCGGATTAATCATCATTTTATCCTCTCCAACACACCAAATCAAGGTAAACATGTCTTGAATCTAGAATTTTGGGATTTGAGTGTTTTCCTTCCGATCTCTTCAAGTTAGCATGCTATTATGTTGGAACATGATGAATATGGATTATCTACCTTGGATACATGTGTTCCTACGGAATTATTGGTGTATTTGTCGGATTTGTTGAGTATTTGGGGAATTATTCAAGAACCCTTGATGTTTGACTTTGGTTATTTTAGGGGTTTCCGATTAGATGTTGTCGCAATCTCGAATGGAGTATTCCTATTGGATTATTGATTGTATTGATGATGTTTTGTTGGATTGAATTACTTTTGGAGGTTGGTTTCGATATAATTGGGGTTGGTTGTAATCAATGGAAGAATGTTTGCAACGTATTCGTTAGAATGCCCTAATGAGTTTGGTTATTGTTGTGTCGACTTTTGAGTTGGTTATAATCGTGCTTGATTCGTATATTAAGCAGATTATTGGAAATTGTGTTATTCAAGGTTGTTCAAGCGACCGATACTTCCACTTAGGACGTTTGTTCGAGGAAGGACTTTTCTTCACCGGTATTGTGCAAGTTAATTCTTACTCGGTTAAAAGGATACTCATTCCTTTCGTTGTTGTTCATTCATATTCATAATTCATTCATAGAATATTATTCATGTTGAGACCTGGAATTATCAAACTAATCATTCATTTCACGAGGGACGACAGTTCCAATCATTTCTGTGAGCTGTCATTCATTTCATTATTATTTCATCTCGGTGAGTCATTTTTGACCCTTGTCGGATTGTTATTAATTATTATTCATCATAGTCATTTTTGTTCTTGTGACCTTCTGGGATCATATTGTGTGGCCGGATGGTTATATGTGGAATTTTTAGTCGGGCACACGATAGTCATGTGATGCGGGTTCACCAACACACTGGACTGTGCACACGGTAACGTGCCTCCGTGAGACTTACTAGGTACAAGTGCAGGTGTGTCCGGACACTCGTCTTGTGCACTTGTACGTCCCATTACGGGCCTCTTCAGCTTGATTTCATAACTAAGATATATAATGATTGTGTTTATTCAACTCATGAGGATTGTTGTTCTGTGTAATTGACCCAGTTGGGGATGTTGTTTTTAGGTCATGGCAAGGCAAAAACATGGAAAGAGAACGGTGACGGCGAGAAGTACCAGTGATACTAGTAGGGGGGCCCAGTCCTTTCAGTCATTTATATTTCTTTATTTTTTTATTTCCGCTGCAGTTTCCGTTTGAATGTTCATTTTATTGAGTGTTGTATATTTTATCTTCATATAAAATATATAGGTATTCTGTATTTCCTGGGTGTATTGTACTTAAAACTCCTTATCGGAGTAATTGGTAATATAATATGGTTCGGTACTACAGTTATATTATTTAATTTAATAATTTTCATCCGCCTTGTGGGTCCAAGTTGGGGGTCTACGGCACTGTAATAGCCGCCTATTTTGGGGATGTTACATCTTTAACCGCTTCAATTAAACCCTGTTGTCTATCTGACATCCATGTGAATTCGTTTGGCCTCACGATATTGAGGTCACCCTTCAAAAGATTAAGAAACTAAATCTAGTTATCCTTTGTTTCACTTCCCACCACGCAGTAAGCTATTGGATAAGGCATATTGTTAGGATCTACTCCAACAGCTGTGAGTAAGACACCATTGTGGGGACCTGATAGGTGACAACCATCTATCCCTACTATAGGTCTACAACCAGCAAGAAATCCAGATTTCAGAGTTTCAAAGCAATAATAGAAGGCTATAAACCTTACTTTATTAGCTGTATCAGGATCAGGGTAGGTGTCGACAATTATATTAGATCCTGGATTTGTTCTAAGCAATTCATTCCTGTAGTTCCAAAACATGGTGTATTGCTCGGTAGAGTTTCCATTCAAAAGCTCCAATGCTTTCTTTTTAGCCCTATAAATCTGAACATTAGATACAACAACTTTCAAATCTTTAACAACATCGGCCTTAAATCCCTTTAAATTCCTATCAGGATCATTCTTGATGGTGTCCAGATACCTCTCAGCTATTGCGGATGATTTAAGGTTGGTCACTTTAAATGTCGCGCAACAGGTATGCTCGGGCTCATACTTTTTAATAATGAAAGTTGGTTCATCTTCAATTCTTCGTGCCCTAATGACCCAATTGCACCCAGGTTCCTTGCATTTCACGTACATTCTATCGGGATCATTCTTCCAAATATGCAAACTTCTCATGATCTTAACAGCATGTATATTGATTGCATTCTTCAATTGCTCCTTGGTTGGAAAGGTCATCCCCTCCTCAAAATGTGGGTTATAACCATCAACTGACTTGCGTCTCTTCCCTCTATTACCTCCATGATCCTCATCATCACTATTACTATCACATGCAGAATCAAATTCGGTGTCACTATAGCAAACTATAGATTTCTCAACATACCCAAGCCCCCTCTCAACATTTTTGCGCAAGTACTGCCCAAGCATCTTATCATCACTCAACAAATAAAATAACTTGTTCACTAGTGAATAAAACCTTCTACAGCTATCCACATCAACTTGATTCACCAAATCGTTCAAATAATTCATGTTAAACTTCTCAAACTCCACATCATGGAATTTTTCCACCAAGCCTCCTTCATAGAGATGTTAAACGGGCTAGCCCTAGCGGTTCCGGGCTAGCCCTAGCGGGCTTCGGGCTAAACGGTCCGGGCTAAAAAAGCCCGGATTTAAACGGGCTAGGAAATATCGGCCCTAACCCTAACCCTAACGGGTTTCGGGCTAAACGGGCTAAACGGGCTAAATATTTAAAAAATATATTTTTATTTTTTATAAGTCATAAACAAAAAAAAAATAGTAACAATATACTTTATATATATAGTAACAACTATACTATAATAAATATAACAAAAAATATACTTTTATGTATATACATATATACACACACACACTATATTAACAAATACTATAATAATATATATTATATATAATATTAATATATATTACATATACTATAATATTAATATATGTTATATAAATATAGTATTACTGTAAGTTGAAATTAACAATATATATATATATATATCTAATTTGAGCTAGCCTAAGCGGGCTAGCCCTAACAGGCTAAGCGGTCTAAAAAAGCCCGGATTTAAACGGGCTAGGAAATATCGGCCCTAACCCGGTTTTTTGGCGGGTTAAACGGGCCAGCCCTACGGGCCCGAGCCCGTTTAACATCTCTACTCCTTCATACTTACAATGGGGAACCAACTTAAACTCACACCATGGTACAATGATATAATTATGTAGTTCTTTCGAGCATCTGTGTCACATAATATGTAAAATTTAAATCAAAAACTATATTCTTTTAAAGTTTATACAGTAATCTGGTATTTTAGACAAACAAAAAAAGGGAAAAACTTACTTGGGGAAGAATTTTCCATTCTCCAGGATTTTCTCTTGTAAAGATATTTTTCTCTGATGTTCTTTCTCTTGATTCTATGAGGGAACTATGTTCCCGTCAATTCCCGTCCTTTTTTCTTCTTGGTTCTCGACTTGAGAGAGAAGCCGCGACGGGAACGATGTTTTTCCTCTGATGGTCTTTCTCTATTATGGAATTTTAGCCCTAGTTCCACATATGCAGTCCACACAAGCTTCTTCTGCAAGGTGGAACAACTTATGTGGAGAAAGGGCTAATGTCGCTGGATATGGCCAAAGGGCTATTTTTGCGAAACTTAGTTTTTTAGGCCAAAAACGCACACAAAAAGGTAAGTTATGGGGCAAAAAACACAAAAACGAAAACAGAATAAAAACAAAGCCCCCTTTCAAAACTAACAAAAAAACCCCCCAAAAACACACACATCATACACAATTCTCTCTCTCTCTCTCTCCCTCTCTCCATCATCTCTCTCATCTCTCGCATTACATTACTAGGGTTTTCTTTTGTTGATAGCTAGGGTTTTGTTGATAGCTATGGCGTCTAGTGGTAGAAAGAACAAAGCTCTGGCTTGCTATGCAGAAGCAGACGTGGAGGAAGAAGATCAATCAACGGAAGCTCTACCAATGAAGAGTTCTCCTGGGACGGCGCGTACTTTCAAGAAGTATGTCCCCCCCCTCCGCATCCAGTATGGCTTTCTTAACCCTCTTCTTTTTTCGCCTTCCATTTCTTCTTTGTTCGCCTTCCATTTCTTGATTATAAATTGCAGAATGATCTTGATTTTTATATTTCTTGATTATAAATTCCAGAATGATCTTGATTTTTGTATTTCTTGATTATAAATAGCAGAATGATCTTGATTTTTGTATTTCTTGATTATAAATTGCAGATTGATCTTGATTTTTGTATTTCTTGATTATAAATTCCAGAATGATCTTGATTTTTGTATTTCTTGATTGTTACCAATGTCTTCTCTCTTTTTTATATTTCTTGATTTTTGTATCACTAATTTGCATTGCATCTACCAATGTGTTCTCTTTGTTGTTTGTTAATCTTAGTGTTAAGTACTCTTTTAAGTGCAATTGAGTATAACTGAATTTAAGTACTCTTTGGTGTTTCGCTAATCTTTGTTTTGGAATGAAAAAATGAAGTTTGTACCATTTTAATGATATCATTTCGCCTTCTTGCATCTTTCTTCCTGATTCGGTACTTGAAGTCGGTATTTGAAATACTTGAATTTTGTTAGTTTTCAGTTGGGCAAAGCTCTGACAATTTGTAGACCCCAAAACTTGAGTCTTCGTTCTTTTAGTCCACTTCAAGGCTCAACTTGCGTAAATCATCAATCCCGTAGTTATGTCCATATTTGTAGACTAAAATTCTTTTTAACATAGTCTATGTAGAGATAGGCAGATAGCCATTTAGGTGTTTGATAACATGTATGAAGGACTGCCTTTCACTTGTTTAATTTACATGGTTTCTATTTATATATTTGGTCCCTGACCAAATTTACAAACTCGTATATGTATTATGCATGTGTTATTATCTATGTATTCTACATGTGTGTATCTCTCTCTCTCAATATATATATAAAGGATTATGAGTTTTTGGACTATTTTGCACAATGTCCAGCAAGTGTATTTCACATAGTACTAATTTAGATAATCAAATTTATATTTTTGAAAACAGGGAGCAGAAAGTCATTGTTTTCCACTTGGATGGGACTGCAGGGTGAGAAAAATGAGAATGAATCGCGAACTGAAATCTCGGTAGATACTTTGCATAGATTTACATTTATTCAAACACGTGTGAGCTGCATATTGTATGTTTACTGAAGAAGTTAATTGTGGCAGGAAATACAGTTAAAGACAAAGCTGGGGAATGAAAAGGACAGGGTATTGCTCGATAAGCCCAAAGACTCTTCTCGCCCTACGTCTTATCTGTTCTTCTCAGCTGCTAGTACTAGTAAAGTAATTATATTAACACTTACCTTTATCTGTGTTATTAAGTCATACCCTCATGTGTGTGCGTTTTAGAAATCAACTTGACTCAGGGGTGTAGCCATGTTAGATTATATCCATCCCAGGGATGTTGTTAGTCCACTTTAAATCCCAAAACTGATATATAAAAAGAAACTATATCCAGCCCAGAGATGTTGTTAGTCCACTTTAAAGCTGAAAAAAGAAAAATGCTCCCTCTAGTCTGACTTTTGTTGTACTATGAAGTATGAACTGCAATTTTTGGCACCCCTTGGATTATAGCCTCCGCCACTGGTTCTACTACTAGATACTTTTATGACAACCAGGTAATGGTGGGTGTTTGTTCTCATGGAGAAATTTGGAAACGATTGGACATTTGCAAGTTTGACACACTTTAAATTGTGGCCTTTTGGACCATAACTCGACTTTGGTGATTTTTAGTATGGTGAAAATTATTACAATTTACGGGTAAATTTGTCATGGATTGTAAGGGATGGAGTTCGAACATTAGAAAGCTCGTTTCTGGTGATTTTTTGACTTTATTTTCATGTATACATTAAAATATTTAGGTAATACAAGTAGATTAAGAACCTGGTGATGTTAATGGTTTCCAGAATGTTGGAAGCCTTAGGAGCATGAAATTTCAACAGGAATAGAAGTTTTTTTTGTGACTTGTGCCTCATAGTTTTTGTGAAATACGTTGTTTCATTTCATAGGCTTCTTTCTCGAGTTGCATTAATTCTTTTGTAATTATTGTTTGCAAAAGGAGCCTATTGTGAGTATAATATTTATAAGTTTTTCTTCAAAAATAAAAATATATGTGTTGGATGTTCTGGTACGGGTTGGTCTGTTTCGATTCTTTAATTAGTGGCATTTTGTTCATAAAGGTTACTTTTGTTTATTTTGGCAGAAAAATGGAAGGGCAGAAGCCAAGGAGTTGACTTATGAAGATAAGGTTGCTGGTGGCTATAACAAGTCTGACATGCCAATCATGTCACCCTCACAGGTACTCTCACTAAGTCATATTTCACATGTATTATTATTGAGTTTTAAGAGCAACTTCAAAAAGCGAGTCAGATAGCTAGGGTCTTCCTCCAACCGTCTTAGCTGGTTTAGCAAAACGATAGCCAGCTCGAAAATCCTCAGCAAATCTGCTGAGCTTCTTTGTCCCGTTATCTTTATTTTTATAACTTCTTTTCCTTCTTCACCTGTTCTGCCTCCTGCCATATCTCATATATACATCCATTTCTTTAACAATCTGTCTCTTAGTTATTTTTGGTCCATCTCTTTATTAGGTAAATTAATCTTCATCTTCGCAACTATTTTCATTCAAGCAATTTCACTGTTATTTTGGGTTTGCTTTTTCATTTCTAGAAAAAAAAATGGGAGTTTTAATTTGCCTAGCAAAGTTTTAACTGCTCAATAGTAAATTGACTAGCACACTTGGAGATGCTGCAAAATTAACAATTTTATTGGGTGTGATCAGGCTTTTGTGAAGGTGCAGAATGCAGACAAGTTGGGCAAAGTCTTCCGTTTGTGCCACAAAACGGATGGACCAGTGATTGTATCTTGTTTATTCAAGAGTGATGTGGAGAGTGTGTGCAGCTACTTGGCTACTAAAGAGGTTCTTGTGGGTAGATTGCATGGTTACGTATGGCTGCATACAAGCGCTACCCCCACAAGCTCACACCACTAGATGTTCTCAAGTAATGACACTAAAGTAACCATTGTGTTTGCCTCAATGGCCAGGGTCTCCCCCTTCAAGTGAGAGGCTCGGGTTTCGAATCCTACAAGAGGCGCGAATTTATTTTGGGGACCTATGACTCCTCGGTTTCGACTGAGAGGTAAGCCCTAGTCCTCCAAGATATGCTGGTGGAACAATTATATATTGAGGACTTCAAGCAGCAGTGGGGAAGGTTTGACCTCGGTGGAAACCCGGGACTGGATGGGCAGGATTTAGCATGAAGCAATCACTTGGGGGATGACTCCTTGTGCGCGGTGGTTGAGAATATTTAAGAACCAGAGAGCCGAATACACATCTCGCGATTTAACTGGTAGCAGTTCTGAAGGGCGTAACTGTTGTCACGGGGGGTTAGTCAAGTGTAAACTTAAAACCTGGATATTAATAAAAAAAATGATAGTAAAGTCTTCACAGACGAAGGATATCCAATAGCTAGTATTCTCTTCACAGAGATGGTCATGTTATTATTTTGGCCACATAAATATAAGCTTTTACTATATTGTTATTTAATTAATTTTTCATTTCCATGTATACGCCTACTTAGTTATTCGATTATCATACAAATCTATTCGATTATACTTTAGGAAACCGAGTAAACAATGAATAAATAAGTAGCTACGATAGGGGCATACGTAGAAAATACGATATTTTAATCATACTAATTTTTTTTTTTTGGTAATTAAAGATAATCATAAGGCTTAAAAGCCATTATCCAAGCCCAAAATGAGAATTACAGACATTGTTGGAGTAGTCCAAAGTTTGTCTTCTCCATTCCAAGTATAACCAAGTGAAGCCACATGATCAGCACATTTGTTTGCTTTTCTGTCTATCTTCTTCAACTCCATTTCCCATGGCCTTCTTAATAGCTCCTTGCAAATTTCCACAGTAGCCAAGAATTCCGGTGGAGGCCACTCTTTCTCCGTAACCCAATCGAAGATATTCTCGGAATCAGTTTCGACAATGAGCTTCGGTATCCTCTGCTCCCAAGCCAATTCCAGCCCCTTCCTCAAACTTTGTAGCTCCGTGTCATTCACCGTCGGCTGCTGTATGGAGTTTGCGAATCCCCATATCCATTGCCCGTTCTCATCTCGCAAGACACAACCAATTGCGCCACTGTTTAGATGAGGTTTGCAGCTTTCGTCAACATTCAGTTTTTTCCAAGAATCTGGGGGTTTACTCCATCTGAAATGTGTCTTAAATAATTGTGGATTTAACCTCTGTTGTAATTCACAGCTTTGTTGTCGAATCAGGAATAGGATCTTGCTCTTGTCTGCTTTGCCCTTGAAAATCTTCGAATTTCTGGTATTCCACAATAACCATATAGTTGCTGTAAATACCGCCTGCCAGCAAACATTCAGATTAAGCTTTGTATGGAATTGACTCCGTAAATTATCCTCAAACCACTTGTCATCTGTTATTGCATTGAATTCCTGTAAATCCTGTGGTTGTAGTATCTCGTTCCATATATTCACCGCACACTCACAATCTCTGAGAATGTGAAGCACGTCCTCTTCCTCTCTATTACACTGCGGACACAGTGAATTTGTGGTCAAATTTCGCTTAAATCTGGCAAGATTTGTAAGCAATTTATCTTGAGCTGCAAGCCATAAAAAAATGTTTCATTTTGTTGGTTAACTTGCTCTTCCAAATGAAGTTCCAGTTTGCTCTCCTTGGCACTATAGGGTGCTTCCGTTTTTGTAACACTGAATAGGCAGATTGACACGAGAAGGACCCGTTTGCTGTGGCATCCCAGAGGAGGTTGTCTGGTTCCGCAGTTAGTACTATTCCAGATTGCATCAAGGTGTCTGCTAGCTGTTGTGGTATAAGTGTAGATCGAGCAGAGAAGTTCCAATTTCCGTTTGATATAAGGACTTGACATAACAAAATATCATTATCTCGCCGATCCACTTGAAAAAATGTAGATAAAGCTTGCCCATTAAACCAATTATCATGCCAGAACCGTATTGCAGCACCGTTTCCAACTTGCCATCTAAAACAGTCTAGTACTTGTTGTGCACACTTTATGATTCCTTTCCAAGCTGGACTATCCCCCGGTTTCAATTTGTAATGAAGTATGCTCTGCCCTTTCAAATATTTTGCATAAATCAGCTCCTATCTACTCTTTTTGCCGTTTTCCAAACCATTTTGGTCAGCATTGCCTCATTATTTAATCTAGCCTCGCGTAGTCCTAAACCACCGGAGTATTTAGATATCTCTTTATTCAACAAAAATATTGACCGTAGTGTTTTTCAAATAAATAGATAAATACCTTTTTCAACAATGTGAAGAAACAGTATAATTAATCTTTTATTATTTTTGTACAAAGAAATACAAAAATAAAGCAAAAACTTGTGTGAGACAGTCTTACAGAATAAATTTCGTTACACGGAATCTGAATTTTAGTTTTCTAAATTTGAACTCGAAAAACAACTTTTTCTGAACTCGGAAAACCAAGCATCGTGCAAAATATAACCTTTTAACCAAGTAGAGAAGAAGAACATGATATCGTTCGAGCTCCAGCACCAAGTCCAAGTCGCTATTAGTCGGAAGTGATCGACCAGATCAATGGCTTTACATTGTCCATAGTTTTTGGCTTCATTAATCTTTTCAAAAATCAATCTTACAAGTCTGAGAACGAAACACCGGTCTTCGTTGCCATTAAGGCATCTGCCCATTTCCATCCCCGTCACTTCACCTGAACCACCATCTCTGTATGGCAGAAATTGGAGTGTTTAAGAATGGAGTATACCGCTGGATTAACGGATTCACAGTCCGCCCGATCTTTGCCCATGCACTTTGATGGTAACCAGCAGTAGCAGGAGCATTGTACATGAGCTTCAAAATCTACAAAACGTATAATGGTTTACGGAAACAAAATAAAACACAATTATCAAAATTGCAAAAACAAAACAAAACATGAGGATCGATCTACAGGGGTGTAAATCAATTCAAACGAACCGAACATATGCATGTTCAAGGTGGTTTGAAATTTTATCGAGCTTTAAACATTATGTTTGAACTTGATTTGATTAAATCGAGACGATCTCGGACAAGCTTTAATCGAACCGAATATGAATTGAGCTCGAGTAGTTTGTTTTTCTATATGTATTTTATAATTTTTATTCAAATAGATCTGAACTCGAGTCGAGCTTTATATCTTATCAAACACAAAAATTGCGTTCAAGTTTGGCTCGTTATAATATTGAACCAAGCTCAATGAGCTTTTTACCAATCGAAGTCCAATCAAGTAGCGAGTAGCTTGGTTAATTTTCAGCAATGTTCGAAAAGGCGGCGCTCCGCGCGCCTCGGAGCGCCTCTCGCCGGAAACGCGAGCGCCTTTTGGACGGGGCACACGCTTTTGAGGCAAAGCGTGCGCCTTTTTTTTAAAAAAAAAAAAAAATTGGCCTTCAGGGTAAGAAGAAAAAGAAAAGAAAAAAAAGAAACCCTAGTTTGTATCCGCCGCTTTTCAGCAGTAATCGAGTAATTGTTATCCCGTCAATTTTATAAGGAAACTTTTTTTTTTTACTTCTTCTCCCAGAAACTTTTCCTTCTCCAGCAAACTCTTTTTTACTTCTTCAAAAACTTCCGAGCAAACAAAAAATATTGTTATCCAGCCAGTTTTTTACTTCAGCAGTCAAAAAATACTCCAAGCAAACAAAACGCAGCAAACTTTCTTCTCCAGCGCTTTTTTCATTTTGAACTTGTGGCTTGTATCGTTGAACTAATGTTATTTCATTTTGTTTTGGTTGAATTTTTTATGTTTTTAAACTTTATATATGTTGCTTAAGTTGTATTATTACGTATTTAAAGTTTATTTGATTAAGGGATTATTATTTAGGTGTTATTCTATACTTGAAAAAAGAAAAAA
Organism: Orobanche coerulescens; assembly: GCA_033398695.1. NCBI lineage: Eukaryota > Viridiplantae > Streptophyta > Magnoliopsida > Lamiales > Orobanchaceae > Orobanche > Orobanche coerulescens. The sequence continues at coordinate 211,521,522 of CM065804.1, forward strand.
AAAAGCACGTAGTGCTTACGCCTCGGCGCCTCAAGGCTTACGCCTCGCTTTTTGGCAGGCCAACGCCTACGCTTACCCTTCGCCTTTTCAAACATTGATTTTCAGCCTGAAGTGTTTTTAACATAATTGTCATTGTTTTAAAAATCGGTCGAAGCGTACGCCTCGAGGCGCGCCTCGACTCGAAGCGGCCGGAAAACGAATCGAGGAGCACGATTTGGGGGTCAGTGGTTGAAGCGGCCGTTTTTTTCGGGTGAGGCGTACGCCTCGAAACGTCTCCGCCTCGAAGCAGAAAGGCGGACGCCTTGTGGCAACCGTCCAATTTTGGCTTGTTGACCGCTTTTTGATTGTTTTTTTTTTTTTTTAATTCTTTACTTTTACATTATTTTTAATAATAAAACCCTAAATTAAAAAACTAAAAATCGCACGCTTCCAGTCGTTCTTCTGCTCTCTTCCTTTTCGAGTTTTCTTCGTTCCTCTGCTCTTCCAGTCGGCCGTTCCTATTTGTCGTCGGGCATCTCTGTCGCCGGCAGCGAAGTCGCGCACACACGCACGCCAGAGATCTGTTCGCCGTGCCTCTCTGTCACCTGGTACGTATCTTACTATGTTTGCTTAACAACTCTTGTTTTTTGAAAACCTTCTCTTACCACTTCCAACACCAACAGGTCTTGCTATGTTTTTTGATTTTTTTTGGGTTGAATTTTGTGGTATTGACAGAATTATGGTGGGAGGAGGATCGGAGGGCGGTTCAAGAAAAGACCCGGCTTGGAAGTATGGTAAAGAAATTCAAGTTGAAGAAAAGCATTACAAATACATTGAATGCAATTTTTGTTTGAAAACTATTAAGGGAGGTGTGAAAAGAATGAAGGATCATCTTGCCGGTACACATAAAGATGCAAAGCCATGTAGTAGTGTACCGGAAGAAGTGAAGCAAGAAATTAAAGATTATTTGAAGAGAGGAGAGCAATTAAAAATCAGTGCTCAAAGGGATTTTGAGGAGATGGTGGACAGTGGCTCTTATTACAATAACCAAGGCACAAACGGGTGTTTCCATATTATCCGATGGTTGGAAGGATATGAGGGGAAGGCAGTTGATTAAATTTCTCGTTAATAACCCCTATGGTACCGTCTATTTAAAATGCGTTGATGTTTCGAATGTTGTGAAAGATGCAAAATTATTGTGCGCACTTTTTGAGGAAGTTGTTAACGAAGTTGGAGAGGATCTTGTGATTCAAGTAGTCACTGATAATGCAGCCAATTTTACATCCTCGCTTCCAATATTCTGAAGGTTTCTCCCTTCGTTCGGAGGTCAAGTTGGGCTTGTATAATTGTTTAGGTAAACTTGTTACAAACAGAGTGGATAGAGAGAAAGCTGATGAACAAATTGATAAATTCAAAAAAGCAGAGGGCTTGTTCGGTAATCCACTAGCAAAGTCATCGGCTACTAAGCGATCTCCTGGTTAGTAAATAATTAAATATTGCTTCTTTTTTAATTATGTTTTATTTTTTATATTTTCGTAGATTCTTAAATATTACCTATGTTATGTAGCTGATTGGTGGCTCCAATTTGGAGATGAAACACCTGAATTGACAAGCTTTGCGGTTAGAGTTTTAAGTCTTACGGCGTCCTCTTCAGCATGCGAGCGTAATTGGAGCACTTTTAATCATGTAAGCTTACGTAATGTAATTTATTTACACTTCTTTTAATTCTTTGCTATTATGGCTAATATATATATATATATATATATATATATATATATATATATATATATATATATATATATATATATACACGTGTGTGTGATTTAGATACACACGAAGAAAAGAAATCGCTTGGCAATGGAAAAATTAAGCAAGTTGGTGTATGTCATGTACAACAAGAAATTAAAAGATAGGCACTTAAAGAGAAAGGCACTTAAGGAAGATCAAGATCCATTAGTTCTTGATGAAATGCCATCGGATGATGAATGGATTGCGGATGAAGGCGAAGAATTTGGGAATCATGTTCCATTATTGGCGATACAAGATGCTCAAGATGTGGACGTTGAGGTGGAAGAAATTAATCAAGCGAGTGGAAGTTCACAACAAAAAAATTCACAATCAGACACTAGGAAAAATAGTTTGTTTCCCTTCGACCTTCTCCACCAAAATTACTTAATGAAATTGAACATTATAATTAATATGATCTTATTTTTATGATAGATCATAAACGTAAAAGGTTGCAATTAATCGATGAGGAATCAGAATGGGAAGATCGTGATGAAGAGGAGGAGGATGATAGAGCAATTAGATATGACGATGATTCCATGGATGATCCCTCAAGTGGCGGCGTAGATGGGAATAACGAGTTCGATGAGTTTTTTAAACCATTGGACACAGATGATTCAATATTTTATTAGATAATGATAATTGTTGCTGCTTTTTTTTTTAATCTATGACATTTTGGAGTTTTTGCTTGAAGACACTTGTTTTATGTTTTATCTCCCTAGTTTTATGTTGCATATTATCTTGTTTGTGATGTCTTTTGACATAGTACTTATGATATTGGTGTTTATTATTTGTTATGTTATTTTTTTCCTGATTTTTGTCCTTAAATATTGAGGCGTCCGCCTCAGACCGCCTCGAGGCGTACGCTTCGCTTCATGACTGCAAAACGCCTCGAAAACGCTTTCGAGTTTTAAAACATTGATAATTGTATTTTGTAATTTTGGAAGTTGGTTGTTATGTTTCGTATTTGGGTCAAATCTCAAAGGTACTTTTTATAATTAACGCATAAAACAAAATTTAAGAGTCCTAGGAATATTAAATTTGCACAAATGGAATCCATAGATCCCACAACAGCAACAAGATAATTACACCATATAAATGGAAAATTGTCAAAAAAACTCTAAGTTCCGAATAAAGGGGGAACACGCATGTACCTGCCAGTACATAAATACTTGCATGATATTGCGCTGCGGCCTGCATATTTAAACGGTCAAGACAAATATACATTAACAAGTATTTATTAAGAATAAATTGGCAACATACCTATGTATCGAATTATGGAGTATAAAAAAGAAGGAAATGAGCAGAAATACTGACGAGAAGAGAGAAATGATCAGAAGGAACCCATTCCCAATCTCAGCTTGCGAGGACAGAATACTCAGAGTATTTGTGTTTGACTCTACCCAAACACAAGCCTCTTCCAAGTACTTCCTGAAGAAAGCCCACCAATATGTCATAATATACCATACGCCAAAAAAGTTCAAACTAGAAGTCATTGCAGAAATACAAAGAAAAAAAACACAAAAAAAAAAAAAAAACATAAGATCATAAGAACATAAATTACAAATATTAAAAAAAATGTGAAATTCGGTCAACAAGAAGTCATTAGTTGGATGTCCCTAGAGCCAGTGAAGTACGTTAAAAAAGTAAAGTTCAGGCATATCATATAAAAACTAACATAATGTAGTTTTCATCTAAAAAAGGATGCATGCCATAAATAATGCCACTGCTGAACCACCAGAGCCAACTCACCTGTACAGGCTTGACCTGCTAAAGTTGTGCCTTAAGAACTTTGCAACATGCTCCAGGGCCCGACACAGTATGGGAATTAAAGCAACTGCCAAGAATCGAAGATAAAAATCATGCACATCAGAAGAGAAAAGCACAATATATCAAACGAAAACAAAAAAGAAACATTAGAAATGGAGTCCTTGAGGGATACTGACATTTGAGGCACAGATGTGAAGTGACAAAAGAAAGGCAGTATAGCGAGTAGATAAAATCTTTAGTAACTACCACCGACTGAAGCCATACTTGTAAAGCCAGTAAGTTCCAAGCTCTGGGTTTCTGTGAAAACGCCATGTCAGCAAGCAGGGGGTAAATTTCTCAATAAAAAAGGAAAATTATGAACTAGAGCATTACCCCATATAATGAATACAAAGAATAAAGAGAAGAACATGCAGTCCCCAGGAAGGAAAGCCGATATGCCCGATTTGAGAGATTTTGTGGCACAAGTGGAAAAATAGCAAGAACTGCCACAATAAAGACCTGCCAGAAAAACGATACTGTAAATGTATTCTCAACAACAAAATATCCCATAATGATTGCTAAACATTACCAGCTTATAAGTGACCACAATTTCTCACTTATTAAGAAATAAGAGCAAAAGAAAAACCTCCAATAGCAATAATAATTAGTTTAGTCAACCACATTCATATATGTTTTCTCATGATTGGTTTCACACTCAAGTAACCACCAGAAAAAAATCATTAATAATCTTGATTCGTGAACAAATGATAACTCTTGTTCTTTTTCATTCTATGCATAGAAATACAAGAAAACATTTTACAGACCCTTCCCAAAACTGACCATGCCTAACAGTTCCAAAGGAAGCAAAATAAAAGGATACAACGAGCCCAATCAGAGTATGCTACGCATACAAAAAAAAATTGATGTGGCAGCATTAAAAAAATAATATAAAATCAAATCGGCATGCATAATACGAACACTGAATGAAAAATACTGGACAACAAGTTCTTGATATATATATTTAAGAAAATGGAAAAGAAAAGAAAACAAAAACATGATATTAATTCAATCGTCCCAGCTTAAACACAAATAACATGCACAATGTTCAGTTTCATGAAAGCTGTCGACACTCCCAACTCAAATAATAGCCATAAAACTCATTGGACATGTATTTTCCTAAAAGAAGTTTCACTTATATAGTTAAATTTAGCATTCGATGGATACAACATACCCAAGCATTAACAGAAAATTGAATGGTCTGTCGGTCCCAGCGCAGCGAATTCGAACTAGGAGGGGGAGCTGTCGATGCCCCTGATGTTCTAGTTGAGGACCCTGAAAATTTCCATGTAAGAAGGGTTCAGTCAAATAGTATTAGTTACTAAACAAAACATAAGGCAATGTATATTTTAAAAATGCCATATCAGAGAAATATTCACTCTCATCTCCTAGGCTAACACTGACTAAAATTTTAGACCTGGAGTCCGCTGGCGCGTGTTACTATTAGTGGTAGATGAAGATGAAGACTGTGGTGGCGGTGTTGATGCTCTAGCTGGCTGAGATGTGCAGTTGATACCTATTGGCTCCACAACTAGTTCAGGATCCTGTACAGTAACACAATAAACGAGTTAAACATAAATAAGGAGAATCAATATACCACGCGCAAATGACCATAGTTAGCTAAGATATAACCACAACAACAACAACAACATCTAAGCCTTAGTCCCAAAATGATTTGGGGTCGGCTAACATGAATCAAACTTTGAAACCGTCAATAATCATTACATAAATAACATAAAAGGAGAAAAAGAGGGAAAAAAGTAGAGAAAAAAGTAGAGAAAAAAGCAAATAAAAAAAGAGAACGAATATTAAAATAAAAAATAAAAAATCCTGAAAAATAAATTAACAGATAACATGGAATAAAAGAAAATAGGAATAAAAATACAGAAAAAAAAAGGGATCACAAAATAAAGAAATACTCACGAACTGCATTCGTTAATTCCTCGAATACCGATTGAATAATAATTCAACCACTGATTTGCCAGAAGATCATAAGAAAGCACAAGAACATCAAATATCTCGATTTACCCGTTGATTCAAATAAATTCCCCGTTATTAAGAAATTATCTTGCAAATAGTTGATTCACAAAGAATACCGGACGACTTATATCAGAGAAAACTCTCAATTTTTTATCTATCATCCACAACACTTACAACCTTGCACAATATGAACTATAATAGAAGAGTCAGACCTATAAGGACTAAAATTCTAATCTAGATAAACATAGAAATAAATCAAACAAATCCTGAACTAACTAATCTATTGCAAAGCCTAATCCATAGAATCTCATATCAAATACAAGACATATTCATCGTCATCCTTAAATCTATTCATAACTCTATAGTCTATGCAGAACTTAAAAGTGTCAGCACTACCACTTGTTTAGACTAGATCAAAGACAAAGCATCACATTACAAAGAAATAGCATATGTCCACAATCCCAAGCAACGAACAGTTCAAAACACCTAGGCCCCATAATACTCAAAATCGAAAGAGCAATTGAATTATTTTGATAAAGACTATAACTGGAACTAAACCATATATCTCAACATTCTCTAAGCCGTGTACATATTAATCAAAATCAACATTGCAAAGAAAAAAAGATGAAGGAAAAGAAACTTCAGTCCACACTCAAGAAGGCGACTACTACGTTCCATTGCTCATACATTAATTCCTTTTTTAGGGGGGTAAAATCACACGAGGAGGACGAAAACAACATGATTTTATTATCAGATGTAGTCCAGGTTCAAGATTATGGATGGACTCTGACCAAATCACCAAGATTCAGTAAAGGGGAAAAACATCTGATAAAATTCAGTATGTAAATAATAATGAGGTCCAATAAAATCATCAAATTTACACTAATTAGCAAAATATTCGAGATAATAGCAAGGCGATTGAATTAACTCGAATAAAATGAAGAGCGATAAGAAAATCATACGATGTAACGCTGGTAGAACTTGTGCTTGAAGTGGTTGACGACATCGTCCCGAGACACCATGTGCGGTGGGATGAGGACGTTTGACCAGTAATCTGCCCATCTCGGGTCGTTGTCGTAATCGTGCGCCGCCGCTGCCGTCCGCTTCGCCTTCTGCAGATCCTCCCCTTCTCCGCCACCCATAATTTTCCGATCAATCGATACTTCTCTTCGCGTCTATTCAGAAAATTTAAAAAAAATGGAAAATTTAATCTTGTGTCTAAGATTTAACGCTCTTCCACTTCTACGTGAAGAATCTGAAGTATAATCGTCTTCCCGTCGACTATTCTTAAATCAGTAGAAGGCGCTACAAATTGGGATACTACTCCGGTGACAGTTAAAACAAAACCAAATCAAACATACCCGGTATATCCCGCTCAGAGCAGAGTATGGGGAAGGTAAGATGTAGCTACGCCCCTACTTATTACTTGCAGAGGTTGTTTAGTGAAGAAACCCAGCTTAGTGCACAGCAGAAACTTGTGTGATAAATACAAAGTAAAACATATGATTCGAAAAAGCTCGAGACCATACCTGGGCCCATGGCTTGATCCACATGGGACTTACCTAAGCGAAATTTGGCTACTTCACTCCCGATGAACGCTGTTCTAACAAAAGAGAGGTTGGTTCTGCGCATAGCTCCCTGTCAAAAATACATCACATGCAAAGACAATAGGATAAAATATACAATAAAAGTAAAAATGCAATGCTCTAGGTCAAAGCTAACCGAGACAACCCAACCCTGAGGCTCTCAACTACAGCATCGCTCCCTACAAAAGAATCCACAACTACGATCCGCGCCCAAGCGCACACCTATCAACAGTCATGGTCTCGAAAAGGTTTAAGGCCTTCAAATCTACTCAGTTGCTCCTCCCACGTCCTCCTCGGTCTGCCTCTCCTCCTCTCCCCGACAACCATTAAACTCTCGACCCTCCTCACCGGAGCAGATGCTTGCCTCCTACGGACGTGGCCAAACCATCTCAATCTCTCTTCCCTAACTTTCGCTGAAATTGGCGCCACTTCCAGTGCGTTCCTAAAAACCCCGTTCGCAATTCTATCTAACATTGTGCGACCACACGACCAACGTAACATTCTCATTTCAGCCACTTCCAACTTGCTCTCAAGCGACTTCTTCATCGCCCAACATTCAGAGCCATACAACATTACAGGTCGGATTGCCGCTCTATAGAATTTACCCTTCAACTTTAGAGGGACTTTCTTGTCGCACAGGACCCCTGTCGCTGCTCTCCACCTTAGCCACTCCGCCTTAATGCGATGCGTGACATCATCTTCATACTCACCTTCCTTTTATTGTCTACTCCAGTGACAGTTACCTAAACCCTAATTCCAACACCCTTATTAAAAAGAAAATTTAAACTAATTAAAACTAAAAGTTATTTAAATAATTTGAAATTAATTGAACAACTAAAATTTACAAATTAAATAAATTATAAGTATAGTACAATTTTCAAATTCTATTTTCACTTTGTTCTACTATTCTAGTTTCATTAATACATTCCTCAAAAAATCAATAAATAAAATATTAAATCAAACATCCCATAAATCTGTTTGGTGTTTGATTAATATTTTTATTGACATTTATTGGTATTTTTGAGGAAGGCATTAATAAAACCACAAGGATAGAAGAAAATAAATAGAAACTGAAAATTACATATGCTTATATTTTATTTAATTTGTATATTTTGGTTTCTTAATTATTTTTCGCACTGTTTAAGTAATTTTTAGTTTTAATTATAACTTTCAGTGTTTTAAAATATTATTTTTCAATTATTTCAATATTTTCAATAGAATAATAATTGTAGAGGAAAAATTTTATTTTTGGGTCAAAATCGGAGACAGCCACATTGTAGGGTTCAGATACTTTTGGTACTTTAACGTGTTAAAATCTGACATAGTCACATTGAAGAGGAGAAGCGGACGCTTTGATAATTTAACGGGTCAAAATAGAATACGACCAACCGCATTAGAGGGGAAAAATAAATATCGACCACATTAGAAAGGAAAAAAAAATGAAATTTTTCTCGGATGGTTGAAAACGGAATGTGGTCGGCGATAGTAGTCTTCCCCTTGTATTATTTTACCAGTGCAAAACTCGTGAATAAATTATTTGGAAAATTTACTTTTTCCTCATGAAAAATTATTCATACATATTGAGATTTTATAAAAATGTTATACTACTAGTCAACTTACAATAACATTTTTATAGTGATATAAAGGAAGTTAATAATAAATCTCCCTCCGTCTATTAAAAATATGTCCATTTTGATTTTTATTGGTCAAACTTCAAAAACTTTGGCCATAAATTGCAACTAATATATAAAAAAATTATAGTAATGTAAGGTACTTGTTTGATTTGTCTTAATCTGTATTTTCTAAATATTGTTTTTTTATAATTTTTATTTATATATAATTGAACTTATTAATAGTTAAAAATATATTTGAAAGATCTGTAAAAATCAAAATGAGTATAATTGATGGATGCGAAGAGTCTTATTTATATATTTTGTCTACAATTTAGTATGGATTGAGATGCATGAATGATGTTGTAGGTTATTAACAAATCTACCTTATATAATGTCATTTTATACTTATTTTTATAGTTTAAATTTTCCCAAATTCTAATAGTAGAGGTTAATTTTGGGCGTGCTATTTTTATCAAGTTATTATTAAAAAATATATATTAATAGAAAGTGAAATAAGTAATGAATAAGATACTATCTAGACTTGTTTAAAATATTAGTATAGTAAGTAAAAAAAATTTGATATAAAATATATAGCACGACACTAATTTATTTAATGATTATAATTGAAAATTGGTACTGTGGCTGATGTCTCATTTTTTGAAAACAATTATTACTTTTAGCATTTTCAGACTTTACAGCTTTATTTAAAGGGATTAAATAAATCAAAAGGTGATTAAAATCCTATTAATAATCCTTTTTTTACAGAAAAAAATCTTCCTTCTTACCATTGGCAAACTCTATTTTGGTTGAGGTGTATTTTTTAATATTATTAATAAAAGTACAATTCCTTTTAAACCATCCAATTTTCATTTTATTTTAAAAATAATCTATCAACTAATATTGTAAGTTATAATAAAAAAATTTAATTCTGTACAGAAAAAGTTGTATATTTCACCTAACAGAACCCTTCTGTTGGGACGGAGGAATTATATTTTTTTCATTTCATTTTTCAGTGAAGTTTTGATATTAAAACGAGATTTACATTTTACTCGATTCATTTCGATATTTTAAATCTTACGTCCAAATCATTCATATTTTCATTATTTATTGTACCATTTATTTTGGGTTTTAGAGTGTGTCACTGTTCTGTAAAATAGGACCCAACATACTCAACAATAAACCCAAAATCAAATCATCAATTCACACCTCTAAATTTTACATGATACACAATGAACATGTAACATCAAATATTATCAAATAGAAAGAATCAAGATGGCATTTCTTTTATTTAGTTAGCTCTACCAACAAAATTTACATCAAGAAAAAATACAAAAAATCGAGTCGCGATCCGAACAACGAACCTTACGCAACGGTAAGTAAATTACACATGATCGGTTAGTCTTAAAAGAATCAAGTCAAAATTAAGAAGAAAAAGAGGGAAAAAAAAATAAACATTCCCCTTCAAGACGACTATTTGAAGAAACTTACATTGATGGATCAACTCCTCCAGCTGGTCTGAGAATGATCTGAATTGTAATCTTGACTTCCAAAAGCCATCCTCTGAAACATTCTGATCTGTGCAGAATGTTCACTTGAAGTGTAAATCCCACTCTGGCCCGGTTTCACTCCGTTGTTCAAATCTTCCAACTCGTACATTGAATCTAAAGCTCTTGCTACCTAATGAATAACCGAAGCGAACAAAAAAAAAAATAGATTTAGAGATGTTGAAATGCATAAAAATCAGAGCATTTTTTGGAGTAGAAAACGCCTTACTTGACTCATTTTCGGCCTTTTAGACGCTGAATGCCGCACGCAGGCTGCAGCTGCTTCAATCACCCGGAACATTTCACTTGCAACGAAATTATTTTCGAGTTTCGGATCAACAATATCTCCAAATTCTTCTTTATCGAGCGCTTGAGTTAGCAACGGACGAGCCTGTAGGAAATACAATTTTTTTATCTTTCTTTTCTGGGATAATTACAAAAAGTACCATTAAAGTTTGTCCTAATTTCCAGAAAAACAAAAACAAAAAAAAAAAGGCTACTAAACCTTCAAAAATACAAAGAGTACAAAAAAAAAAAAGGAAATGAGGTTGGTTAAGCCTTAAAATTAATGGGATAACTGTAATAAATTTTATACATGTGAACTTTGAAGGAGAGTAATGAATTTTCTTGCTTATGAAGGGGATAAATGTAAGACAAAATAAAATATCATGGGCAATTTTTGCAATTTTGAGAGTTGGATAGTTTATTTTTGTAGCAAGGTCAAATTTCAAGGGTACTTTTTGTAATTAACTGTTCTATTTTTTTTAAGATGAAAAGATTTCTGGAACAGTCTGTCTTTAAATATCTACAGTCCTATTGAGAGGGAGAAAGAGCATTGGTCACTCTTTTCTACTAATTCTATCAAAAGGCAAGAGAAATTTAAACCAGAGAAATAATGAACAAGGTTTAACAGGACCTACCCATTCAACCAGGCTTTCATCGCCTAGTGGTTGGGCCGAGTCAACAGGTTTACGACCCGTAATGAGCTCCAAAAGCACAACACCGAATGAGTACACATCAGATTTCTCAGTGAGTTTACCAGTGGATGCATATTCTGGAGCCAAGTACCTGCAAAATTCAAATTTGTGCAGATAATATAACAAACGGTACGCCAAGAATTCTATATTCGGCCGCCTTCATTGCATTAAAACAGTTCAAGTCAGACATGGCCCAATAAATTTATAGGTATCCTAAAATATTCAACAGAGCAGTGAGGTGACATACCCAAAGGTGCCCATCACACGGGTCGACACATGTGTCTGTATATCCAATTCCAAAGCTAGCTTTGCAAGCCCAAAATCCGCAACCTGTAAATGCGTGGGAAAATAAATACTCTATTGTGATAATATATATATATATATATATATATATATATATATATATATATATATATATATATATATATATATATACTATGAGAGAGAGAGTCAGGTTCAAACGAGAATGCTAACTATTTAAGAGAATACGAGAATGGTAGCCCATGTATAAAATCATATATGATTTTACACTGACGGGAAAAATCATATATGATTTTATACTGACCTAAAAATCAAATATATACGTATAAAATCATATATGATTTTATACTGATGTACACACTCACGTAATCATTACGTGAATCATATATGATTTTGTGCATGGGTGACTATTCTCGTATTCTCTTAAATAGTTAGCATTCTCGTTTGAACCTGACTCTATATATATTGCTAGAGAAACCAAGCTATATGAGATGCTTGAGAAGTTATGTTTCTTTAAGGTAAAATTAACAACACCTTGGAGATTTTATTGTGTAGGGGGGAGAGAGAGAGAGAGAGAGAGAGAGAGAGAGAGAGAGAGAGAGGGAGGGAGGGAGGGAGGGAGGGAGGGAGGGAGGGAGGGAGGGGAGGGGAGGGGGAGGGGGAGGGAGGGGGGGGGGGGAGGGAGGGAGGGAGGGAGGGAGGGAGGGAGGGAGGGAGGGAGGGAGGGAGAGAGAGAGAGAGAGAGAGAGAGAGAGAGAGAGAGAGAGAGAGAGAGAGAGAGAGAGAGAGAGAGAGAGAGAGAGAGAGAGAGAGAGAGAGAGAGAGAGAGAGAGAGAGAGAGAGAGAGAGAGAGAGAACCTGCGCTTCAAAGTTGTTATCCAAAAGAATGTTTGTTGACTTGATATCTCTGTGAATAATGCGAGGTTGACCTGGAAAAACACAGCCGATATGTTACTTGGATTCTTCACAAAGTGCAGAGGAAAATTGCATGACAAGCTCTGAATCAATATTTTCTACAGTTAACCCTTCGGATCCAAAGAGTAAAAACTACACTACATAAGTTGTTTTAACGTTCCCAACTCTCGCCTTAATAAGAGGGCAAACCCAGTACACTAAGCGCTCCCCCGGCTAATGCGGGGATAGGGGGAGGTTGGTAGTATATGTATGCAGCCTTCTCCTTGCATTTCTGCAAAGAGGCTGTTTTCACGACTCGAACCCATGACCCTCTAGCTCTCGCATTAATAAAAAAAAACAATTCAGAACTCATCATTACATATTCTAGAGCAATAACAACCCCCCCCCCCCCCCCCCCCATGTTTTTTTTTTTTCCAAGAATCTAAGGATCATAAAATTACAAATACTTTAAAATGAAGTCGACACAACTATCTGGGATACGTATAGATCCTGTATAAGCCACAACGTATTAAAAGAAAAATGGATAAATACAAAAAGTACCCTTGATGTCTGACATGATCACGAGAAAAGGTAACTCTTAAGAATTACAATAATACCCTTGAGATGTTTTTTTTGCTCATGAAGGGGGTGAATGCAAGACAAAATAAAAACTCAGAGGTACTTTTAGTAACTTTGGAAGTTAGATGGGATTCTTTTTTGTAGTTAGGTCAAACCCTCAAGGTACATTTTGTAATTAACTCAATGAAAAAAAAGGATAAAATATCAAAACTATCGACTTGAGCTTACAATCTTCATGAAGATATGCTAGTCCACGAGCTGCACCAGCCGCCACTTTAACTCGACTAGCCCAATCAATTACACCCTTACCTTCAGATGCTAATGGTAAAAGACCAAAATAAGCATTACTCCGCCAATTAGCTAAAAAATCGACGGGCCAGAAACTTAAAAAATCTAAGCCCTTACCATGAAGATGATGGTGCAGTGTATCATTCGGCACGTAATCATAAACGAGCAACCTTTGATTTTCAGCAATACAGTAACCAACAAGTGATACCAGATGCCTATGATGTATTCGGCTTATAATCTCGACTTCCGCTCGAAACTCACGCTCTCCTTGCCCGCCGCCAACTTTTAACTGCTTAACAGCAACTTCCCTTCCATCTACAAGAACTCCTTTATAAACACAGCCAAATCCACCTTCACCAAGAAGATTGTTTTCTGAAAATCTGTTTGTCGCCAAAGATAGTTCTTGATACGAGAACCATGACCTTGAAGTGCCCATGCCATGATCCGGTGAGTAAATATTGTTGTTGCCTGCTGAAACACTTCCAGCTAGTTGATCTGAATATTGGGATCTTAGGAACAATGGATCTGGAAATGTGACAGAAACAAGTAAATAATAGTACATCATCCACTTCATCCCATTATGTAAAATAGTACTCTGGATAACGAGCAATCAAGCAAGCCAGCACTGATATAGGGCATCTCCAAGGCTTAAACCAAAATTCTACATCACTGCCACATAAAAAGTAGAAACATCAACCATTTTATAAACCTTTCACCATAACCTATATACCTCTTCAACCCTTACCATTTCCCCCTCATCCTCACAACATCAAAACCCAGAAATTTTGGTTCATCCTTCCAAACCAAAGCTGTGTCAGATCACTATGAACCATTTCTCCACAATGGGTTTTGGTTTACTTATACTAGATCACTCAAACCAAATGAACAGCACAAACGACCCATTTGGGATTCCTTCAGTAATTTTGGCTGGTAGAAAAACTACCCACGAGGTTTGGGGTAATTAAAAAGAATAAAAAAATTGAAGATTTGATTCTGTATAAAATAAGGGGATAACTGCTATATTTTTACAAAGGTGAGGACATGTTTAAAATGTTTTTTTCTTATGAAGATTGAAGGGGGTAAAGCATACTACGTAATCGTGAGCTTTTGTAAACCATTTCTTGGTAATTAGCCTAAACCTCGGGGGTCGCTTTTGTAATTCACAATTAATTACCGCTGATGCTTCATGAGCTAAGCTGCGAAATTGTAATGTGCAGATGAACAGGGAAAGAAAAAGCATAATTACATGTTACGAGTTACAACATACAAATTACAATAAGCACATACTATCAATAAGTGCATTGAGAGTGGACAGAACAAAAAACTGCAGATAGCTAACAACAGAAAGGAGAATCATTTCATAATCCCTTAAGTAAATAAAACAAAATGACTTCTGAAGGCCGAGCTCAAAAAATTCAAATAACACCAACCCAAGTGATATGATACATAACACGAGACCGAAGGGAAAAATATAGTGAACCAGTGGGTACCTGAATTTTGGGAGGATGCAAAAGGAGAGGGCATATTATAGCCGAGGTTAAGGTTGTTACTCCTCCTCTTTCTTTTACGCGTAAACCAAACAGCAAGAACCACAAGACCGAGTGCCAAAAAGCCCACAATACTGCCTACAGCCACCACACTTCCACCTCTTGGACCTCCGGAATTTCTTGGTGTTGTATCCGAAATTATATTCGGACCAGATTGAGTCGACCCTGCTGTGGGTTTCTCTGTAGGACGGGAAGGAAGTGGTCCAGGTGGCAGGCTACTATTGGTAGACGAGTTGTTCAATGGAGGAGGAGGAGATGTAGAAGGTGGCAAAGACGATGATGTGTTGGAAGGCGGAGGAGGACTGGCGGTTGATGGAATAGGAGGTGATTCCAGCGGTGGCCGCGGCGGAGGATGCTCCGGTGGTTGTACTGCAGATGGTGGTGGAGGGCTGGCGGATGGAGATGGAGGAGAGGGTGAACTAGCTGGATGGGGAGGTGGTGGATCCACCGGGGGGACCGGGGATTCTGGTGGCGGAGAGTTTTCTGATGGTGGTGGAGGTGGTGTGGTCACCGGAGGAGTGGTGGATTCCGGTGGTGAAGAACCCTCCGACGGTGGTGGTGGGGCCACCGGAGGGGTGGGGGATTCTGGTGGTGGAGAATTTACTGATGATGGTGGCGGTGGCGAGGTGGTTGGGGGCGGGGGAGGCGAACTGGTTGTGGGAGGTGGGACCGTAGGAGGAGATGGTGGTGACACTGGGGTTGGTGGCGGCGGTGACTTCGGGGGTGGTGCGGCTGGAGGTGAAGGCAGTAACTCCGGAGGTGGTGCGGCTGGCGGCGGTGGTGGTGTTTCCGGCGCAGGAGATGCCGGAGTAGACGGCGGAGGGGTTGTTGAGTTTGTTGGGGAAGATGGTGGGTCAGCATTTCGGGTAGGAGTTGGCAATGGCGGTGATATTGAAGCCATATCCAACAGGGGAAAAAAAGTTTACTTTTTTATTAAGAAATGTGGGGTGAAGTTGAAGATCAGATCAGAATATCCTGTCAACAACTAATTTCTTTGATCTTTCACTCTTAGAGACGGCGAAATTATGCACAAAGAAAAAAAAATTCAAGGATAACCTAATTCTTCTAAGCTAATTTATCAGATCAGTTCTACAGTACCAAACCCCAAAATCCCCAATTGAGAAAAAAAAATCAAAATGCAAACAGAACCCA
Source organism: Orobanche coerulescens (assembly GCA_033398695.1). Classification (NCBI taxonomy): domain Eukaryota; kingdom Viridiplantae; phylum Streptophyta; class Magnoliopsida; order Lamiales; family Orobanchaceae; genus Orobanche; species Orobanche coerulescens. The sequence goes on from CM065804.1 coordinate 211,537,513, forward strand.
GTGCAGGGAAAACGGAAAAGAAGAAGCAAAAAAAAAAAATTCCAAGAGACTTTTTCACCGGAAAAAATGGCGTCGCCGATGAGGCCGAAAGAGATTGTGCAGTTAAACGTGGTTGCGACGACTTCGTGATAGTCTTCGATTTCCGAAAAAGCAAAAAAAAAAACAAAAAAAAAAAAAAGACGGAGAGAGAGAGAGAATAAATATATATAGTAGAAATTTGTCTGACAATGATTGCTCTGAGGATGCGAATGTGCGCTACTAAAAGTTCAGCTATCTCTGTCAAAAAACTGAATGAAGGATTATCATGAGTGACTGTATAGAATTGAAGGGGGGAAAGTCAAAAGCAAACAGATGGCTGCCATGTTCGCTGGGTTTGCGCCATTGTTGTTCTTCATAATAATAATATAATAATAAAATCTTCAACTACAATTTACTGTTTCACAGTCGGTTACTCGATATATATATATATATATATATATCCTTTGAATGAGGAAAGCGCGTGAACAGTTTTTGATTTTTGGTTTTAAAATCGTCAAAAAATCATTGCATCTTTTCTTTACTTATTATCACTTGTATGCATTTCACTACATTAAAAAATACACCCATTATAAAATAACAAAGGTGCTACACACACAAATACACATTTAAATGCACACTCCTGTTTTGTAGGAGTTGTACCATACGTAATAGGGATTATACCCGCTTTAAGAGTACAACCCTACAAAATAGGTGTGTATTTGTGTGTGTGTAGCATTTTTGATAAAATAAAGTACCGACACAATCGCAATTATTCTCTCTTTTGATATTTGAAAAATACAACAATAACTTTTTCGTTATTACTAGTTGCATAAAATCACAAAGCACAAATATAAGGGGCTGTTTGGCAGTTGCTGAATGATTTAGTGCAGAATGGTTGAGAGGCCAGAATGGTTGAGAGGCTCTGTATGGTTGAGTGCAGAATGAAATTTGGTTGTTTGGTAACTGTTCTGAATGGTAACTCTGAATGGTCATAAATTATCATTTTACCCTTATGTATAAAAGTAGCGATTAAAAATCCCATTTTTCCTCCCCTTGCGTACCAAAACCTCTCCTTTTTATAAATAAAAAATCCAATTTTTATAAATAATTGTGTATAATATTTTTAAATTTAATTCATTTAAAATAATAATAATTATTATTATTATTTATAATATTTTTAAATTTAATTCATTTAAAATAATAATAATAATAATAATAATAATAATAATAATTATGTATAATATTTTTAAATTTAATTCATTTGAAATAATAATAATAATTATGCATAATATTTTTAATTTAATTTATTTAAATAATAATAATAATTATGTATAATATTTTCTAATTTAATTCATTTAGAAAATTATAATAATAATTATGTCTAATATTTTTTATTTAAATTCATTTAAAAAATAACAATAATAATAATTATAAATAATAATTCTTAATTTAAGAGGAGGGGTAAATCTGGAAATTGCTTGTCTCTTAATAGTTGAGAGAGGGTATGGATGCTTAATGGTTAAGAGGTTATTGTAATCATTAAGAGATCATAATTTTTTTGCCAAACAATCCTGACCTTTTAGCGATTCAGAGGTAGGCTCTTAATCTAACCATTAAGAGCCAAACAAACAGCCATTAACTGTAAATTAAATTGCGTGGATAATAATTACATAATCATATAATGAAATAGCGATGAAATTTAATTACTTCTAGATTACTAATAAATTGTAAAATAATAAAATAGACGAACATATTCTAAACATATATAATATGATCCAAAATTTAATCAAGTGCATCAATATTATAAATTATTTAAAATTAAGACTAATAAAAAAAATTAAAATTAGTATGTATATTATTAAGTCCAATTAAACTCATTAAATTATTCTTCTCTTTGGTAGCCCAACATATAAATATAGTTTAATATTAAAATTCAAATTCAATAACAATATAACTTAATTCGAAAGTTTAGACTGTTTTTTAGATATGGACAACGTATTTAGACTGAAGATTGTGAATAAAGATTCATTTATATTTATATATTTTTTAGAAAAATAAAATGAACTGAAGAATTATAAACATTTTGTTTCGAGAATTATTATTCTCGTGATGTGTCTTACCTAATACTGATTGTAGATACATAGATGGAAGATTCTAGATCCTTCTAGAGGTAGTAGGATTCTATTAAATGTCTTACCTTATCTATGAATCTTATGTATGGAATGACTCTCATTGTAATGCCTATATAAAGGCCCCTCTATCAGTGTTATGAATACAATTGATTGGCTCGTATTTATAGTCTTTTACTTTCTCCTGAAACACGTTATCAGCACGTAGTCCCCAACTGAGCAAGAATTTTTTTTTCTCTCCCGTTTTTTTTTCCCAGAAAATCCCGAAAAAAATAAGTGAAAAATCGATTTTTTTTCCGGCCAAACCCTAATTTTTGTCGCAAGGAGCAACCCTCAGCCGCATCGACACTCACCGAAACCCAATCAATAGGAGGCGCGTCCAAGAACACGTTGTGCGAAGATCTCTGTTTCTGGACAGAGGATTCAAACAATTCGATAAAATCTTGATGTGAATTGAAGCCTGAATCTGATTCTTAGCCACACACAGGAGAGTACTGAAGGAAATTCTCTTGTTGTTGAAGACGTAATTGTTTCTCGCTTTCCAAAACATTATCCAACACAACCCGCCCCCCGGAAGCCGCCGCCGACCGCAATCGTCCGCTGCTTCAGCCGACCCCCTGTTTCAGTCGATCCCCCCCCCCCCCCCCCACGCGAACCACCGCTGGAGACCTACCTCTTTCTCCTGCTCCGATTTCAGATTCCAGCCCACTCGACCCGACCCAAATCAGATCGGCCCGTCACATTCTTCACAACAGATCGGACCTTATCCGATCCTAATTCCCGTTGTGAAGCCCCGGGCCAATTGCAGCCCGCCCATCCAGCTCCCGAACCCGACTGGCGATCCAAAAGGACAAACCGGTTGCTGACCCGAATTGCCGAGTTAATCCGGTTGTTGACTTGATCCGACCCGATCTGATCGAAGCACCGTCGGATCGTCCAACGAAAGAAAAAAAAACGAGAAACGAGAATTTCCGCGTGTAAATTTTCTGGACAGCGCATTCGTACTACAATCATGTTTTCCGATTCGTTAACCGTCGGATCGGTGTGAAATTTTGGCAGCATCTTCCCAACACAAATATCTGTATATTCAACGGTGGAGATTGGATTCTGAGTAATATCGATTACTGAATATACTGCCGAACAGGAGCAGATTTTTATAATGAAATTTGGAAATCCGGCCTCATCCAATATCGAGCTGCTGCACCGCCGCGCCCGAGTCCTTTTTCGGCCGATTTCGAGCCCACTAGCCCTTTCCGAGCATTTCTCAAGTCTCCATCTTTTCCTACTTAATGATCATTTGCTCATTGACTTGTACACTTATGAATCTTACCATGTTTATGTTTTACGTGCATATAGGAAAATACGTTGCTCATGATGATGTGCAAAATATGGAGAAAAAGCCATATTTATCCCATTCAAGGATCAAAGTAAATATAGAACGGAGTACCCACGGATATATGTTGCTCATATGGAGAGAAGCTCCCGTTCAAGGATAAAAGCAAATATGGAACTGAGTACCCACGTAAGATTTTATTAAAGTTCCCCGTTTTTCAATTCCTCTCTTTTGGGATTTTTTTTTGGGAATTGGGGAATTGAGTTTTTTATCTCCCACGCTACTTTGCGGTGGATGAGACTATGAGAGGTGGTATCACTCTCGGATGTTGAAGTAAACTGTGTGACGGTCCTGGGGGAGTCACGGATAATTGTTGAAAGTCGATATTTGTGGTTGTTGCATACAACACGTTTTGGGTGCGATTTGACGTCGTAATCGATGTTTGTCCATTTGTACGTCACAAATTCGTGACTAATCATGAACAAGTCATAACTTTACCGTGGTCTTGACCCAATCCCATACTTGGACAACTCCATCTTTCATCTTATTAAAATAAAATATTACATGTGGGTGTAATCATGCACCGTCTCCTTGCAATATGATATATGAAAGAATGTAAGAGTACTTCTCATGAATTTTAACATGTAAAGCAATGGCATATTGCGGTAAATACATGAATTCGTTGACCTTGATTATAGTTCGTGTGACTATAGGTCCGAATACTTTTCCAAGTATTTATAAAGGCATGTGCCTTATACATTTGACTATGTTTAGTCGATCTTATTGGATGGTCAAGACGAGTTGGTTATGGTATATTCATTATGTCTCATGGTTCAAAATGCTTAATATTGATGCATCGCGTTGCATCTATATAACATGGCTATTATGACGTATACTTGCAAATTGAGAATTAAAATACTTGGTCGATTTGATGCACTTTGGTGGATTTTATCTACACTTTTGATCATTACTAGGCGTATCCTCCTTGGTATTTGTTTAAGCTTTGAAAGTTCAAATGGAATCAGTGGTTTTTAAACAGCCTTAGTTGTACCGACATTCCTACTTTCTCTGCAAGTCTACCAAGTTGGAGTTACCGAAAGGATCATTAGTCGAGATAAGAAATCGAACACCCTGCTGCGTTTAAACGCACCTATGCTCTTATTGCCATGTTTTTGCATAAACACTTATGCCATTGGATATGGTCTCAACCTTGTATTCTCACTAAACTTGGGAAATACTAAAGCAGCCAATTAAAACATGCACTGTGATCTGAGTTTAATGATACATGTGGTTCACAATATATGGATATAAAGATATGGAAGTCTAGTTTCCAGAACATCTGACCGTTCGTCTATAGCCTTCCTAACAAGGGAGTTATCGCTGTTTTAGTGAACAAAGGTCAAGTTGCACGGAATTTTATTTCCAGCGATTGTGCTAACTTTTGTCCCAGCCAACTTGGTTCCCATCTTAAATTTGCAAGTGGTCTTATGACACATATTTTTCAACCTCTTTTTGGCCGAATTTGCCATAGATTATGCAATTTTTGGTATGCATTGTACGCTAAAATATCATCTTTCAAATGTTGAAGCCCAAAATACGCACCCTTACAAGAAGGTCGAGCGTGTGTATGGTAGTGTTACACCATGCTTGTGTCGTAATTTTGCCCCTTAGGCACATAACCTTGCCATATTATGCACTCAATATGATAGATCATTTTGATCGTATCTGGTATAAAATCTCTATGTTGTTAGAGTGTTCGCTATGCTCATGTTTGTAAAATTTTGCAAGCGAAATTGAGTGCGTATTAAGCTATTTTCAAGGAACACGATATTTTTGGATTTCGGTTTATAAATCCATTGTGACTATGATGAATAGGTCATCACAATCAATTAGCGGTATACTGCTCAAGTTGTTGAATGTCGAATGGCGTTTTCTAGTCACATATGTTCCGTAACAATTGAACCATGTTATGACTCGATGATATATATGTCAAAGTGTATCACGCATAGCATCTCATTATGATTTGTGAGAAATAAAATCTTATGCATCACTTGTATTGAATATGTGAAAGGAAAAATATTCATGAGTCAATATGGTCCGGCTTGCATCGGTTTGTGTAAGCAGAAGATGTATTGGGACATTGACACATTTAGGCTTTAATAGTCCGGAGTTTGGACAATTTGATGATCCATATACCACGGTATTGTCATGGACATCATTTTCTTTGAACAAAGAAACTAGTTGGATCAAAGACACCAAAGTACGTTGGTGGAGTCATGAGTAGGGCTCATGACCGATGATGATATTTATGTCATCCGCGTCTTGTTTTCATAAACACGTATGACGCCAAAGACCCCCCAATGATCCTTCTTAGCCATGTTCATTGATTTAAGCCTATTCTTTGGCACGATTAGGAGATGACACCCTCATATGCTAAAGAGAATAATGTAGCGACTCGTATAAGCATGGTGCTGAGTCCTCCCTTTTCACCGAGTCTTTATACATACATGATCATAAGTATTAGCCTGGGTGGTTTATGATGCTATGATGGTGTTCACAAATGGTAGTACTCAAGTAATAACATTTATATGTAATGTGGTTCCTTTGACAATGATTGATAAGTTGATGAAACCTGAGTTTATGGTTATCCAACTTGCGGACCAGTCATTGTAAAGGTCGGTTCACCCACTTTTAGACCAAGTCTTAAAGTGAAATTTTAACAAATACTTCCTAACATCCAAGGCTACCTTCTCACAAATTTTGGTGTCATTTGGAGACTTGGAAGGAGGAGAACCACTTAAATGAAGTTTTCACATACCACCGGCCGTCCTATCAACTAGTTCGATGATGTCGTTTCGACCGGTTTCTGACCACAAGGTTGATGGTTTTGGAATCCTAAACACCCGTTTATACATGCTCATGAAATTTTGAGGTGTTTGGGGCTAGTGAAGGGAGTGAAATCTTCAAGAAAGCACTAGAAGTTCGATAAAACCAACGGCCTATCATCGGTTCAATCGTTTCTTTATATTCGATCCCGGTGGTGCATGGTGGCGGTTTTGTTGGATTCTCAAGACCAGTAGCTACGGTTATGTAGCATAGGTCAACATGTCATATTCATCTATACCTATCATCATTCAAATGCTTAGTTACGAGTGTAACAATATTCATTTTGTTAGCTGGATTGCGTTAACAATGAAAAACCTTTATCGTCCACATATTCATGTGACAAAGTGCGTCACCACAACGCATTATGATGGGTTATAAATGATGACTATGACATGCGCTTTCACTCATAGTCTGCTTAAAATATACCTTGGTAGACGTTCTCGTAAGTCACTTTGATGAGCCAGTCTTCCCGTTGTTAGGGGGAGATGCGAACGATACTGTTCGAGTAGAATGACTTGAAATTGTCGTAGTTTGTCCCTACTGTGCCTCACCAAGTTCTCTAAAGTGACGAGATTAAATACATGCTGCAAATATGTCTGCAAGGATTGTGTCCGGTCATGGACGTTCGTCACCTATAAATGGTGATATGGTAACACCATAAATTGTGGTAGACGGTGTTACTAGGCTGTGGACCTCATAGAGTATTGGGATGCCACTTGGTTCGATAAATACTCTCGCTAAGAATGTATGCGAGTTTGGTACATGAAACTTGATCATATGATCAAATGAACTCATCCGTCTCATGTGATTCTGGATTATAGTAATCATTGGGGGACGCCTCAATGAATGCCAATCCATAAAGAGATCTATCCGTATACTTTGTCAAAGTGAGTGAGAAAAGGAGTTAAACTCACCTCATGGTGCGAGGTTTCTCATGAACGTACTGGAACCGACTACGATGACACGAAACTTAGTTGTGCTATCGTAATGGATGTTATAGCATCCACTATCTTTTCAGTTAGATAGTTTCCCAAAAACTGACATGCAGCTTGTGGTTAAATCTTATCTTAGTGGGGAACTAAGTTAAGTGATATAAAGGATCTCGTGGTGGATCAGACTCAAATCAAGTGGCTCCTGACCATGGAGCGCGTCGACAAGTGATTGTCGGGAACGCATACTAAGTATATACTTGATTTGGAAGAGATATGAAGCTTTTGCATGTAAAACTAAGGGTTTATAGTGATGTACTCTTGTGAGACTAAGAGATTCCGCTAAATCCAAAGATAAGAATGAAAGGATCTTAGGAACACTTGATGATGCGTATTCATCAATCGGTTTAAGGCAATCTAAGGGACGGTTTCCCTAAGAGACGATAAAGTAATGCCTATATGATTCCCAATGACTAGTCAAAGTCATAATAAGACTTGGCTCACTTAAGTGATGATGCAGTCTTAAGAGAAAAGTACGGTATTATGTACTCATGTTTGACTCGATGTACTCATTTGTAATAATCCGGTAAAGCCATTGTGATGATGGTCTAGGATGCGCTCACGCAATGTCTGTGATTGACAAGAAGCTTGAAGCTCGCTCTATCTCAGTAAAAGGACACTTGAAAACCGATACCCGAATTTTCCCAGAATGTGGTCTATCTTACATATGACCTACACGACAGCTCACTTGTTGGAAAATGGTGAAATTTGTACCATTGGAAATGTTTGTGTCTACTTTCCAAGGAAACCAACCATTTGATCACATCCATCATGTTGAGTGACATATGACTATTGTTGCAAAGTAGGACAGGATATGTCCGGTAACTTGCTGAGTCAACTTCGATAGAGCTTTGTGATCTGCTCAGGTCGATCTAGGTTACGTACTGTATGTGAATGAAAAGCTATGGGTGTCTAGTTTTCATAAGTTCTTACAGTTTCGTTGATACCTATTGAATCGAATAAGTTATGACTGATTTAGTGCATAGAGATCAAGACTTTAGAAAACTTGATTTTTGGATAAGTCTTTAGCGACTCTGCACTTTGGATGTGTCACGCTCTGTTTGTCCTTAGACTAAGGTTTGTTTTTTCTCATTGGGTTTCACTTGGTAAGGTTTTTAATGAGGCGGCCTATGAGAACATCCATACAATGATGCGTTGTACTTCTGTTCAACTTAGACCAAGAGGTATTTTTCCCAGTGGGTTTTTTCTTGGTATAGTTGTGAGGCCAACTTGGCATCTGACTCCTATGATTTGAGGTACTCATCAGGGGGAGTCATTATGTATACATCAGGGGGAGTATACATGACATGTTATGTTGGTGCGTTGTAATCTTTTCTTATTTTTCCCATGGGGTTTTGTTTTGGCTTGAAATATGTTTTTACGAAGGCAACATCTTTTGCATCATTGTTGTATTAGTGCTCGACACATGGGGAGTGTTCTGGGAATTATTATTCCTGTGATGTGTTTTACCTAATACTGATTGTAGATACATAGGTGGAAGGTTCTCGATCCTTCTAGAGGTAGTAGGATCCTATTAGATGTCTTACCTTAACTATGAATCATATGTATGGAAGGACTCTCATTGCAATGCTTATATAAAGGTCCCTCTATCAGTATTATAAATACAATTGATTAACTCGTATTTACAGTCTTTTATTTTCTACTGAAACACATTTTAATTTTTTGGATTTAAAAAAAAAACACAAAAGAGACGGTCATTAATAACTTCCCTACTTTCTAGGCCCGGCATCCCCCGTCTTTATGGCCCCAGGCCCATCATCCCCTCTCTCTCTCTCTCTCTCTCTCTCTCTCACTATATATATATATATTGATAAAGATTTAAAAAAAATACCTTAATTTTTTACCGGAAAACTTTCAACTAGTGAATTTTGCTTTTATATATAAGGGCGCGTTCTATGCAGTACCAATATTAGATGCAGTACTTTACAGTACTAATTTATACCAATAGGAATTTAGTATTAATAAATATTTTTGTTTATTTGAAAAGGGCATAATAGTCAAACATATTTTTAGTTTTTTTTTTATTTTTTTTTAATTAAAAATGTTTTTAAATTCCCTTAATATTCGGAATTATTTTTTTTTAATTTTTTTCCAGTATACATGGTTTCAGGAAAATGAAGTGCATATGTGTTTTTTTTTTAAATATTGTAAATTTACATATGTTTCTTGTATAAAATTGTTTGTACATCAAACTTGTTTTGCTTAAAATGGTAATTGTACATATGTTTCTAGTGTACATTTTTTAATCTTCGAAATTTATAACAAAAAACATAAACATAGACATATACATGTAACCTCTAAATTTATAACAAACCAAAAATATAAATAGTATACACAAAAATTGATATCAAATGAAATACAATTTAAATACAAATTTATCTTGTTAAGTACATTTGTACACGTCAACCAAAAACATGTGTGCACTCTTCTAAGAACATGTGTGCACTCTTCCAAAAATATGTGTGCACTCTTTCACGAACATGTATGTTTGCGGTATCCACGTTGCACTTTCTCGTAAATTTATTAGAACATATGTGCACGCTTTTCACCTTAACTTTTTGTTGGTAACCTGTTAGAAATTTTCCCAAACCGCAATAACTTGATTTCCAGAAAAAAATCGATCAAGACATCAACCTTTTATATCTTAACCAAAACGACACCACGACCACGTTCCTTAAAATTCAACTGTCATCACCACGAACCAACTTGAACCATTGCAAAAAGAATATTATAAAAAATGAAAGGAACGGAGTTGGGTCCTACGCCTAAGGATGGTGACTAGATTCTGTAACAGCAAAAAAAAAAGACCCCCACTACCGGATCAACAGGAGATCCCGCATTTCAATCTGCCGTTCTCTGAAAAGTCTCTCCCTTGAGGAGTGGAGTCATATTCGCGTTGTCTGGTCTCGACCTATTGAATTCAACCTCAACCTTCGTGTTCCGTGTAATGCTCTCCATTTCAAAGAAAGAGCAGGCACTCTTCGCTTGTATGGATCGGACCAGGGGGACGAGAGAGATGGTGATGAAGTCTCTACCGACAGCCGGTAAAATACAAAAGACCAAAGGAGGATATATGATGGTGGCGGTTGTCATAGATTAGTGTTATGTTTGATTGGTAGAGGAGAGAGAGATGTAAGTGTGAAACTGATAAAGGAGATTTGACAATTTAGTTGAATGGATTTCAATCATGGTGGCCGGTTATATGTGACAAAACATGAAGATGGTGGTTAGGGTTTTTTAAGGAGTGAACAAAAACTGCAGATCGTGATATTAATGGGAGTAGATGCAGGATAGATTTTGAAATCAATTAATGTGGATTTCCTATAATACCCTTTTAGCCTTAACAAATAATATCTTTTGTTTAATTACAATTTTCGCACTTTTAATCTCATCCTTTGATTAACTCATCCAATGGCCTAGATTCATTTAAAACTGCATAGAATACAACACTTTATATATATATATATATACATGGTTTGCACCCAGTGCGATGCACGGAGCTGCCCATGGATGATGTTGTAACAGTAGATACACACAAAAATTTAATAGATTTAGCTAAAAATTGTATAATTGCCGGAAAGCAGAATAGATAAATAGAAATTAGAAACACAACAGCACACATGCGATGCACAGAATCTTATCGAAACACAAAATAAAAATTAAAAGCACGTTCTTTGTAACAATAACCTCGCAATGGTATAAAGTTTGTAGAATTTCAATTCTGAACAACCGGTATGGACAACCCGAAGACAAACAGTGCTTTTTACCCATTCTAACAATTTTGGCATCTGTTTGTAAAACTAAACATAGATTCGTGTCCTATTTATTGGGACAAACAAATTATTATATAGACTGTGAATCGTACCAAAGATTTATTCTTCAACGTTTGAACCGGCTCTCTCGTCCCTCTCTCTCTCTCTCTCTCTCTCTTGAAGAAAATGGTATGTCACCAACATATACACCGGATTGATGATGATCAAACATCATAATTTTTTCTAAATAATATAGCGGCATAACAAAGAAAAATAAGAAGTTGTAAGCACTCTAGAAACACACCTCGTACTGAAAACATTACAATCGTCTGTCTGTCTACTGGTAATAATGTAGCTATTTAAAATAATTACAACCCGGTGATAGAATAGTAAAAGCCCTTCAAATTCAATGAAAAAGTATAACCTCGAAATTGAGAGAGGAGAAAACAATGAAACCTGGGGCACAACAACTCAATGTAACGGGAATTGGGAGCGCTCGCCCGACAGCTTTCAGCGAGGCTGAAGGATTTACTGTCAAACTTCGTACGCAAAATGGGAACTGAAGGCACGACGGTCAGGAGAAGAAGAAATCGAGTCCGCAGCCTCTCCACCTTAATATGAAACAAAATTATTACTGATAATCTTGGTGCTTAGGAGAAATCTCTCGGACATCAAAATCACTCTATGGATATAACCATAACTATACTTGAGTTTTTTTTTTTCAAAAAGACCCGCCTTGCAACTTGCACAAGAATTATCTTTTGAAATTAGAAAGAAAACTAATGTAGTGCCATCACCCTCGTAAGGGTTGCATTTTCTTAACGCATATCCAAATATAAAAACTAAAGGGGTGTTCTGTTTGTATTTTGTTTCGTATTTTAATTTTGCAAAATGTTTTATATTTTCTGTTTTTATTTTTGTTTTCAAAGTTGTTGAAAACACGTTCTGTTAAATTTATTTTGCAAAATATTTTTTTGTAATATTAATATTAAATTCATAAATCTTTATTTTAGACTTAGTTTCAAATTAGGATAATCCAAAAAAAGAAAAAAAAAACTCAGAATGCATTTTGAGCATTTTGAAGATTTTTTGTTGAAATACACACAAAACGCTCAAAACGAGGTTTTGGGCATTTTGCGTTTTGCGTTTTGTGTACAAATATTTTTTTTGTTTTCCAAAATGCATTTTCGAAAATGATAAAAAGAACGCGTTTTTAGTGTTTCGAAAATAAAAACAGAAAATGACCTCAAAACAGCAAAGAGAACAGGGCCTAAGGTATTGTTGCCACCTTATTAAAGACGCATAGTAAAATAAAAACTAATGTCAAGGGGTTTTTGTGATTTTAAAATCAGTCTTTTTTCCTAGCGGTTGTTGTAAAGATACAACCAAATATGATAAAATCCCGACTAAAATCGAGTTGCAAATAGAGATTACAGAGGTTAAAATTGATACCTCTTCGAAGATCATAAACTAAACGTTGTACATGTTTCTTTGGACTCCTCAATTCTGCATGTAAAATTGCGAGGCTGTCTCCTTCGAGATATCAAAGAGAAAAGTATTAGAAATAGAAAAGTACAATGTATGAGAACATTTTCACACTACCAAGAAGTTATAATAATTGCGATACATGAAGAAAAAAGGTTTATTCTCATCCACCCCTCTCGATAGAGACGTCTCGCACAAACAAACCACCAATAGATCAACAATTACACTTGGATCAAAAAAATCCGGTTTTGGCGTTGACCAGCCTATACTTTATTTTTAAGGCTGCTCATGGTTTGAATTGTCCAAACTGGAGAAAAAATATTTCATCCATTTTAAAATCAAGATTTAATTAGTTGAGTTCAATATTTAACTTTGGAAGGTAGTTTAGCACTCCTGAAATCTTAACGGGGTGTATTGGTTGTGGAATTTGTGGGATTTTTTTGAAGTTTAAAAAGTCTGTGGATTTTTGTGGATTTTTTAATTCCACGGACTCCATGCAGAGTTTGGCAAGACTTTTTGTGATTGAATTACATGGATTTTCATCTAAATCCAGCTCAAGTCATGAAACAAGAACCAGTTAGCCTTAAATAATAATAATAATAATAATAATAAATAATAATAATAATAATAATAATAAACCATAATAATATTAAATAATAAATAATAAATAATAACAATAAATAATAATAAAAAATAGTAGATAATAAATTATAATTATAATAAATAATAAATAATAATAATATAGTAATAATAATTATAATAATAATAAAAGGATTCAAATATGAAAATAAGAAATTAGAACAAATGAAGAAATTGTGTCTAATTGATTGGGGATCGGGGGCTTCAGATGTGGATGTCGGAGAGGGGAAGGTCGCGCGTAGAGAGAAGAAAGATGAAAAATCCACAATCTCGTGTGATGAGGTAAGATTTCTGAAGGATTTTTCTCTTAGTATTTTTGAATGAAAATCCTATAAAATCCATGAGTTTTTAAATCTTCAAAAGTCTACGGAGTTTTGAATACCTCATGATTTTGAAGGACTTTTCAAAATCCGGATTGAATTCTCAAGATAATAAAGACTTTTCAAAATACGAATTGAATACCTGAATTTTAAAGTCCAAAAAAGTCCATCTTCTCCTCCAAAGTTGAGATCTTTGCTCTCTATTTACAACATAGTACTGGTATGGAATCATTTTCTGTCGGCCCTTCAATAAGTTATTGCCCTTAGAAGCCAAGAGTTTGAAATCTCTGATAGAAGAAGCAAGGAATGATTATTCATGCAGTACCTTACAATTGTATGGTCACTGATAATGAGAGTTGTTCCTTACAGTAGAACAAATACTTCACAATGCATTTCCTGACAAGTAATATAATAAAAAAACAACCTAAAACCACAGGTCAGTAAGCTCCCTGTATTCGTAATACATACATATATACACAATATGCCAATACGAATCATTACCCTACGGTTATATTCCGGAAGCAGGAGAACCCATAAAAAGAAGTTAATAGAACACGTTAAATGCAAAGCATTACCCTACAGTTATATCCCGGAAGCAGGAGAACCCATAAAAAGAAGTTAACAGAACACATCCACGAATGAGGCAAGAGAGGAGGGCGAGAGATGTAACACGAGAGGAAGATGTCCAACATACAACCTAATATAACAGAGCTGGTAATATAATAATACACAGGCACAACTAACTTTAGCGGCAGTTGCCACTAAAACTAAGAACAGGCGACACTATGAAGCATCAAAAACACACACAGGGCAACACCCGTGAACAAACCAAAAAAAAAAAGTTTAAAGAACATGATAAAAAAATCGTGTTCCCCTTACACATAATATACATAACACAGACTATACGCACATAAATACATAATATTTTATTTTTTTCTTTAATCTTAACATATTTTTGGTATATGTGAATCAATATTATATTGTTCTCACAATCTGTATAACATATATTTTTTCTATAAAAAAATATATTTCAGTTGGAAGATGTAAGGGCAATACGCAAACCATAACAAAATAACTAACATTTTTTAAAACAAAATTTATAAATGTCGAGGCCACACACAAGAACAACCTATTTAACAATACATGAATATCCGATTTCAAAATTCCAACACACATAAAAAGCTGCAAACATTTATATATAATATCTGTTTTTGGGCCAAGGACGTCGGCTGTTCCCGAGATGCTGAAAGGTTTTGTTTTCTGGATTTCATATTGCATCAAGTAACATATGAACTTCAATGTTTCTGTAAATCGGAAGCCTCGGTAATGAGAAACATGGTTTCTGAGTCCGTAGACCCTCTTGTATGAGTTCTTTTTTACTCACACACACAGAGCAGGCGCACACCCATATATATATAGAACATGCAACACACGCGGTAAACCATAACACACAATACACTGCGAGACAGGCGCACAAAACACACATGCAGACCACACTCCGACATACAATAGGCGCAAAACACACTGTCACACTCATAGCAATTTCTACTAAGGTTGGACTTCAGAACAATCAAAATAGATCGGGACCTCTCAAAAATTAGGTATTGGGTTTCAGAGCGGTTCGAAATTGCAAGCTGCTGTCATTTCGGAGGAACCGAAAATAAAATGTTGTGGATTTTGACAGGGACAATCACAACCGAATGAATTTAATTTAAAGTTGTGAGATGTCGAAATGTCGACAGAATAACAAATACTAAAAAATGAACAGAACTATAAAACATCCAAGAAAACGTCCAAAAAAACACAAAAATAACTAACATTTTTAAAAAGAAAATTCATAAATGTCCAAGCTACACATAAGAACAACCTATTTAACAATAGGTAAATATCCAATTTCAAAATTCCAACACACACACCCATATATATAGAACATACAACACACGCAGTAAATCATAACACACAGTGACACAGGCACACAAAATACACATGCACGCCACACTCTGACATACAACATGCACAAAACACACTGCACACACTCACTACATATGCACAGATCAGAAATCACAACAAATCAACACACCATACATATCCCATTTTTTACTCCAAAAGTAGATCAGTTAGTCTAATTTTATTCTTTCTTTTTTTGATAATAAGTTTATTCTTTTAACTGACGAAGTAAATCTTACTAAATTCAGTTCAATATTTTTTAGAATCTTTTTTTTAAGAAAGAAGACATGACAGAAGTTTGTAAATGTTGGTGTGGAAGAATGATTCTGCAAAAAGAATCTTCAAGGAAAAAAATCAAGGAATGCAATATTTTAAAATAGAAACCCCAAATGAAACACAAGAACCAAAGATAGATTTCAAAAATATTAGATCAACTAAAAACATCAAAATTATTTACATAGAGAGATCAGACAAACGCACATTGTCAACTGAAAAACCTGAAAAAACGAAAACAATTCGAGGCTAAAACAGCACGAGGGCAAAATGTGGCCAAACCGCAAAGACTTACAAAAGGACAAAGAATTTACGCGAAGAAATTCTTTGTTAGAAGAGAAGATTTTCTTAGATTTCGAAGCCGAACATCTAACTAACAAAAGGCAGAAAAGAATATGGCCTCTAATCTCTATGTTACCTTATATCAACCACAATAAATTTGTAAACAAAAAAACATCAGAAAATAGAATTAAGAATACTGAATTTTCAGTTAAAAAAAATAAAATGTCGCAGGGAGCATAATTAAAAGCATATAAGTAAAAGAATAAAACACAACAAATTAGAAATAAAGAAAATAGGAATAACAGCAAAAACAAAAACTCAATTCAAAGAAACACAAAAAAAAAAAACATATCATGTAATTTCCTCAAGTTCATAGAACCAAAATCTGTTCGGCGCAGCAAATAATTGTAGGATCAATATAGGCAAATATAACAGTTTCCTGGAGAATTGAAAGAAAGCCTAATCCGCAAAGCATATTTAGATTAGTTACTCATAAACTAAGCATCAAATCCTAATATAAAAGATTAAATTGATATAGGGAAAAAAAAGTAGGCTACCATTTTATACCTTTTATATCTGTTGGAGAAGGAAGACGAAGAAGGAAGAAGCAAAATCAACGAACAGCGGGAGCAGCACCTTTAGAAGCTAGCCAAAGGAGAATTGGTGGAGAACGAGAAAGAAAATTAGGCCACCGAAAACCCAAAGAATTTGTGATGACTCGTTATTTTATTGTGTTGTAAAACTACACAGATGCTAGCAGGCCCTTCATATAGATATATTTCGCTTCTGAGTTTCATGTAAGTAGTTCAATATTACGCCTTCCTTTTCTGACTGACCACTCTATATTTCAAAATGAGTTTCAGTCAACATTGAGATGATTCTTTAAAATATTGAGTTTTCGCAGCCCTACAACCACGCATAACATATTACAGCAAATTTATAAGCGGAGAATGGCATAATCAAATAAAAAACATACCTTGAGGACGCAAAGAAAAGAAATATGAGCAGCAATAATTTGGCTGCAAAAGAAATATGGTATCATCCAGTTAGCCCGTCCATATTAATTGATAAAGCTCGAAAATGACTACTGAATATACCCCTAGGAAAAAAAATATTTTTATACAAACAGTAAGATGCAAGTCCGCGCGAAAAATATTGAAGGTAATATGAAACAGAGAAAAATATTTTCGCAACTATCAACATACAGTAATTTACAATTATTTTCACAAGGGAAAAATAATAAGATTACTAATATATCTAGAGTTATAACCATCAAAAACGATATCACACGAACTTTCTTGGTATGCCTGATACCTAAACTGGAGAATATCATGCGTCGATCATTTAAGCACAAGCTTAATATGAACATCTGTATAACATAATATCATTTAACCTACCAGATAATGATCCTCTCTTATCAACAATTCGTCATTCCTTATTTATTATTGAGTGGCCACGCATTACAGTCTTCCCTTGCTTTAAGGGAAGAGGAGATGTGTCTTTTTGTTTTGTTTTGTTTTTTTGCCTGCATGCCGTGAGAAAGGAGCCTGTTATCAAATAGAACGTTTTGCACCTTTTTCTTCATTTTCTCGAATGGAACGAATATGAACAATGTATACATGACATGATAGGTTCAATTAGTGAGAAATACATTGCATGTTCAGCTGTGAACATTACATGAGTGACAAAATTATGTTAGTTTACTTATCCAATTAGTAGAACTAATGTGGCAACAAGCCATATATGAAGGCCTTAAACCTTTCCGAGACCATGACTGTTGATAGGTGCGCTTGGAGGCGCCAGATCAGAGTTGTGGATTCTTTTGTAGGCAGCGGTGCTGCAGTTGAGAGCCTCAGGGTTGGGTTGTCTCAGTTAGCTTTGACCTAGAGCATTGCATTTTTCACTTTTATTGTATATTTTATCCTATTGCCTTTTGCGTGTGGTGTATTTTTGACAGGAGTTGTGCGCAGAGTCAACCTCTCTTCTGTTAGAGCAGCGTTCATAGAGAGTGCAGTTGCCAAAGTTCCCTTAGGTAAGTCTCATGTGAATTAAGCTATGGGCTCAGGTATGGTTTTGAGCTTTTTCGCATCATATGCTTCTATGTATATATCACCCAATACTTTGCTGTGCAGTAAGCTGGGGGTCTTCACGGAAACAGCCTCCCTACCGTAAAAAGTAGGGGCCTGGTCTGCGTACATCTTACCCTCCCAAAACCCTGCTTTGAGCGGGATATACTGGGTATGTTTGGTTTGGTTTGGTTTATAAAATTAATATGCAAATGATCATTGATACAGGGAGGTCAGAAATTTTCAGAGGTTCAAAACAAGTGAGTTACATACAATTTAGAAGGATAATATATTGGCAAAATATAATGTACCTCTTAGAGTTTTAGTTAAGAAGATGTCCTCTTCAGAATCAGATTTGCGCATGACATTCGTACCTGTTGTGTCTTCAGAAATATTCTGAAGCACAACTAAATCTTGGGAACAAGGAAGCACAAATTAACTTGTGAACTCGTAAGGACATGGCTGGTAGAATTCTTTTTTTTTTTTACGAGCGAAGCTGCTCTAAAGCGCGACACCTGCAAATTTCAATTGTGTAACACAAACCCAGTCTGATCCAAACGTTTCCATCTCACTAAAGCTTAAAATTTCAATTTTGTAATATTTCAAAAAAGAAATTGAAAATAAAACACAAAAACAGTAAGTAAAGATAAATTTCAAAACTATTAGGTCAACAAAAACATCAAAATTATTTACATAAAGAGACCAGATAAGCGCACATTGTCAGAAACATGAAAAAATGAAAACCTATTGAGGCCAAAATAGCACGAGGTAAAATCGTGGCAAAACCGCAAAGACTTACAAAAGGACAAAGAAGATACGCAAAGAAACACAACCGATTAGAAATAAAGAAAATAGGAATAATAGCAAAAATGGAAACCCAATTCAAAGAAACACACAGAAAAATATATCATGTAAATTCCTCAAACTTCATCGTACCAGAATCTGTTCGAGGCAGCAAATAACTGTAGGATCAATATAGGCAAACATATATTTCAAAATCAAGCAACCTTATCAAGAGAATGTATGAATCAGAATCTGAATACAAGCACGTCCAGTGTCATGATTGGAAATCTTGTAAAACGAAAACCCGATGTGGGTCTTTGGGAATTTTTAAAGTAACTATTCATCTGTAAAAATCCGAGACCTCAATGGCAGTCATCACTAAAACCTCTTGTATAAACACACACACAAACAAACACTTAAACACACACAAACATAAACACATATACCGACACTATCAGCACTAAACACACACAATATCTGCACACTTACAAACACTCCCCCCTACACACACACACACACACACACACACACATATATATATATATATATATATATATATATATATATATGTCACAAATCACATATGTATATATAACACACTTTACACACAAACTCAGACTTTACAGTATACAACACTATATACACACAAAATCAGACTTTACAGTAGTAGTGTGTGTGTGTATATTGTGAAAGTTATGTTATGGTGTGTGTATTATATATATATATATATATATATATATATATATATATATAATACACACAACATAACATAACTTTCACAACACACTATTCACACACCCACACACGCAGCACACACAAACACACGTAACACTGCACACAAAACACATACATACACGCAGCACCACGAATACACAAGTTGTACGACAAATACACAAACACACACAAGCTGTTACAAGCTGTTCTTACAAACACAATACACACACAACACACATACAAACACATGTACACGCATAGACACACACATACACACTTAGCACTACACACACATCAACACATACACGACGCATAAAACCACACTGAAACTCAAAATAAAAGTTAGAAACACGTTTCTTATAACAATAACCTCGCAACAGTATAAAGTTTGTAAACCTCCACTAGCGAAAAATTAGCATGGACAACCTGAAGGCAAACATGGTTTTTACCCAATTCCGACGAATTCGGCATTAGTTTGTAAAAATGAACATAGATCCGTGTCCTACTCATTGAGATAAAAAAATTGATATATAGTGTGAAATCATATCAAATAATCTCTCTCTCTCTCTCTCTCTCTCTCTCTCTCTCTCTCTCTCTCTCTCTCTCTCTCTCTCTCTCTCTCTCTCTCTCTCTCTCTCTCTCTCTCGGAATGAAAATGATGATGAAAAATGAAGAGAATGACTATTAACAGATGGGCGGAATATTTTGTAACACATCATGCTAGTCAATTCTATTGCAATCAGTTTTTTAGGCCGGACTATTTTGTAACACACCATGCACCATGCACACATACACCAGCACATAGACACACACACACGCAGCACACGAGCACACATACACACACGCACATACACTTCGCATTACACGTGCACCAGCACATATACATCATCATCGTCCTTTTCAAATAGTTTTTTTGAAGTATTTATTCCAGAAAAATACAATCTAAGATTGATGAAGATGACAAAAATAAATACAACTATTTGAATTTTTCTTTCAATGTTTTGTAAATTCTTCGTTTGAGTAGTTTCATACTTAAACTTCTATTTCAAATCACGTAAACCATTTATACAAAGAGGGAGATTACAGGCGTAAAATCTATGAAACCAACCACTCAACATACAATGCTTACGGTAGTCTGCAATCTTAATAGATTGGAAACATATAACAAAATTTCAATAGTGACAGCTTCCTAATATACGATGCAAGAGAAAAACCAATAATACATAATGAAACTTCAGATAGAGGCCCAATAGCAAGTTGGTGTGCACAATTGGTGGAATCTTGACTGATTGTGAATGGAACTCAACAACTGAAAAACATAAAACAAAATTTCAATAGTGATATCTTCCTAATAAACGATACAAGAGAAAAATCAGAAATCAACAACACATAATAAATGTCGTCAAGAAGGTTAGTGCCAGAGCAGACATCATCAACAATCACATCCAGGGCTGTTAGCGGTCCGAGTAAACCCGAAATCCGGTTATGAACCGGACTGAAATACCCGGGACCGAAACTCACCCGAAAATTAACGAGTTCGGATTCGAGTTCTAAACATTGAACCGAAACCGATAAGACCCGGACCGATAAAACCGAAAAGAAACCCGATAATAAATTAAAAAAAAGTTTATATGTATTTTATAATTTATATATTTTATACATATATTATTAATACGTTTTGCGTGTTTTAAACACAAATAGCATGCTGGTCAAGTAGTTAAGACGCTATACCTTTGAACAAAAGGTCTGGAGTTCGAATCATGTAACCCCCATTTATGTGATTTATTTTGCTGCTCTTCCTTCATTTTCCTAGTAAAGATCCATCCCACATAGGGCTGTTAGCGGTCCGAGTGAACCCGAAACCCGGTCATGAACCGGACCGAAATACCCGGGACCGAAACTCACCCGGAAACTAACGAGTTTGGATTCGAGTTCTAAAAATTGAACCGGAACCGTTATCGGTCCGGACCGGATCTATCCGGTAACCTATCGGACCGGATCCAAATCTGGAGAAAACCGGTCCGAACCGGTCCGATAACAGCTCTCACATCAGCACACATACAAACACATACACACCAACAAATATACGGCAGCAAACCATGGTTGAAACTCAAAAATAAAAGTTAGGGACATGTTTCTCGTAACAATAGCCTCGTCAGTATCACACATACAAACACATACACACACCAGCACATACACGGCATACAAAGCATGATCGAAACTAAAAATGAAAGTTTGAAACATGTTTCTCTTAACAATAGCTTCACAACGTATGAAAGCCTGTGAATTCTGATAGCCGAAGAAACAGTACGGGCAACCCAAAGACAAATGACGTCTTTGCTCCGTTCAGACAATTTCAGCATCAGTTTGAAAACTGAAGACGGATTCGTGTTCTACTCATTCAAACGACTTTATCTCGACTTTTGATAATCAATTACCATCTATATAAGGAACAAATCTACAAGTGGCCATACACAGTTGTAGTTCGCTCAATATGCTGGTTTCATGGTTTTAAGTTGTCCAAAGAGTTTTCTAAATCAATATGTCCAGAAGGGGTCTTTTGATATGATGGTTTTAAGTCTTCGAGCATTCCTTCCCAAGTTGAGTTCTTTGTTCATGTTTTTCCTTTGTGCAAGGACGACTCTAAATGAACCCAGGGCATGCTACTGAGATATGATAAGAGGGACACACAGACATAGACACACGCAGACAGAGAATAAAAACACAATAATAAAAAATCATAAAGATTAATTGGATCTGCGAAGTACCTCAATACCTTCGATGAGCCTGAGAACAAGCTTGTCAAGAACATAAGAAAAAGTCCCAACTGAATCTGTAGAGAAAAAACAACAAAATTAAAAGAAAATCCTCGAGAAAAAAATTCAAAGAAGTAGAAGAAGATTTCCATACCCTTGGAAATAAAGATTGGTGTATTCTAATAGGATTTTGTGCCATTTTTTTGGATTTTAAAAATACATGTCTGTTTAGTTCACGAATATTCTATGCTCAGTAACAGTTCATTTTGAATAATTTAGAATAGACGGTATTTCAATATTTCATTTTTCTGGAAAACAAGTCAAAATTTGGAAAACAATCTCAGCTTGTTTTCCAAATTTGAACTGGAGTATTCCAAAAATTTGGAATAATGGAATACCGCGTATTCCAAATTAGAAAATTGGACTGTTTCTGAACATGTTTTCTCCAATTTTCCATATTTTTCTAAAAACGGAATATTTTGGAATACTCTTGAAAAATTTAGAATAGAATAATGAAATACTTTTCCGTAACTAAACAGACCCGTATTCAATTTGGATTGTTTTGAATCCACTAAAATCTTGACGTATTCAATTTGGATTTGAGAATGTCATTTAAAATATTGGTGTATTCAATTAGGATGTCATTTAAAATCTTGGTGTATTCAATCTGGATTTAAAACAATCCATTAAAATATGAGGGTATTCAAAAATCCATGGATTTTTCTTGATTCATTAAAATGGTGGATTTTGATGAGTTTGTTAGTGTTTTTTGTAAGTTTTGAAATCTCACAAAATCAATGAGATTTTGAAGGATTTTTTAAAAATCCATTTGTAAATCCGAAAGACTCTCCATCAACTTTATAAGATTCTACGATGATGATTATTATTAATCCATGCATTATTTCTAATCCGCAAAAATCTTTAAAAATCCATGAATTATTATTAATCCATCAAAATCTAAATTGAATACACCTCTCAAAGCCTCTCTGGAATTGAGGGAATGCGCTTCAATGTCTCTGAAAACAAGCCCGTCTAGGGCTGAGAATCGGGAAATCTCGAGGTCCCGGTCCCGAGTCCCGATTGTCCCGGATCCGAAAATCATCAATTCGATGGTCCCGGTCCAGTCCCGTTCGGACTTCGGGAGTCCCGATTCCCGAAATGGGATAAATGTTAGTCACGGTCCCGGCCCCGAACGTCCCGAATGTCCCGATCGGGACAGAAATACCCGAAATCAGAAAAGGAAAAAATTGGGGATTTCAATCGGGACTTCGGGATAGGGGTAAAGGGGATTAGGGTTAAAACTTAATTGAAATTAGAAATTTCAATCGGGACTAGGGGTCAAGGGAATTAGGGTTAAAATTTAATTGAAATTAGAAATTTCAATCGAGACTTTGGGATAGTCCCGATCGGGACTCGGGACTCTCGAGTCCCGAAATCACCAAAACCTCAGGTCCCGGTCCCGGTCCCGTAAAATTCGGGACTCGGGACGGGACCCGGACTCGGGATTTCCCGATCCGAAATTCTCAGCCCTACCCGTCACGATTCCAAGAACAAAAGAAAAAGTTCCAATTGAATTTGTAGAGAGGGGAGGAAGAACTCAAAAAAAAAAAAAAAACCCTCGAGAAAAGATTCAAAGAAAGAAAAAGAAAATCCATACCTTCAGAAATATAGTCACAGCCGAGATAAGGGAGAAAGATGAGATTGAGATGGCGGATGGTGAAAGTGTAAGATTTGGAAGAGACGAAGCAGGAGTTGTGAATAGCTAGATATGGCAATGGATCTTGGATCCGAATCCGTTTTTGAGGATCTGGATCTCAAATTTTTAGATCCATCGATACGAATCGGATCTGGATCTATAAAAAAATTTACGGAGCGAATCTGGATCTCAAATATTCAGATTCGGATCCGATCCAGATCCGATCCGCTAATCTACATTATATATATAGATGAGCTTGTGTGTGTGTGTATATATATATATATATATATATATATATATAATATATATCAAATATAAATAATAAATATAGATATATATATTTTTAAAACCCCTAATTCTTTATTATCAAAAATAAAAGAAAAAAGAATACCTAATTCAATGGTGTCGATGATGTTGACAGTAGTTGTAACATGGAAGACTTGTTCTCATGGATTCAAGATTAGTTGATCGTGAAGACTTATTTTGTAATGTGATGTGACTTTGGATGAATATATATGTGTGTAATATTTTAATTTTTTGGGATTTTTTTGTGATGTGATGTGTCTTATCTTATGAACATGAAGTAGCTCGTGATATGATGTTTGTGTTGCTAATTTATTTTGATTTTTTTATAGTTGTGTGGTTAATATTGCGTAATTTTAAGTACTATTTTAGTTTAAAAGAGGGATCCGCGAACCAGATCCGTAGACCCGCAGATCCGACGGATCTGAATCTGAATCTCAGATTTTCGGATCCGATGGATCTGGACCGGATCTAGATCTCAAAAAAAGATATGGATCTGAGATCAACAAGATGCGGTCCAGATCCAACCCGTTGTCGTCCCTATGAGTCGCAGGGAAAGTCAAGTAGCAAAAAAATCAGATGAAGTCGCCTGGGCAAGAAGGTGAAGAAGACAGCAGAGGCGGGCGACGAAAAGATTCAGCCTTGTTGTATACGGCTGTAATATATATAAATTTCTATTCGTAGGGTTTAAATTTTTAAATAGGGTTATTTTTATTATTTTTGTTTTTTTTTTCAAGCGTAGAGACTACATATGAGGAAGGGAGCATTTCTTTTACTTAATCGTTAACGCTTGTCGAACTTAATCGATCGGTATATATTTCTTGTTTACTTTCATCTCAATGATCTTAATTATGTCTTTTTCATTAACCTTCTTTTGGGGTGTCCTTACCATTAAGAATGTAATACTTCCCCAATATAAAAATATTTCCCTCTTTTTTAATAAAAGAATTGAGTATTTATAGTATAAATTATCTTTTAATCTTAATTATAATTGAGTATATATAGTATAAATTTAAAATATATATTAATATTATACATTTAAAATTCATAAAATATAAGCTATTTATTGATAAAAAAATTAATATAACTATATATATTAAAATATAACTTAATATATTTATAAAAATATTGTCTGATTATTTATATATACCTGATATTTATAATATGATTTAGAATATATATATATATATATATATATTATAATATAAATTAAAATATATATTATTTTATATTATATAAATTGATTTTTTTTTATATTGACTATTAAAAAATTAATATAACTATATATAATAAAATATAACTTAATATATTTATAAAAATATTATCTGATTATTTACATATACCTAAAAATTATAATATAATTTATAAATATATATATATATATATATTATAATATAAATTAAAATATATATTATTTTATATTATATAAATTGATTTTTTTTTATTGACTATTAAAAAAATTAATATAACTCTATATAATAAAATATAACTTAATATATTTATAAAAATATTGTCAGTTATTTACATATACCTAAAAATTATAATATGATTTATGAATATATATATATATTATAATATAAATTAAAATATATATTATTTTATATTATATAAATTGATTTTTTTATATTGACTATTAAAAAAATTAATATAACTATATATAATAAAATATAACTTAATATATTTATCAAAATATTGTCTAATTATTTAAATATATTTGAATATTATAATATAATTTATGAATATATATTATAATATAAATTAAAATATATATTATGTTATATTATTTAAATTGATTTTTTATATTGACTATTAAAAAATTAATATAACTATATATATTAAAATATAACTTAATGTATTTATAAAAATATTGTCTGATTATTTAAATATATCTGAAAATTATAATATAATTTATGAATATATATTATAATATAAATTAAAATATATATTATGTTATATTATTTAAATTGATTTTTTTATATTGACTATTAAAAAATTAATATAACTATATATATATATATTAACATATAACTTAATATATTTATAAAATATTGTCTGATTATTTAAATATTCCTGAAAATTATAATATGATTTATGAATATATATAAATAATATAAATTAAAATAAATATTATGTCATATAATTTAAATTGATTATATAAACTAAAATGCTCAATCCGTCCTTTATCAAAAAGGACTTAATTCATATTGAGGGGTAAAATGGTCATTTATGTCATTCAGATAGTTCATTCAGAAAAGAAAGAAACAACATGATATTTTTTCAAATCAGACAGATTAATCCACTCAGACAGTTTAATCCATTCATGTATTAATGGAAAAAAAGTAAACAGCCCCGAAGATGCGAATAGAAATGCGGAAGTTTTTTGTTTTTTTAGGGTTTATATTTTAATATTCATCAATAGGTTCCTTTTTTAGTTTCGGATTATTTTTATTTAGAGTTTAATAGTACGTGGCGATCTTTTTATTTAATGAATTATTTATCAAATGAGTGTAGTTTTCAATGATTGTAGTTTTAAATGAATGTAGCTTTAAAATATATTTATCATATAAGTGTACTTTCAAATATATTTACTAAATAGGTGTAGTTTTTATTTAAGTGAGTTTTTATTATTTTGTTTTGTTTTTTTTTAAATCATTATTTTTTTCTGTTTTTTCTAACCGTCTTTTTAACTGTTTTTTTACTGCCTTTTTTAAAACTATTTTTATTTTTCTGCCTTTTTTAAACTATTTTTTACTGCTATTTTTTATTATTTTTATTACCCTTCTGTCCAGTAGTGATAAATAATTTACCGCTACTAAGACACAAGGGTAAATAGTTTACCACTACTGGGACAGAAAGGGTAAATAGTTACCACTACTGGAACAGTAGTGGTAATATTTAAAACATATTTATCAAATTGGTGTAGTTTTAAAACATATTTAACATATGAGTGTACTTTCAAGCATATTTATCAAATAAGTGTAGTTTTTTATTTAAGTGGGTTTTTATAGAAAACTACACCTATTTAGTAAATATGTTTGAAAGTGCACCTATATGGTAAATATATTTTAAAACTACAGTAAAACCTCGATAAATGAACATGTTGGGACCGGAGAAAAATATTCATTTAGCGAAATTATCCATTTATCGAAAGAAAATTTGAACATGTTATAAAGAATTGGGACCAGAGAAAATTATTCATTTGGCGAGTTTATTCGTTTATCGAATATTCATTTATCGAGGTTTAACTGTACACTTATTTAAAACTACACTCATTTGGTAAATAACTCAATAAATAAAAGGACCGCCACGTGTCGCTCATTGAGATGGGGATGCACTACAGGAGCCTTCTCCATGGACGGAACCTTAATAGCTCAGAGTTGATTCCATATGTGGAACTGCTCCTCTCCTCCCAAATTTTCGAGGCTCGAGCTCAAACTCGAAGTCTTCGATCTGGGCCATTCCGAAATTTTTCAGAACTGGGCTCGTAGAAAACTCGACCCACTCGAGCTTGGTCCGAGCATTCGGGCTTTTAGACATTTTTTAACCTAATTTTTTATGTTACAAAGTTCATATAACTTATGTGTATCTGTCACATGAAATTTCTGATAATATTTTTAGCATTCAAATACGCATATCTACATTCACACTCACAATCAAACAATTTAGAAAGAGAAAAAAATAATTTTAAATTTATTTATTTTGAAGGAAAATATATTTTATTTATTATTTTACCCAATAGAATAGTGAGAAGTGGCAGCCTGTGCATATTTCGGTCTAGAAAAAGCTTTCGTGCCTTAGAGATACGTGGCTTCAGCTCGAACCAACTTGTTTTTCGTGGTTCAATTCCTGACTCGGGCCGCAGTTTCTCTTTATGAGGCTCGAAATGATTTGGCGTCCCAGTCCAGTTTTGAGGTTCGAGTTTGGGCTCTCGAACTCCATCTCATACATATTACTATATAATAGGGGTATAGACAAGAAACACTCAAAATATTTAACCAGAAGTCCATAATTATGTCAAAATATATTTCAATGCGTTGCCTCGAATTTGTTGATTCCAATTCACGTCCACTTTCACCCAGCACCTCGGAGAAAATTGCCTTGATCCGTCGGTGGCTGGTTCTAAATTAGTGCTTGATGCTTTAACTAATAAAATAACTTAACGTATAAAATAATTACATTTTAAGAAATACACTAAAACTCATAATAATAAGTATCTTCTAAAAAAAAAATCAGATTGTTGGTAGTCGATCCGCCTTGGCGTCCACCTAAGCGCCTCGGGCGTCCGAACGGCCGAGCCGATCCCGGAGCCAGACCGGTCATAAACTAGATCGTTTCTCGGGTTCGCACAAAGGGCCGGACCGGGCAGAGACCTTAGAGCCGACCCGGAATCCGGACCAGAAAGGCCGAGCAGACCCTATATGAAAACACCATAATCACGAATAAGGCCGACCAGAGTAGCAGGAGGCCGAAGGGCCGACCTCATTGTCGGTCATAACAGATAAATATCGAAAGCCCGAAGAACAGGCAGACAGGACGGTAAGTGAGCGTTGTCATATCCCTACACAAAGCACACTTAAGAAGACGACATGTGTCAAAGGAGTCACCTCCATCGCGACACATGTCATCAGCATATTCATCCCAATCGTCCCACTGTCCTCTCATGAGTGGCTGGAAACACCTATATATGTGCCAGGAGAAGGCACAAAAAAGGGACTTCAGGAAAAATAGGAGAAAAAATATACAGATATCGAGAGACAGAGATAGAGAGAGAGGAAAGAGAGATAAAAAAGAAAGAGAAAGAGAAAAGGGTAAGACTTGTAAATAACAAGCACCAACTGTACGGACCGGCCAAAATATTTTCGGCCCGGCTCTACTCTTTATCAAGATCATTAATAAACATTTAATGGTCCAATATTTTTAATTCTGTTTATACGACCCTCTTATTATTTTCTACGTGGCTTCGATCCATTCGTCCAGATCAGCCCACGTGACGTTGACCAAATCAGACGTCAACAGATTGGCGCTAGAAGGAGGGGCCTGCGGCGGAAACCGCCACAACCCATGCTTTTCTCGTTCATATTGCAAGCGACCTTGTGGTTAACCGCCACAACCTACGCTTTTCTCGTTCATATTGCAAGCCAATCCTATGCTTTTCTTTAAAAGATTTCTTGTTAAGTATAGGATTCTCCATCTCTAACCACGAGTGACGAATTACCATCAGGCCCGTCCAAAGGGCCCGTTATGCGATGGAGGACACCGTTATGAGGTGTACACGCTAAGAAGTTCTCTATCATGCATGGACGTATCGGACTACTCTTAGTGTGCACAGGACGAACACGGCTTCGCGCCAAACTGCAATCAGCACGCAGATGTTTTGAAAGAGTCTGATGGCGGAGCATTTTGACACACCTTGTGTTCATCCGGAAATAACCACGCCCACCAAGGGATGGTAAGATGAAAGCATAGGAATCATCGTAACTACGAGTCGAAAGCATAGGAATCATCGTAATATGAAGTTGAAAGCACAGGAGCCATCGTGATCACGGGCTCCTGCTCGGCTCGGCTGACCCCTTAGAGGTCATAATTTGAAGGATATTGAGCGTCGCTCAAAATTCCAGGGAAGGTCTCAAAGAGTCCTCGTGTCCTTCAAATTAAAGTTGCAGTCAACATACACTGCAACATCTGAAAACTCCTTCGGAATTCCCATCCACCCGCGAGGGTCCTGGTAATCCGAATGGTAATGGACCAGCTACCGAAAGCGTCCCCGAGTATTGAGCCATGTGTTAGAAGAGCCGTGGCGGCCCTTACCAGGGAATTGGAAGTCAAAGCAAAAGTAATCCATAAAGGAGGTTTCCCCATAATCACCCGACCAGCGATCGTTAGGAGACCACCGGCGAGACTCAAAACTCCAAGTGATGAAAAAGCCGTGAAAAGTGGAAAATCCCGGTGAAACTAAAATGAGCCGAGGAGTAATCTGTAAGAAAAGAGGGGCCCGACCGACCGAGTCACTGACCGTACCGCGACGGCCGACCCAAGAAGAATCCCAGGCGTTCTACGAGGACCCCGGTCGAAATTGGGATACCTCCATAGGAGAAGTCGTTTCAAAGAACAAGGTCAATATGACCCCGAGAACTTGGACCTCGTCGCCCAAAAAGGCGGAGCGTATTCTACGAAACATCCGAGGATTATCAGAGTTTCCAGGCTAATGACCTCATTGTTAAAATGAGCACTGGGGCCCGATACGGGACCTCCTGAATCCCAGTAACGAAGCCCGTCAGAACGGAGGTTGCAAGCTAGAATATGTAAGTGACCAAGGGTCAATTCATTAGTTGAATGCCATTAGGGTACAGTCAATAAAATTTGATTTTATGTTCACCTCGGAAATAAAATGCACTATAAAGACCGAGTTCGCCTCGGCACCTCGAATGACCGGCTCCTCCGGCACTATAAGACCGAGTTCGCCTCGGCACCTCGAATGACCGGCTCCTCCGGCACTATAAGACCGAGTCCACCTCGGCACCTCGAATGACCGGCTCCTCCGGCACTATAAGACCGAGTCCACCTCGGCACCTCGAATGACCGGCTCCTCCGGCACTATAAGACCGAGTTCACCTCGGCACCTCGAATGACCGGCTCCTCCGGCACTATAAGACCGAGTTCACCTCGGCACCTCGAATGACCGGCTCCTCCGGCACTATAAGACCGAGTCCACCTCGGCACCTCGAATGACCGGCTCCTCCGGCACTATAAGACCGAGTTCACCTCGGCACCTCGAATGACCGGCACCTCCGGCACTATAAGACCGAGTTCGCCTCGGCCCCAGGTTTCGAGGAAGAGATCAAAAGTTCCAACCACTACGCTTCAAAAGGTAAATATCCTGTGGTATTATGATCTTTATTAGGATATTGATCTCACCAAGAATATAAGACCGGTCCACCCGGCACTAAAAGTCCGAGCTCGCCTCGGCACCTTATAAGACCGGTTCACCCGGCACTGAAAGTCCGAGCTCGCCTCGGCACCTTATGAGACCGGTCCACCTGACCGAAGTCCGAGCTCGCCTCGGCACCTTATAAGACCGGTCCACCCGGCACTAGCGTCCGAGCTCGCCTCGGCACTTATGAGACCGGTCCACTCCAGACCGAAAGTCCGAGCTCGCCTCGGCACCTTATAAGACCGGTCCACTGCAAGATCGAAGTCCGAGCTCGCCTCGGCACCTTATAAGACCGGTTCACCCGGCACTGAAAGTCCGAGCTCGCCTCGGCACCTTATGAGACCGGTCCACCCGGCACTGAAAGTCCGAGCTCGCCTCGGCACCTTATAAGACCGGTCCACCCGGCACTAACAGTCCGAGCTCGCCTCGGCACCCTATGAGACCGGTCCACCCGGCACTGAAAGTCCGAGCTCGCCTCGGCACCTTATAAGACCGGTCCACCCGGCACTGAAAGTCCGAGCTCGCCTCGGCACCTTATAAGACCGGTCCACCCGGCACTGAAAGTCCGAGCTCGCCTCGGCACCTTATAAGATCGGCCCATCCGGCAGAAAAAACGGCGGTCTGACCAATAGAGCCCAAACACAAAAAGGCAACAAAAGCCATAAAAAGATCGTATTCACTTGAAATAAGTTCCATACAAAAATCAAGCAAGAGTGGCACGCAGGCCATACATGGAATAAAACAAAAAGTCTACTCGGCCTTGTCCTCCTGATCGGCCGCCTGAGAAGACTGCCCCCCACCTCCTCCAAACACGGTCTCCTCCGGATCTTCGACAGCTTCGGCGGCCTTCGACTCATCATCCCCGAGAGCTTCAACCTTCAGGTCGGCCGCCTGGGACTTTATGTAGGCCTGGACTTCCTCAACGGTCTTCCCTCCCTTCATGAGATCCAACATCTCATAACAAGTGGAGACGTAGTTAAGGTTGATCAACTCCTCGTACTCAGGCGTCTTTTGAAAAGCAGCCGCTCCGTCAGCAAGGCCCCTGTCGTAACCCGTAGATTCGCAAGTCCGAACCCGCTCGGTCAGTTGCTCAAGTTGGGCCTTAGCGCTTTGCAAGTGAGCCTCGTACTCGGCCCTGATGTCCAGGCACTGTTTTTGCGCCTTCCCAGCCGCCGCGGCCATCTCGTCAGCCTTCCCTTTCCATATCTCGGCCTCAAAGGCCGGCCTCCGAAGCTCCATCTTACCCTTCAGAGAAGCCATCTCCTCCTCCAAAGATTTGATAAGCGAAGGGCAGAGATGGTGTTCCTCCTGTAAGGCCTTCAGATCGGCCTCTGCCTTTTTATGTTTCCCAGCTGAGGCAGTCAGCTCCCCAGCGGCCTTCATGTAGGTGCACAACGCCCGGCCCAGAATAGCGTTTCCAAAATGGATCTGCTCGGCCGGATCCATATCGTTGGTCACCATCTCCATCTTTGGCGTCCAGCCCAAAAGGGGAACATGGCTGGACTCAACCACCGAGGGGGGAACACGATCGAGCAGTTCGGCGGTGGGAGTGGCCGCGTGGACGTAGTCAAGGAACCAGCGCGGTCTCCGCCCTTTCATCCGGGCACAAGGCTCTTCCCGATCTTTATTCATCGGGAGATAGTGGCCCTCCAAATCAATTAGGGGCTCCTTACCCTTTGCCCGGCCTGTCCGGGCAGGGCTCAAAGCCGGCACGACGATCTCGGGAAAAGGGAAACCCTCGGCCCTGGTCATGTTGTCCTCAGGCCCGGCCTCTACTCTCTTCCGTTTGCCCGCACGCTCCCTACGCTCGGCGGCCTCTGCAGCCAGCCTCGCCACCACTGCGCAGCGTCTCTTTCCGTCTGGTCGAGCTCCTACCCTTGGGGCCTGGATGCAGATGAAATATCAAAAAAAAAAAAAAAAAAAAAAAAGAAGAAAGGCTACCTGATGAAGACATTCTGTTCAGGTTAGTGGATCAAGCCCGCAGCCCGAGATTGTTCTCGGTAATCAAAGGTATGACTTCCTCCGATCAACGGAAGATCCAAGAGCCGTTCAACCTTGGCCAAACAAGGAGGAGGTCTCTCAAGCGGAATACGTTCGCACAAACAACAAATTATGAGCGTCGACAAAAAAGGTACAAGAGTCAAGAACACAACACTTACTCATTTTGGCAACAAAGTCTTGGGGACCGGAGCTCGGCGTCCATCACGCCAGGTTCCCACTCATCAACCGAGCTCGGCCACGGTCCCCACATAAAACCACCGGTCTTTCCAGCTATGTATGGTCTCGGCACCTCCACCAAATCCTTATACATCGCGTCGGTCACAAATAAAACCAGCCGGAACCAGATCGGCCGACCGACCTCCATAAAAAGAGACTGTTAATCTCTTCGAAACTAGGCTCGGGCCACCCATGCTGACTAAAAAGTATTAAAAGACCCACCATCCGGGCCCAAGAATTCGGATGAATTTGGGCAATGCAAAGGCCCCACTGCCTCAGCCACCGGGAAAGAACCAACGGCAGAGGGAACCTTAGCCCAGACAACAGAGAGCGGTAGTACACCGCCGTGCATCCAACCGGAGGGGTGTGGGGTCTCTCCTCTGGGTTCGGAACAAACATCCGCACCACCGCGGGTATCTTAAATCGCCCCCGCCAAGCCTCCAACTGCCCATCAGTGACCATGCTGCATATCGAGGCCGAATCCCATTCCGCCTCGACAAAAGGAGACGGCCGAGGCCGAACCCAGCCCCCGATCTCGCCACTCGCTGACAACGACGTCGCCACCTCCGCGTCTCCAGAAATTGCATCCCCCGAATCCGGCGACCTTGCGACCTCGCCTCCATTCTCGTCGCTCCAGTCAACGGGAGCATCACCTATCGACAAATCTGCCACTCCCGTACGGTCTGGGGACACAACCGCCTCCCCCGCCGTATTCCTCCGCTCCGACATCGTAAAATAAGAAAAAAGAGGAGGAAGAGCAAGCTTACCGGGGAAATCTGCGAAACCCAAAAAGAAGAAAAATTGCCGGAAAAAGATCTCTCTCTGCAGTAAAAATGGCGAAGGAAGCAATGAAGAAGAACACACTCTATATTTATAGGAGGAAACAGGGGCATTAATTACTAAAGCGGCGATTCATAATCATCGCAAGAATTAAGAACGCGTGAGACACCGCGACGAATTACATCCCGCCACGCGTTCCCTTCGCTGTGACTCTTGGAGATCCCGAAGTCAAATCAATGCGACTCTCGAAAATATGACCCTTCAAAAGATCTTATCCACCTCCAAATCGGACCGACCTCAATCTGAGACGATTCCAGCACCGGCCAACCCGGCACGACCCTGGACTCGGGGGCCCTTGTTGGTAGTCGATCCGCCTTGGCGTCCACCTAAGCGCCTCGGGCGTCCGAACGGCCGAGCCGATCCTGAGCTGACGGCCATAAACTAGATCGCTTTCTGGTTCGCACAAAGGGCCTGACCGGCAGACCTTAGAGCCGACCTTAATCGGACTGTAAAGGCCGAAGGCACTTATATGAAAACACCATAATCACGAATAAGGCCGACCAGAGTAGCAGGAGGCCGAAGGGCCGACCTCATTGTCGGTCATAACAGATAAATATCGAAAGCCCGAAGAACAGGCAGACAGGACGGTAAGTGAGCGTTGTCATATCCCTACACAAAGCACACTTAAGAAGACGACATGTGTCAAAGGAGTCACCTCCATCGCGACACATGTCATCAGCATATTCATCCCAATCGTCCCACTGTCCTCTCATGAGTGGCTGGAAACACCTATATATGTGCTGCAGAGAAGGCACAAAAAGGGACTCGGGAAAAATAGGAGAAAAATATACAGATATCGAGAGCAGAGATAGAGAGAGAGGAAAGAGAGATAAAAAGAAAGAGAAAGAGAAAGGTAGAAGACTCAGAATAACAAGACTAATCAGATTGACCTACCAAAATATTTTCGGTCATTCTACTCTTTATCAAGATCATTAATAAACATTTAATGGTCCAATATTTTTAATTCTGTTTATACGACCCTCTTATTATTTTCTACGTGGCTTCGATCCATTCGTCCAGATCAGCCACGTGACGTTGACCAAATCAGACGTCAACACAGATAACCATCATAATCTTTATCATTTTTCACAATAATATTTTTTTGAAAATATACAGTAGTATATAAGTTCAAACAAGGAAATGCATTTTAGATTGAGAGGTAAGAAAAATGATTTTCTCCCCAATAGCAGCTTTTCTTCAATATGAATTTGTTTACTGATTAGAACTTTTGACCAAGCAGCATAACAATAAATAGGGTGGCACTGGCGGGGTTGGGATGGGCCCATGCTGGAAGTTTAAAGTCTATTGTCCGCTCATTACTGGTCGTTGACCGGGCTGGACTGAGCTTGTATTTTCAAAAAATCTCTTTTGAATTTAGAAAAATATGTTTTGATTTAAAAAAATCTGTTTGAATTTAAAAATTATGTTAACATTAAATTAAAAATATTATTTTGAATTCCAGAGGAAAAGAATTGGTAACATTGAATTGAAAAATCAGTTTGAAGAATCTATTCTGAATTGAAAAAAAAAAATCTTCTAACATTAATTAAAAAAATTCGTTTTGAATTAAATGGGAGAAGAGGGAGAAAAATATAATTTTTAAAATTTAATTTAATTCTTAAAATTAAGTTGCCTATGTATCATAAGAAAATAAAGTCCACGTGGTTCGTTTTATTTACCTGAAGGTTGAAGGTCGGATGATGTGCTCAGTCATCGAGTTCTGGGCCACTCGTTGAAGCTCCCGATTCAGATGAACAATTCATTATCATTTACAGATCATCATCCTCGTTGTGGTCTTCTTCTTCTTCTGTCCGTCCTTATAGATGTTTTTCTGCTTGTTTCCACCATTTTTCACAACATCTCCGATAAAAATGTTCGTCCATCAGATATAGCTCATACGCATGCACTAAAAGTGGACTCTCTAGCAATTGTTGTTGCTGGAACTACAAGGAGATCCCTTGTAATTCTAATTAATCTAGGATATTGTTCTTCATGTACTTCTATCATTTTAAAATTTCAAAATCAACATTTCATGTAAACTCATAAAATGATCATTTAGAATTTGACGACAAAGTTCAAGAAGTTGAGCATAATGAGGATTTTGATTTTTTTTAAAAGAATTGAAGTTCTAGAAGGATCAAATATACCTTTATTTTTTAAGTTGACTAAGATACTAGAACATCCGGTCTATATCTTTTATACATATAAATTACTGAAGATTTACTTATTTCTCATTAGGAAAGGGCAACATACTGAATGCCTTATAAAAATAATCAAGAGGATTACTGGATGATTCGTTTTTAACACCCTAGTCAAGATTACATACAACACCATAGACGTAATGAGTTTATCCAAGTTCTCCAATCATTTTTCTTGCAGTTTGTGTTAATTTAAAGCACCAACAACTTTACAACATTCTAAAATAACAAGTTCATAAACATAAGAAAGTAAATATGTATAATTGTTATAGGCACATAGTACAATTGAACAATTGTAGCATGTCCCAAATGAGCTTCACTTATGAGGTTTTGTTTCCTAAATATTTAGGATCGGAGTTCTAGAATTGAATAATTTTCTTATGAGGAATAGCATCATCAAATAATTTATAAGCACAATTCAAACATGTAGTCGTAAAAGTGCTCTATTTGTTTGGTTCTATATTACGTTCCTCACATAAATTTTTATAATATAGCCTAACATGTTGACTCATTTCAGGTTATTTAATTATTTTTCTAATCGGATTCAAAAAAGTGAAATCCTATCAATTCCTTTTCTAGACGGTAAATTCAAAGTATGAGCACACATCTATATACATAAGTCGGTTTGGGCCGAGATCGGGCAGGCTGTGGGTTGGGCCAGTCCAGAATGGGGGACTGGTCGGGCTGGACTTGAACTGAGAAGTTTGGAATCGAAATCGCCCGGGATCTCGGTGGATTGAGCTTCAGACCTGGGCCGGACTGGTCGGGATGCCTACGGGCCTGGAGCGGCCCGACCCATTTGCCACTTCTAAGCATAAAGGAGCTGATTGAGGGTCAATAGGCTACGAGCTTCCCCCGTCCGCCCAACCAAGCAGACCATAAACGTGATAAATTGGTCAATTTTTAAAAAATAAAATTAAATCAAAAAAATTTCAATGTATTTTACTTAAAATATCCAAATTAACTTAAATACTGAAATCTATATCTAAAGAGGGAAAATCTCTAAAAGTTAGTAAAGAAAATTAAAAAAAATCTAAACAAAAACAAATAAAAGCTTTTTTTTACGGCAAATATATTCATTCAATAGATAAAAAAAATATCATTACAACCAGGATAATTAAATAGTGTTGGGGCATTTTCCATCCACAAATTAGAGATGCTCCTAGCCATGAGATAATACAAATCATTGGTTTCAATGCAGAAATAGAATTTGGGCCACAATGGGCTTACAACAAACCTAACAACTAACCCAAACAACCAATCAAACAGCTCTCGCATATGGTAAATGGCCAGAGATGGAGGAGAATCCACAATCTTTGAGTCTATCCAGTTACGGATAGACTAGTATAGACGCGATTCGACTATGCGTGGTCTCGTGATGGTCCAAAATAAACATAATAACGATAGCGGCTTGTTGCTGAGAGAGGTAGATGAGATTGGTGTTCACCCTTGCTCATTTTCTAATAGAAACTGGAAGAAGCAAATCATTCCAAAAAGGCGAGAGATGCATATGCATTTCAACAAACACCCTAGGAGCAACATTAAAACAGAATACAACCAAACACAACAGCAAATAACAAAGCACTAACAGGCCAAAATAAACGTTAAAACAGAGGCCACAAAATGAGAAAACCAGAACATCCACACACAAAAAGGTATGAGCTTTAGAGTAGATCCAGGTCGATAATGAAGCTGAGCCACATGAGATCCATGGAGGTTTCGGATCTGGTCGTGGTGGGAACAGATCTGCGGACGGGGGCGCTCCAGAGAGGAAGAAGGGCGGAAATAGAGGCGGCGACGACTCAGGTGGTGGTCGCGGATCTGGAGAGAAAGCCATGTTTGTGGTGAACAAAATATCAGTGTTCACTTCGCAGCAACAGCCGAGGAGACGAAAACCAGAGCCTCCATGGCGGAGGGGAGAGACTCCATAGCGGAGAGGACAGCCTCCATGGTGGAGGAGAGAGCTCCAAGAGACTGGAGGGAAAAGACCACCACTAACCTTAAGGTTGGGTGGAGAGAAAAGGTTTTTAGAGAGAAGGGAGGGCTTCTCTCTCATCCTTTGCCAGGGCGGTTTTTCGAAATAGCGCCCTAAGTTAAAACTCTTACAAAAGATTACAAACTAAAAACTCTAACAAAAGTTAAAACAACTGAAAATCGGGGAGAATTTCCCTAAGTTGAAGAAAAAAGAACGAAACATTAAATTACGCGAGATGTGGTAACGGATTTGACATGATGCAATTTAATTATCATGCCGTTTTGAAGTCGATACGTAGACTAATTCTCATAGGGTGATCTGGATACTGACCGACTTGACATCGAGCCTCCACATCGGTCTCTCAAATCGGCCAAGAAAAAATATAAAAATAAAAAACAAATTTGTTTTCACAATTAATATTAAATTGCAACTTGAAACCGCATATATTTATTTATATCAATAAATAATAGTAGTGCTTGATGCATGATCACATAATTGTACAAATTGAAAGTGAATAAGTGAATTTTTGAATTTATTAATGAGAATATTATTATTAACTTAAAAAACAAGGGGATAAAATTGGAAACAAAAAACGAATCAGGCACCCTATTATTTCATGGGGAAGTTATCCGGTACCATTTAGATGTGGTATCTTGTATATATATATCATCATCATCATCATCAACAGCACCTTAATCCCAACTATGTTGGGCTGGCAGACAAGATTATAAATTATAGTGCCTAATTATCTAAAATTAGTTAACACCATAACTCGCAAATAACAAAGTGGCAAAGTTTTACGCGGACGCCTCTTCCTGTCGCAACCTTCATATGAAGGAGAAATAGAACGAAATTCCAAAACCGTCAACATCATAGGTTTTTCCATTTATATGGAAAATATCATGAGACGGCGATGAGTTTGAGATAATTGCTATTGTCATGTCACAATACGTGATTGATATTGTAAAATCAACACATACATCATGGAACATGACGTGAGAATATTTATACGTGATTGATATATATATATATATATATATTATATATATATATTGATAATTGGATTTACAAAAAAAAAAATTATCTGCTACAAATTCAATAGTAAATATACACATAGGTACGGTATCCACTTGACTACCTTAGAATTTTCTCATTCAAGTAATTTTCTAATAAATTGTCATCACCAAACAGACTCCAATCAAACTAACTGAAATTCAATCAAATAAATTAATTTTGCCTTATCAATCACCTGGAAATTGTGTGCCAAACATGCTCGAAAGGAACCTTAATTTTATGTTTCTATCCTACATGGTTGAGTAAATTTTTTAAATTTTTTTATATGACGTGTTGAATTTTGATAAGAATAGAAACGTGTGAATTTTTTTATCTCCAATGCGGTGTTTCTACTCTATATATTTACGTAGTTTTAGGAAGATAGATAATGTAATTATGCAATCAGATAATTACAAATTAAATTAGAATTTCTATAAGTGTTTCTACGTGTAGAAACACCTAAAGAAATTTCCAATGTGACTCAGCTAACACACGAGATAGAA
This sequence comes from Orobanche coerulescens, assembly GCA_033398695.1. Lineage (NCBI taxonomy): Eukaryota > Viridiplantae > Streptophyta > Magnoliopsida > Lamiales > Orobanchaceae > Orobanche > Orobanche coerulescens. Next base: position 211,577,622 of record CM065804.1, read on the forward strand.
ACAAACTTAAAAAACTGCATTGGAATTTATTTTCTCTATTTTTTGTTGCTATCGTAGAAATCCAACGGATAGAAACACCTATTGGAGATGGGCCTAATAGTCCAAAACAACTCCATTTGATTCCTAAGATAACAAACGCCACTTATTACTAACCTAAAAATAAGATTACCAACACAACAATAAACCTCACGAATCGATTTTTTTTAGGGATGGGATCCTCAGCGCACAACACCACGTCATGCGTCGCTGGCTTCGGATGGGACACGCACACACACACGTCTGACGGTGTGTGTGATCCGATACTGGCAGAATGCATGCCCTCTGCAGCCACTACAGAAGATTCCCCTCATTTTTTTATTAGGAAAAAAAAATCACAATTCAATGACAATAGTGTCGATACCAACACTTCCCTCCTTCCTTACACCCCTCTTCTTGATCATACCTACTATACACCCACCACAAAAGATTTGTCAACGAATTCCCATCATCATACTCCTTCAACTTCTCAATATTACTCAAAGCCCCTTGCTTATCATAAACCCCTTGCAACGCGTACAAGAAACCCTTCCACCCTTCGCCGACCCCTTCCCTTTTCAATGCCGGCAGAGTCCACTTCACCAGCTCCTTCGTATAACCCACATCGGAAAATAAAGCCTCACTAATCGGCGATAACGGCAGCAACTGAATTCCCAACCGGCATTCCCTCCAGTCAGGCGGCGCGAACCAAAGCCCACTATCCCTTTTATTAGCCCACAAGACGCCCACCACTCTGTTCTCCTCGGCGAACTCCTTTGGATACAAACCGTCATTCTCTCCCACATGCCACCATTTCTGAGCTGCCTGAATCTCGAAAGCCAATAGAGTCGATCCGATAGAAACAAGGTGACTGTCCCCATAAGCCAATCCCATTAAAGATGCCGAATAATAGGCATTTACGGCCTCGCTCGTGCTTTCTTGGTTCCGACCATCCGCAAACTCCGTTAGCCCTCCAGCCCAAGAATGTAGTTTATATAAATCAAAACACCTCAACCGGGCAGAAACCGACTTCCACCGTCTCTTTAAGTTCATGTAATCAGCCATTAAAGAATAGGCCTGCGGCCTGTACTTTCTCCCCCAAGCAGGATCAATTTTTACAAGCACGGAGATTCCATAAATGAAGTAGCCGATGTGGTAATGGTGGTCGTTATAAATTCCGAAACCAAAATCCGCCCCCGAATCCGATGATCCTTGTTTCGTCACAATCCCGCCCCATTTCGGATCGTATAAGAAACCATTAGCACCGAAATTACCCTCCAACCAGGGCTCAATGGCTTCCTTCAAATATTTCCTAATAGAGGGAATAACATCAAGATAACATACTTCATCGGCTATTAATGCCAGCCTAGCAGCCCTAGCGACCAACTTCCCGTAAAAATATGACGACGATGTCGTTATCGCACTAGATTTCAGTGTGTCAACATCCTCAACGAGCGCTTTGATAATTTCAGAACGACATTCCTCCTCAACCCCTTTAGTTGAATTCCAAGTTACAGAAACAGGATCGGTTTTCAAAACCCAAGATTCACCAACAACGCCCACGAGGTCTCCATCAATACTGCTGTACTTAAAATCCTTCAAAACAGAAATCGAACGATCTGTATGTGATAGAAGTTGTAGATGGAGAGTGTGTGCGAGCATTAACAAGTCCCCCGATCCTTTCGTGTCAAATTTATATTCTAAATGGAAGGGTTTTGTGAATTCAGCATGACCGCTCACGGGGTAGCAGGAACTGAATTGATCTAAAACGGATTCAAGTTTCTGGTCGGCATTGGGCAAGGCGGCTATTCTAATTACGCCGGAGTACACACCGGAGGTAATCATGCTCGTATCATTTTTGCACAAGTGTATAGGCGACGAGGCGTAGAGCAGCCAAGTTTGAGTGTTATTCAGCTTAATGGTGTATTTGGTGCAGGAAGGGTTGGGGTTTAATTCCAAAATGGCGTGAACAGTTGAAATCGAGAGTGAGGCATATTTTTGGACATCGCAGGTCAGAAATGGACTCCCTCGAACGAGGAAGAATCTGAGATTGCTGGAGGGGAAATTTAGGGTTAAACTCAGGTCGCTAAATGAAGAAACCAGGTGGGTCGCGTTTGGATTTGGGATATTCAAGGTGGAAATGATGAGGTCAGCTATGAAAATCTGGTAAAAGAAGGAGGAGCTTTTGAACTGCGACGGGTAGCTCAGGGTAAGCGAAGACTGCGATGATTTGATCAGGTAGGGGTGGATGTACTCGGGCTGGTCGCCATTTTTGAGGACGAAGTTCTGGAAAAATGAGTTGGTGGGCAATGGGGTTGATAGGAGGTGGTCGGAAAAGAATGGGGATGGGTCGGGGAGCACTTTGGAATCAACTGTAGGGAAGAGGAAAGGAATGGATGAGCTGTGGGGCGTCGCGGTGGTCTGCGGCAGCGACATGGCGGGGGAGGAGGTTGGTGGCGGGCTTCGTCGGGGTTTTTTGTCGAAAGGCTTGGTGAAGATGGATACGACTCTTCGTCTGAGCTTTTTCAGCATTGGTTCGAAGTGGTTAAAATGGGGGAAATTTATGGGACAAATCGTCAATTGCGCCAAGTTTTGGGGGGCAAAGGGTGCAATTACGCCAAAGTGAGTGTGGACCCCTGTGAACACGGCAATGGAGGAGAATTAGTCAAAATAAGATCTTATTTTGTCTCATTAAATTGTCGAGCTTAAATTCAACACCTAATAAATAGACATTTTAGGCATAGATTTCACTTAAAGTAAAAGTATATGGTAGCCTAGTGTTGTTTGGCTCGGATCCATTCCATATCAATACCCAAAGTTATCAGAATAATATATTATAAATATAAAATTAAAAAATAAATATATTTATACTATATAATACTTATCCCCCTTAATTTAAGGTGGAAGGGGGATTAATTGTAACTTTTAATTGTAAATATATGAAGAGACTATTTTAATTGTAACTTTTAATGTAAATAAACTAATTTAAATACAAAATTTATGATAAACATCACAATGCAAATGCACATTCTAATACACAAAGTGATTAAAATGAACTTTTAAATGATAGTATAAATTACAAGATGGTTAAATTTTAGCTATGAAATCTTAGATACAATCGGTGCATCGCATGGGTTGAATAAACCAAAAACAACCTCGGAGCAACATACGGGTTAGTAAAACCTCATTTCATATAACTAATTACATAGACTCAAATAAAAAGACAATAATAATAAAAAAAACATATAAACTTCTTTAAAAGGCATTTAAATTATGTCATCTGCTCATTCAACCGTCCGCCCCAACATTACGTACAAAACAAGTAGATATTCAACCAAATACCGTGCATCGCACGGGTTGGATAATGCCTCGTTTATTTTAAATCTCTTCATTAAATTACATATATATTTTTTTATTCTTTTTATCGATGGTATTAACCTAAATAGAATTATTAAAGTATATTATATTAGGTGAGAATTTCTAGATAGACTATTGATGTGGTGGACTAGCATATAGGGCATTTAGATGGGTAGGATCTTTAAATGATATTTTTATATGGATTCTATTATAGTCCTCTCTCTCGTTGGAGCTGTGCGCAGAGTCAACCTCTCTTCTGTTAGAGCAGCGTTCATCGAGAGTGCAGTTGTTAAAGTTCCTTTGGGTAAATCTCATGTGAATTAAGCCATTAGCTCAGGTATGGTTTTGAGCCTTTTCGCATCATATGCTTCTATGTATATATCACTCAATACTTTGTTGTGCACTAAGTTGAGAATCTTCACGGAAACAGCCTCCCTACCGTAAAAAGTAGGGGCATGGTCTAAGTACATCTTACCCTCCCAGACCCTACTCTGAGCGGGATATACTGGGTTTGTTTGGTTTGGTTTGGTTTGGTTTGATTTTTCTGTTCTTTTATAACTGCAACATCTGGACTTTCACGCTTGCCAATTTCAACTTTGATTATTAATATCTTCAATTCTTTATTTTTAAAAATTATAAGACGTTGATATTTTGAAAGTATAATTCGAGATGAATCTAACAAGATATCGCATGACTAGATTTTTTTATATGTATGAATCACAAAAGATGGTGAAAAGAGAGTATGTGGACAATGTAATAATCAACACGTTGCAATAATAAAATAACAGAGAAAGTATTAATTAAATGGAGTTGATATATCCATAAAATGATATACGATAAAAGATACATATTAATTATAGTTATTAATATAGCATATAATATAATTAAATTAAAGTACGATATAATTATAATGATGTATCACATAAGAGAAATGATAGGGCAACACCCTGAACCACACCCCTAAATACAATCATGCTTTATCGGTGTTGTACCCCGTGTTTTATTATTAATTTAATTATAATATTATGAATATTTTATTTGTAAAGTATGCGGTACAACACTCATAAAACACGAGGTGTGTATGAGGGTGTGGTTCAGGGAGTTATTTACCAAAAGAGTGTTATTTTAAAACATATTTACTATATAGATGTAATTTCAAACATATTTACCAAATCGGTGTATTTTTCTATTTAAATGAGTTTTTATTATTTTTTATTTTTTTTAAAATTATTTTTTTTTTGCTTTTTTTAAATATTTTTTACTGCTTTTTTAAACTGTTTTTTTAAGAAAAAAATATCTATAATATTAATATTAAAATCCGGAAGTTCTTATTTAAAATTCGTAAATAAAAAAAATTAAAAAAAGAATTTTAAAATTTATTTGTAAACTGTTTTAATAAAAAAAAACTGAAATATTATTCTACATAAAGAAATAAAAAGTTGAATAATTTTTTTAAATATAGATTTTTTTAAAATCTGTTAGTTGTATTTTTCATAAAAAAAACTGTTATGTTTCTTGAAAAAAATTTAAAAATCTAAAAAAAAGACAGATTAAAGTTTAACTAAAAATCTATCGTAGTAAAGTAAAAAATTTATTTTTATTTTTTAATTTTGAATTTTTCTAGTAAATGGAAATCTATTTTTTATTTAAAATAAGATTGGAAATTTAAATATTTAAATATTTATAATTTTTACTTTTAATAAATTTTTATGTATTTAAATATTTATTTTCTAGGATTTTTCCTTTCTATTAAAAATTTCCAATCTTATTTTAAATAAAAAATAGATTTTAATTTACTAGAAATATTCAAAATTCAAAAATATAAATAATATTTTTTTACTTTACTACAATAAATTTTTAGTTAAACTTTAATTTGTCTTTTTTTTTAGATTTTTAAATTTTTTGAAGAACTTAACAATTTTTTATGAAAAATACAACTAGCAGGTTTTAAAAAAAAATTATATTTAAAAAAATTATTCAACTTTTTATTTCATTATGTAGAATACTATTCTAGTTTTTGTTATTAAAATAGTTTACAAATAACTTCCAAAATTCTTTTTTTAAATATTTTATTTACAAATTTTAAATAAGAACGTTCGAATTTAATATTAATATTATAGATATTTGTTTCTTAAAAAAATAGTTTAAAAAAGCAGTAAAAACATTTAAAAAAAGAAGAAAAAATAATGAATTAAAAAAAGTAAAAAACAATAAAAACTCATTTAAATAGAAAATTACACATATTTGGTAAATATGTTTGAAAGTACACTTATATGGTAAATATGTTTTAAAATAACACTCCTTTGGTAAATAACTCGTGGTTCAGGGTGTTGCCCTACCACCACTCATCACATAATTACATTGAAAATTAATACATGATCTATCACAAATAATGTATCATATAATCACGTTAAGAATATAATATAACTATAATTGACGTACCATCACGATACATGATGTTGTGCAGTATAATTCTACCAAATGTGTTAATTACAGTTCACTCACATAATCAATGATCCACAACTAAGAGTGGCAAAATATACCGAAATGCCGAAATACTGAATTTACCGTACCGAAAAATTACCAAAATTGTCAAAAATTTCGGTATACCGAATTTTCGGTACGATATGATGCCGTACCGAAAATTTTCGATACGGTAATAATATGATGATATACCACCCCTATCCACAACAACCACGTCCATTACAACGATCGTGATTATAGCATCTTTCCTCTAAAAGTCCTAAAGACATATTTGTAAGCGTAAAGAAGAATCTTCCAACCTTCAAAACAAATTATTATTTGTTTTTAAAGTAGGATAAAAGCCATTATCCATGACTTTGCTTTACTTTCTGCATTTGAATTAAAGTGAATTTAAAAGTTTGATATTTAGTATCGATTTATATTGCTCATAATAAGCACAATAGTTTGAGTGGTACACTTCTCTTTTAAAATAATATTTAATATATATTTTTGAATAATGTACATTTTAAGTACGACATCCATCCCATTACAATATTTGGTAAAAATTGGTGTTTCAGGTGAGGGTTGAATGTGGTCCATATGCGTAGATAAAAATATTCATAATATTTTTATTTTCTAGACACATCGAATGATTCATTTAATAGATCATTCGTGGATAGTTGGTGACCTTTTATGTAGATAATAATCGAATTTTACGATTATGTGATTAAATAATTTTAGTATACAAGGTTATTCAACTTTTATCTGAACATGGCCAAATTTTGAATTTAATATGGTTGTGCAGATCTCAAACTTTAAGGTCCTTTCATATAGTAAGAAAAATGATAAATGATAAAGCAAATAATTCATATGCAAGTAAAGCATAAGAAGATGAAAAATAATTCAAATGCAAATATACTCTGTAGAAGTAGGAGTATAAATCAATCTTCAATTTTGTTTAATATTTTATTCGAACTTTTTAAATATTTTTATCCAATATTATTATTATTATATGTAGGAATGAGTGATTTTCTAAAAATATTTTGACTTTCATTCTTGCATTGGGTGTTTGGAAAATAAAATCTAGGAAAAAAGTGATATGTATTTTCATGGAAAAGCTACTAATACTCATCTTTTATTATTTATAGAAGTACATAATTCCGGTTTAAATACATTATTTTTGTGTGGTATTTATGTAGGTGCAAAGCAATGCAGTTGTAATTTATTTTATTTTTTAAACTCTTGTGTGCTTCATACATTGAAATAGCTATTTGATGAAACAAAACAGATAAATAAAAGAAAAGTATTAATATTCAAGTAAAGGAATGAGATATTTTATTAGATATAGAATACAGTTTTACTGATTTGTACCTAAAATTTTATGAAGTATGAAAATATTCAAAATAATGTTACAAATCACTTTAAGGGTGGTGGCAACGGACCGCGGCTTAGCCGCGGGTTGGGCTAACCCGCACGGTGAACACCGCCGCCACCTCCGCGGCTTGGCTCGGGTAGAAGGCTTCGCGGGTTCTTAAACCGCTGCGGCTTGTGAAGGAAAAGAGCCGTTGAACGGGGCGTGCGTGTGTGTGTGGTTATATATATATACTGTGGTTATATATATATATATATATATATATATATATATATATATATATATATGTATTTGCAGGTTGTATATATATGGTTGTATATATATATTTCGAATGGGTGTGTGTGTGCTGCGTTTTTTTTTTTGCAGGTTGTATATATATGGTTGTATATATATATGAACAGAAAGAGAGACTTGTAAAGAGGATGTGTGTGCGCGCTAGTAGCATGGGTGTGTGTGCTGTGTTTTTCTTTTTTTAATATTTATATATATTTTGTTTTTTTAATCTTATATTTGTAATTATTTAAAATTTGTTTTTTTCTTTTAAAAATAAAAGTTAGATGTGGTGTGGTATATAAAAGTTAATTTTTTTAAGTATTTTGTAATTTTCTTATAATTAATTAGGAATTTTCGCTTTAAACCCTCAATTATTTAATGCTTTACATATAAAATTTAGTATGTTTTTTTTAAGTATTATTTCTTTTTTTAGGATCTAATTTTTTTTAAGTATTATTTCTTTTTTTTTTAGTATTATGTAATTTTTTTTAAGTGTTTTGTAATTTCCTTTTAAGTAATAATAAAATATTATGTGTTTTTATTAAATTGTTTGATATAATTTTTAATATAAAAAGGTAAAAAAAAAAAAAAGTGGTGAGGGTAGATGAGGCATGGTTGCCACTAAAAAATGGTGAGTGAGGGTAGAGTGGGGGTAAAATGAGAGTTGGATGAATTGGAAGAATATTATTGATGGAGAGTGGGAGTAGATGGGGGTAACTGGCAAGGGAGGCATCATTGCCACCACCCTAACCAAATCACCCTTTTCAAGTAAAAAAATGAGTACTATTTTATTAGATATAGAATACAAATTTAGTGATTTGTACCTAAAATTTGATGAAGTATGAAAATATTCAAAATAATGTTACAAAATCACGTGCGACGCACATATTCATAACTCCTTATATAATATGTATATAACATATTACATATTATATAGTATAAGATATCTCTCTCTCTCTCTCTCTCTCTATATATATATATATATATATATATATATATATATATATATATATGGGTATGATTTGTTTACCGAGCGTGTGTTATTCTCTCTATATACTAAAGCGGGAGGAATAAGTTCTCGTGCCTTAATAAAAAAATGCACCTCCATTTTATATTCTATATTCTCTCTGTATAAAAAAAAGATTATTTAAATTCAAAAGGACCCGCTGCAACGCAGCGGCTTCCCCACTTGTTGTAAATATGGGTGAATGTGTATATATGCAATTATTCTTTCCTTTTATTATTGTATGTACATATATTATGTTCAATATATGGTATACATTAAATATATACTATTTCAATACTTCTATTAAAAGAGAGTCGTGAACACGTGTCTTTTTATAAGTTTTTTGAATATTTTTTAAAATATATCTTTTATATATATAATCATATATATATAGAGAGAGAGCGACAGATTTCTTAAAATTCAGAAAAATAAAAAAAATTAAAAAATTATAAATATGTGTTGTGGGAACTTTATTTCACTTCATTTTTAGCTTATTTATATAACTTTTTTTATCAGATTTATTTAGTAAAAAAAAGTATATAAAATAATCCTTATTTCATGATCTTCAATTTGACATAAACATATTGAATAGTAATGTTGATATATATATATATATATATACGAGTCATTCAGACCCGGGCGATGCCCCGGGCTGTATATGATGGTATTATATACTTAAATTGTTATTGTTCAGCACAAATTTTCGTCATTTTGATCATGGATCCGTCATTTATTTTCGTCATTTTATATTCGGGATGTATTTTTGTCATTGTATATATAAGTTGTCATGATAGCATACATTTTGTAGCATGATACGTATTTAAATAGTTTATTGACATGTAATCTTTTAAGATGTATTTTTTACGTAATATTTTTTGTCTATTTATTTTGGTATTGACTCTATCATTTTTAATTGGAACTAACTAATATTAATACATTGGGCTAAGTTATAACTATTTCTTATGATAGTCAACGATGCCCGTGCGATGCACATATGCTGTATAGAAGTTTTCATAGATTTAAAATATGTGCGATGCACATGGGCTATATAGAAGTTTTCATAGCGTAATATTCGGCATTTATTTTCGTCATTTTATATTTAAGTTTTCATGGTGTCACACATTTGCTAAGCTTTATACGTACTTAGAATACTTTATTGAGTTGCACATGGGTTGTATATAAGTTTTTATATCGTAATCTTGTAACTTATTTTCGTCATTATATATCTAATTGTGATGGTATCACATTTCTAAGTATGACACACATTTAAAATAGTTTATTGACATCAAAAGAGTATATGTGAAGAGATTTTTTCGGATGTTACATTGAAAAGAGTCTATTCACATGTAATTTTAATATGTATAAGTTACATAAATTATTTTAAATATGAAGCGATGACATTAATGTTGGAGACCTTTTATATTCATCCACGTGCAATGCACACAGTTTGATCGCCTCAGACCCATGCGATGCACTCGGGTTGGATCTAATTGCTTTTTCGTAATGTTCGGGACTAATTTTCGGTTCATGTTTGAAACTCTCATTTTTTTGTGAAAGACGGACTTCGTTGTTCAAATAAATTACATTATTAAAAGCGAACTATAAAACAAATTTCCTTTTTAATAAAACTATAAAAACATAAAACATTAAAGTGATTAGTATATTCAAGAGTATAAATTATAATTCGTATAATAAATTATAATTCGTATAGTAAAATATTGCATGTTTAATTTGTAACGTACTATTAATATGAATGCCAGGTATTCATCTATATTGACACCGGTGGCCGTGGCGTTGTTCTTGTTGTTGTTGTTCTTCTTGTTGTCTTTGTCGTTGTTGTTCATTGGCATTTTGCATGTTTTGTTCTTGATACAATTTTCGTGACTTGTCAATCTCTTTCTTTAATGTGAAGAGGTTTTTTGCAAAATGTTATATTTAAATGAGGCTTTTCATATGTAATCTTTTAATGTGAGTAACTTACATAAATTATTTTTTAATTAATGCATTATTAAAATATTTTTCCATAAACTATAATATCGAATTTGGAGCATTCATTAGTAACTCATTCTAAGTATTTACAGTATGACGACATGAATCACATGATCTCAAACTCAAATGAATAATGCTTACCTCGTGATATGTGGATAACATTTGAAATACAATTTTCTTCTCCTTTATATAGTTCTTCGATTTAGAAGATTCTCATTGTTATGATGATAGTGTGCAGATATTTTTATTATATACTACCATTTGCAATATGTAACATCGACATAATTTACACAGTCATATCAAATATCAAAGTCACACAATATTCCAAGACGTTTAATTAAAAAAGTGACATTAACACAACGCAAGACAAAAAACTACATTAAGAGCAAAAATATTAAAATGCACCAACAAAGTGTAGTAATAATTATTGACTAAAAATTGAATGCTCGTCACATTATTTTCAATAAACTTACTTGCTAACGAATCAATAGTATTAGCCCGTTTATCGGTATTACATGAAGTAAAATATTGCATGTTTAATTTGTAACGTACTATTAATACGAATGCTAAGTATTCATCCCATCGGTGGCCGCAGCGTTGATCTTGTTGTTGTTGTTTTTGTTGTTGTTGTCTTTGTCATTGTTGTTCATTGGACTTTTGCATGTTTTGTTCTTGACATAATTTTTGTGACTTCTCGATCTCTTTCTTTAATGCTTCTTGATGCGCTACAAAAAATAGATATAGTTGATCGTTAGCAACTTAAATACAGTTAATCAATATATTGCATTTTCGATCAAAGTAAAAATGTTCGTGCATGTTCCACTTAATTGATAAGACAACGATGTGTAGATCTCTTAAACCATTAGAAAAGATGATGTTACTACCAAATCTCCTAAGCTACCATCTTTATGTCCTACATTGTTACACACAAAAAAACACACGTGAAATTTACATAAAATAATATAAATCAATATGCTAAATAAGTAAGACGATATGATGCTTACTTTACCACCATAATAAGTCAGAAATGTCAACGCGCACGGTGTGGAGGAAGTTGTGGTTTGTTGTGTGTAATTTTTGACACATTATATAGTTGATAAAATATTTGTAACTCATGGACGGGAAGGTAAAAAGACTAACCACTAATTGATGTGTTTAATTTATGCATTCATGGCATTTTTGGTTTGTATTCTTTGAGACTTTTGTGCACGATTCCTATGTACTTACCCTTATGCATGACTGTTAAATCAATGTACTAACACATGAACATTTCATATTTCACTTTCAATTCATGAAACATTTATTGTGAGCACTTTGCATTTATAAGACAACTTAAGCTTTTAGTATATAAGATATATATATATATATATATATAGAGAGAGAGAGAGAGAGAGAGAGATTTCTTAAATTTCAGACAAAAAAAAAGAAAAAATTATAAATATGTGTTGTGGCCTGTGGGAGCTTTATTTCACAATCTATATCTATTTACCAATGAAAAAAATTATTTTTTTTATTTTTAGCTTATTTATATAATTTTTTATGAGGTTTATTTAGTAAAAAATATACCAAATTAATCCTTATTTCACGATCTTCAATTTGACATACACATATTGAATAGTAATGTTGATGGATTTATATTAACGACCAATTGCACAAATAAATTTATATTAAAAAATATAGATATTAGTTTTCAATAAAATTAATTGATGTACAAAAGATCATGAAATATTAATCTCGTTGCCAGTTGATTTTGAGATGAAACTCCAAAATTTAACTTAGAAAACTAGAATTCATATAAAGGAAGAGTGTTACGTATAGTGATATTATTTTGATCAAGTGTCTTCGATTTTCTTTTTAAATAAATACGCAAGAGCTCGATTTAAATTCCCAGCAATTTACAGAATGATATAATAATTAAAAAACTGATTAAGAAGTGAAATTCCAAGAATCCGTAACATTAATGGCGAAAAATAAAAGAGAAAAATGATGAAGCTTACAGCACAATAATTCATTGATTGCCCACCTGAAAAAAAAAAGGCCGTTGTCTTATTGAAATAGTGTAAGAAGATTAAAACAAAAGGGAAAGCAACAATGTTTTCAATTGGGTTTCAACAAACAAGGTATTAGATGTCTTACCTTGGAAGGGGGACAATTTTTTTTTGTAAGATAAACTCCCCCATCAGACGTCCTTTGATCAGTGGGTATTAAATCGAGGGATATGCACTAATGGCAACCCTGCAAGCGAGAGGACCAACGAGACACGAACCCAGCAACAAACCTTGCAATATTTCAGCAAAGTATATTCGAAACCGCGATGTCGGAGTGTTTTCAGTTTCCACCCCAATCACGTTGCAACTTACCATCAGCCTATGCCCCTGGAATGAAGGGGGATAAATTATAAATTCAAGGAAGTGGGGGTGGGGGGTTGCTTTGGATTGAAATAAACGCTAATTTTGTTGCCTGTTGGATTGTCTATGTCTGTTCGTTAGGTATGCGAAGTACGCAAGGTATCTAATTGCATGCGGTTTGTGAATGTAAAAAAAATACATGGAAACTAGTATTTGGTTGGTCCGTTTAAAGTTTTACATTTTCTTTTGTATCCATATGAAAATTTAGGTTTTCTATTTAATATAATCAAATTAAATGATCACAATCGAATCACTTCATTTTCACCACATACATCTTACCATTCACTACACTCTTATCATCACTATTTACCGATCTATCACATCCTATAATTTACCTAAGATCCTACTCAAATTTATAATTTTTGGCGGGCAAAAACAGTATTGTTGTTTTCGGATCAATACTTTCTGCTTTACAATCCTATGCAAATCAGCCTAGTTATATATTCTTGAGTAACTTGAGTTGGGGTAACTTCAAGCTCGACCGATCGGGCTCGTGTAGTAAACATTACAAAGCCAGTTCAATCTTAAATAAAGCTTTTGCTTATTTGAACCAACATTCTTATTGGTACTGTGTCAAGTAAAATTGCACATATTACCATCTCTCACATACTATAATAACAATTGAGTAGTATTCTAATCTAATATTTTTCTTAAAAAAATCATAAGTCACACCAGGGTCGCTACTGAGATTTTGTAGATCAGGTGCGATAAATTTTTTGGGACCTTTTTTTATATTTATTTCAGTATGTTAATTATTTATTTTTTACGCAACTCTTATAATGTCTATTTCATATACTATAATTTCAACAGCCAACAAGTTATATACAAAGACAAATTTTTCCAAATTCATAAAATCAATAAATATAAAAGCTCAATGAGAAAGATGTAATACCCGTACTTTTATTGACTATTTGACTCTGTCGTCCTCCTTATTTTGTCGCTCTGTAAATGCTTGGAGATGTTGTTGATATTGTTATTGAGTTTCGTATCTCGTTTGGTTCTTGATCATGTCGTTTAGACCTTGCGGAAATGTTCTGTGCCAGAGATATAGCGCACGCTAGGCCTAGGCTAACGCACGCTAATTCTGCTTGATTAGAGCACGCTAGCTCTGAGCCGTAGCGCGCGCTAAGAGGATCAGTCAGGTCAGAACCAGTACTTCGGACTGCTCTCTGGACTGGCGGATTAACGCACGCTAGGAGTTTGTTAGCGCGCGCTATCCATGGATAGTAGCGCACGCTAACATCCGTCCGTAGCGCACGCTAATGGCCGGATCGGCAGGGGCAGTGAGTTTGTCAGGTTTCTGGACTATCATATAGCGCACGCTATGCTTCGGCTAGCGCACGCTAAAACTGTTACGTAGCGCACGCTAAGGCAAAATGGTAGCGCACGCTAATGTTTTGGTCAGTAGAAGCAGTGGAGTTTGGACTTTACGGACTAGCGGTAGCGCACGCTAGGCAACGTCTAGCGACGCTATATGTGTTGTGTAACGACGCTAGTGCTCGATGTGCGCACGCCAGCGGACCCGAGCGAAGTCGAGATTTTGGCAGGCGGATTAACGCACGTAAAGGATGTTTCGTAGCGCGCGCTAACATCTTATGGCAGTAGCCACTGGACTACCCAGTAACTTCGCTAGCGCACGCTAATGAAGGAGGCGTAGCGTGCGCTAGACTGGGCAGATATAAATATGACAGTTGACTTCCATTTCGTCATTTCTCACCTACTTCACTCCTTTTCGACGGGAATCACTCGGGAGAGGCGATCTTAGGCGTTTGGAAGCGATCTTCCTTCTAACAACAATATATTTGGTTGGAGAACAAGGATTTCTCAACATCTAATTCCTCCTAACGACCGAATCAAGGTAAAAATCCTTAGAACCCTACCTTTTGGGAATTTTGGGGTTTTTCGTAGATTCGTCCGATTTACCCATTTTGAAGCTTGAGAACTTTGAGATTATGATGTATCTATACCGTATGCATGCTTTTCCTACGGTTTTATGGTTTGGATTGTGCCGTTTTCGGACTTGTGAGATTTTGGACGATTTTCCAACCTCTAGTTGATTATCCGTATATCCTTATGGATCGTAGACGGGTTTCGGGGATTTCTTCGTGTAATTTGAATATGGATAATTGATTATCATATTCCTTGCGAATCGTTTAGGTGCCGGAAGCGCGTTCTTGGACCTACCGAACTCATACCTTTTTCCGTCCGAATTGTCGATGTCTCAAAGGCAAGTATATATTTATGAATGTGCGTTCTCGACTTTGAAAGTATGAAATATTAATGGCATGCTTATTTATATCCACTCCGGGACGGACCGACGGGTCCTCTGAGGGTTTCGTAGCCTCTGGTGCGATTCCATGGATAATATGAATTAACCACTCCGGGACGGACCGACGGGTCCTCTGAGGGTTCCGTAGCCTCTGGTGCGGTTCCACGGTATTCATATATGTATTGATGCAATGCTATGAGATTTAGTTATTCCGGAATACTAGTCTTGAATTAATGAATTGACGGTTACCTTTACTTTATTGTTGAGGAGTATTGTGTTTCATACTTGATATACTTGCACTAGCTATTCGACGGCTAACCCCTTTATGGGGGAAATACGTTTTATGTATTTCAGGTTCCAGGAGAGCGGACAGGCAGGTATCGGGTCGGCATGAAGATGGTGGGCAAGTGTGATACTGTGTCTTTCTTCCAGTTATGTTTGGAGTTTCCCATTCAGTATTGTTGTATTGAATTGGCTATTGAATACTCGAGTATTGTTTTCCCTTTTCCTTGATGTTCCGGCCTGTGTTTGCCGAAGTATTGATTCGAGTTGTGGTGTTTGTGAATACATTGGTTATGTTTTGAATACCTTTGTATTGTTCTTAATTCCATTGCATGTAGACCTCCTCGGTCAAAATTTATAATTCCGCGTATGTTTAGCCTTGTGGGTCCCACGGTGGGGCTTACGGCGCTGTAATATTCCCTGAATAACTTGGGGGTGTTACAAAAGATAACCATTTAAAATAAAAAATCAATGACTCCAATCAATGTATAACCATATTGGTTGGATTGTAATAAGTATGAAAAAACTCACTTGCCATAGTAGTGTACAAACGTATAACCCATATATATATATATATATATAATTTTCTTTGGCCCCCCGAATTTAATGGGTCTTGTGCGGTTGCACTGGCAGCACCGAGGCAGTGCCGCCTTTGAGTCACACAAATCCTAACATACACTAAACTTTTCCTTTTCTTCCTATGACAAAATAGGAGAATCTAAGTGAGTTTTTGATATTATATCTTTTATATATGGGTTATATCCAGTAGATAGAGAAGTAACTGATGAATAAAATATCGGGTTCAGAACTTATAACTGGTGATTTATATCCGCCGGTGGTGCTGGGCGATGGAGCTGAGCGGCGGTGCTTGGCGGCTGGGCAGTGGCGATGCTTGGCGGTGCTTGGCGGCGGCAGCGGTGCTGGGCGGCGGCTGCGGTGGTGCAGGGCCGTTTTTTTTTCTTTCTTCGAGCCACGTGCTGATAACGTGTTTCAGAAGAAAGTAAAAGACAGCAAATCAATTGTATTGATAACAATGAATAGAGAGGCCTTTATATAGGCATTACAATGAGAGTCCTTCCATACATATGATTTCTAGTTAAGGTAAGACATCTAACAAGATCATACTACCTCTGGAAGGGTCTAGAACCTTCCATCTATGTATCCCCTACCACCAGTATTAGGTAAGACACCAATAAGCGAATGATATCCCGAACATGGTATACATTAAATATATACTATATCAATACTTCTATTGAAAGAGAGTCGTGGACACGTGTCTTTTTGTAAGTTTTTTGAATATTTTTTAAGATATATCTTATATATATATATATATATGTATGTATATATATATAGAGAGAGAGAGATTTCTTAAAATTCAAAAAAAAAAATAAAAAAATATAAATATGTGTTGTGGGAACTTTATTGCACAATCTACATCTATTTACCAACAAAAAAATTATTTCTTCATTTTTAGCTTATTTATATATTTTTTTATCAAGTTTATTTAGTAAAAAAAGTAGATAAAATAATCCTTATTTCATGATCTTCAATTTGACATACACATATTGAGTAGTAATGTTGATATATATATATATATATATATATATATATATATATATATATATATATATATATATATATATTCAGTTAATTCGGTTCGTGTTCGTGTTCGATAAAATTACAAACCACTTGCTCGCGTTCGTTAAAATTTCACATATTTCGTGTTCGTTCGTTAGCGTTCGATTGTTCGGTTTGTTTTGATCGTTCGTTTGTATTCTAAAATATAAAAAAAAGACTAAAGTGCAAGCAATAATAATTAAAAATAAATAAAAAAGAAGAAGATATATTTAGAAATTAAGGATTTTGGAGTGGTAGGTTTTTTTTTGTATATATATTTATTAATTATTGTCAGATTATTAATATATTTATTAATTATTGCAAATTATTAATAAGTATATAAAAACTCTTTGTTCGCGAACTATTCGGGAACTAACGAACATATATTATTTTGTTCGTGTTCGGTTCGTGTATGTAACGAACATGTTCGCGAACTGTTCGAATTTGACCGAATCGAACACGAACTGAACGTGGCCGAATATTTTCGCGAAATTTTCACGAACGTTCGGTTCGAAATACACCCCTATTTCAGACAAAAAAAAAGAAAAAACTATAAATATGTGTTGTGGCCTGTGGGAGCTTTATTTCACAATCTATATCTATTTACCAATGAATAAAATTATTTCTTCATTTTTAGTTTATTTATATAATTTTTTATGAGGTTTATTTAGTAAAAAATATATCAAATTAATCCTTATTTCACGATCTTCAATTTGACATACACATATTGAATAGTAATGTTGATGGATTTATATTAACGACCAATTGCACAAATAAATTTATATTAAAAAATATAGATATCAATTTTCAATAAAATTAATTGATGTACAAAAGATCATGAAATATTAATCTCGTTGCCAGTTGGTTTTGAGATGAAACTCCAAACTTTAATTTTAAGAAAACTAGGATTCATATAAGGGAAGAGTGTTACGTATAGTGAAATTATTTTGATCAAGTGTCTTCGATTTTTTTTTTTTAAATAAATACGCAAGAGCTCGATTTAAATTTCCAGCAATTTACAGAATGATATAATAATATAAAAACAGATTAAGAAGTAAAATTCCAAGAATCCGTAACATTAATGGCGAAAAATAAAAGAGAAAAATGATGAAGCTTACAGCACAACGAGGCATTATACAACTCGTGCGATGCACGGTTTTTGATTGAATATCTACGTGTTTTGTACGTAATATTGGGGCAGACGGTTGAATGAGCAGATGACAGAATTTAAATGCCTTTTAGAGAAGTTTATATGTTTTTTTATTATTATTATCCTTTTATTTTAGTTTATATAATTAGTTAAATGAAATGAGGTTTTACTAATTCGTATGTTGCTCTGGGGTTGTTTTTGGTTTATTCAACCCGTGCGATGCACCGATTGTATCTAAGATTTCATAGCTAAAATTTAACCATCTTGTAATTTATACTATCATTTAAAAGTTCATTTTAATCACCTTGTGTATTAGAAGGTGCATTTGCATTGTGATGTTTATCATAACTTTTGTATTTAAATTAGTTTATTTACATTAAAAGTTACAATTAAAATAGCATCTTCATATATTTACAATTAAAAATTACTATTAAATCTTCCTTCCACATTAAATTAAGGAGGATAAGTATTATATAGTATAGATAATTCATTGATTGCCCACTTGAAAAAAAGAAAAAAAAAACGCCGTTGTCTTATTGAAATAGTGTAAGAAGATTAAAACAAAAGGGAAAGCAACAGTGTTTTCAATTGGGTTTCAACAAACAAGGTATTAGATGTCTTACCTTGGAAGGGGGACAATTTTTTTTGTAAGAGAAACTTCCCCATCTATATCAGACATCCTTTGATCAGGGGGTGTTAAATCGAGAGATGTGCACTAATGGCAGCCCTGTAAGCAAGAGGACAACGAGACACGAATTCAGCAACAAACCTTGCAATATTTCAGCAAAGTATATTCGAACCCGCGATGTCGGAGTGTTTTCAGTTTCCACCCCAATCACGTTGCAACTTATTTTATGCGCCTGAATGAAGGATAAATTATAAATTCAAGGAAGTGGGGGTGGGGGGTTGCTTTGGATTGAAATAAACGCTAATTTTGTTGCCTGTTGGATTGTCTATGTCTGTTCGTTAGGTATGCGAAGTACGCAAGGTATCTAATTGCATGCAGTTTGTGAATGTGAAAAAAATACATGGAAACTAGTATTTGGTTGGTATGTTTAAAGTTTTACATTTTCTTTTGTATCCATATGAAAATTTAGGTTTTCTATTTAATATAATCAAATTAAATGATCAAAATCGAATCACTTCATTTTCACCACATACATCTTACCATTCACTACACTCTTATCATCACTATTTACCGATCTATCACATCCTATAATTTACCTAAGATCCTACTCAAATTTATAATTTTTGGCGGGCAAAAAGAGTATTGTTGTTTTCGGATCAATATTTTCTGCTTTACAATCCTATGCAAATAAGCCTAGCTATATATTCTTGAGTAACTTGAGTTGGGGTAACTTCAAGCTCGGCCGATCGAGCTCGTGTAGTAAACATTAAACAAAGCCAGTTCAATCTTAAATAAAGCTTTTGCTTATTTGAACCAACATTCTTATTGGTATTGTGTCAAGTAAAATTGCACATATTACCATCTCTCACATACTATAATAACAACTGAGTAGTATTTTAATCTAATATTTTTCTTAAAAAAATCATAAGCCACACTAGGGTCGCCACTGAGATTTTGTAGATCCGGTGCGATAAATTTTTTGGGATCTTTTTTTATAGTTATTTCAGTATGTTAATTATTTATTTTATACACAACTCTTATAATGTCTATTTCATATACTATAATTTCAACAGCCAACAACTTATATACAAAGGCAAATTTTTCCAAATTCATAAAATCAATAAATATAAAAGCTCAATGAGAAAGATAACCATTTTAAATAAAAAAGCAATGACTCCAATCAAATTATAACCACATTGGTTAGATTGTAATAAGTATGAAAAACCTCACTTGCCATAGTAGTGTACAAAAGTAGAACATATAATGGTTATATATATGTATAACCCTTATATATACATACTTTTATATATCAATTTTCTTTGGCCCCCGAATTTAATGGGTCTTGTGCGGTTGTACCGACTGCACCGAGCCAGTGCCGTCTTTGAGTCACACAAATCCTAACATACACTAAACTTTTCCTTTTCTTCCTGTGACAAAATAGGAGAATCTAAGTGAGTTTTTGATATTATATCTTTTATATATAGGTTATATCCCGTAATCAGAGAAGTAACTAATGAATAAAATATCGGTACAGAACTTATAACTGGTGATTTATAGCTGATAGCTGAAAAACATGTTGATATAGATAAAAGTATTGGCAAATTTAACTGCAAAGCTGGCTAAAAAATATATCATTACATAGAGGAACATATTTAAAATAATAAATATGTTACAAATGAATGGGGAAGTAAAAAAGCTAGAAAATTTATTTGAGAAGCTTGTAAAATAACTCAAGCTTTTCAAATAAGTTTTTCCAACTGAACAGAATTTATTTGAATACTATGAGATTCTATGTAGTCCAATTTGTTCTCGGCAGCAAAAGGCGAAATTCCTCGTCCCCATAGCTCTCATCCCCCGGCCCGACAGGGATTGATGGGGGAATTAAATCATGGTGACTCAACGGCCCACTAGGTGGGAGGAACAGTGTCTGGTGTCCACAACCACAAGGAGCTATCCTCCACAATGGAGGGATAAAACTCCCACACTACGACTGCCAGGACTCTGTCCAATTTGTTCCTATTTATACGAAATATGAATAATTCCACATCTTTTTGCCAACTTGTTCCTATTTATACTTATATTAGTATATATTCCGTCGAAACTCGACGAGTAATCACTTTACATTGTAATTTATAAGTAAAAAAACTTAAAAATAATTTAATATTTTGTTAGGGTTCAGTCATTTGCAATCGTACCGCATCGGAACACACCAGTAAACAGAAATAATGAGGATGAGATTCAGCCACCCAAACTCATTTAGGATTTATATACTTGTACTCGTCCTAAACCCGATTGAAAGATAATTTTACTACTTATTTCAGTTCAAAACTCATATAATAACACATGAAATAATGAAAGTATGATACAAATATTTAGACCTGTTTAAAATCTTTATATCATCATCAAACTCGATTAAAAGATGACTTTATTACTCGTTTATATCACATACTCCTATATAATATCCGCTAATTACTCAACATATTTAAATTTATATGATTTAAATAACTAGACATAAGTTGCTATAGTAATTGAATAAAAATGCAAATATTGTAAATTAAAGGTTGAGAATAAATATTATAAATGACAAAAGATTAGAAGTTAAATTCCTTGTATAATTTTGAAATCATACTATCTACAAAAACCATTTATAATTTATATACATATACTTTAATGTGGAATTCAAGATTTTAGATAAATAATAATAAAATGTATGAGAGAGATTTAACGTGGTACTTCGAATCTATATTGCTATTAGATACTTTATATATTTATTTGTAAGTAAAGATACTCGAGTTTATTAAAAAAATATAAAAATATGTAAATAATATTTATGCTTATGTAAATTAGATATTGAAAAATAAATATGTACATATTTGGACCAGTGAAGTTTAATTAATAATTTCCAAATTTAATTTTATATTAAGAGTAAAAAATATTGATCAAAATAAGTTTTTCAATAAAAAATAAAACTATTAACTTTTGGTGCAATAATTGTGAGGTACAATACATATTGACTATGAGTAAATTATTTAAGTTATTCAATCGATGGAGTAGCGTTTAAAACTGATGTGAGATTTAAATTTATATATAAATACTATTAATACAAACTTAATAATTGGCCGAATTAAATGAAATAAAACTAGTCATTTGTTTTAATTATTGGCCAAGTTAATATTAGCCAAATTATTTTTTTCAATAAAAATAAAACTATTAAACGTGCAAAATAATTGTGGAGTAAAAATAACATTGATTTTAAATATTTATTTAGTTCCCAATCGTGAGAGTCTCATTTAAAATCGATGTTGTAATTAAAATTTTAGATAAATACGATTAATGAAAATTCGATAATTGGTCAAGTTAGATTCTCAAATAAAAAATAAAGTAATTTATTTAATAACTTATATTATTAATATTGGCCACATTTTCAATTAAAATAAAATTATTAAATAAAATAGATGTGAGCTTCAAATTTTAGAGAAATAAATTAATATAAATTTAATAATTGATCAAATTAAGTTTCCACTAGAAAATTTAATTATTTATTTGTCCAATTTAATAATTGGCCAAATTAAACATAATAAATTAAAATTCTTAAGCCTGTGTGTGAAATATAAATATAGAGTTGAAACATACTAATGAATCCTAAGTATTTGTTTAGGTTGTTCATTGGTGAAGTTCTATTTTAAATTGATGTGGGATTCGAGACACTGAATTCTATTTATTTATGTTGTTTATCGGTTAAGTACCATTTTAAATCGATGTGTGATTCAAGATAATCTTAAATAAATAGGAATACAGAATTAAGAGAATGCCACATAAGAGACAGAGTTAATGTGGTGCTTCAAATCCGTAACGCTATTATATATATTTTTCAATTATTATAAAATTACTAAATAAAATAGATATGAGATTCAAATTTTAAACAAATAAAAATAATATAAATTTTATAATTGACCCAATTAAATTTTGTGAGAATTAATTTTTTAATATCAAACCATAAAATTGATAAGATTCGCAGATGTTTATTGGGAAGTAGACTATGTTATATTGAAAAATAGGAAATGTATGTATGAAGAATAAGTTCTTTTTGAAATATTATATTTAATCTTTCGAGGATGAAAAAATTGAAAAAATAGATCATAAATTAGGGAATTTTAGAAACTTTTTTGGTACAATGCATACGAGTATTCATTATTATTATTTCCATTATTATTAGTTATTGTTATTCTGATTCATATTCAGTCTTGGAAACCGAAAGGGTAGGTTCGTAATTATGGATTTCAGAAGTTTTATTAATTTAGTGCGATATATAAGATTATTATTATCAATAGTATTATTATTACTGTTATTATTGTTGTTGTTATAAATTATGGGGTTTCAAAAGTTTATTAAGTGAAGATTATTGTTATTATTATTTTTTTTCTTATTATGGACATCGTAGATGAACTCCCACACAAATTAATTATTATATTATGCTATACATAAGTTATAATAATTATGATGTTACACTAAAATTGGTGTGACACCAAACCCCCACTCTAAATATATGTAGAAAAGATATTTAATATATATTATTAATATTATTAATATAATTATCTATACACAATATATATACACACACATTTATCATAATTATCTCTAATATGTAATTTATAAGAAAGAGAGAATGTGTATGAGAGTTTAAGAAAAAAAATGTATGGAGTTTAAATTATGGATATTGTACACGCACTCTCAAACAAAACAATATATATTATATAATTGCGAATATTCTATTTGAACTTCCAAATAATAAACATTATGATTATATTAAAAATGTCATAATTATATATAAGAATATGAACCATTGTAATTCAATATTTAGTATATTAATCAATATTAATATAGTGTTGTACTAAATAAGTGTGACACCATACCTATTACAATTATATATTACAAATAAGTCAATATTATGGATAAATTACAATGAAGCCCGCACATCCAAGAATTTGCTAAATCTTAAATCAGCGATGGAGACACCACCACCACCAACATTGTTAAGTGTTAATTGATATGTTTTCTATGTCTAAATGCTCTACATATTTAATACTTGACATTTTTTTATTGTTGTTTTAAATTTACATCCGTAAAAAATCTAATCATATAGATTATTTTGTAATAATATTTTTTATTTCATGTGGGTCTGGCGTGTTGGATGAGGGACTGCGAGTGAGTGAGCCAAATATAGTTTATTAGTGATGGATTAGTAAATAGACAAACAATATGATTTGTAGATGAGTAGGTCCATGTGTCATATATGATATTTGTATTGTTTGTGTTGAAACAATGAATAAATAAGGTTCCTTTATGCGTCGGCACAGTACAGACAACATTGTTATGGCCCAAGAAACGATCCACTCTATGCGTCGGATGAAAGGTAAACGTGGGTGTATGGGTATCAAAGTTGATCTTGAGAAGACTTATGACCGCGTCAGTTGGCAGTTCCTTTTCGACATACTTCATGATGTAGGGTTGCCCCCTAACTTGATTCATGTGATCATGAATTGTGTCACGACTACCTCTATGCAGATCCTATGGAACGGGGATCTTACGGACTCTTTCTCCCCCTCCAGGGGATTCCAACAAGGCTGCCCTTTATCACCTTATTTATTTGTCCTGTGTATGGAAAGGCTAGGGCATGGTATTGACTCTGATGTGACTTATGGCTCTTGGAAACCGTTAAAGCTTAGTACTCGGGGGCCGAGTATTACTCGGTTTTTTTTTGTTGATGACTTGCTTCTATTCGGCATGGCGGATGAAGGTACTGCCGCTTGTATGGAGGAGGTCTTGGAGGAATTCTGTGATAGCTCTGGTATGAAAGTTAGTGCGCATAAAACTTCAATATTTTTCTCTAAGAACACAGCGACGTACACGAGAAAAACAATCAATAATCAACTTGGGTTTAAAGAGGTTCAGGAACTTGGTCGTTATCTCGGGGTTCCTTTAATTCATGGTCGCGTTACCAAGCGTACTTATGGTTTCATCGTTGATAAGATGACTTCCAGGATTGCTTCTTGGAACGCTTCACGTATTTCATTTGCTGGTAGAGTCACACTAGCCCAATCTGTCCTCAGCACTATGCCACTTTATGTGATGCAGTCGTCCAAGATACCTCTGGGTACTTATGACAGCTTTGAGAAGGTTATTCGTACCTTTATCTGGAGCGGGTCTGAGATGAAACGCAGCATGAGTGCGGTTTCTTGGGCGACTCTTTTGTGCCCCGTTGAACATGGTGGGTTGGGTCTCCGCTCTATGAGGAATGTCAATATGGCGTTCGGGATGAAATTATGCTGGGAGATCTTTTCTAACCCGAATTCTACTTGGGGTCATGCCTTATGCTCTAAATACAAATTTAACCCTACAGAGGACCTTGACCCTATCATGGCGGCTAACTGCTCTCCCTTTTGGAAACTTATATGTGAGTCTTGGCCGGCGATGCGGCGTAACATTATATGGGCTGTTAGTACGGGTCGTAAGATCAGATTTTAGCTTGACCCTTGGGTACCGGGAGTGGCTGGTGCGCTTATTGATTTAATATCTGGTCCAGTTCGCTCAACTCATCTTTATAAGCCGATATGCGAATTTGTTGACAGATATGGGCAGTGGGATTGGGATGCCTTTGACACTCTGTTGACGGAGGAGGTGGTTAGTCGGATTGCAACAATTCCACCCCCACACAACGACCAGGAAGAGGATACAACCTTTTGGAGCCTCTCGGCCTCGGGCTTCTTCCCTTTGAAGTCTGCCTACACAAGTGTGTCAAATGAGCCTTCGGCCCTTTCCTCTTTTCCTTGGAAGCTGGTTGGAACTGGTATGGCCCGCAGCGAGTCAAGACGTTTTTCTGGCTTGCTCTGCATAATGGTATTATGGTTAATTCGGAACGAAAAAGACGGCAACTCACAAACTCGGCGATTTGTTGCTTATGCGATCAGTCCGACGAGACTGTCACCCATCTCCTTCGTGAGTGTCGTGCTGCACGACGGATATGGAAATCCTTTTTGTCGACTGCTGAATGTGTATCCTTCTTTGATTATGGGCGAAACCTGCAAGACTGGTTAGTGGCAAATATTAGCTCAAATTTGATCCTATCGAACGGGTTGTGTTGGCCTGCTGTGTTCGGGGCTGGATGCTGGCTGATTTGGAAGCAACAATGCAATTTTATTTTTAATAAAGAGAGAGTAGATGCAGTTGCTACAGTCAACAAGATTTTTGCAATGGTGTCGACGATTTGCTCAGTTAAAATCCGAATTTCTTTGAGTGAGAGGGCTTCCAAAATACCTCAACAGGTCCGATGGACAATACCTCCGACATGCATATTGAAACTCAATTCCGATGCGTCACTCTCTCAAGGGCTGAATCAAGCGTTCGGCGGCGGCATTATTAGGAACTCTCGGGGTACGTGGTATAGCGGTTACGTGATAATATTGGATTTTGTTCAATTCTTTATGCGGAACTTTGGAGTATGTTGCATGGGATCAAACATGCTCTTCAGCTACGGATCAAGTCGCTATAAATTGAATGTGATAGTCTGGTTGCGGTGGAAATGATTAAAGGGCACTTTGCGCTCAATGCTGTTTGCAAACCAGTCATCGCTGATATCCAACGCCTCCTGTGAAGATTCGTATTGACGGAAGTATCTCACATTTTTAGGGAGAGTAACTTCGTAGCGGACGCTCTCTCACATTATGCTTACAGCTTCGGCCGAGGAATGCATGTGCTTAACTCACCTCCTAATATACTCAGGCATTGGTTACTTCATGATATTGTGGGAGTTTCTTATGTTCGTTAGTTCGTAACTTGTATCGGGCTTCGCCCGCTTTGCTCACCCAAAAAAAAATGAATAAATGAGGTTCGTTTTCAATTTGAATGTCATCTTGTTGTAATGTAATACTAGTGCATGCGATAATACAACTAGATACCTCTAATGCTTATTATTTACTAATTTTAACGTTTTTTACGGGCGCATTTCACTAATTGAGAAAAGTATCAAATTGGTCTCGTATGTGGGATCAATTGGCCAAAAAAACCATCTGTCTCTGGCGGACCAAAAAACCCCACATCTCCCCCCTACTTTAGCCAATTTAGTCCTCCGTCGTCGGCCGGAGTATTTTTCGGCCACCGAAACTGACGTGGACGACACGTAGCTGACACGTGGCAAAAAAATATAAAAACATAAATAATATAAAAAAATCTAAAAAAATTAAAAATTCTAGAATATTAAAAAACCTAAATTAAAAAAATAAATAAATAATCTAATTTTTTTTTAAAAATTTAAAAAAAATTAAAAAAATTTAAAATCTAAAAAAATTTTAAAAAATATATATAAAAACCTAAATAATATAAAAAATCTAAAAAATTTAATTTTTAATTTAATTTAATAATAGAACCTTAGGTAATTATTTTTAATTCTGAAATATTAATATTAATATATTAGAATTTTTTATTTATTTTATTATTTTATAATTCTGAAAAGATTTTTTTCAGAAAAAATCTTTTTAATTCAAAAGATTAATTTTATAATTCTTAAAAAAAATCTTTTTTATATTTTTTTTTTCTGAAAAAAAAATTATATTTTTTTAATTTTATAATTCTGAAAAATGAATCTATTTAATTTCTGAAAAGATTCTGAAAAAGATCGTTTTGTTAATTTCCTCATTTTTTTCAGAAATTAAAAAGATTTTTTTGAGAATTATAAAATTAAAAAAATATAATTTTTTTCAGAAATTAAAAAGATTAAAAAGATTTTTTTTTTCAGAATTATAAAATTAATCTTTTGAATTAAAAGATTTTTATTGAAAAAAATCTTTTCAGAATTATAAAATTAAAATTAAAATAAAAAATTCTAATATATTTATATTAATATTTCAGAATTAAAGATAATTACCTAAGGTTCTAATTTTTTTTTTAAATTTTTTTACGATTTTTTAGATCCTTTAACTTTATTTAGATTTTTTAAATATTTTTAATTTTTTTAAAAAAATTTTAGATTTTAAATTTTTTTAATTTTTTTTACATTTTTTTAAATTTAGGTTTTTTAATATTCCAGATTTTTTAATTTTTTTAAATTTTTTTATATTATTTAGGTTTTTATATTTTTTTATGCCACGTGTCAGCCACGTGTCGTCCACGTCAGCTCCGGTGGCTGGAAAATACTCTGGCCGGCGACAGAGGACTAAATTGATTAAAGTATAGGAAAGATGTGGGGTTTTTTGGTCCGCCGGAGACAGATGGTTTTTTTTGCCAATTAATCCCACATACGGTACCGATTTGATAATTTCCTCTTCACTAATTTTAGCAGAATATTAAAGCCAAAAATTACTAGACGGTGTCAAAAAGCAAATTTATTTTTTCCCAATGATTTTTTTTTCTTTTAATTTAACTTGATGATTTTAGTTTCTTTTCTGGCTGACCTTTTGCTTTCCTATGCATATTGAATAATTTTATTGTTTCTTTTTATTTCTAAAAGTGTCGATCTATCTTTTTGTATAAATTAAAATAAAATAAAATAATTGTTCCTTGTATTTTCAATCTGCACAATTTGAATGAACTTAAAGAACTCATGTGCATCAAATTTAAAACATACGGGAAGAATTGTATCTGTTTAATTTATACAAGAACTAAAAATAATTTTAAAAAAAGTGCTAGAACAATGAAACAGAAACTAGTTAATTTATACATAGGTAAACAGTCTACTTTTAGGCAATATCGACTCATTTTGGTTGGAGGAATAGGAATGATATGGGATTGGCCAGGAGAGGTAATTGAAGATTTGGACTGTCTCATGAGATGAAAAGAGAGAGACGGAATGATCAACTATGGTCGCGAGTGGGGTAGTGTTGCCGCATTGTAATCGAAACCGCCCGGATCGGCCCGTGGTCAACGGTTCCGACTCGGATCGTTGATCGTGGGCCGGTTTCGGAACAGGAACTGGTATTAACCACGGTTCGGTTATGGGCCGAATTTTCTGGGCCCGTGAACCGGCGGTCCGAACCGGCAGTTCGGCCCGGAACCGGCCCGTTTGCAGTTATTACATAAAAAAAATTTAAAAACACTTGTAATTTCACAAGTTACTATAAATTACATAAAAAATACAGCTTGAAGAATTTCTAAATTTCAAAATTATCTATAAGTTATTATATTTTTATTAAAATTACTTAAGTAATTTCAAATTTTCAACACTTATAAATTAAAAAATTAGAAATTTCAACACAAATTATTTAATTTGGAAAAAAATATATAAATAATATTACAAGTTATTATAATTACATAAAAACACAACTTAAATAATTTCTAAATTTCATAATTATTTATAAGTTATTATATTTTTATTAGATTAACTTAAGCAATTTTAAAATTTAAACACTTGTAAATTAAAAAATTTAGAAATTTTAACACTAAATTCACTAATTATTTAATTTAAAAAAAAAAGATATAAAAAATATTACAAGTTATTATAAATTACATAAAAAAACACAACATATAATTCCAACATTCGAAATTTCAACACAACTACACAATTAATTTAATTTCATACAAAAAATATAAAATAATAATAAGAAAATAAAGAACTGCCGGTTCGGCCCGGGAACCGCCAGTTTTCGGCCCGACCCTAAACCGCCCCGGAAACCGACCCTTCTGCAGAATTCCCGGGCCGGTTACGGTTCACCTTTTCTGGACCAGAACTGCCGGTTCGGGCCCGGAACCGGCGGTTCACGATTCGGTGGCAACACTAGATGGGGGGATTGACCACGGTAAAATATATTCCATCTGTCCTTAAGTATAGATACCTGAGTGAGTGATGTAGATTTTAATAAATAATGTGTTGAGTAGAGATAGAGTATGGCTTTATAAAAAGAAGTAATGTATTGGGTGGAAAGAGAGTATGACTTTATATAAAGAAAGAGTATAATATTGTCATGTATTTGTTAGCAGGTATTTTATTTTATAGTACATTATATTATACAATTTAATAATGTAAATATATCATATATATTAATAAGTACATAAAATAGTATATTTAATATATATATATATATCACTTATTTTCTTAAAATTGCATTAATTTGACTTTTCACTAGCAATACATAATTTTGGGCCACTAATATTGTAATTTATTAATTAATAAATATTAAAAAATAATATTTTAGAAAATATTCAATAAAAATGTTCCACCAAAATTTTTTAATGATATTTATTTTTTATTATTATAATATATAATTAAATATAATATATGAATAGTGTAAAAATGGAAGTGTCATAATTTTGAGAAATATAGGAAATATAAAATATACTTACTTCGTCCCATAAGAGTTTACTCACTCTTTATGGGCACGAGTTTTAATAAAAGTTATTGTATGACTATGCTAATTATATTGGTGATTAATTAAAGGATAAATGGTGTGACCCATTCTTGGTATTGTTGTAAATAGATTGAAAATATGGATTAAAGGTATAAAAGATATTTTCTAAAAATGTAATGGACATATTATAGGAAAATGACAAATTTAATACTGTTATAAAATTGAAATATTATAGAGAGAGAATTTAGAGAGAGAGAATAGATAATGATTCTCATGTGTGTTTTTCATTAATAACTGAAGTCCAATTTATAGGAAAACTTCAGATGGCACAATCGTAATTACATAATTACATCAGGGGCATAATAGTCATTCATACTACATAAAACAAATGGGTAATTGAAATGTCACTTTCAAGGTATGTTATAACACTCCCCCTTGAATGACTATTTACATAAATATCTGTTAAACTAGTTTGAAGAATAACTCAATGGGAGAAAAACTTTCAAACTGTTTGTACTGGAGCTTGTGGCAATCATATCATGTTGCATCATAATGTTGCTAGGAAATCCCTGTGGGATAAAACTTCAGCAATCGGTGATCTCGTAAATTTGCTCCCCCTTATCTCGATAGTTCTTGTATGAATATTCTTGTGCCGTCTCAATAAAACCTCGTGGGACAAAACCTGAGTGAATCTGTCATATATATCATCGTTGTTGGAGTATCCATGTGTTGCCTCATTAAAACCTTGTCAAGAAAACACAGTGGGAAAAACCTGATCGAAGGAAAAAGAGTACAACTACTCCTTATATTTTCAAGTTTTGAGGAATAATCTTGATCTTTGTAGTGTTCCTCATTATGCCATGAATATGCCTCGTTAAAACCTTATTAGGAAAAACCCAATGGGAAAAAATCCTAATGAAGGAAAAAGAGTACATTATTCATAATAATACGTCATTCCAGTTGTCTCGTTAAAAACCTTGCTAGGAAAACCCAATGGGACAAAACCTTAGTCAAGGGAAAAAGAGTGCAACGCGTATATTATACAAATATGCCCTAGGCATTTCAATGATCCTCCAGAGATTAGTATGAGTATAATTTTCAGTGCAATTTGTAATATCGAACTCATATTCTTTGCGATATATTTGAAATCTCTTTTGGAAATTTCATATTAGTTGTGATTAAGCTGCCTCGTTAAAAACCTTGCTGGAAAAACCCCGTGGGATAAAACCTCAGTCAAGGAAAAGAGTACAACAGGTAATTTTCTTTCACAACACCTTATTTTGAGTGACTGCACGCACTGATAATATGTTTAAAATCTCTGGAGGAGTCACTTTCAGTAAGCCCATATTTTTCATTTTATTATAAGAGCATATATTTCAATTTCAATGGATTTCAATATCCTCGTTTTCACAAATCATGGATTTTAATCCATTTCCAATATCCATATTTCACCGTCATGGATATCCTCATATCATTTATCGATATCCTCATTTCATTCATAACGTTATATTGTGTCGACACTTTTCAACATTTATTTCCCCATGGCAACATAAATTGCCGAAATATCTCATTATCAATCATACATTGGATTTGCACATTGTGGTTATGTCTATATACTTCTCAAAAGTATATGACTCATTCTATCATTTGCTTTGATTCATATTTGGGGAATTATTATGTATTTATCAAAGCAGTTGTAGTTGGTACCAGAGATTAATAATCTGTCATGCATCTTTGAACTTCAAGTTCATATAATTGCGAGGATATAGTGTGATGCATTTCACATATTTCCAACTACCAATACTCCCCCTCATGCTAAGAGATTTCTTGAGCACCAAACTCGTATGCCAGTATCTCAGTATTCATTTTCAGTCATGGGAGTTTATATATTATGTTCTCTATATTGGCTGGAGGACTTCGAATAGTATGCTAATTAATATCCCACTTGTATGCGCATATCTTGATCCTTTCTGGGATCTATTCAAGTTTATTTGGGATATATTACTAGCTTAATCTGATCTGGAATATATGCTCAAATCGTGAGCAAATCATCTCGTAAATTTCTGATTACGAGTCATATACACATGTGACTATCTAGTGGGTCCATAATATCTAGTAGTTCACATATAGAGGAAGTGGACCCATACTCCCCCTTAATATATTCCAAATTTATTAGGGATTCATTCCCAATATTAGCTAGTAGCGATATTAATCGAGAACAAATATTTGAAGACATGATGTGTCTATATCACCATATAGATATTTTACCGACATATCACATCATCTTTCGGTGCCATTATTGCACATCATTATCACATGGAGTCGCTGCTCCCACATGTCATATTATGTTCATTATTCAAATATAGAGCCGTAGTTCATACGCTTCAGGGCGCGGAGTCAAATCTCATACGCGTAATTCCAATCTATAAATAGATTATCATTGTATTCACAAAATTCACCCATACTGAGGGTCTGAATATCATAATGGATTCAATGCTTTCGAATCTTCGTAAATATTATCCATCTCTTCCAGTGAATATCATAAAAAGAATTTATCGATCTCGACTCGAAAGATTAAGGGTGCTAATGAGAAATGGCATCCCATAAGATATTCGATGGTTGATCGAAGCACAAGTTCGATTATCTGGCGAATTTTCAAATTCATATAAGTACATGCCAGGTACAGGTAAAAGTAGTTTTGCAAAGAAACAGAGAGCAAAAAGATTAGGTGGGTGCTATAAATGTGCTCGGTGGACATGTGACACACGATGCAAATCTGTGGGGTTTGTATCCAAAAATCGAGAAGATAAAATAGCATTTATCAAGGATGGATTGAGTAAGGAATCTATGGATCATGATATCTAATATATTCTTGATGCACATCCCAGTGGATACGTTCATCGTGAACTAATGGATTTATGGATACAATTTAAGGATGGACGAGAACGTTATAGTCATGAAAAATTAGTCTCAAAAGATCCAGTTTGTAAGTCCGTTCTGTCAAAGTTGGTATAAAGTAAATAGCAAAATAATATAAGTTGATGAATATTGTTTTCTAATATTTAAATTTCTCAACTGCCAATCGGTAACGTCATTTTCATTGAAAAATATAATGTCATACCTGTTGGGATAACAAATACCCGATATCGAAACTGTTGGGATAAACAATCCCTGTATCGATCGTGTTAACAGAATGTATTGACAATATGCCAAATCCTGCATACCGCTAATAATTGCATCGAAAAGCTGATCAAAAGTATTAACCTGTATCGAATACTTCTCGTAGCCCAAACAGTGAATCTATCATACAACAAAGAGTCCCGCAAAGCTAAGTATGGAAGCTGTCTCAAAACATCAATACAACAATCCTTCCATACAGCCCTTAAACAGGACAAGAAGGAATCTTCAGTATTCGCTAAAAGTCAAGTCCCGTTTGATAAAGAAGTATATAAATACGAAATGATAAAGCATTTAAATACTGTAAGTCATCAGAAGATCTTCAAATCCCGCAATATCCGGATCTCAGTCTATTCAAGTCAACAATCAAGTTGTCACAGAATCTTGCTCAACGGATCTATTTCAACGGATATATTTCAGAGGCTATATATATCTCCAGAGTTTGAAGATCATACATACACGACTTGCAACAACAACCAACAAGTGCTTACACGAATATTCAGAGCAAAATATATCTCCCAAAGGATTGTGCTATTCTGAAAGAAGAGATATACAGTGCTCAAACCGTGAACAACACATCATCATCTATAAGCTCAGAAAGTCAAAGTTGTTGTTCATATATTGTTCTACCCTTGAACAAAACCCATCAGCCCTGTGTGGACTGAGAATCCTTGCTATTCTTGAACTGTGTGTGAAAGACTTGCATTGAAGAAGAGGAAGCTTCAAAACTGTATGTGAAGAATCCAGTCACGTGTTAGCTCAAACCAACCTGTGTGAACGGTTGAAAGCTAAGATCCTTATATCAATTTGTGTGAACGATATATTGATTAGGTTTGGTTATAATTACGTAGTTGTGTACGCAGTAATTATAATAAACTTTTTACTCCTGTGTTGAGGACCAGTGGACGTAGAGGGGTTTACCTCGAACCACTTTAAATATTATGTTATTTACCTTCTCCCTTTATTGTTTTATCAATTGTGATTATTTAAGTATACACTGCACACCTAGTTGCTGTATCCTCAACAACTTACTGTATTAAAGACTTCCGCTATGCACTCAGATTTGAAAACCGTACAGCCTGTTGTTTCAAACACTTTCCAAGCTGTATCCTGTATACTTAGTGGCCAACAATATCATTCATTTTCTTTTGCAATTTTGTCAAAAGTAATGACTTATCTGCCGCTCCTTTTTCAATGAAAATAGTGAAGTCAATTGTTGTTTACTAAGAAGTTTGTTCTTTAAATTTGGGATCCACAAATCAGAAAATGTATCTCTCATGAAAGTATTTTGAAAGTCTAGTGTAGAAAGATGGAGTTCTCAGAATCCTCATATAGATCTCATCCAATTAAAACTATATGTATTTTAGGCGGATCCAAACTGATAGGTCATGTCCAGCATATAGATATGGCATATCAATTCGTTAAAGAATTAGGAAAACACAAAATCGATATATTGTATGGTGGGAGTAATTATAGATTCTTGGGTTATCTTTTAGAGGCTGCACAAAATGGGAGAATAAGTGTTACAAGTGCCTTACACTTTCCCACAGTTAGAACCAGTAGTATATGAGACTCAACTGGGTTGATGCTTCAAGCACAGTTTGTGCATGATAGTTTGATGTATGTGGTGAATAATAGTGATGCCTTCATTTTTCTTCCAGATGGCTATGGCACACTCAATGAGATATTCAACATCGCGTCATGGGCTGAGCGGGACTTCCATATCAAACATATAGGTTTGTTGAATATTAATAATTTCTTCAGCGATTTGCTTGCCTTTCTGGATCAATGAGTAGATCACAAGTTTATATCTCAGCCATCACGAGATATAATAATATGTGCTGACACTGTTACTGGTCTACTTACAAAGTTTCAGGCATATATTTCAGTTAAGAATTTGGAAGTCAAAGCTCATCAGCCACAAAGTATTGGCGTCAAACGAAAAAGAAGTTTAAGATCCTTTAAATCTTTCAATATAAATCCTGATGCCAGTGGGTGGCAGAGTTACGGAGTTTTATACTCTCGAGACGCACCCCTTTTCTTTTTACGGGTTTCATATATATTTTTTTTTCGTGTTTCATATTGTCGAGTGTTTACTGCCTTTCAGCTAGTTTCGATATTTTCACTTCGACTGTTTTGTGCTTCTTCCAGCAATAATAAGATCATCTTTGCCTTTATGCAAATACATTATTCTCACGACTATGTGATATATGTTTCTCCATAAATATTGTAAATCAATATGATTTCAATGATCCCACCATGTGATATAATCAACATCGGACTTATTGAGCAATTATATTTCAGTGACAACTCTTCATATCAGTTGTCAGATGATCCCACCATGCGTTGTATTTGCATGGGATTTTTTTTTAATTAATCGGTGATAGCATTTCGTATCACTTGATCAATTTTCTCCGTTCGTGTTTAATAATTATGGAGATCGGATATTATTTTCATCAACTGCTTCTTCATCGAGAGCAGAATTTGAATCATTGATCAACTACTTCTTCGGAGTAGAATTTATTTCTTTTATCAACCGCTTCTTCGAGAGCACGATTTAGATAATCGATCAACTACTTCTCCAGAGTAGGATTTATTTTTATCAACTGCTTCTTCGAGAGCACGATTTAGATAATCGATCAACTACTTTTTCAGAGTAGGATTTATTTTTATCAACTGCTTATTCGAGAGCACGATTTAGATAATCGATCAACTACTTTTTCAGAGTAGGATTTATTTTTACCAACTGCTTCTCGAGAGCATGATTTATGAACCATTCTTGTGGTATAACCAACCACGATATTGATATATAATATATAAATTGCATATGTAAAATTATCCATCTTGTGATAATTGAACTCATCACATGAGAGGTATTATAATTGCAGAAAATAAAATTCGATAAATGTGTGGTTTCAAACCACCACTTTGAGATAAATAAAAGATAGAAATTAAACTGCAAAAATAATTAACTGCTTCTACCAAAGCAGGATCGTTCAATCAATTCCTCAAAAATATAATCATCATCAAGGTATACGTCGAAATATCGACTGCTGTTAATAGCATGTGTAAGGGTATGTATTCATAATTTTTTTTGCGGTTTCCGGAGTTGGATATTGATTCCTACATTGTAATAAATTTAATAATAACATATATGAAAATAGTTAACACTCATATCAATATTAGTGTCAAATTGAAGCTCTCGTAAAATAGATCACGATGGTATCAAGAAAAATTAATTCCGATACCAATTGTTGGGTATGGATCAAATATTGCGCCATGTTGCGGAAGCGTAAATATCAAGTGCGGAAATTTAAAGCACACAATAATTTATAGAGGTTCGGCTATAAACGAGCCTATGTCCTCTCTCGGTATCTTTTTCAATAGGCTAAAGAAAAACCCCTTATCCTCTCTTCTATCGGTCGAGGTATAACCGTTACAATCACGTCTTCTATTGGTCCGTGATAAACCACTCGTACTTGTCTTTGCGTCGGTTCAAGTTAAACCGTTTTCCTTTTCGTAGGACAAGGAATCAACCTCTCTAGCTTTCTATGGGTACTAGATAAACCTCACGAAGATAGCGATTGAGATTCTAATAATGTCGGATCCTTGATC
This sequence comes from Orobanche coerulescens, assembly GCA_033398695.1. Lineage (NCBI taxonomy): Eukaryota > Viridiplantae > Streptophyta > Magnoliopsida > Lamiales > Orobanchaceae > Orobanche > Orobanche coerulescens. The sequence goes on from CM065804.1 coordinate 211,614,579, forward strand.
CTAATAACACCGAATCCATTCGTATCTTTTCTTTTACCACTCGTGTAAGTTTTCGTGAATTCTCACTAAAACACTTACAATTATGCTCAATAACAACAAGAATATGCATAATAATATCACAAGTATAGACTATTTGCTCAAGGTTGTTGTATTCAAACAATACCATAGAGATGGTATTTATAGGCTCCATCATCAAACTAGCCGTTAGCTGTCCGGGCTATCATTACGTACGTTATATGATCACCATTACGTACGTAAGCTCCTTTACGTACGTTAACCTTCATTGGTTACGTACGTTAGCCTCTACACAAAACAGTCCAGGGAGTTTCGTCATTTTGGTTACGTACGTTAGCAAGACTTCGTTACGTACGTTAACATTACATCACTGATGACGTCATATATCCGTTGCATGCTTTTCTGACCTTGACTCCTCCAACGTTCACTTGTTTGAACTGTGTTACGTACGTTATTCATCTTTCATTACATATTTAAGCTTCCTCATATTACGTATGTTAACGTAGTATTGTTACGTACGTTAGCTTTGATTTTCTCTAGCATTTTGCACTTCGTTTTCCTTCGATGCTTGCTTCATCTCTTCGTTGTTTTGTTTTGTTTATCGCATTTAATCATCAAAATACTTTTAATTTATGTATGGAACAAAATATTCCAACAGTCATATGTATCTTATATGTAAGAAAAACGAATATATGATTCAATAAATTAAAAGAATATTTTATTCTTTTATTCTTTTATTTATTTTGTTTTGAGTTTCCGTGACCTGATTTCAATAATGATTTGTTTTTTTCTTTTTTCTTTCGGACAACGTGTGTCCTCTTTTTTTTTTTTTAATTATTTATCTTGTCTTCTTTATTTTCTGTTTTATTATTCAGGCCGTCTTCTCCGTTCCTTTCCATTTTCCGTTTTTATTTTCTTTCTTCATTGATCTGTTTAGGAATTGAAATTTTCAGATTAAAAAAATTGCAATTTAGAAACTTACCAGATTCTTCATTAATCATCTTTTCTTCCTCATATGGTGACGATGAAGTCGAGAGATGCAATCCGGATGTCCACCAAGGACCCGGATCCGGCGATACAGGAGCCTGTGCAATATTTCCTTATGAAATCTCAGCCGGGTCGCCGATGCCTGGGACCTTAACCCGAGTCCTGCAAAGTGGGCAGTCAGCGTGAGACTGGAGTCTGGAGCCACATGTCTATGCACTCGTCGTGGAAACAGTGGTTGCAATCGGGCATAACCCGACCCGCTTCCCCATCTTCAAAATCCGACAGGCACACGGCGCATCCCGACGGCGGATGCTCTTCGCTTTTTGATTCGAGCACGAAAGTTGGAATCGCATTCACGACGGAGAGATCGAGGCCTCGAGAGCTCGCTGTGCTGACATGGCGGAGGCGACGACGGCACCCACAGTAACGGGCGTACACGTGAAGGAAGCCTGCAAAAACCAGGCGATGAATAGTAGGGCAACTGATAGTAGCATGAGCTTTTGATTGATATTATCACGGCGGGTTGTTGGATCTCGACTCTCCTTCCCCCATTAAAAAGACTTTGGGATCAGTAGACATCTCTTCAAGTGATGAATTCAAATCATCACGCATAGTCATCTCCTTTTTCTTCGTTTTTTTTAAGATGAAAAGCTTTAAAATTATTATGACGAGCCTTAAGCCCTTTTGATGAGAAAATTTTATCAGTAATAATTGATTTATGATACAGAGGGTTATCCATACGATGTAACTGTAGAGCATACTCTCGTCATATTATTCATTTGGTTAGAGTCGTGCTGATAACGTGTTATAAAATCGAAATATTATAGAGAGAGAATAGAGAATGATTCTCATGTGTGTTTTTCATTAATAACTGAAGTCCTATTTATAGGAAAACTTCAGATGGCACAATTCTAATTACATAATTACATTAGGATATAATAATCATTCACACTATATAAAAACAAATAGGTATATTTCGTGTATTTAAGAAAATAGAAAAACTAGACAGGTCAGGCAGTACCTATGGAGCGCAAATAAGACCCGACCCGTCCAGCCCTACGGGTTGCAGAGTGCAGAGCAACCCATACATAGACCGTGGGCAAAATTGCCATTCCATACAAGTTTACCTGTAAAGCAAGCTGGAGCTACTGAGATGGCTGGGCTACTAGCATGGGCAGCGGATGTCGTCGGAGGCGGCGGCAGTGGGCGGAGTGACGATGAACACCGCCCCAATTCCACCCCCCCTGATCTTCACTCACGAGCAACTGACCCACGCTCAGGAGCTCGACCGCAAATCGGCCACTCTGAACCGTTCGATCCAAGATCTGCGGCTGAGACTGCCACCACCCGACATGTCGCAACGTCATCCTGACCTGCACGCTCACTCGCTCGCCTCCAACAATGCTCTTGCACTTCAACTCAACGCTCATTCCGCCACCAAACAGCAGGTACGTTTTTGTTATTGTTGTTGTTGGATTCGCCTCTTCTGGCGTCTCTGTATTGAGTTCTTTCCGTTAATTTGGTGACATTTCTTGTCTATTATGCACAGTCAGTGCTCGAATTAGAGTTCTCTAAATTTTCCTTTATTTTTTTTCGTCTTTTCTGTCTCTCGCCTGTTTTAGCACCTGCACCGCGCATAATGTAGGCATAAGGTTGAACAAACAGGCGATGATGGAGAATACGGAAATTATAGTGTCATAGCACCGCACATAATGTAGGCATAATAAATTAGCAGTTGAACTCAATGGAAGAAAGCTTATAGCTCGAGCATGCTGTCGAAGCGTGAATGAATCTATTCCTATTCATATGAACATATTAATTTTTTAGAATAAATAATGAGCTAACAAAACTGAAGGATTTCGTTCTCTATGTTTTTGTCTTCTCCAAAGCCCTTCTATGGTGATTTTGTGAAAACAAAAGTAAGTACATTTATGTTGAATTTGAAGTTTGCAAGTGTGGAATGCAGAGTGCTGACATTTGCTTTTAATTATTTACTGCAGACACATATGAGAGAGATTAGGTTGCAGGAAGAAAATGCAGAGTACCAAAAAGCTATATCCAGTTGGTGAAATTAAAATTCAGGAGAAGTTGCAGGAAGCAGATTTACTTCGAAATAAGTTGAAGGTCAGATTCATCTCCTAAACTTATTTCCATCTGTTGACGGCTTCCGTCGGTGGATATAATCTTCTTCATTCTTATTGATTCACTTGGTTTTCTCAATGGCCTTTTGACTGTTTTTATCCTTAGTACTTTCTAGAGTTTAAAACACCATTGAGATATATGCCTTACTAGCATGCGTTACAGGAACTGGATTGGTTTGAGCAGAATCTGAAAGCTGAGTTGCAAAATGCAGAAGCTTCTATGGATTCAAGCCGCTCCGGAGAATCAAACAAGATGCTTAACGAATCTAATTCAGCAGTTGAAGCACATGCAACCGAAGCTTCCAAATATGTATTAATGGAGAAGTTGGAGAACAAGAAAAAGGAACTGGTCCGGTGCATGGTTAACCTTAATGCTTTATGCTTGTATTTAATTTATTTAACCTTGATAGGGTAACGTGTTCCATATTAGAAAATATGAAGAAAAAAGAAACTATAATCGCGAAGGAAATAGAACACTATAATATCTCAGGATAAATCCTGTCCAGCACTTTTACCGCAACAACATGAAGTTCATCGCAGGAAAAATCTCCCGCCCAAGCTTAAAGCTGATTAACGATTAGCTCTCCAGCCCCTCTGCCTACTGATAATCAAAACATATAAATAAGACTCCCAACCCTAAAAGCCTACCAAGTGAGAAAGGTCCACAGGCACAGTAATAGATTAGAAATCCAGGTGTTACTAAACCTGCTGAAGCTCTTATTTGTCTGTAGGCTTCAATGGAGGATATTGTTCAAGAATTGGAGAAAAAGTGGCAGCAAGTTCAAGATAATGCGTTGAAACAACCGACTCCAGGTACTTTGTCTGATTCTTATGTACTATAATGTTATTACGACTTCCGAGTATTTATTTTCAGCATTCAGCGAATCAACGGTGCAAATAAAGCCCTCAGCATCGTATTATTTTTCATAGCACAGACATTATGACTGGTTTATGCATAAAGATGTGTAGTTTGTTTTATGAGTAAGGTGAGATTTAAACTTGGTAAAGGCGACTTTAGTTAGCAGTTAGCAGGCTTAGGGATGGCATCATAGTGGCGATTGCTTTGGCTAGTAAACTGTATTTTCATAGTAGTAAATCTATAGTTGATGGAGTGAAGCTGTTGGTTTTATAGTAATTAGTCGATTGTACTCAGAAGGGTGGTAGCATATGTATACATGTGGAAAATAAAGATGTAAACATATAATCAGAAATTATGGGGAATGTAGGGGAAACTATTTTGGCAGACGGCCTAGTACTAGTGATAATGGCTTACCAAGTGTGGTATTGCACATTGAATTTATATCATGAACCCGGGTTCATGATGATGGATGCATCATACAACATCTAAGCCTTAGTCCCAAAATGATTTGGGGTCGGCTAACATGAATCAAACTTTGAAACCGTCAATGATCGTTACATAAAATACATAAAAGGAGAAAAAGAGGAAAAAAAGTAAAGAAAAAAAAAAAGAGAATGAATGTAAAAGAAAAAACAGAAAAAAAAAAAAGAAAAAAATGAAAAATCCTGAAAAAGTAAATTAAAAGATAACATGGAATAAAAGAAAATAGCAATAAAAAAAAGGAATCAGATTCCATCCGCCATCCGTATTCTTTCCCGCCACATTTGCCTCTCTATCGCCATACTATCTCCAATTCCAAGAAATCGCATATCATTTTCAATCATCTTTATCCAAGTTTTCTTGGGTCTTCTTCTACCTTTCACAACATTACTTGTTCCCCAACTTTCTAGCCTTTTCATTGGGGCATCAACATGCCTTCTTCTCACATGACCAAACCATCGTAATCGATTCTCCATCATCTTGTCTTCTATAGCCGCAACTCTTACCTTCTCTCTAATCACCTCATTTCTGAGCCGATCCTTTTTTGTATGACCACACATCCATCGTAGCATACGCATCTCCGCCACATTCATCTTTTGAATGTGACACTGTTTTACAGCCCAACACTCGGTGCCATATAACAGCGCATGCCTAATTGCCGTACGGTAAAATTTACCCTTTAATCTATGAGGCATGTCAGGACTCAGGATCACATAAAACCCCTGTGGCACTCTTCCACTTCTACCACCCGGCCTTTATTCTGTGAGCCACATCGCCATCTAGCTCTCCATCCTTTTGGATAATAGATCCAAGATACCGAAAGAAAGTGGATCCATGAACAACTTTCCCATCAAATGAGATCATCTCCGCCTCTCTATCACTGTTTTCGCTAAACCTACACTCCATATATTCAGTCTTACTTCTGCTCAGCATAAGGCCTCGAGCTTCCAAAGTATCCCTCCAAAGTTCCAATTTCTGTTGCACTCCAACCTTCGTTTCATCAATCAACACAATATCATCTGCGAACATCATACACCACGGAACGTCATTTTGAATTTCTCTTGTCAATTCGTCCATGACTATGGCAAAGAGAAAAGGACTAAGAGCACATCCTTGATGCACCCATCGTAGTAGGAAATTCTTCCCAACATTAGTACGTACACTTGTACTAGCTCCTTCATACATGTCCTTTATAATGTCAATATATTTCCGCGATACACCCTTCTTTGCTAAGACCCACCAAAGTACTTCTCTTGGTACTTTATCATATGCCTTCTCTAAATCAATAAAAACCACATGTAGATCTTTCTTTTTATCTCGATAATGTTCCATCAACTGCCGGATAAGATAAATTGCTTCCATGGTCGATCTTCCAGGCATAAATCCAAACTGATTTTCTGTTATCTTCACACATCTCCTGATCCTTTGTTAAATCACTCGTTCCCACAACTTCATGGTATGACTCATTAGTTTAATTCCGCGATAATTAGAACAATCTTGAACATCACCTTTGTTCTTATACAAAGGGACGAGAATACTTTTCCTCCATGCTGATTGCATCTTATTGCTTCTCCAAATCTTATTGAAAAGCATAGTTATCCATTCGATCCCTCTCTCCCCCAAACACCTCCAAACTTCAATAGGTATACCATCTGGTCCTTCTGCTTTCTTTAACCCCATCTTCTTCAATGCAATTGTCACTTCATCCTTTTGAATTCTTCTCTTAAACTCTCGGTTAACCATACTCGAGGGGATGTTTAAATTCCCAATATCTTGTTCTTGATGGCCATTGAATAAGGTATTAAAGTATGACCTCCATCTCTCTTTTATCTCTTTATCTTGAACCAAAACTTTTTGGTCAGTATCTTTTACACATTTAACTTTTCCAATATCTCGCGTCTTCTTCTCTCTCATTCGAGCAAGTTTATAGACATCCTTTTCCCCCTTTTTTTGTATTTAATCTTGCATATAATTCTTGATTGACCTTTGATCGGGCATTTCTCACTGCCTTTTTAGCTTCTGTTCGAGCGTTCTTGTACTTCTCATAATTCTCATCGCTCGAGCATTTACCCAGTACCTTATAACATTCACGTTTGGTCTTTATCGCTTGCTTAACTTCATCATTCCACCAAGATGTGTCCTTACTTGATGGTCTGTTTCCTTTAGATTCTCCTAGGACTTCTTTTGCAACTTCTTTTATGTTATGCTCCAACAAGTTCCACATTGAATCTATATCCATCTCCGTGCAATCAGACCAAATACCACTATCAGCAATCTTAGCCACAAAAGTATGTCGACTCTCCCCTTGGAGCTTCCACCACTTAATTCGAGGGTCAACTTGTGGTCTACTCTTTCTTAAGTGCCTCTTACCTCGAAAGTCAAGCACCACAACTCTATGCTGCGTTGCAGCACTCTCACCGGGTATCACCTTGCAATTAGTAAAACTTTTCCTCCAAACATTCCTTACTATAAAGAAATCAATGTGACTTGCATTACCTCCGTTTCTATATGTCACCAAATTAGAGTCCCTTTTCTCGAACCAAGTGTTCATAATACCCAAGTCATGAGCTAATGCGAAATCCAATATACCATTTCCTGCTTCATTCCTATCCCCAAAACCAAAGCCACCATGAATGCTCTCAAAGTCATCTCTGCTAACACCGACATGCCCATTGAGGTCACCACCAATGATCAATTTCTCACCCATATGAATTCGTTCGACAACCTCTTCCAAATCATCCCAAAATTCTTGTTTGATCGATGTATCCAATCCTACTTGTGGTGCATAAGCACTTATGATAATAGAAACTCATCCCCTATCACAAGCTTAATACTCATTATTCTATCGCTCTTTCTTGATACTTCCACCACATGATGGATGCATCATGCTCGTGATAAATATATAGGAGATGAATGTGTAAAATGATATAAATATCCAGGCTAATCCATCCACCCATGCTTTGTGTGTTGCTTTCAGATCCATATTGCATCATCAACGATCCATAATATGTCAACTCTCACGGTGGTCTTCCAATACCATGACAATTTCGCTTCCACTCTGTTCTTTTGCAGCTCAGCGAGAGAAAGCATTGGATAAACAACTACATAGCTTAATCGAACAACTTGCAGCGAAGCAGGTTAGATTTGTAACATTGTATAAACATCTCACAACTGTAAAAGTTTTGTCTTTGAATACACTTCGCCCTGTTGTCTTCACAAATTATTTTTACCGAATAAAACTGTTCTAAATGATTCTAACTGATTTTTTACTGATCCACAACATATTTTATTATAAGAAGCCACTGCTTTTTACTGATTAAAATTGTTTTTTACTGGTTGGAATTGAATGTTGATTTAAACTGAATGTTATAGACTAAACTGATTTTTACTGATCCAAACCTTTTTTTTTTTTGCTGAATATTATGTTTCTAAGTTGAAGAGAACACGGCCTTCGTAGTTATAATATTCGGCTTTTGTGATTTTAGTCTCAGGCGGAACATCTCATCGCCGAAATCCACGTTAAGGAGCTGGAGCTGGAAAAGTTAAACGGGATGTGGAGAAGAGCGGAAAACAGCACTTCAGATATAAATATGGCTAGGAACAGGTCTGGAAAAAGTGGCTCGTACAAGGAACTTTTACCTTCTGATTATTCTATTGATCCTTATTACAAGCTTCCTCTTCACACGGCTGGTCGTAACGAGAGTCTGCAGAGGTTGATGCTTCTCAGGTCAGCTTTTGTGCTCTACGTTCTAGTTTTGCACGTGTTGGTATTCATTAAGATTTCATTCTAAACTCGCATATCTTCCACATCGAACTTAATTTTTTTTTTTTTTTGCCAATGCTTATTGATTTATTTTGAGTTATACTATGTGACAATCCTGATTGTACATAAATTAATGTATAGCTAAGCACAATCAATTTGTTGATGATAAACATTGATTTAGGTGTAAGTTAATGATGCAGTTACTCTGCAACTTTGATTGGATCATCTGATTATACCCTTAATTACATTCATAATTTTTTTTAATACTTCTTTCATTATTTTGTCTTTACCGCTGTCCTTTATTCTTCTCATGTTGGGAAAAGAGGGTTGTTGGATCCAAAGGACCTTAATTCTGATGCAAATACAATGTCTAAATTATAGACCTGCTCACGGGTCGTAGCCCGCCGGTTCCGGGCCTCGGCCCGCCGGTTCCGGGCCTCGGCCCGCCGGTTCACGGTTCATAAGAGGGTGAACCGTAACCGGTCCTTGTAGGAGGGAGGCGGTTCCGGGCCGGGCCTAAAAACCGGCGGTTCCGGGCTGGTTAAAAACCGGTTCCGGAATTCACATTTTTTTGGCTGTTTAATTAAAACACTATTAAATAAAAATTATTAAAGCATAAATTAAAATAATGGAGAGAGAGAGCGGTGGAGAAAGAGAGCGGTGGAGAGAGTGAGACTCTCTGTGAGAGAGAGAGAGAGAGAGAGAGAGCAGTGTGGGGAGAGAGAGAGCGCGCACTTTTTTTATAGGAGAGAGAGAAGACTCAAAACCCCACCCACGGCCCTCCTCTACTGCCCTATGAGGAATTTTTTGCAATAACAACTTTTTTAAAAAATATAACTCTCTCTCTCTCTCTCTCTCTATATATATATATATATATATATATATATTTTATGTTAACCGCTGGTTAATCGCCCCCCGCCCCTCTTTTTTTTAATGGAACTGTTGGTTCGGCCCGGGCAGTTAATCGGCGGTTCCGGTTCATATCAAGGACGAACCGTAACCGGCCCTTGGTGAGACGGTTTCGGGCCGGTTTTTGAACCGTTGATCGCCGGGCCGGTTCCGGTACGGGCCTGCCTGGCCGTCCAGTTTGGGCAGGTCTACTGAATTAGACGTGGCATTTTGACCCGACCCGGTGGGGAACCCGGTCAACCCGCCCCGATTGGGGCAGGGGATTCCCCGCCAAACCGGGTATTGGGGCCGGGGGCGGGTATACCCGTTTACATGAAACCGGGGCTGGGGCCGGGATGTCTATCCCCCGACCCGGTTTATATATAATTAAGAATTTAATTTTTCATATATTTATTAAATATTCTTTATTTTTAGTTTTTACATGCAATAGGAAAATTCCTCCTCACCCGGTCCTCACGACATTTTTATTTTTTGGACATTGGACAGTGTCTTGTACCTACCCCACGGTCCCCACCCGTATCATTTCATTTTTTGTCTAATAAACCCTACCTACTCCTACTCCCTCACCCCGTCGCCTCCCAACTCCCAGATCTCCGTCGACCGCCGCTCCCTTCTATCCTCCAGCCTCCGACCGCCTCTCCCCTCTCTCCTCCGACCGCCGCCTCCCTCTCCTCCTGCCTCCGATCGCCGCTCCCCTCTCTCCAGCTTCCTCCGCCGCTCGCGATTCTCAGCTGAGGTTCTCACAGGTTAGATTTTTTCTTTTTGCTCATTCGAAGACGATGTAATCAATAAATATCACAAACTGATTGCTCATTCAAAGACGGATGTAACTATATGAAATATAAAATTTCAGTTTTGAGTTTATGTTTTGAGTATGTTGAGAATTGTTTGGAACCATTTTGAAATAGTATATGTTGATGGTATTCGTAGATTTGCTAAATGTAAGTATTGCAATAAGCAGATGACCGGTAGACCAAATGATGGGACGACCCATTTGAAAGATCACTTTAAGATATGTCCTAGAAGAGTTACAAAGGACATAAAACAACTTATTCTAGTTCAAGAGCAAATGGCTAAGGATGGGAACACATCTTTGTAGAGTAATTATGCTTTTAGTGCTGAAATTACACGGGGTGATTTAGCTAATATGATCGTTATTCATGACTATCCACTTTCTATTGTAGAGCATTATGGTTTTAGAAAGTATTCAACTGGTCTTCAACCTATGTTTTAGGTGTCTTGTAGAAATACCATCAAGAACGACCATGAAGCTATATGAAACAAAAAAGGGTGGTATGTTGCGTTGTTTGGAACAGAATGAAAGTAGGATTGCTCTTATATCTGATGTGGACCGCAGGAACCCAAAAGAAAGGTTATATGGCAATAACAACACACTACATAGTTTGATAAATATTGGGGAGTCATACATGATGTCATGAGTGTGGCTATTGTTTTAGATCCTAGGTATAAGCTAAAGTTGATCAACTATTTCTTTCCAAAGATTTATGGTATTTACTCAAAAGATGCGGTTATGAGGATACATAGCCTATGTAGTGATTTGTTTGAGGAATACAAAAGGAAGCATGATCAAAAGAAAGGGAAAAAACAATCTAGCACTACTCACTCACATGTGGGGAATGCTTCAATGGGAAATGCTTCATGGAAATTACAATTTGTCAATATGGTTTTCGAGGATGATATGTATCAAACGACCGAGTTGGATCACTATTTGGAGCAGACGTTATTACCAGATGATGATGGATTTGATATATTAATGTGGTGGAAGTGCAACGGTGGCAAGTTTCCTATCATGCAAATGATTGCGAGAGATGTGCTAGCCATTCCAATTTCTACGGTAGCATCAGAATCGGCATTAAGCATGAGCGGGAACAAGATAACAAAACCACGTAGTCGACTAAAAGCACAAACCGTTGGGGCATTGATGTGCACCTAAAGTTGGTTGAGGAAAGAAATTGAAGGTAATAATTATATAAATTATTATATCGTAATTCGTACACTTATATGAATCACTTGTAACTCGTATTATTTTTAATTGTAGATAAAAAATACGGAGAGCCGGAAGGATTTGATCAAACAGTTGAATACGATGAAGATGTGGAATGATGTGTACTTTTATTGTGGTTATGAAATTAAGTTATATAATCTTTTATTGATCAAACGATTGGAAGAGTCTGCTTTCTGTTTTTATATCAAGTTTTTTTTTTTTTTTTTTTGGCATTCTTCACTTTGTATCCATTAACTAGTCTGCTTTCTGTTTTTCTGCTTTTATTGTGGTTTTTGTTGATCAAGCTTATTATGAATGTATCAGCTTTTTTATGAATGTATCATTTTTTATGAATGTATTCTTCAATTTGTATCAAGACTTCATTTTTTTTGGCATTTTTCAATTTGGTGAACGCAATCTTCATAAACTGCCCAACTAATTGGAAGAGTCTTACTCGTCTTACCCGTCAAACCCCCATCACCCCCTGGTCAACCCCCAGACTCTTCCAATTAATTGGGCAGTTTATGAAGATTGCATTCACTAAATTGAAAAATGCCAAAAAATGAAGTCTGGATACAAATTGAAAAATACACTCATAAAAAATGATACATTCGTAAAAAAGCTGATACATTCATAATCAGCTTGATCAACAAAAACCACAATAAAAGCAGAAAAACAGAAAGCAGACTAGTTAATGGATACAAAGTGAAGAATGTCAAAAAAACCCACAACTTGATATAAAAACAGAAAGCAGACTCTTCCAATCGTTTGATCAATAAAAGATTACATAACTTAATTTCATAACCACAATAAAAGTACACATCATTCCATATCTTCATCGTATTCAACCGTTTGATCAAATCCTTCCGGCTCTCCGTCTTTTTTATCTACAATTAAAATTAATACGAGTTACAAGTGATTCATATAAGTGTATGGATTATGATATAATAATTTATATAATTATTACCTTCAATTTCTTTCCTCAACCAACTTTGGGTGCACATCAATGCTCCAACGGTTTGTGCTTTTAGTCGACTACGTGGTTTTGTTATCTTGTTCCCGCTCATGCTTAATGCCGATTCTGATGCTACCGTAGAAATTAGAATGGCTGGCACATCTCTCGCAATCATTTGCATGATAGGAAACTTGCCACCGTTGCACTTCCACCACATTAATATATCAAATCCATCATCATCTGGTAATAACGTCTGCTCCAAATAGTGGTCCAACTCGGTCGTTTGATACATATCATCCTCGAAAACCATATTGACAAATTCTAATTTCCATGAAGCATTTCCCATTGAAGCATTCCCCACATGTGAATGAGTAGTGCTAGATTGTTTTTTCCCTTTCTTTTGATCATGCTTCCTTTTGTATTCCTCAAACAAATCACTACATAGGCTACGTATCCTCATAACCGCATCTTTTGAGTAAATACCATAAATCTTTGGAAAGAAATAGTTGATCAACTTTAGTTTATACCTAGGATCTAAAACAATAGCCACACTCATGACATCATGTATGACTCCCCAATATTTATCAAACTATGTAGTGTGCTGTTATTGCCATATAACCTTTCTTTTGGGTTCCTGTGGTCCACATCAGATGTAAGAGCAATCCTACTTTCATTCTGTTCCAAACAACACAACATATCACCCTTTTTTGTTTCATATAGCTTCATGATGTCGTTCTTGATGGTATTTCTACAAGACACCTTAAACATAGGTTGAAGACCAGTTGAATACTTTCTAAAACCATAATGCTCTACAATAGAAAGTGGATAGTCATGAATAACAATCATATTAGCTAAATCACCCCGAGTAATTTCAGCACTAAAAGCATAATTACTCTACAAGGATGTGTTTCCATCCTTAGCCATTTGCTCTTGAACTAGAATAAGTTGTTTTATGTCCTTTGTAACTCTTCTAGGACATATCTTAAAGTGATCTTTCAAATGGGTCGTCCCATCATTTGGTCTACCGGTCATCTGCTTATTGCAATACTTACATTTAGCAAATCTACGAATACCATCTACATATACTGTTTCAAAATGGTTCCAAACAATTCTCAACATACTCAAAACTGAAATTTTATATTTCATATAGTTACATCCGTCTTTGAATGAGCAATCAGTTTGTGATATTTATTGATTACATCGTCTTCGAATGAGCAAAAAAAAAAAAGTCTAACCTGTGAGAACCTCAGCTGAGAATCGCGAGCGGCGGAGGAAGCTGGAGATAGGGGAGCGGCGATCGGAGGCAGGAGGAGAGAGGGAGGCGGCGGTCGGAGGAGAGAGCGGACCGGCGGTCGGAGGCTGGAGGATAGAAGGGAGCGGCAGTCGGCGGAGATTTGGGAGTTGGGAGGCGACGGGCGACGGGGCGAGAGAGTAGGTAGGGTTTATTAGACAAAAAAATGAAATGATACGGTTGAGGACCGCGGGGTAGGTACAAGACACTGTCCAATATCCAAAAAATAAAAATGTCCTGAGGACAGCCTGTAGGACCGTGGGGTAGGTAGGTATAAGACACTGTCCAATATCCAAAAATTAAAAATGTCCTGAGGACAGCCTGTAGCCGGGTGAGGAGGAATCTTCCTATTATATGTAAAAACTAAAAATAAAGAATATTTAATAAATATATAAAAAATTAAATTCTTAATTATATATAAACTGGGTCGGGGGATAGACATCCCGGCTCCGGTTTCATGTAAACGGGTATACCCGCCCTCGGCCCCGGTACCCGGTTTGGCGGGGAATCCCCGGCCCCAATCGGGGCCGGTCGACCGGGTTCTCCACCGGGTCGGGTTAAAATGCCATGCCTATTTGTGGGTTTATACCCATCAACTTAGGAGGGACACCCCACCACCACCCATATAGACTAATCATGACCAATCATTAGTATTAATAATGATCTTTTATTTCATTTATATTATAACTTAATCATTAAACAGTCATTACCATTTTTGTTATTTTTTATTTTTGTCCTTTTTTTTTTCTTTTTTAGTTTTTCTTTATTTTATTTTATTCTTTTTTTTTTTAGTTTTTGTTATCAATACTTAATTATTTTATCTTTACTTTTAATTTAATTTCTTTTTTCCTAATTATATGTTTTGTCGGTGTGTTATCAGAATACAAATAGTTAACGAGAAAATAAATTGCCTATTAAAAAAATATAAAAATGTAACAACTATAATCACTTTATAAAATAAAGTCATGATTACATTAACGAAAATGCTACAATTGTCTTCGATTATCAATATATTCAGTCTACGTGAGTTGTCGACTTAAATATATGTCTTGCCATGCGGATGCGTCCCCACTCTTGTACCTCCTCCATTGTGGGTGATTTATCGGGATCGAACAACTTTCATCTAAATGTCACATTAATGTAATGATCATCCCTCACATGTGCAATCACAATGGGACCACTTGGTTGCGACTAGTTTGGACTGTACCAAAATGGAAAACATGTATAATTTTGTGGCATGGATAAGAATATAACTGGCCGTTTATAGAGTGAAGCAATAACCAACCATGTGTTTGGCATCAACATCAATTTATCCCGCGGCGCAAATTCAATTCCCCTAAAATTCATAGTCCCGAATTTGTTGAAAGCCATCATTATGCCACATAGCCGTGTAATTTAGCTCGTTATGACTCTTGGAACAAATATTGTCGAATTGCGGACCACATTTTCGCCAAGACCAATACCGACATCAACGGACTGAAATCCATAATTTCCATCACCCACGTGATCGTTTATACTTGTGATGTGTCGACGGAAATGCATTGGAATATGATGGATCAAATCATCGCTTTGATAGTAATTAGTAATTAGTTAAGTAGTTAATTAGGGTGGTTAGGTGTTGAATCCTTGGAGCGTTTTCAATGTTAATTTATTTACAAATAATTAATTAGTTAAGTAATTAATTAGGATGGTTATATGGTTTGACTGCACAAATAAACAAGTTTCTATTATTCCAATAAATCAATATGTTTGGATAGTGTTTGTTTACTAGGCTTACAAAATTTAATTTGGGAAAAATTGGCAAAAGTTAGTCAAGTGGGTATAAACCTTAAAACCCTTACTGAAATTATTAATTTGAGAATTAGGAAAAATTGGTCAAAAGTTAGTCAAGTGGGGTATTAACCATAAAACCCTGACTTAAATTATCAATTTGAGAATTGGATACTCCATCCATTCCATATTTAAATCCATCACTTTGAATTTTCACAAGGATTAAGAAATAATACTTAGAAAGTAAATTACAATTAGTATTCCGACAAAGCCCAAATTTAAATGAGTAAAAAAGTCAATAGAGGTTTTAGTTTCCACGAATAGTTGTCGGTATAATTGTAAATGAATATAACAATTGCTGCCAAATATATAACCATATACTCCCCCGTCTTAATTATATAAGCTGGTTGAATTTTTTACAGGAATTAAGAAACACATTGGAAATGAAAATTATAGAAGTAATTTTCTAATATGTCCCTATAGTGTTTAATAATGAATGAATGCTAGAGTAAATAAAAGTATTAAATAGGGGTTTATTAGTAAATGAACTAAAAAAATATTGATATTTATATAAACAAGCTTATATATTTGGGACATCCAGAAAAGAAATACAAGCCTATATAATTGGGACGGAGGGAGTATATGGGACATTCCAAAAATGAATAATGAACTACATATTCAGAATGGAGGGAGTTTTTTAAGACAACATTTAGCAGATGTGGTTTGTAACCTTAGTATTAAATTAGTTTCTTATTTTTTATTATTTTTTATTTACTGAGTTTTATTTCTTATTCATTTGGAATGGGGGATTTAAGATGTCGTTACATAATGGGATCTCTCTTTTTTAGTACCAAATCATAAAAGTAATAAGTTATATATCTCCATTCATAAAATTATCAGAAAATTACCTTTAAAGTCTACCACTAAAAGATAAAATACATAAAAAAAAGAAAATTATTAAAAGCAAATAACAATAATCTAAACGGTCCCACAACTCAATATTTCTCTCTGAAAACAACTCTCCGCTGTATCTCTCTACAAAAAAACTCTACTGTCGTGAAACCCTTTCGCCGGCCAGAAAATGTTGAACTCCGACTACCACAGAGAATCTGAAGACGCCAGAAGTTCCTCACACGCTAGTGACACTCCATCTGAAGAGAAATTCGTCAATGAGCCGCCGATTAGTGTATTTTCATTCACACAATCGTGCCACGACGGTTGTTCATCGTCTCACGATGGTGCTGAAGAAGATGACACCATCGTGTGCACGATGGTCTTTCGTGGGCACGATGGTTTACACACGACGGTCGTCGATCGTGTGTGCCGCCGTGGGCAAGAAGATTAAAGTCTTCTGCCTTGCACACGATCGATGCCCGTCGTGTGAGCCGTCGTGTTGCACACGATGGTCTTCACACGATGGGCATCGATGCATGCCGTCGTGTGCAAGGCAGATTTTTTTTCGTTCTCTTAAGCATTCTATCATATTCTTATGATTTGTATGTCTATATTTCAGACTGGTTGCGCATGGAAGAGACCTACATTGTGCTTTGTTACACGTCAAGTGAATCTTTACATACAGGAGGCCGTATTTAAAGAGATCATTGAGACACTAAGAAGTATGGGCCGCAGTTCCGCAGTTGGTGATCGAGCTATCGAGAGCTTGACCGAGGGGGTCCTTGGGCGTTTGATTAAAGTTAGGAGAAATGGGAGTTCAAATACTGTCCTACAACACTTGATTGCCCGTCAATTGGAGGGTGATCAAATCCCCCCGGATGAGTCGTGGTTCCAAGTTTGTGGGAGGACCATTCGTTTTACGGCCCGTGATTTTGCCATGATCACTGGACTGTATTTTGGAAACTCTACCTTCTATCCACAGGACGACCATCTCCTTCAGTCTGACGATATTGTCCACATAATACTCCATGACAAAAATATTAAGGTTAGAGTTCCGCGGAAGAGGTTCAATGCTCGAGATTTTGGTAGAGACATAAGAGATTATGTGAAGGTTGCCAATTTACTTATATACTACTATTTTATCCTTTGCCGTGATGACATGATAGTCGAGACATGGGCATGGGCATTAGTTGAGGATTTCGTGTAACACCCCAAACTAGGCGGATATTACAGTGCCGTGAATCCCCGACTGGGACCCACCAGGCAAATGAAAATGATGAATTAAATAATATAATTATAGTACCGAACCACATTATATTACTAAGTACTCCGATAAGGAGTTTAAGTACAACACACCAGGACAAAACCGAATACTAGTATATTTTATATGGAGATAAAATACACCACCCTGAACAATTAAATATCTCAAACGGAATTTGCAGCGGAAAATACAAATGACGGAAATGACTGAAATGACTGAAACAAACGGAATGACTGGGGCCCCCTACTAGTATCACTGGGACTCCTCGCCGTCAACATGCTCTTCCCGTGCCTTTGCCTTGCCGTGACACGAAACAAAATTCCCAACGGAATCGGTTATCTGAGAACACAATCCTCAAGGATTGAAAATACACAATCACGATTTAACTGAAGTTATGAAATATCCTTAGTTATGAATTACGCTGAAGAGGAGTATCATAGTACGCCCGTAGTGTTCTGTGCAAGTGTACAAGACGGATGACCGGACACACCCGTCCTTGTACCTAATTAGTCTCACGGAGTTAATCTTTACCGTGTGCACTGCCCAATGTATTACTCCCAATACATGGCCATCACGTGCCCGACTAAAAATTCCACACATCCGCACCCGGCCACGCAATATGAACCCAGAAGGTCATATGAAACGAGAATGACCACAATGAATATCAATGAATAATAATAAACTCACAAAGTCAAGAATGACTCACCGAGATGAAAGTAATAATGAAGTGATTGATAGTTTCAATGAAATGATTGGAACCGCCGTTCCTCATTAATGAAGTGATTCTTCGACACTTACAAGTCTCAATATGATTAATACAATGATGATTGAGTTATGATTATGAATGATCAACAACAAAAGGAATGGAATCCTTTTAACCGAGTAAGAATTAACTTACACAATAGCGATGAAGAATGTCCTTCCACGAACAAATATCCTAAATGAAGTGTCGGTCGCTCGAACAACCTTGAATCAATACAATTACCAAAAATCCGTTCAATATACGAATTAAACACGAATATAACGAACTCAAAACGTCGATACGATTAAACCAAGTTCATTGGGGCATTATATCGAACACTTTGTGGCTAACTTCGATTGATTACAACCAAACCTCAATAATACCAACATCAAATCCCCAAGAAGTGTTTCAAACCAACAAAACATCTTCAATACGATCAATAATCCGTTATGAATATCCAAATACGTGATTATAACAACAATTAATCGAAAATCCCCAAATCCAACTCGATATTCAAAGTGTTCTTGAATAATCCCTCAATAATACAATGAATCTATATAGAAACTCATAATCATATGCATATCCCTTCATATAACATGATTATCACGTCCAAAACATCATATCTCAACACAAAATCGAAATCCAAGATGTTGAAGAAATTACCTCTTGAAGATCCAACCACTTCGATCCGATGAACACGCGTTAAATCGAGTATCCAAGCTTCCCAATTGAATGAAGATGATGAAAATTACACACTCAAATGATTGATGATGGAAAAATCCCTCCCTCAAGTCTCTCTCTCTCGGAACAAAGTGAAGAAAAGGGTGAAAGTGAAGAAAAAGTCCGTGGGTCCTTATATCTGCTGGGTTACGGCCAGAACTCGGCCTTCATACGGCCGTAACATCCAGTCAACGGCCTTACGGCCAGAATCGCCAACTCAGACGGCCAGTAACTCGGCTTCGTCCAAAAGCTCGCTGCGACTTACGGCCAGAACCACTCCCGAGTTACGGCGTAACTCCTTCGTCAAAAACATACGCCAACATCCTTACGGCCGTACCGCACACCTTACGGCGTAACTCGGATGATACGGCCGTATCCGGCCAAACTTACGGCGTAAGCCCTTCGCCGAAAATGACCGTGCACTGCTGCCAGCCAGACGGCCAGATCCGGCCAAGCCTTACTGGCCGTACCTTCCTCGTCTTACGGCCGTATGCCGCAACCCTTACGCCGTAAGTCCCCTTGCTCGACAAAACCCGAAATTTACGAATACCACTTACGGCCGTATCCTACCCTTCTTACGGCCAGTAACTCGCCTTCGGCCAAAATGCCTGGGCACTGGCTGACACGTACGGCCGTAACCGGCCAAGCCTTACGGCCGTACCTGCTCAACTTACGGCCGTATTACAAGACCTTACGGCCGTAAGTCCCATTCGTCCAAAATGGCCTGAAAATAACGAACCCTTGTTACGGCCGTAACCTACAATCCTTACGGCCGTAACTCAATGCTGGACAAGGTGAAAAAAAATCCGATAACTCCGATTCCTCGCTACGACTGATGCATGATCCGACATATCATACGAATGTGAAAGTGAACAAGTCCAAAGATGATACTCCCAGTACAAGACTACCAAACACGGTGAAAATGATAATACTCCCGTCTCGATCTATAAACAGAGATAAAAATGACGATCACGGTTACAACATGCCAACAGTGAGCGCAAATGACTGAATCATGAATGACGAGTGATTAAAAATGAGTGAAAATTACTGAGTGACAATTACAGACTGATAATTACTGAATGAAAATGAATGAAATACAACCGGGTATTACATTTCGAGCAGTGGGATATGTTTCATTGGGGTTCTTATGCCTTTGGGGTTTTATCTTACTACATAGGCAACGTTGCCATGAAGGAGGGTCAGGAACATAAGGACTATCACTTTTATGGTCATGTTTGTGCTTTATAGATATGGTCGTATGAGATGATTCCCTCATTGGGAGAATTGTGTGGAATTCGAGATAAATCTGTGAAAGTCCCTCGGTGTTTGATATGGACTACGAGGAAGATGTTCTGTGATTTCACTCATTTCTTCGACGATAAGGTACATAAATTTATAAACGTATTTTCTCCTGACTTCACTCTTCTCTTCAACGTTATGTGATTGCCCATCTAATAATATGCTTTAATGACTATTGTTGCAGCACAAAGTACTTCCCTCTTTACCGCATTTGGAGGAGGATGTGGCTGAGTACTACTACCTGAGTTTTGAGAATGGCTCGCCATATGACGTTAAGTTCATAAAGCCTGTAAGAATAGCTGTGAAGAACAAGGAGGATGAGCCTGCACCGATGCCGAGAAAGAAAGTTATGGATAGGTTGAAGAAGGCTGCTGGAAAATTGATTACATATGAGTCGGCACATAAAGTGTCGAAGCGACGCCGGCAGAGTACCCCACCAGTAGATGGTGCAGAGACATCGGACCGGGAGAGGCAGCCAGAGAGGGTGTGTCGTGTCCACGGACTTCCTTGTCCGGACCACACCCAGGACGTGAGCATGGATGAGTACTTCGATCGCCGTTTGAAGGCGATCTTGTACGACGAGTCTGAGATAGAATTTATTGCTCGAGTTTCTCGAAAGGTGCTTTCTGGGATCGTGGATTTCTTTGGCCCTACGCATAGATATTCTAGAAGCCCGGTGCACTACTCAGCTGGGAGCCATGATAGGTTTCCCGATATGCCTTGTCATTTTGCATCTGTTAGCAGCGCCCAGCGGAGGATTCCTGACCCTCCACGTCACTCGCCTCAGTGCACCAGTCACCATTCTCAGCGTCAGCCTAGTCATCATTCTCAGCGTCAGCCTAGTCACCATTCTCAGGGTCAGCTTAGTCACCATTCTGAGGTCCAGCACAGTAACCATTATGAGATCCAGCACAATCATCATTCTCAGAGTCATCATTCTTTTGAGCGGACTGAGCAGCCCCTTGATTATGAGCATCAATATCAGTCATTTGACGCGCCGTTTCAGTAGTATGGGACGATGTTCGACTGGTTTCAGGACGAGCATCATTATAGTGCGATGTTTCAATGTGAAGGTGGTGGTCCTCAGCAGCAGCCTCCATTTCAGATCGAGCAGCCAGTTTTTGAGATCGAGCATCCGGTTGTACAGCTCTCTGATCGTTATAGTTGTGAGAGGGATGCTGAGGGTGATGAAGATGGTGAGACTGCCGGGACACAGCAGTTGGGTGAGCGTTGTCTTCCACCGCGAGTGAGTCGACCAGCTGCTGCTCTTCAACAGCCTTTTGTGGTGGCGCCTCCAAGAGATAGCGAGGCTCTGAAGATGTTGTACCTACACTTTAGGAGGGAGCAGCCACATGATGCTATTGTCCGGTGTTTGGAGATTGGGCATGCTCTCACCCAGGCGTTATTTGACCGGATAGAGTCTAGCCTTGAAGACTTTGATGCCGAGGTGATAGATTGTTATGTGCTTGCGACTCGAGCGAGGCTTCGGTGGGGAGTCCGTAGTGTTGGTGTCGGTAGAGTTGGCACTGTACTTGCCGGCTCCCAATTTTACGTAAGTTCTATAACTTACTCGCTTGTATATCATTGGTGTGATGTGGATTTTTTTTTATTTTGTTGTTGGCCTTTTTGTAGTTAGTTATGGCTAACGAGTTTGCAAGACTCCATTCGGATGATCCACTTGGTATCAAGGTGACTGGGAAGTCGGTTTACAGGGATTGGAAAATTTCTAAATGCATCGAGGACTACATGGCAGGTCTTGATACACCACATGCGGTTCCATGGTCAAATTGCAACGAGGTAAGTTTGAAATTTATATTTATAAATGATTCGCTATGTTTGATGTGATGATCTTAGAAGATTACATATTTTGTTTCAACAGATCTTAGAAGGCACCAAATCAAGGAACTTAATGAGAAATATATTAAGAAATATCGATATGGTTTAGCTGCTAAAATCTTTATGTTGTCGTTAGACATGTAATATGGTTTATGGTGTTGTGTTGTGGCAAGATTAATGTGTCGTGTTGTTAAATATTTATGTTGTCGTTAGACAGTTTTGGCAAGATTAATGTGTTATGTTGTTAAATCTTTATGTTGTCGTTGGACAGTTTTGGCTCTGTGTTGCACACGATGGCTGCACACGATCGTAGCCATCGTGTGTTACGATCGTGTGCAACGTGCCCACGGTCATGGGTTGCTGCTGTCGTGTGCCCACGATGGCTGCCATGACCGTGTGCAAACGATCGTATGTCCCATCGTGGGCACGACCATGCGCACCATCATGGGCACGGCCCTATGTACCATCGTGTTCACACGACCGTGTGCCCCATCGTAGGCACGATCGTGTGCACCATCGTGTGCACATGAACTTTTGGTATTTTTGCCAATTTGATTTATTGTGTTATCTAGAAGGATGTTTTGTGATTCTAAAATTGCTTGTTCAAACATTAATTACTATATAACTTCTTATACAAACTCGTATTTGTCATTTCGTGTAATTCATTAATATATGAGATATTTCATACAGATGATGAACTTATCCGTACGAACTAATACATTGAGAACATATATACTACACATGATATGCAATATATTATGTTAATTCAATCAATAACTCTTTAAATAAGTGTATTGTTAACAAATACTTGTTAATATATAAGTAACAACACCTAAATTGACGAGTCATTTGAGAAATTGGTGAAAATTGTTGATGTTCTTGTGCACACGACCGTGTGCCCCATCGTGGGCACGGCCGTGTGCACCATCGTGTGCACACGAACTTTTGGTATTTTTGTCAATTTGATTTATTGTGTTATCTAGAAGGATGTTTTGTGATTCTAAAATTGCTTGTTCAAACATTAATTACTATATAACTTATTATACAAACTCGTATTTGTCATTTCGTGTAATTCATTAGTATATGAGATATTTCATACAGATGATGAACTTATCCGTACGAACTAATAAATTGAGAACATATATACTACACATGATATGCAATATATTATGTTAATTCAATCAATAACTTTTTAAATAAGTGTATCGGTAACAAATACTTGTTAATATATAAGTAACAACACCTAAATTGACGAGTCATTTGAGAAATTGGTGAAAATTGTTGATGTTCTTGTGCACACGACTGTGTGCCCCATCGTGGGCACGACCGTGTGTACCATCGTGTGCATTTGGTATTTTTGCCAATTTGATTTATTGTGTTATCTAGAACGATGTTTTGTGATTCTAAAATTGCTTGTTCAAACATTAATTACTATATAACTTCTTATACAAACTCGTATTTGTCATTTCGTGTAATTCATTAGTATATGAGATATTTCATACAGATGATGAACTTATCCTTACGAACTAATATATTGAGAATATATATACTACACATGATATACAATATATTATGTTAATTCAATCAATAACTTTTTAAATAAGTGTATCGTTAATAAATACTTGTTAATATATAAGTAAAAACACCTAAATTGACGAGTCATTTGAGAAATTGGTGAAAATTATTGATGTTCTTGTGCACACGACCGTGTGCCCCATCGTGGGCACGACCGTGTGCACCATCGTGTGCAAACGTGGATACAGTGCCAATTTGACACCGTAGACACTGTGACACCTGGTTGCCAACGCGGCACACGATCGTTGCCATCGTGTGCACCATCGTGTGCAACATCGTGTGTACTACAAAGGGTAGCATCAAATTATTTTATTATAAAATCCCATCGTGGGTCCACTCTTTTTCAATACAGGCCCATCTTCCTGGACCGAGAGTGAAATACATGAACCCACATTTTCACTATAAACCCTAATCAATTACAATCAGTTAAAATCCATTAAAATCAAATACGCAAAATGAGCGGCCGATAACGAGAAAGAGATTTAGGAGGAATCGAAGCACCTCCACCAAAAAGAGGAAGGAGGATACCTCCTCTTAACCCACCATACAGAACTAGGCCGAGAGGAAAATACTCAATGCTCAGAGTAAGTTTTTTGATTTTGTTGTATGTGTAGTGTGTACTACGAATTAATGTGTTTTATGAAACAGGGCCTATTTAAAAACACTGCGAGCACTCCAGTCATACTAGATGGTGATGATGATGATGATGATTTAGAGATTTCTGAGAAGACAAGTAAAGAAGTTATTTTAGAAGAAGAAGAAGTTCATGGAGATGATGATACAAGACTAAACAAACAGCAGCAGATGGTGGAGAAGGGATCCAAGTGATTGTGGTTTTTAAGATATTATTAGATATTTTGGTGTAATGGTGATGAACTTTTATTTTCTAAAGTTATATGCTTTTGGTCATCATTACGACAACTGCTACACCTCTTCTTCTTCCGGCGCCTTTGCCTCGTTTGTTCATCCATTCCTTGAGTTTCTTCAGGGATATTCAAATCCACACCACCTATGTGAATGAATGCTTTGCAAGATTTTCTATTG
This sequence comes from Orobanche coerulescens, assembly GCA_033398695.1. NCBI lineage: Eukaryota > Viridiplantae > Streptophyta > Magnoliopsida > Lamiales > Orobanchaceae > Orobanche > Orobanche coerulescens. Next base: position 211,639,125 of record CM065804.1, read on the forward strand.
TGGCCGGTTCCTTTACACCTACCGCACACCTGAGGCCGTCCACCTGCGGGCAAATTTTCAACAGCGGACCGTGCACGACTCATCCTTGGTCGGTCGGCTTGTCGTACCCCCTCTGGTGGTACGCAAATGATGGATGAGATCTCCGGTTGGACATTCCACTCATCAGGATGTGTGATAGAATTAATATGCTCCTTATAAGTCTCTCTAAGGCCTTGTTGCTTGAAATAACGACTAATAAAATCATACACGGACAAACCATTGCCGGCGCGCCTGTTAGAATAAGCAATTATGTCAAGAATAATGTATTTTTGATACTGATGAGGTGTAGGATAAATCCAGACCAGCCCTGTGTTGCACACGATGGCAGCACACGATCGTGCCCATCGTGGGTTACGATCGTGCCCATCGTGGGTTACGATCGTGTGCATATTGCCCACGGTCATGGGCTGCTGCTGTCGTGTGCATCCTGCCATGACCGTGGGCACACGATGGCTAGTCCCATCGTGGGCACGACCGTGTGCCCCGACAGCACTCAGCAGCTGTAGGATACAGCGCCTCAGCAGCTGTAGGATACAGCTCCCGCAAGCTGTAGGATACGGCGCCCGCAAGTTGTAGGATACAACATAGACAAAAACATTAAATTGTAATACCCGGTTGTAATTCATTCATTATCATTCAGTAATTATCATTCAGTAATTGTCACTCAGTAATTTTTCACTCATTAATAATCATTTATCATTCACGTTCATTCATTGTATTCATCGTTGGCGCATATTTTTTAGCCGTGTATCGATTACCGATCGTCATTCGCCTCCGTTTGAGTCTCGAGACGAGAGTATTGTCATTATCATCGTGATTGGTAGTCTTGTGTTGGAAGTATCATCTATGGCATGTTGTGGACTTGTTTACATTCACATACGTATGGTTTGTCGGATCATTCATCATTTGTAGCGAGAAATGGAGTTGTCGGATTTTTGTCACTCCAGCAGCGAGTTACGGTCGTAACTAATCAGGCATTACGGCCGTAACATGCATTCGTTGGTTTAAGGATGTTTTGTACGAAGGGGAGATACGGTCGTAAGGATAGGCGGATACGGCCGTATCATGCGTTCGTTGCTTTCAGGACAGTTCGGACAAATGGGACTTACGACCGTAAGGATTGCGGCATACGGCCGTAAGATGAGGCAGGTACGGCCGTAAGGCTTGGCCGATTATGGCCGTACGATTCGAGCAGGGTGCCCGGTCAGTTTCGACGAAAGTTTCATACGCCCGTAAGTCTTGCCGACTACGGCCGTATGAGTCGAGTTATGCCTGTAAGGCAGGTGCGGTTACGGCCGTAAGTCTGTCGGCAGACTTTCGACGAAACCGAGTTACGCCCGTATGATGTGGCTGGTCACGGCCGCGAGGCCGTTGACTTGGAGAGGTTACGGCCGTAAGTAGGCTGAGTTACGGCCGTAACGTTCGGCAGTTTATATAGACTTGGACGAATTTTTGCACTCATTTCACCCTTCTTCACTTGAGTTCCGAGAGAGGTTTTTGGGAGAGACTTTCTTCATCACATCACTTGTTAAGGAGTTTTCTAAACATATATCATGGATTGGGAAGCTTGGATAGTCGATTTAACACGATTTCACCGGATCAAAGTGTTTGGATCTTCAAAGGTAAATTCTTCAACATCTTAGATTTTGATTTTGTGTTGAGATATGATGTTTTGGACGTTATAATCATGTTGTATGAAGAGATATACATATGATTATGAGTTTGTATAAATATTCATTGGATTATTGAAGGATTATTCAAGAACACTTTGAATATTGAGTTGGATTTGGGGTTTTTGATTAGTTGTTGTTGAAATCACGAATTGGATATTCATATTGGATTATTGATCGTATTGGAGATGTTTTGTTAGATTGTATCACTCCTTGGGGAATTGATATTGGTATAATTAAGGATTGGTTGTTAACAATCGAAGAGTGGTTACAACGTGTTTGATATAATGCCCCAATGAAATTGGTTTAGTCGTATCGATGTTTTTGAGTTAGTTATAATCGTGCTTGGTTCATTTATTGATCGGATTGTTGGTAATTGTGTTATTCAAGGTTGTTTGAACGACCGACATCTCATTTAGGATGTTTGTTCGTGGAAGGACATTCTTCACCGGTGTTGTGTAAGTTAATTCTTACTCGGTTAAAATGATACTCATTCCTTTCGTTGTTGTTCATTCATAAATCATAATCATTCACAGTGTACTAATCATGTTGAGACGTGTAATTATCAAAATAATCATTTCATTCACGAGGAACGACGGTTCCAATCATTTCAAAGAGCTATCATTCATTTCACTATTATTTCATCTCGGTGAGTCATTCTTGACCCTTGTCGGGTTGTTATTTATTAATAATCATCATGGTCACTTTTGATCGTGTGACCTTATGGGTTCATATTGCGTGTCCGGGTGCGGATGTGTGGAATTTTTAGTCGGGCACACAATAGTCATGTGTTGGGTTCACCGATACATTGGACTGTGCACACGGTAACGCTTACCTCCGTGAGACTAATTAGGTACAAAGACGGGTGTGTCCGGGCACTCGTCTTGTGCACTTGCACAGAACATTACGTTCGTACTATGATGCTCCTCTTCAGCTTAAATTCATAACTAAAGGATATTTCATGATTGTGTTTATTCAACTCTTGAGGATTGTTGTTGTGTGTAACTGACCCCGTTGGGGGATATTGTTTTCAGGTCACGGCAAGGCAAAGGCACGGGAAGAGCATGTTGACGGCGAGGAGTCTCAGTGATACTAGTAGGGGGGGTAGTCCTTTCAGTCTTTCATGTCTTTCTTCATTTTATTTCCGCTGCAAACTTCCGGTTGAATGTTCATTTATTCAAGGTTGTATATTTTATCTTCATATAAAATGTACAAGTATTCTGTATTCCTGGGTGTATGGTACTTAAAGCTCATCATCGGAGTATTTGGTAATATAATGTGGTTCGGTACTACAATTATATTATTTAATTCATTAATTTTCATTCGCTTAGTGGGTCCCAGTTGGGGTTCCACGGCACTGTAATAGTCGCCTAGTTTGGGGTGTTACATGAATGGTGTGCACATTAGAGCAAAACAATTACTTTATAGCGGCAACAACATGACAACATGGAATCTGATCCAAATCAAACCCACGACAACAACATGTTCAGGTTCGAAGGTCGACCTCATAAAAAGTCCCGCACTACCGGGGTCCGGAAATGGAATGATCCAGTTACGCATTGATTGTAGATGCTCATGCTCGCTCGCGGATTAATGGTTGGATGAGAAGTTCCGACGACTCATAATCCTATCCATTTGGGCCGGTTGGCGAACCCAAGCAAGAAATTCCGCAGATAGTGACTCAAGCAAGTCTTTACAACAATCTTCATCTTCGGATGTATGCACCTCTTCATCTTCCTCGTCTTCCCCATCTTCCTCGTATTGATAATCTTTGGAAGACATGTCATAATTTATGTTGCCGGGCTCTACTCTCGATCTGCGACATCCCATATTAACCTCGGGAGTGGAGGAGCTGCCGTTCTCAACATAGACCTCAGGATCCTCCTTGTATTCTACTAGTAATCGAAGTATCTCGGTATCGCTCCGTAATAGGACTTTTACTTTGTTTCCCTTGGCCATGTGTGTCAAGTACCATAATTTGTAATCGGACTCATTTGGACCACCCAAACCCTCTCTGATAACCCCCACGAGGTTTGCACGACTAACTTTGCTCGTGTTGATGTAGACAAAAAGGAGTCCCCGTCTACATATGTCGATCGCTCCCAATGACCACCGTGATGTATCAAAATACGCTGTCACGACATCTGATTACAAAAAGATGAATAACTATTCAGAAAACTGAGCGAACAATATTATAAAACCGTCTGCCTTGGACACGACCGATGCACACGGTCGTATGATACCGTGTGCATCGATCGTGTGCACGTTTCTGGCCATGAACACGATCGCTCCACACGATTGTAGACGATCGTGTTAAACGATCGTGAACACGTTAGTTGTGCGCACGATGTCAAGGTCGTTCGACACGACCGTTGCGCACGATCGTCGCACACGGTGGCTTCCCATCGTGTGCAGCGATCGTGTCCGTAAGAACTGGTCGGAATTTTTTTTTTCAGCGGTCAAATACTGATGCATACCTTCTTTATGAACCCAGAAGCACGACAAATGAGGTCCTATTTGAACGTCAACTTTTCTTTTCGAATAATCTTGTGATTTTTATAAGATTTTTGAGAGATACTTTGTCAAAAATAGTTGCTTTGTTTTGATGTATATGTTGTAGTTAAATTTTGGTTGTTGGACATTAATATCGATCGGAGCAGATGAGGAAAGTAAAAAACAAAAAAAGAGAAAAAAAGTAGTTTAAATTAAAATAATAAAAAAAAGAAAAAAGTCAACATTACAACAAAAGAGAGAACATTTTAGTCTTTTTAATCAAAATGGTACTAAAAACTTATAGTTTTATGAATGGAGATATAAAACTTATCAATTTTATGATTTGGTATTAAAAAATTGATTCCCACTTAAATAATTATACTTTTTAGTTTGATTTTTCTTTTCTTTAAAATTTGCTATTCTTTTCGATTTTATTTTCTTGAAAATTCGAGATTGGGATTTTTCTTCGAAATCGAGTCTAGTCCAGCTCGGTGCAGCCCAACCCAACTCTTGACCTAATCCAACCCTACCCAGCCCATGACCCAATATCATATTATCACTTATGAATTTATTATCAAATTAGTATCATTCCCTACACTGCAAAACAATGGGACGAGACGGTTTAAAATAACAATTTCAACTCCTTCCACGACAAATTCAAGGAGCAAGTGCATTATCATTTTTCACTTGATACGCACGCAACCCGATCCCTTTAATATTTTCACTAATAATGTGTTTCATCCCAAGAATGGTACTCGGTCCTTTTGAAAATAGATTGTCTTTAAGTTTCTAAGAAGACAACTTCCATTGGTGATTTACTTCGAAATGGCGATAATACGAGTCGGAACCATAAACTGTTGGATTATATCCCAAAAAACCAATATCTAATACCGGTCAAATTTACATATCGATATCAAGAACAAAAAGAAAGAAAGTGTTGGAGATTCTTTGCAAACAAGGAGGGAGAAATCGTAAATATCGTGTATAGAAAGTACTTTCAAATATATTGTACAAATAATATAAATTTTTTATACAAATAATAGTTTATATTTTATTAAGGAAAATATTGTGTAAAAGTAGCCGGAGATAAAATTCGGCATAATTTTTTTATTGAATATTTCATGATGCTTTTTAGTAAAAAAAATATGATCATCCCGTGGACGAATCCACTGATTTTCTCGTAGTATTATATTATTTTATTATTATAAATTATAGCACAGGGGCGGAGGGAGGGGGGTCGAAGGGGGTCCACGGCCCCCCCGGCGAATGGAAATTCCCTTATAAAATAGGGGAATATATATATATATATATATATATATATATATATATATATGGAGTGAAATGGTTTAAGTGTAAGAAATAAGAATGTATCCTAACATTACATCTATAAAGAATTAATGGTTCAGATTTAACTAGATTTGATGCTGACATCATCATTGATTCACCCAATTTTAACAACGAGGGTATTTGTGAAATGAAATTTTTTTCTCACTCCTTTCCATTCATCTTATCCATCTTTTAAGGGATTCTGAATTTATTTTCAAAATTAATTTTCTCTTCCCTCATTTCAATCTATCCCTAATTTCGTCCGCTCATTTTCTCTCCCCCATTTCTTCTCATTTCGCTCCCCTGCCTGCACTCCGCTGCCGCCGCATTGTATATTAGCACGATTATTCTGAGTAGTTAGCTCAATCTTTGTAATTAGTAAGCACATTTTATATTATTTTGCAGCATAAGTGTTTTTATTATCAGCACATTTAGCTGATTGTTTCTGCACATTTATAATAATTTTTCAGCACATTTAGCTCATGGTTTCTGCATATTTAGAAAAAAATAAGCAGTAATATTTGTGCTAAGTAGTGTAATGTGATTTATTAGTAAGCACAATAAATATAATTTTATTTTATTTTTTGCAATCTGTAAATTTCTTGAGAGATAAAATATGAAGGAAAGAGATAAAAGGATGGAGGAAAGAGAAAACAAAATCACGGCTTACACGTTGGGAAGAGATGGGAAAGTGGGATATGAAATCCCATGATTATAGGAAATACCAAACATACAATCTGTATAATTACAAATATATCCCCACAAAAATATTCCGCGTAGCACACTTAGGCTAAATTTTTAGCACAATGTGGCCAAATCGCAGCCATTGATCACCAAAGATCAAAAGCCCAAAATCATTCTTATTTCTTACGGAAAAAAGCTTTTCTATCTGAACCTATCCCTATATATATATATATATATATATATATATATATATAGTTGTCCGACCTCTGTAATTTTTATAATTTCAGATCCTCCCGAGTAAATGCTCTGCTTCCGCCACTGTTATAACAGGTTGGGTCGGTCCAAGACCGAGTTGGGTTGTGGGCTAAATAATATTTAGTTTTAATGAATGATTTATATTAAAGAAAGAAATATGAAAGCTTTAGAGTAAATTTCATAATTTACACCCATATAAAAATCTAATTTCAATTCATAAAATTGATATGAAAAAATGTTGATATAGAATGAACGATTTAATTTGAAGAAAAGACATGCATGATATTAGTTTACAAAATGCTAAAAAATATAGTAAATAAAAAGTTTATTTCAAACAAGACCGATTGCCAGAGAAAATAATTAACGGAAATATCCCAAAAGTAAAAAGAAAAAAAGAAGGAAAATGCCGATTGCCGAGATTTTACTGCATTTTATTCCGACTCTGAACGAGCCTTTCGTTGTAAGTTTTCCGGGCCTCCATCTTTATCATGTGTAGCAAAAAATCGGCCCAACTGTCAATGGGTCCTGGCAAGCACCAATGCACACAATCATTATACAAAGTCACATTCTCATTGGGCCAATGGCCGTACCTACTCGGATGTCCATCGGGCCTCAAAAGCATGGCCTGCGTCGTGTCCATCAACCTGAATTTCTTCTTTCCCTCCCTCTGCGCAACCCTAATCTCCTCCAGCTGAACCATATAAAACTCCAAATTCACACCCTCCAAAATCGTCTCGTTGCTTTTGAACGGCCGCCGCCGCACGCAATCCCCGCCCCCGTTCCACAGCCCGTTCTCGAAATGCGACGCCGCGAATGTCCGTAGAAATGTGACGCCGGTGAAGTTATTTCTCCCGTTGATAGCTCTGAATGCCGTCCGAAAGGCTCGGCGATAGCCGTGCGTCATCGGGAGATCGGTGGTGTTGGGGAGCTGGCAGTAGCGGCAGCCGACGACGCTGTTGTCCTCGTAGTAGACAGCGGCGCGGGTGAACCAGTGGCCGGCGCTGAGAACGACGTAATCGAAGCCATCGATTTGGGTGGCCCATGACTCGTCTGGCTCGTCGAGGTAGAGGTTGAAGATCCCGGTGTGGGTCGGCCCGTCGGAGTCTCGTTCTTCGGATCGTACCAAAAATGGGGTCGTGAAATAAGCGAGGGTAAAGTTGTAATTTACATATTTCCAGCGTTTGAAGTGCTCGTTGGTTGTTGGGGAAACATCGATTGGGTATTCAACCTGCAAACAAAATTAAACAAGTAAATCGAATTCGTTTTTTGTGCGTGAATTTTAACACACGCGTGATTTAAGGGCAGTTCTTCTAGTGATTGTTGTTATAACATTCGCTGTTGGTCCCAAACTCGGATAAAGGAGGGTTGCGGTAGGTCGGTGGCAGCCAGCGTAAAATACAGTCATATTTGGTGAAAAAATTGCAAGGTTGCTAGGCCATTGCAAGGTTGCTAGGCCATCGCCCGGAAGCAGTGCGCCACCTCAAAGCATGAGTGTGGCATCAAATACGCAAGGATCATCGCAATGTGGACAGAGGCATGCAAATAAGATAGTCCACAAGCCTAGTAAGGGTAGTAAGATGCGGTTTGGAACTTGGAACATTGGCTCTTTGACGGAACAATCAACGGAAGTAGTTGAAGTTATGAAAGGGAGAAGGATTCACATTATGTGGCTATAAGAGATTAAGTGTCTGTTTACCAAATTCTCCATTAAGTCATGTATGGATAAGTTTGTCTGTCTGGGTAAATATGTTTGTTTGGGTAAATTGATGCTGTTATTTACTTTTTCATCTGAATAAACTGTCTGAATAATAGAAATGACTGATTTTCCTCTGAATATAAATTATAAGTTGTTTTATAAATTGCTGTTTATTTTTAGGCCATATAAATGATATAATCCAAAAATGGCAAGAATAAATTTACTAATTTCCGAATTTTTTAAATAGTTCAGAATTTTTTAGATTTTCTAATTTCCGAATTTAAATAATTTTTTTTTGATTTTTTAATATTAATATTCCAAAATTAAAATTAAATTTATTTTTTTTAACTTTTTTAGATTTTCTAGATTTTTTATATTCTTTTAATATTTTTTATTATTTTTACAAAAATAAAGAGTAATTTATTATTATTATTTATATTATTATTTTAAGTTTGTATTATTTTTCAGATTTTTTATGAACATAAAAATAAAATAATAAAAAATCTGATTATTTTAAATTTTATTATTTTAAGTTTGTATTATTTTTTGTTAGATTTTTTGCTAATTAATAGGTCGTGAAAGGGGAGAGGGGTAGGAGTGTCATTTTTGTGTCTTAATGGGACAAGAGGGAGGAGGTGACTTAGCGATTCAGACTCCTCATTTTTCATTAAGTTGTAAGTAAACACCCACCCATGCCTGCGTGAATAAGTCGTCCAGCCCATTAAGTCACGTTAAGTCGAAAGTAAACAGCCCCTAAGTGGGTCGGGGAAAAATCAAAGGTCTTGGCTCCGTGGGGTTATTAACTATCGAAAGGGCTTAGCTTACAGGGGTGGAATTCTCAACTAAGTGAACGTTCCATGCGGAATCTCCCGTTAAGGCAGATGTATCGCATGGGACTTTTCTTAGCCGAATAGAAAGTTTTGTTCTGCCAAGGTGCGTTCCACGAGAGGCTATTAACAAGATCTTGGAGCTGATTGAAGAATTGCAGGGACAAGGGACTGGCTCTCCTCTTTAGAGAGGCCCGAACCGACTCAAAATAGATTTGCTAGCTTTCTTTAGTGGTTTTTTCTCTCTCCGGGTTAGTCCGCTCACTACCTAGGTCGAAGGACCCCTTTTTTTGAAAGCTGACTTAGCGGAAATTTTAGAACGACTTGTCTGTAATAAGCAATTCCTTGGGTGGGAATACGTGACATCGCTAGGAGAGCTGAGAGGGAGGAATTTACCAATGTCCAAGGCAAGAGCAAAATGGACCCTCCTCGCTAGCAGCACAGTTCACTCCTGCGGATTCTTTCACAACGGAGCAAACCAAGTCAGGGAAGAGGATGAAGACGGATTCCCAGAAAAGCCGTCCCCAGCCAAGCCAAAAAGTCAAGGCATAGAAAGATGGTCTGAGGCACGGTAAAAGAGTGGTTACGAGGTAACAGAAAAGCAAAGAAAAGGAAAGCCAAAGGAAAAAATGAGTTGCTTCATTTTCCAGCTATATGAGATGCAAAAAGTTGAATGGCGCCAAATGGTGGTGCATTCCTTGTTATATCCCATAGCTTGCTGAGACCGGAGATAGGGTCCCAAAAGGAAAGAAGTACACTCGCAGTATGCCATCCCTGATTCCATTGATGGGTACTCGGTCAGTAATAGACAGAACAAAATAGCCATCCCATTCCCTTGCACCAAAGATGAAATAAGGATTTAGTTAAATTAGGCAATAATACATCTCCAATCGACAATCAAGCTACAGACCGAAGGCACCCAACTCAGAAAAGTCCTTAGCAAAGGCCGATGTCCCATCCTTCGCCATATAGCAAACCCTATTTCAAAGTGTGAGTTTTGTAAGCTCTTAGCTTTCACACTACCGAACTCTATTTGGCACGCAATCTAAATTCCTTGTTTGGAAGATAGAAATAGGAGAAAGAAAATGATTTTTTCTGGTTTTCTCCTCTTTACAAGAAGTGAGGAAGCGAAGAAGAATTTTAGCATGAACCTGGGAATAGCTATGGGGCTACGATCACTGACAGGGTATCAAAGAACTAGATAGGAAGACTTTGACGGGTAAGAGAAAGAGTAGTGACAGGAAAGGCTTTCGCTTTCTGGTTGAGTTGAGCGTATGTCTTTGACAAGTTACCCTCTGGGTCTTATTCCCGAACCCGGTTGTCTTGTCCCGCTCATTGCTGATGCTAGAATCATCATTAACTAAGCTTTGTTACTTGCATTTCTCCCTACATCCATATTGGACATATCATTTGCTGAAAAAAGACCAAGTCCAATAAAAAAGCAAGCCCTTCCTCTCGCTCAGCTCTTGACTATAAAAGAAATGGCATTTCCTCTAGGAAATTAGGCTGCTCTAACCTCTAATCAGTCTAAATAGAATGGGCTTTACCTACCTTCCTGCATAGATAGATTTCTTATTCCATCATCCAGTTTAGGAGAGGAAGTCAAAGACTCCCCCAGTATGCCATCATCCTGAAAAAGGTGTTTGTTCGTTTTTTTGCCTTTCTATTAGTTCGTTCGCTAGTTTTCTAGTTCGCTTTTGAGCTTTCATCAGCCCATTGTTTAGACAACTTACACCCACTGCCATGCCTTTTTGCAAGGCTTAGACTTTTCTATGAAGAGGATTGCTAACGCTCCGCTTGCACGCGAGAAGTCAAAATCCAATGAACAATGAATATGACTTTTTGGTTCTAGGAATATATAAGGTACTTCATTTGGAATGATCATAGATCCTTGGTAGTCATTGTCAGTTTTTAGCCATCCTACTGTTTGATGAAAGAGCTCGTGTATGAATGAATCATAGTGAGCTGGTACAAAAAAGAACCTGTTTTTCAGAAAAAGAGATCATACATCCTGTTCATTCAGTTCTGGCAATAAGAAATACAATGACAATTATTACAATTATACACTCGTATTCAAAAAACCACCTATGAGGAACCATATAAAGGATTGATTCTACATTCACATGAAATAGAGACCCCCTTCTTAGTTAAGGAGTGTTTCTTAATAACCCTTGCTATCTTTGATCTTCTCCACCATTATATCTTCTCATCAATAAAAGGATATTGCAAATTCCTTATAGTCTTAACTCTAATTGGAGATAAGACTATAGTATAGATGAATAGTAGCAGTGGCGTCTAAGATGAAGACTTTTGCTTTAGGTGATTTGGGTGCAGATGCCGAATCTGAAGAAGCAGCTGCCACTAGAGAAAGAGATCAGAGACAGAGACTACTAAAGATAAAGTTCAGTCCCCTTTCTTTTCTCTTTCCCGATGAAAGAAATGTGAGCCTTAGAAGGCGTAGATACAGATAGGGCTCTTTCTCGAGTTTCTTCCCCTTGACTAAAAAGCGGTGCGGTAAAGGCAGATGGCCCGTGACGACTAATTTGCAGTTTTTGTTCGTTATCTATCTCACGCTTCAGCCAGCACATGGACCAGATTGGTACTCGATTTGGTCTAATACCTCGGCCCCTTTCTTCTGTCTTTGACTGACCTCAAAAAAGACAAAAAAATAAACGGAGACGTGTCACCAAAGCAACACTTTCAGAATTAATTACTGGCCATGAGATACATCAAGGGGGGCAACCGCGCTAATGTCGGAAGCTCCATTACTTTTGCATCGATCTATTGAGTACTGAACTTGCTTCTATATGAAGACCTCTGCTAGTACTTTATAAATTAAAAAACCCTGCACACTTTTATAAGGTCACGTAAGGCCCGATTACAAAAATAGGTCAAATTGATGACAACACTTCACTCGGAAAGCATGCACAGATGGGAAGGAACTTTGAATTCACTTCTCCTAAGATAACTCGAATTTGCGATCACTTTCACTTGAAATGGAGACTTATTTGTCCTTCTTTGCCGGCTATCTCTACTATCAATGAGACAATGCCCTCCATTGGGCGGGCTATGAAATGGGTGCAGCTCAATCATCTACTAGTCATCCTCTCATATGACCTTTTCGTTATGAATAGAAGTTCTAAAGGCGATGGTGTAATACCGATTGTTGGCTTGAAAGGAATCGCTGTGTAGGTAAAGTCGAAGAGTTGGGCTGGTTATACACCTTTCCTTCTCTATTTGGGCTAACTGATAGCTCTATCTCTACGAAGAAGGAGTTCCTTCTATATGATAATTCAAGTGATCCGCTGAAAACGCTAGGAGTCCAATCAACAAAAAGTAAGTAGCCGCGAGTCAGAGAATTGAGAAATGGTATAGGACCCCCATACATAGGCCTAGCCTTCCTCAAGAAAGATATGTACCCCCTCCCATTCTAGTTTAGCTCTCTGCTATTATTATTCCATGCCGCATGCAGGTACGTCTTGACTCAAAGTATAGTTATTCGTAGCATTGTAGCGGCGATAAGTCCCATCTAACCTCATGTACCCCATCATACCATGCTCGATCGGAGGAGTATTTCAGAGTCCATCCCAGCCTTTATTGAGAACGAAGAGAAGACATCTGGTCTCGAGGGAGCATTTGGGCACACCGTACTCGGTACACCCTAGATGTTATGAATAAGACTTTCATCCGTCTCGACCTTGAGTGGTTCGAGAGGCGGATCGGACCTGACCTTCCCACCTCAACAGAGATAGGTGTTCCTTGGATATCAGGTCATCTCGCTCATGGTATGCGGGAAATGAGAGAGGAAAAAATGCAGTGGGTATCGCCATGGAAAAGGACTTCATAGACGACGTTGTAGAGGTGTTTTAAAAGAGTGATAGGATTATGAGTTTTAAGCTTGTGGTGGGGGATGAGATTCTAACTATCATAAGTGCTTACGCACCTTAAGTAGGATTGAGTGAATTGGTGAGACAAGAATTTTGGCAGCACTTAGAGGAGGTTGTCAAACGAGTCCCTATTGGGGAGAAATTGATCATTGATAGGGACCTCCATGGTCATGTGGGGATTGTACGAGACGGGTTCGAAAATGTTCATAGTGGTTTCGGTTTTGGGGATCGAAATGAAGCGGGATGTGGTATATTGGATTTTGCGCAAGCATATGACTTGAGTATCATGAACACGTGGTTCGAAAAAAATGGAATCTCACTTAGTGACATATAGAAGTGGAGGAAATGAAAGTCAAATTGACTTCTTTTTAGTGAGAAACGTGTGGAGAAAGAGGTATACGGATTGCAAGGTGATACCCGGAGAGTACCGCGACTCAACATAGACTTGTTGTGCTTGATTTTCAAGGTAATAGGTTTTATAAAAAGAGAAGTCCGCAAGTGGACCCTCGAGTTAGATGGTGGAAGCTTCAAGGGGAGAGTCGGCAAACTTTTGTGGATAAGATTGTCACTAGATGTAATGATTTCGAGTGCGCGGAGATGGATGTAGATTCAACTTGTGCTATGTTGGAACATAACATTAAGAAAGCGGCAAAAGAAGTTTTTGTGGAATCTAAAGTACACAAGCCATCAGGTAAGGACACATCGTGTTGGAATGATGAGGTAAAACAGGCGATAAAAGCTAAACGTGAATGCTACAAGACATTAGAAAAATGCCCGAGGAGGATAACTTTAAGAAATATAAGGAGGCCAAAAGAGAAGCCAAGAAAGCCGTACGTGATGCTAGGGAAAAGATTAAACAAGAATTATATACGAAATAAGATACTAAGGAAGGGGAAAGGGATATTTATAAAATTTCTCGTATTAGAGATAGGAGGACACGAGATATTAGGAGAGTTAAATGTGTGAAAGATGTGGATCATAAGGTTTTAGTCGGATATCAAGAGATAAGAGAAAGATGGAGGGCATACTTTGATAACCTATTTAATGGACAACGTGAGGAAGATATTGGGGATGTAAATATTGCTTCAAATTTGGTTAATCGGGATTTTATGCGACGAATTCAAAAGGGTGAAGTACGAATGGCATTAAAGGAAAATGAGTTCGAAAAAGGCAGAAGGGCCAGATGATATACCTATTGAAGTATGGAGGTGTTTGGGAGAGAGGGAAATCGAATGGTTGACTATACTTTTCAACAAGATTTGGAAATACAACAAGATGCCACTGGCATGGACGAAAAGCACTTTAGTACCTTTATATAAGAACAAAAGCGATGTCCAAGAGTGCTCTAATTATCGGGGGATTAAGTTGATGAGTCATACCATGAAATTATGGGAACGAGTGATTGAGCAATGTCTTAGAAAGTGTGTGGAGATATCAGAAAACCAATTTGGATTTATGCTTGGGAGATCGACTGTGGAAGCAATATTTCTGATGAGACAGATGATGGAACACTATCGTGATAAGAAGAAAGACTTGCATATGATTTTTATTGATTTAGAGAAGGCTTATGATAAGGTACCAAGAGAGGTACTTTGGTGGGCATTAGCTAAAAAGGGCGTGTCTAAGAAGTATATTGACATCATTAGAGACATGTATGAAGGAGCTAGTACAAGTGTACGTACTATCGTGGGAAGGACTGATTATGATTGGGGTGCATCAAGGCTCGACTCTTAGTCCTTTCCTCTTTTCTATAGTCATGGACGAATTGACAAGGTCAATTCAAGACGATATTCCTTGATGCATGATGTTTGCAGATGATATAGTATTGGGTGATAAAATGAAGGATGGAGTTGAAAGAAAGTTGGAACTCTGGAGAAATACACTCAAAACCCGTGGTTTTAGGCTGAGTAGAAGTAAGACTGAATATTTGGAGTGTAGCTTTAGTGGAAATGGAAGTAGAGAGGCAGGTACAATCACTTTTGATGGGAATGTTATACGAGGATCGGAGTTTTTTAGTTATCTTGGGTCTATTCTTCAAAAGGATGGAGAATTAGATGGTGATGTGGCCCATAGGATTAAGGCGAGATGGTTGAAATGGAAGAGCACAACAGGGTTATTATGTGATCAAGGCGTACCTTACATATTAAAAGAAAATTTTTACCGAACAACAATTAAGCCTGCACTTTTATATAGCACTGAATGCTGGGTAATAAAGCATAGCCATGTGCATAAGATGAATGTGGCAGAAATGCGTATGCTAAGATGGATGTGTGGCCATACGAGAAATGATCGACTTAGAAATGATGTGATTAGGAAAGAAGTATGAGTGGCCCCTATAAAAGCTGTTGGAGAATCGGTTAAGATGGTTCGGACATGTGAGACGGATGCCGATTGATGCTCCAGTGCGGATGCTTGAAGAATGGGGAGCGCATAGACCGTGAGAGGTAGAGGAAGACCTAAACAGACATGGATAAGAGTGATTGAGAATGATATGAGGTTTCTTGGGATTTGAGAAGTTATGACATTGGATAGGACGACGTGGAGGGAGAGAATTCGGGTGGTTGATTATGTTTTATGTTTTTTTTTGCATAATGATTATTAATATTTTTTATTACTTTTCATTATTTACTTACTTTTGCATATTTATTATTACTTTTTTTATGTACTAAACTTTTCACCTATCACTTTTGCCTTTTCATAGGACTGTTTTATTGAAGACGACTTGACATTTTCAGAGATTGATTCATGTTTGCCGACCCCAAAATATTTTGGGACTAAGACTCTAATGTTGTTGTTGTTGTTGTTGGGAGTTCTTCTAGTTTTTTTTTTTCATCACGATTTATTGATGTTCTAAGTCTTGACATTTTAAAATGATGACTCATGTTAGACTAACTCTTATAGAATTAAAGTTTAGTAGTAGTAGTAGCAATAGTAGTAGTAGCAGTAGTAGTAGTAGCAGTAGTAGTAGCAGTAGTAGTAGTAGTAGTAGTAGAAGTAGTAGTAGTAGTGGTAGTGGTAGTAGTAGTGGTGGTAGTAGTAGTGGTGGTAGTAGTGGTGGTGGTGGTGGTAGTAGTAGTAGTAGTACTAGTAGTAGTAGTAGTAGTAGTAGTAGTAGTAGTGGTGGTGGTCGTAGTAGTAGTAGTAGTGGTAGTAGTAGTAGTAGTAGTAGTAGTAGTACAAACAAACTTGATCATGCTATCAAATAAGAAAGTACAGTAGCTTCTGAAGATAAGGCGAAAGCCCTAATTTTTCTGCGCCACCATATCCATGATGATTTGAAGGCGGAATATATTTGTGAAGAAGATCCATTAAATCTGTGGATATCGTTAAGAGATATATTTGATCACCAGACTATGGTCATCCATCCCCCAAGCTACTACTGATTGGTTAAACCTGAGATATCGGGATTTCAAAATTGTAAAGGAGTACAATTCTGCCTTGTTCAATATTATTTCTCGCTTGAGACTCTGTGGAGAAAAAATAACTGAGCGCCAGTTAATTGAGAAGGCCCTCTCCACCTTTCACCCAAATAATGTACGTTTGCAGCAACAATATCGTGAAAGGAACTTCAAGAAATACTCTGAACTGGAATAATTTCTTTTTATCTCCATCTTAGTTTAATTTTTTTAGTATGTTTTAAATCTTACAAAATTTATATTTGCATTATCATGAAAAGTCTAGGCCATGAGAGTCGGTTTTGTTTTAGCAAGTTATGAATTTTTGAACATGCTTATGAATATTTTTCTAGTTAATTATTTGAATTTGTTTATGTTTTGTGGTAATGGAATTTTCTTCTATGATAAAAGTATGAATTGACACATGGAGAAAAAGGATACAGATATGTGTTTGGTGGATAGTGCTACGACTCATACAATTTTGAAGAGTCAAAAATTTTTCTCTTTGTATTTGATACACATAAAGTGTCAACTATAGCTTGGCCGGCTCATATAATTGAGGTCTATGGAAAAGCACACCTCATGTTACCTAATGGTACCCAAATTATTGTGCAGAATGCGTTATATTCAAGCAATTCAAGGAGAAATTTGCTATGTTTCAACGATATACGCATAAATGGGTACCATATTGAAACTCGAAATAATGGTAACAAAGAGACTCTATGTATGATATCTAATGTTGGGATCAAGAAGCTCACATTAGAAGAGTCTCCTGTTTTTGGGTCTGTATTTAGGGCTGTAAACGAACATAGCTGTTCGCGAACAAAGCTCGGCTCGGCTCGTTAAGGGCTCGGTTCGGCTCGGTTCGTTAAGAACTCGAGCTCGATCTCGAGCTCGGCTCGAGATCGGCTCGAGCTCGGTTCGGCTCGTTAAGCTCGATTAATAAATATATTTTTAAATTTATTTTAATAATATTTATATATTATATTATAGATTAATAATTTTTTAAATAATTTTCATATATTAAAATATTATTTTTATATATATTTAAAAAATATATAATTTTTAATGATTATTTTAAAATATTTATTTTAAATAATTCAAATATATTATTTAAGTAATTTAAAAATATATAATTATTCGCGAACAGCTCGAGCTCGGCTCGAGCTCGACTCGACTCGAGTTGTTTGCGAACATCTCGAGTTCGACTCGTTTTATTAACGAGCTCGATGCGATAACAAAGCTCGGCTCGGCTCGGCTCGTCAGGAAAGAAAATTGAGCTCGGCTCGTTTAGGTCAAAGCTCGGCTCGACTCGGTTCGTTTACAGCCCTATCTGTATTGCACCAAGATCAGTGCAATTGAATACCACTAGAATGTGGTGAAACAAAAGAAGCATGATCCTACTTTGTGTACAATTTGGCATGACCGTTTGGGTCACCCTGGGTAAATTATGTTCGAGCGGATCATTGGCAATTCTTGCGGACATACATTAGAGAAGTACCATCTCGACTTACCTAAGAATTATTTGTGTGTCCCATGTTCACAAGGAAAGCTAATAACTAGACCACATTTCTTAAAGGTTGAGAATGAATCTCCTGCCTTCTTACAAAGGATGGTCCTATTCATCCTACTAGTGGACCATTTCAGTATTTCATAGTAATTATTGATGTATCATCTAGGTGGTCACATGTTTGTTTACTGTCAACTAGAAATTTAGCCTTTTCCAATCTATTAGCTCAGATCATAAAGTTTAGAGCTCACTTTCCAGATAATCATATCAAATTAATTAGATTGGATAATGCGGCTGAATTTACATCACAAACATTTGATAGTTACTGTATATCTCCAAGGATTAAAGTAGAACATCCTGTTCCGCATGTACATACATAAAATGGATTAGCTGAGGCATTCATTAAATGTCTTTAACTTATAGCTAGACCATTACTCATGCAATCTAGTTTGCCACTTACTGCTTGGGGACATGCCATCCTACATGCTGCATCTCTAGTTAGGCTTCGACCTTATGCTTACCATAGTTTTTCACCTATACAACTTGTTAGTGTTAGGAAACCTAACATATCACACTTAATAAAAATTGGGTGTGCAGTTTATCTTCCAATTCTACCTCCAAAGAGGACAAAAATAGGTCCCCAAAGACGTCTAGGTATTTACATTGGTTTTGTATCTTCATATATAATAAAATATCTTGAGCCAATGACAGGGGATGTATTCACCGCAAGATTTGTAGATTGATAATTCGATGAGACATTAATCCCACCGTTATGGGGGGATAAGCAACAAAATCTGGTTGCCAAGGAACAACGTGAATGGTGTAAATTGACATGGCACATACCTAGCCTGTCTCATCTAGATCCGAGAACTCTACAATGTGAAAATGAGATACTGAAAATGATACATTTGCAGGTGCATGTGCCACCTATGAATTTGCCAGCCACAATAAATGTTCCAGTTGGACAAGGTCCAATGCCGACGACAAATGACTCTACTACACGCCAGAAGCGTGGTAGACCTATAGGTTCCAAGGATAGTGCTCCTAGAAAAAGGAGATCCAATGCAACATCTTGTCCTGATAAAAGCCTGGTAAAGGTTGGAGCTCCAGAAACAAATAATGAAATGCAGAAGTTCCCAAATTCACTGAAATGTCTACGATAACTCCTGATGAGGAGGCACAGGTACCTGAAAATGATGAGATCTCAATTTTTCATACATGTTCAGGTGAATTGTGGGACAAAAAAGCATTTGTCATCGATGACATATTTAGCTATGCAGTAGCTGTTGAAATATCAAAGGCAATGATGATAATGAACATGAACCACGTAGTGTAAATGAATGTCGACAATGAAAATATTGGCCAATGTGGAAAGATACTATTCAAGCAGAATTAAATTCTCTAGAGAAACGTGGTGTGTTCGGACCTATAGTGGAAACGCCAAAAGGTGTAAATCCTGTCGAGTTCAAATGGGTTTTCATAAGAAAACGAAATGAGAGAAATGAACTTGAAAGATATAAAACCCGACTTGTAGCACAAGGATTCTCTCAAAGATACGGGATTGAGTATGAGGAGACATACTCCCCAGTTATGGACGTTATTACTTTTAGATATCTAATTGGTCTTGCAGTTTCTGAAAATCTTGATATGAGGCTCATGGATGTTGTAACTGCATATCTATATGGAGACTTGGATACTGACATCTATATAAAAATCCCAGAAGGGTTTAAAATGCCTGAGACAAATTCAAAAGGGATGTGTTCGAAGACGAACACTATATGGGTTAAAACAATCCGGAAGGATGTGGTCCAATCATCTTAGTATATATTTGACTAAGGAAGGACATAAAAATAGTCAAACTTGCCCTTGTGTCTTCATCAAAAAATATGTAGATGGATTTGCTATAGTAGTAGTATATGTAGATGATATTAATCTTATCGGGCACTCCAAAGAATTGGAGAAAACTGCTAACTACTTGAAGAAAGAATTCGAGATGAAAGACTTAGGCAAAACAAAACTTTGTCTCGGTTTAAAAATGGAACAAAATTCCAATGGAATTTTACTCCATCAATCCAGGTATACTGAACGGGTCTTGAAACAGTTTAGAATGGATAAAGCACATCCGCTCAGTACTCCTATGGTTGTAAGGAGTTTGGATTTAGATAAAGATCCATTTAGACCAAGGAAAGAACATGAAGATATTCTTGGTCCTGAAGTCCCATACTTGAGTGATATTGGCGCACTCTTATATCTTGTACAATGCACTAGACCTGATATTTCATTTGCAGTCAGTTTATTGTCTCGATATGGTTCTGCACCTACAAGAAGACATTGGAATGGTATTAAACATATATTGAGATATCTTCGTGGGACAACTGACATGGGATTGTTTTATTCTTGTGATTCCACTAACGACTCTCGTCTAGTTGGTTATGCAAACTCAGGTTATCTTTCTGACCCCATAAGTGATGCTCACAGACATGTTATGTTTTCATTAATAGCCATGCAACTATATCATGGAGATCAACAAAGCAAAGTAGTGTTGCAACCTCCTCTAACCGTGCAGAATTGATTGCACTCCATGAAGCAACAAGTGAAATTATGTGGTTGAGATCGATAATTAAACATATCCGAGGACATTTTGAGTTAACCCCAACCACAAATGAACCAACGACTATTTATGAAGATAATGCCGCCTGCATTGCTCAAGTAGAAGAAGGGTTTATCAATGGTGATCGAACCAAGCATCTGCCACCAATATTGTTCTACGCACACGAGCTCCGACGAAGAAAGGTGATAACTGTAAAACAAGGAAGATCAAGCGATAATTTAGCAGACTTGTTCACAAAAGCACTGCCGAAGTCAACGTTTCAGAATTCGGTATATAGGATAGGCATGGAGCGACTCAATCATCAAAGCAATTAGTAGTTGTGTCCTTACTTCGAGGGAGAGTAATGTTTCGGGTAGCATTTACTCGAGGGGGAGCATTTTTCAGGACTACAACGCGTTGTACTCTTTTTCCTTCAATAAGGTTTTATCCTACTGGGTTTTCCTTATCAAGGTTTTAACGAGGCAACATATGCGTGTCCAATACTATCCTAAGTTCATCATATTGTACTTTTTTTCCTTAGCTATGGTTTTGTCCCATAAGGTTTTCCTAACAAGGTTTTAATGAGGCAATCAGATTAGAAACAGTGGACATCCAAGGGAGAGTGTTATAAATATAACGGTTGTGGATGCCCACTTAATCAGGTCCGTTGATGTATTATAGTAACCCTAAATTGGGTATTATATTGCTTGGACTCCAAGCTATTGTACCCTCAGTTGTAATACACAAGAATTTACATTCTCTATTCTATTCTCTCTTTTAGTTTACAACAATATTGGAGATATTTTTATATTGTTATGTCAATATGTCTTTGCTATGATAAAGGAAATTACCAACTGAAAACCCATATATAGTTCAGATACAAAAAACGATTCCAGGCGCACAAGAACAAATCTGAATTTATGATTAATTTCAAAAAGTTCATATTTTATTTGTTTGTTTTTATAAAAAGAGATAAAAAAATTGCTTTTTTTTGCGAATTTGAAAAGATTTGATTTTCACTTTTGTAACCCGAGTAGATGTTGTGAAGATTTTATGTTCATTAAAAATATGATTCTTATTTTTACTAGACAAATAAAAAATATGTAGTTATGAAAGAGAAATTAAGGAGAAAAATGTTCATTGTACTTGGAAATCACAAAAAATGAAACTTACTTTTGAGTTCGTTATATAATTGACCCGAGTCATAATATAATACCAATTTGGAAACAGTACGTAAGACATGTATGAATGGATTAATCAAGAAATTTATATTATTTATTTATTTTTTCTCTTTTATATATATATATTCATGCATCATAAATTCAAGTGCATAATATAATTTGACCATGTACTACCTAAATTTCTTGCCCCCCCTCCCCCACCAAATCAACGAAGTGGAGGGAGTAGATAATAAACAAGTACCTGTACATCACTTTGTCCGGCTCAAAATTTTACATTTGCTCCTTTATCTTTTTATGTAAAAATTTTATATTTATTACTCACATGACATCAAACAATTGCAATCGTGTCTCTTAATCTTCACCAAATACATACCATCGATACATTTTATATTTGAATTTCAATCACGTGCTCGTCATTATCATTTTACAACTTATCAATTAAGTCCAATTATTTATCTAGAAAATACCAAAGTTTCAGAAAATATGACATACATTCTCTTATAATTGCTTTCGGACTTTCACGCTTGTCAATATACAACTCTGACTAGTAATATATTTAATTTTATATCTATACAATTATAAAAACTTGATATTTTCTCATATGACTATATTTTCTCATATAAATCATAAAAGATGGTCAAAAGAAAAAGTGTGAACAATATAACAATCACCAAGTTGTAGTAATAAGAGAAAAGTATTATTTTGGTTGTTTAGAAACTAACGAAATTGAAAATATTGCTCTCTCCACCGTGAATAAGTGTCATACTTGTCATATTTTTCTGTTCACTACTTCACTTTTTCCAATCACATCAATACTTTTTAAAATCAAATCAATACTACTTCTACTTTCATTTTAATTTTTCCACCCAAAATAAGTGGGACTCTTATTCCACTCATAACAACTTTTATTTTATTTTATTTTTTCTCCTCACAACAAATGGGACCCTTATTCCATTTCCAATAATTCTAATTTCAAACCAATTTTACCACTCTCAAGATGTGGACTTATATTCCACTCACAATAAATTTACCAGCTTTCTTAATATTCGTGCCCAGCATACGATTAGACACTTATTTACTCACAACAATATTCGTGTCAGCATACAATCAGACACATTTACTCACAACAATATTCTTGAAAATGCTAGCTAGAAAAAATGAATATATGTTTGAAATGACACCAAATCAATAATTCATCTTTTGCAGGTTCCCAAGATTTGAAGCAAAGCATGATGTGTTGATAACAAAAGTTGAAAAGTGAAATAATCATACTCATTTATTAGTTAAGGTATAATAATAAAAATATATTTTAATATCTGATTTTTTTTGAATAGATTAATCAAGTCTTTTGCTTTAGGACCAAGACAAGGGGAACCGGCCCATTTTCGGGGTCACCATGCATCATGGTCGTTACTGAATTTGTTTTATGGTGGAGAATTAATGCACATCTAATTCTATCATCTTTTGTAATAAAAATATCTTGATATTTTTAGTCACTCAATGATTTAATTTTATTATCATAAAAGAAAATAGCAAACAATTATATGCATAATTTTGGATTGTAGCTAGTAGTGGTAGTATAGTAGTTGGTGATCATGTAACTGTTTGTCATGATATACCTAAAACCTTCAAATAATTGATGCATTGATGGGATATTTGGAAAACCTCCATTAATTATCTAATACTGGAATAAATTAATGCAAACGTAAATAGCAAGCAACTCAAGAGAACCTCTAAAATGAAAAATATATAAATAAATAAACAAATACTTCATATATATTTATATATGGTTATACTAAATCTAATATGCATGACTATCAAATATTTTCTGGAACCAACGAGAGCTCGCAACTAGATATTACTCGATTTTGTACGAATCATAAACGATCCCCGAGTGTCAGTCAAGATTCAAAATAAGCACGGTGAGGCGGATTATTCCGATGATTTGACAAAAAATTCGGGACAATGTTGCTGTCGTCAACCCGCCGCTCGAAGTTCCCCGTGATATCGTCAGGGGCGGAACCAGGGGCGGTTAAAGGAGGCTGGAGCCACGGCTAGACTAAAAAAAAGCAGTATGATTTTTTTTTAGCCTCGGGTATTTATAAAAAACGAAAAGAAACTTTTTAGCTCCGGCTAATTTTTGCTGTTAAACATTTAAGCCCCAAGTAATTTAAACTCCTGGTTCCGCCATGGGTCCAAAAAAGGTGTGATTAGAACTGTCAACGACAATCACGGTATCGCCGAGAAATTTTCAAAATGTCGGATTGATCCGTATCGACATGATTATCCAATTGCAAGTTCTCATCTCAAGCACAGCATGCCATGATGCTCAAAACTGATAATATCGTCATCATTTCTTTTATTTCCAAAAAAAAAAAGGAAATAGCATAATATTACTTACCCTGGACAGGAGGCATATCATGGACTGCATTTGGTTCCTCCCCACAGAATCCCCAACAAAGGCCATGTACTTATCCCGTACCACATCCAAGAACTGGAAGGGGTTGAAAACCGGCAAATCACAGCCGTCCGGTTTCCACCTCCATTTCGAGAACCCTGAATCGGGTCGTCCATATTTCATGCAGTTCTGGTGCTCATGTATGGCCCAACACGTCTTATTTGTGTAATACGGAGCATCCGGATTAGGAATCCATTCCCCTGTGGAGATATCACATTTTTCTTGATCATCTGTGATTTTAATATCCTCTGCTGCCTGCTGGTACACAGAACCAATTAATCCTGCTGAGCTTTTGTAGCGGGATAGAGAAGAAGAATCCTTCAAAAATGGATCATTTAGACGGACAATGGTGATGAGGATCAATGCTATGGATATGAATATGGCGATATTTTTTATTTTATTTTGTACAGTTTGCTCCATGGTTTTGGAGCTTGAAAATGTGGGAAGAATATTTTGGGCAACAACTAGTTGGGTTTTATACCGTTATGTTGTAGCTGCAATTTTAAGGACCTTCACCTCCCACAATTCACAACTTTGGTTATTAATATTTTTAATATTAATAAAAATTGATATTTTGAAAATATACAGAGATGAATCTGTTAAAGTCTGAGGTTCCATCTCAAAACCAATTGGTAATGAGAGGAGTATTCGAGGATCTTTATATATTGATTGCAAAACTTGTATTTTTCCCGATGTGGGATTACTGCTTCAACATGCACCCTCACGCGTAGCCGGAATCAAGGTTTACAGCGTAGACTTTTTTTAACTCGGGTGACGCGGAGCTAGAACATCGTGGGCGTTGGGCTAGCACGTGAGAGAGCCTGTGGGATTACTGCTTCAATAGAATTTACAAGATCGCACGTGACTATATTTACTATGATGATTCATAAGAAATGTCTGAACAGTGTAAAAGTACAAAAAAACAAATGGGTTAGGTTGCTATATATTATCGTAATTCTTATCTTGGTTTGATTGGGCATGATCTAAAATAAGAATACTTATTCATATTCTGGTCTTAAATGGTCGGCAACAATAAGAGGGTGTTTGGTAGAGAGAAATGAGGAGAGAAATGAAAATGGAAATGGATTCTCTTGTTTGATAGGTAAGGAAAATGGAAATGGAAATGGATTTGAATTCCCGAGAATTGATCTCTTTGTATTTTTTAGAGAATTGATTTCTCTGTTTTTTTCAGAGAATTGATTTCTCTGTAAGGGCCACAACCACCGCCACCACCACCGACCACCACCGCCACCACCGACCACCGCCACCACCACCACCACCACCACCGACCACCGCCACCACCACCGCCACCACCACCACCACCACCACCGACCACCACCGCCACCACCACCGCCACCACCACCGACCACCGCTGCCACCACCACCACCACCACCGACCACCACCGATCACCACCGATCACCACCGCCGCCGCCACCACCATCGCCACCACCACCGTCACCACCACCACCACTGCCACAACCGACCACCACCACCACCACCACCGCCGCCACCATCGACCACCGCCACCGACCAAGAGAAATGATTTTCTGTTGCATTTTTCTGCTGAATTCTCTGTGCTACCAAACAGGATAGTCAATTCCTATTCTCCTGACCAATTCTCTTTCTCTGCAATCATTTTTCTGGAATCATTTCTCTGCAATTCCATTCTCTATACCAAACACACCCTAAGAGTTTTGGACACGAGAAATAATTAATTAAAATAGAAATGACACAACATGTTTCGTGAAAGAATTGTTTGGACTGTGCGGGGACACTGCAGAGTCGTTCCCACAACGGTTCTGTAAAAATAAAAGAAGAATAAGTGTGTCCAAGCCTAAGTTCGGTGTCTCATTTGTTGGAAATATCTATGCTAAATGGAGTTTGACATGTTTCTTTTGTCCCACATTAGAAGAAATAAGATACAAAAGGGAGTTTATAAGGTCTTTTATCTAGTTAGGCTCTCAAAGGCTTTAGTAGACTAGAGATGGGCCAAGCCCACACGCGCGCCGAGCCGGGCCGTGGACGCGAGACGCGAGGTTCGCGAAATTGGCGCGTTGTAGGCGCACTTTGCACTTCGCGAGGAGCTGAGAAGCCTTTAATTTTTAACGGAGTCGTTCACTGGCCTGACCGACCAATCGGATACGGATCTGGAAGGTTCCAGAACTGGGTTTTCTTGGTGGACAAGTTGGGCCTGAAAACCCTAGCCGTTTTTTTGGTGCATCCCTAGGGTTCTGCATCTATAAATACAGCTCCATAGGAGCCGTATTAATCCATCCGAAAATCTGTATCTGCTGCCTCCTCTCTCTCGTGTTCTTTATTCTTTCTTTGAGTTTTCAAGTAGTCGCCTTTGCATTTATCGATCCTTCCGTTGCTGTTGGAACAACGATAAAGATACATCAAATCCTGGGGTTCTATGCAGAAGCTTACAGCTGTTGAAGCGCGTAAAAATCTTTAAGGACATGAGTTTTCTCCGTGCGGTTTTCTTCAATTAAGAGATCCAAGAAACAGGTTGGTCTTTTACAATTTTTGTTGTGCATTCAATTCTTCCCTCAACCGGACAGTCTGCTTCTCTCCCCCTTTCTTACTATCGGATCTGATCGTGAAGGATCATCTAGATTTTGGTTGATAAACTCTGTAATATAATAATAACAAAATTATTTGAAAAGGACTATTTTATTTTTTTTATCTTCCTTATTGCTTGCTTTTAATAATTATATAATTCGGTATTAGTTTTCAATACTAATTACCAGATTATGTGTCCATCTAGTGAAATTTTCAACATTCTTAAAGGTTTTTAACATTGTTAAATTGTGCTTAAATAGTAACTGTCAAATGGACACTGAAATTTCATCTGCGAATTTTCGTTTAATGAACCAAGAGTTTGCCCGGCTTGACCGATTCGATGGACAGAACTACACCCCCTGGGCTGATAAGGTCAAGTTCATGCTTGCTGTGCTGAAATTTGGCTATGTCTTGGACCCAGAACTTGCACCAATTCCCGCTGATCCACCCCCAAGCAGAAAGGCCGTGGATCCAAAAGAGATTTCAGATCTGGAAAAGCTAAGGGCTCTGAGAGAGTCCGAGGAACCGTGTGTGTTGGCCACATCAAGAATTCCTTGTCCGATCGCTCTATGATCTCGTACGCGCTTGGCCATGCATCCACGAGAGCTTTGGAAAGCCTTGGAATTCAAGTACAAGGCACATGAGGAAGGTACTAACAAGTATCTTGTGTCCAAGTATGTAGAGTTTCAAATGGTTGATGACAAACCCATTATGGAGCAAGTGCATGAACTCCAGGTTATGGTCAACAAACTGAATTCGCTTTCCATTCCTCTGCCGGAACTCTTCCAGGTTGGTGTGATTATCACAAAACTGCCACCCTCCTGGAAAGACTTCTCTAAGAGGATGATGCACAAATCCGAGGACTACTCCTTGGACGATCTGTTGAAGCACCTCCGCATTGAGGAACAGACTCGCAACAGGGACAAGCGTGGTAAAGTTGGATCGAGTGTGCATCACGTGTCAGCTGGGGGTTCTGGAAATAAGGGCAAATCTGGGGGACAAAACCGAAAGAATTTTGGGCCCAAGAAACCTAACTTCAAAAGGCTTGGTAATAAACAACAAAAGAATCCTATCTCAAAGCCTAAGAGGTCCGGAGCATGCCACGTATGCGGAAAGACTGGCCATTATGCACGCGAGTGTAAAGATCGCAAATCTGGTCCCGTGGTACATGCTGTCGAGGATGTTACTAATATGGTAGCAAGCGTGAATCTTGGAGAGGTGTTCATGATCTCTTCTCTGACACGTGCAATAGCGAGTCGAGGGTGGTTCGTTGATACGGGAGCCACCGTGCATATCTGTGGACAATGAACTCGCTTCCGCACTTACTATCCAGCAGCTCCAGGGACGGTTGTGGTTTGTGCGGATGGCCACAAAGCTGATGTTTTAGGAAGAGGAGATGTTTTCTTGAAGTTCATAAGTGCTTGTTGGGTTACCCTTCGTGATGTTTTACATGTTCCTGCCATCTCGAAGGGATTGGTTTCTGCGGACAAGTTTAACAAAGCCAGGTTCAAGATGGAGCTCGAGAATGGCAAGATTGAGATCACTAAAAATGGACAGTATGTGGGAAAGGTGGACAACTGTAAGGGTATGTACCGTCTCTACCTTAGTGATGAGGGTAGTAAGAGTAGTTCAGATAGTGATGGTCCTAGTGTTTGTATTGTGTCTGATGTTGCCAACTTTGATGTGTTTGATGAAAATGTTGCTAATGAAATAAATTTTTCTGATTACTTTGTTTGTTCAATTTCTTTATGGCATAAACGATTAGCACACACAAATGTTAAAAATATTGAAAAGATGCAATTTAAAGGGATGGTAAAATATGACGCAAAAGATTTTGGAAAATGTGAAACGTGTGTAAAATCAAAGTTTACTAAGAAACCATTTCCATCAGTAAAGAGAAACACATCATTACTTGAGTTGATTCATAGTGATTTATGTGAATTTAATGGAATACTTACTCGAGGAGGAAAAAGGTATTTCATCACATTTTGTGATGACTTTAGTCGATATCTATATGTTTATTTGCTGGGATCAAAAGATGAAGCTTTTGATGCATTTAAACGATATAAAGCTGAAGTCGAAAATCAACTCGAAAGACACATTAAAATTCTTCGCTCAGACAGAGGCAGAGAATATTTCAACACGCAATTTGACACATTCTGCGAAGAGAATGGTATCAAACATGAACGAACCGCACCATATAGACCTCAACAGAATGGTTTGGCTGAGAGAAAGAACCAAACTTTAACTGAGATGGTAAATTGCATGTTGAACCAATCGGGTCTGCCAAACAATATGTGGGGGGAAGCACTATTGACTGCTTGCTACATTCACAATAGGATCACTAGTCGTGTGATCCCTACAAGTCCATATGAATTGTGGAAAGGAAGAAAACCAAACCTAGACTATTTGAGAGTGTGGGGGTGTGTTGCTTATTATCGGACTCCCGATCCTAAACGATCCAAATTGGGAGCACGAGCTATGAAGAGTGTGTTCATTGGATATGCTCATAATAGCAAGGCTTACCGATTATTGGATATTGAATCAGGTGTTGTTGTAGAATCCAGAGACGTGGAATTCTTCGAGGATAAGTTTTCTAGAGATGATGAAAACCCTAATCCCACAACACCTCCAAGTACTTCTAGAGAAATACACCCACCTCCGGTTGTAGAGGAACCAAGGAGAAGTACTAGAATCAGAAAAGAGAAAACCTTTGGAGAAATTTTTTTCTCTTATTTGGTTGAAGGAAATCAAAGAAAGTGACGAGAGAGGTCATTTCTGACATTAACTTGGATGATAATCCTAAGACCTTCAATGAAGCCATGTCATCAAGAGATGCTCCTCTGTGGAAGGAAGCTGTCAATGATGAAATGGATTCAATTATGGGAAATGGAACTTGGGAGTTAGTTGATCTACCCAAGGGAAAGAGACCCATAGGATCCAAATGGATTTTCAAGAGAAAGTTTCATCGAGATGGACCCATATCAGCCTATAAAGCAAGATTAGTCGCCAAGGGATACATGCAGCGAGAGGGTATCGATTATTTTGATACATATGCTCCTGTTTCTAGAATTAGTTCTATTAGAACCCTTATAGCAGTCTCAGCATTGAAAGGTCTATACATTCATCAAATGGATGTGAAGACAGCCTTTCTGAATGGATATCTCAACGAGGAGATATATTTGGAGCAACCTGAAGGTTTCGTGATACCTGGACAGGAAAACAAAGTGTGTAGACTTATTAAATCCCTGTACGGTTTGAAACAAGCTCCTAAACAGTGGCATGAGAGATTTGACACCACTATAATTGCATTCGGATTTCAACACAATAGTGCTGACAGGTGTATTTATTCTAAATACACAACCGAATACATTGTCATTATCTGTCTATATGTCGATGATATGTTGATCATTGGAACTCACCTAGAAGGTATTCTTGAGACGAAGAAATACCTATCCTCGAACTTTAAAATGAAAGATTTAGGAGAAGTCGATACCATTCTTGGTATCAAAGTGAAAAGGACAAGTAGTCAGATTTCTCTATGTCAATCTTATTACATAGAGAAAATACTGACAAAGTTTCAACACTTGAATATTAAGGAATTCAACACTCCTTTTGATTCTAGTGTAAAACTTAATGTGAACTCTGGTCGGGCAGTAGCTCAACTAGAATATGCAAGTGCAATCGGTAGCATGATGTATGCCACACCGTACTCGACGACATCGCTTTTCCGTAAGCAAATTAAGTCGATACACGTCAATCTGTACGAACCTTTGGAAGACAGTGGGCAGAGTACTAGGGTACATGAAAAGGACGAGTACTCTTGAGTTGACTTACACGTCATCTTCTGGAATACTAGAAGGTTATTCTGATGCCAGCTGGATAGATCACAAGAGTGATTCTAAATCCACAAGTGGATGGATTTATACTCTTGCTGGAGGAGCTATTTCTTGGGCGAACAAGAAACAGACATGTATAGCTCACTCAACGATGAAGGCTGAGCTTATTGCCTTAGCCGCAACAGGCAAGGAGGCAGAGTGGATCAGAGATCTACTATTGGATATCTGTCTGTGGGATACTCCTATGCCGAGTATTCCCATGTATTGTGACAGTGAGGCCACACTGTCAGCAATATACAATACTATGTATAATGGGAAGTCTAGACATATTGGTCTACGACACAATTTTGTGAGACATCTTATTGATAATGGTACCATCAAAGTTGTCTATGTCAAGACGAGTAGGAACTTGGCAGATCCGTTTACCAAACCTCTGACGAGAGATTTGGTTACATCTACCGCGAGAGTCATGGGTCTAAAACCATAATAGAATCATTAGTGATAGAAACCCAACTTGACATTAGTGCTCCTAATTCTCAAGTTTAAAGGGTAATAACGAAGTCACTAATGATAAAAGGTACTATCATATGATGATAGATCCATGTGAGGTAGGATAGTACGTTGTTGCCGAGAACAAGGTTGAGTTGAGGCTCTTAACAAATTATAGAGACATATATGCAACAAAGATGTTATAAAACTTTGCCTATATGATCTAGAGGTGGTGCCGCCTCAAATGAAGACTAGTGGTTTGTCTTCTAGAGGGTCATGAAAAGGATTTTAGCGCATGGCCAAAATTAGCGCTCAGAGAGAATGCAAAGCTGAAATGTGATGTGTGGGGGTAAACCGGAGAGGTCAAAAGATTATTGGTTTAAGCCTATAAGGATACCATTGAATCGGTCTCTTCTTGTTTATTCTCATAATGCTGGGGTTTAATCTTCGTGACACCAAAGTGACATCATTTGTCTGAGTGAAAGGAAACTTGCCAACCTTGTGGGGGCTTGTTGGAAATATCTATGCTAAATGGAGTTTGGCATGTTTCTTTTGTCCCACATTGGAAGAAAAAAGATACAAAAGGGAGTTTATAAGGCCTTTTCTCTAGTTAGGCTCTCAAAGGCCTTAGTAGACTAGAGATGGGCCAAGCCCACACGCGCGCCGAGCCGGGCCGTGGATGCGAGATGCGAGGTTCGCAAAATTGACGCGTTGTAGGCGCACTTTGCACTTCGCACGCCGCATCGATCGCGAGGAGCTGAGAAGCCTTTAATTTTTAACGGAGCTCGGGTTAAGTGGGGTCGGACTGACCCGAATCGGATACGGATCTGGAAGGTTCCAGAACTGGGTTTGCTTGGTGGACAAGTTGGGCTTGAAAACCCTAGCCGCCTATGAGAAAAAAAACCCTAGCCGTTTTTTTTGGTGCATCCCTAGGGTTCTGCATCTATAAATACAGCTTCATAGGAGCCGTATTAATCCATCCGAAAATCTGTATCTGCTGCCTCCTCTCTCTCGTGTTCTTTATTCTTTCTTTGAGTTTCCAAGTAGTTGCCTTTGCATTTATCGATCCTTCCGTTGATGTTGGAACGACGATAAAGCTGCATCAAATCCTGGTGTTCTACGCTGAAGCTTACAGCCGTTGAAGCGCGTAAAAACCTTTAAGGACATGAGTTTTCTCCGTGCGGTTTTCTTCAACTAAGAGATCCAAGAAATAGGTTGGTCTTTTATAATTTTTGTTGTGCATTCAATTCGTCCCATAACCGGACAATCTGCTTCTCTCCCCCTTTCTTACTATCGGATCTGATCGTGAAGGATCATCTCGATTTTGGTTGATAAACTCAGTAATATAATAATAACAAAATTATTTGAAATGGACTATTCTATTTTTTTTATCTTCCTTATTGCTTGCTTTTAATAATTATATAATTCGGTATTAGTTTTCAATACTAATTACTAGATTATGTGTCCATCTAGTGAAATTTTCAACATCCTTCTCCCTCCCTCCCAAATGATCAGTTTCCACTCAGCCGAGCCGACAACCACCAACGTGCTCATGGCAACCATTCATCCAGGCATCACCAACCGACACCGCGCCTGCTGCCATCAAGTGAATTCTCATTGATTCATTCTCCTATCTTACTTGTGTTGAGAAAACAGCAAAAGATAGGAATACATGGGTGAAAATATGAACAAACGGAAGATCTAATATAAAAACTAGTAAAAAAGCGAGCAACTGAGAAGAATCGAAAGAAAGCTATTCAATACGAGTGAACTGTTTATTTAAGATTCTTATTGTCCCGTACAATAGCTCATGGTATGACAATGAAACTTTCAAGATACAACGAATTTGTATTGGTTCGGAGATTCGAAACCAATCACCGTGACCAACGAGTCCTTGCCGGACAACTGAGCAACAAACTTTAATTTCTAGTATGAATATGGTGATTTTTGGACTAGGTATGCGTGTGTGTATGCTCGATTTCGTTCGTTGCAGTGTCATTTTCCTCTATGTAAGGACTGTATTTATAGGTGTAAAATCAACTCCTAGGAGAGGAGGAATCTTTGTAGGACTCGAGTTCTTGGTTTGCTTCTCAAGCAAAACAGCCATTCGGAAAGATTTTGGAGTCAAAACGAGTCCGAAAATTAATTATATCCATTGGGAATAATTAAACTCGGAGCAAAATGCCCCACCGCCATGGACAGCTGTGACGGGCAAGGGCCACGACCACGCTAGACTGAGGATCGAGACCAAGGCCTTGACCAAGCCGAAAGGATAGGCAAACATGCAGGCGCGCACGCACGTGTGGCGCCCTCCACCTTAGCACACTAAAGTGTGTACTCCTTATAAGGCACATTATGACATTAATTTAAATGGCAAATAAAACATATATATTTTTTTAAAATAAATAAGAAATGAAACTATACCTTTTTGACAGTAAATCCTCAAGAGAGTATTATATTTATATCCATTTGCCCTTATCTGAAGAGAAATCCCACACTCGAAAATGCACTTTGAAAACTTGAGATGATTGAATACAAATGTAAACAAAAATAAAATAACACTTGATGTTGTCTTTGAGCATTGGGGGTTAAGGAGCTCCATAGCAAACATCTCAAACTGGTTAAATGTCTAAGGTACACCATTACTTAGCTTACTACAAAAACACATTCACAGAACTTAAAGAGAAAACTAAAGAATCAGGCAATAAGGATTTTACCTCTGTCGGGCTGCATTGGCAGCGGGTGGCTGGACGAGCGGCGGGTGGCTGCACGAACTACAATCGCGGTGATTGGTGGCTATGACACGCTGTCGCTTAGGATTTACTTTCTATGATCTTGTTTGTTGTGTGCTGAATGAGAAAAAGAAGACGAAAATTTGTTACTTAGGCCCTGTTCTTTTAAACTTAATATCAGCACATTGCAGCTATGTTTAATTCAGTTAAGTTCAGTTCAGCAAAATTCAGTTCACTTTAGTTCAGCTTTAGAATCAATATTATTATTAATTATTATTATTATTATAATTATTTATATTATCAATAATATTATACATAATAATTATTATAATCATTTATTTTAGTATTATTATTATAATTGTTTTCGTTGATGTAATACAAATAATAAGTATTAATGTTATATATATTATTATCTGAATTTATTATTAATTATTGTTATTATTATCATCAATATTTTCCATAGTATTATATATAATTTATAGTATTATTAATAATTTTATTGTTATTATTATTGTTGTCGTGGTTTATTTTGTTGAAATATAAATAATTTTATTGTTGGTGTATATATTGTTATGTGATATAATTATTATTATTAATATTAAATTTAATATTATCAGTAATATTTGTTGACGTCTGATTTGGTCAACGTCACGTGTGCTGATCTGGACGAATGGATCGAAGCCACGTAGAAAATAATAAGAGGGACGTATAAACAGAATTAAAAATATTGGACCATTAAATGTTTATTGATGATCTTGATAAAGAGTAGAGCCGAAAATATTTTGGCCGTCCGTCTGAGTGCTTGTTAATTACAAGTCTTATCCTTTTCTCTTTTCTCTCTTTTTTATCTCTCTTTTTCTCTCTCTTATCTCTCTCTCTCTCTTTCTCTCTCTCTCTCTTTCTCTAGTTTTTTCCAAAGTCCCTTTTTTGTGCCTTCTCCTGGCACATATATAGGTGTTTCCAGCCATTCATGAGAGGACAGTAGGACGATTGGGATGAATATGCTGATGACATGTGTCGCGATGGAGGTGACTCCTTTGACACGTGTCGTCTTCTTAAGTGTGCTTTGTGTAGGGATATGACAACTCTCACTTACCGTCCTGTCTGCCTGTTCTTCGGGCTGATATTTATCTGTTATGACCGACAATGAGGTCGGTCCTTCACCTCCCGCTACTCTGTTCGGCCTTATTCGTGATTATGGTGTTTTCATATGTGTCCGCTCGGCCTTTCGGTCCGGATTAGGTCGGCTCTAAGGTCTCGCCGGTCGGCCCTTTGTGCGAACCGAGAAACGATCAAGTTTATGACCGTCAGCTCGGGATCGGCTCGGCCGTTCGGACGCCCGAGGCGCTTAGGTGGACGCCAAGGCGGATCGACTACCAACAAGGGCCCCCGAGTCCAGGGTCGTGCCGGGTTGGCCGGTGCTGGAATCGTCTCAGATTGAGGTCGGTCCGATTTGGAGGTGGATAAGATCCTTTGAAGGGTCATATCTTCGAGAGTCGCATTGATGTGACTTCGGGATCTCCAAGAGTCACAGCGAAGGGGACGCGTGGCGGGATGTAATTCGTCGCGGTGTCTCACGCGTTCTTAATTCTTGCGATGATTATGAATCGCCGCTTTAGTAATTAATGCCCCTGTTTCCTCCTATAAATATAGAGTGTATTTTTCTTCATTGCTTCCTTCGCCATTTTTACTGCAGAGAGAGATCTTTTTCCGGCAATTTTTCTTCTTTTCGGGTTTCGCAGACTTCCCCGGTAAGCTTGCTCTTCCTCCTCTTTTTTCTTATTTTACGATGTCGGAGCGGAGGAATACGGCGGAGGAGGCGGTTGTGTCCCCAGACCGTACGGGAGTGGCGGATTTGTCGATAGGTGATGCTCCCGTTGACTGGAGCGACGAGAATGGAGGCGAGGTCGCAAGGTCGCCGGATTCGGGGGATGCAATTTCTGGAGACGTGGAGGTGGCGACGTCGTTGTCAGCGAGTGGCGAGATCGGGGGCTGGGTTCGGCCTCGGCCGTCTCCTTTTGTCGAGGCGGAATGGGATTCGGCCTCGATATGCAGCATGGTCACTGATGGGCAGTTGGAGGCTTGGCGGGGGCGATTTAAGATACCCGCGGTGGTGCGGATGTTTGTTCCGAACCCAGAGGAGAGACCCCACACCCCTCCGGTTGGATGCACGGCGGTGTACTACCGCTCTCTGTTGTCTGGGCTAAGGTTCCCTCTGCCGTTGGTTCTTTCCCGGTGGTTGAGGCAGTGGGGCCTTTGCATTGCCCAAATTCATCCGAATTCTTGGGCCCGGATGGTGGGTCTTTTAATACTTTTTAGTCAGCATGGGTGGCCCGAGCCTAGTTTCGAAGAGATTAACAGTCTCTTTTTATGGAGGTCGGTCGGCCGATCTGGTTCCGGCTGGTTTTATTTGACAGCCCGGCACGCGATGTATAAGGATTTGGTGGAGGTGCCGGAGACCATACATAGCTGGAAAGACCGGTGGTTTTATGTGGGGGACCGTGGTGAGCTCGGTTGATGAGTGGGAACCCGGCGTGATGGACGCCGAGCTCCGGTCCCCAAGACTTTGTTGCCAAAATGAGTAAGTGTTGTGTTCTTCGCTGCTGTACCTTTTTTGTCTGACGCTCATAATTTGTTGTTTGTGTAGAACGTATTCCGGCTTCAGAGACCTCCTCCTTGTTCGACGACCGGGTTGAACAGCTCTTGGATCTTCCCGTTGATCGGAGGAAGTCATACCTTTTGATTACTGAGGACAATCTCTGGGCTGCGGGGCTTCGATCCACTAACCCGAACAGAATGTCTTCATCAGGTAGCCTCTTTTCCTCCTCCTTTTTTTTTTTTTTTTTTTTTTTTTTTTTGATATTTCTTCTTCATCCAGGCCCCAAGGGTAGGAGCTCGACTGGACGGAAAGAGACGCCTGCGCAGCGGGTGGCGAGGCTGGCTGCAGAGGCCGCCGAGCGTAGGGAGCGTGCGGGCAAACGGAAGAGAGTAGAGGCCGGGCCTGAGGATAACATGACCAGGGCCGAGGGTTTCCCTTTTCCCGAGATCGTCGTGCCTGCTTTGAGCCCTGCCCGGACAGGCCGGGCAAAGGGTAAGGAGCCCCTAATTGATTTGGAGGGCCACTATCTCCCGATGAATAAGGATCGGGAAGAGCCTTGTGCCCGGATGAAAGGGCGGAGACCGCGCTGGTTCCTTGACTACGTCCAGGCGGCCACTCCCACCGCCGAACTGCTCGATCGTGTTCCCCCCTCGGTGGTTGAGTCCAGCCATGTTCCCCTTTTGGGCTGGACGCCAAAGATGGAGATGGTGACCAACGATATGGATCCGGCCGAGCAGATCCATTTTGGAAATGCTATTCTGGGCCGGGCGTTGTGCACTTATGTGAAGGCCGCTGGGGAGCTGACTGCCTCAGCTGGGAAACATAAAAAGGCAGAGGCCGATCTGAAGGCCTTACAGGAGGAACACCATCTCTGCCCTTCGCTTATCAAATCTTTGGAGGAGGAGATGGCTTCTCTGAAGGGTAAGATGGAGCTTCTGGAGAGCCGGGCCTTTGAGGCCGAGATATGGAAAGGGAAGGCTGACGAGATGGCCGCGGCGGCTGGGAAGGCGCAAAAACAAAGGCTGGACATCAGGGCCGAGTACGAGGCTCACTTGCAAAGCGCTAAGGCCCAACTTGAGCAACTGACCGAGCGGGTTCGGACTTGCGAATCTGCGGGTTACGACAGGGGCCTTGCTGATGGAGCGGCTGCTTTTCAAAAGACGCCCGAGTACGAGGAGTTGATCAACCTTAACTACGTCTCCACTTGTTATGAGATGTTGGATCTCATGAAGGAAGGGAAGACCGTTGAGGAAGTCCAGGCCTACATAAAGTCCCAGGCGGCCGACCTGAAGGTTGAAGCTCTCGGGGATGATGAGTCGAAGGCCGCGGAAGCTGTCGAAGATCCGGAGGAGACCTTGTTTGGAGGAGGTGGGGGGCAGTCTTCTCAGGCGGCCGATCAGGAGGACAAGGCCGAGTAGACTTTTTGTTTTATTCCATGTATGGCCTGCGTGCCACTCTTCCTTGATTTTTGTATGGAACTTATTTCGAGTGAATACGATCTTTTTATGGCTTTTGTTGCCTTTTTGTGTTTGGGCTCTATTGGTCAGACCGCCGTTTTTTCTGCCGGATGGGCCGATCTTATAAGGTGCCGAGGCGAGCTCGGACTTTCAGTGCCGGGTGGACCGGTCTTTATAAGGTGCCGAGGCGAGCTCGGACTTTCAGTGCCGGGTGGACCGGTCTCATAAGGTGCCGAGGCGAGCTCGGACTTTTAGTGCCGGGTGGACCGGTCTTATAAGGTGCCGAGGCGAGCTCGGACTTTTAGTGCCGGGTGGACCGGTCTTATAAGGTGCCGAGGCGAGCTCGGACTTTTAGTGCCGGGTGGACCGGTCTTATAAGGTGCCGAGGCGAGCTCGGACTTTTAGTGCCGGGTGGACCGGTCTTATAAGGTGCCGAGGCGAGCTCGGACTTTAATTCACGGGTCGAACGGGCATATAAGGTGACGAGGCGAGCTCGGTCTTTCGCTGCCGGGTGGACCGGTCTTATAAGGTGCCGAGGCGAGCTCGGACTTTTAGTGCCGGGTGGACCGGTCTTATAAGGTGCCGAGGCGAGCTCGGACTTTTAGTGCCGGGTGGACCGGTCTTATAAGGTGCCGAGGCGAGCTCGGACTTTTAGTGCCGGGTGGACCGGTCTTATAAGGTGCCGAGGCGAGCTCGGACTTTTAGTGCCGGGTGGACCGGTCTTATAAGGTGCCGAGGCGAGCCCGGACTTTTAGTGCCGGGTGGACCGGTCTTATAAGGTGCCGAGGCGAGCTCGGACTTTTAGTGCCGGGTGGACCGGTCTTATAAGGTGCCGAGACGAGCTCGGACTTTTAGTGCCGGGTGGACCGGTCTTATAAGGTGCCGAGGCGAGCTCGGACTTTTAATCTTGGTGAAATCAATATCCTAATAAAGATCATAATATCACAGGATATTTACCTCTTGAAGCGTAGTGGTTGGAACTTTTGATCTCTTCCTTGAAATCTGGGGGCCGAGGCAAACTCGGTCTTATAGTGCCGGAGGAGCCGGTCATTCGAGGTGCCGAGGTGAACTCGGTCTTATAGTGCCGGAGGAGCCGGTCATTCGAGGTGCCGAGGTGAACTCGGTCTTATAGTGCCGGAGGAGCCGGTCATTCGAGGTGCCGAGGCGAACTCGGTCTTATGGTGCCGGAGGAGCCGGTCATTCGAGGTGCCGAGGTGGACTCGGTCTTATAGTGCCGGAGGAGCCGGTCATTCGAGGTGCCGAGGCGAACTCGGTCTTATGGTGCCGGAGGAGCCGGTCATTCGAGGTGCCGAGGTGGACTCGGTCTTATAGTGCCGGAGGAGCCGGTCATTCGAGGTGCCGAGGCGAACTCGGTCTTTATAGTGCATTTTATTTCCGAGGTGAACATAAAATCAAATTTTATTGACTGTACCCTAATGGCATTCAACAAATGAATTGACCCTTGGTCACTTACATATTCTAGCTAGCAACCTCCGTTCTGACGGGCTTCGTTACTGGGATTCAGGAGGTCCCGTATCGGGCCCCAGTGCTCATTTTAACAATGAGGTCATTAGCCTGGAAACTCTGATAATCCTCGGATGTTTCGTAGAATACGTTCCGCCTTTTTGGGCGACGAGGTCCAAGTTCTCGGGGTCATATTGACCTTGTTCTTTGAAACGACTTCTCCTATGGGTGTATCCCAATTTCGACCGGGGTCATCGTAGAACGCCTGGGATTCTTCTTGGGTCGGCCGTCGCGGTACGTGTTGGGATTCCGAAACTAAAACGAAATACGCAGCGGAAATAAAAACGAATTCCAAACAGGATCGATCAAGTAACGTATATACGAAAAAATAAATACGAAGATAAAGATTCATACCCTTGAAGCCTTTGAAATAAATCTTCGTAAAGTGTAGACGATGATCACGATCCCGTCCCGAACACGAAATCCCTTCGTTCCAAGCACCGAAAATTCGAAGCCTCTACTTCACACGCGTCGGAAGTTGCCCGGAAAAATCTACAACACTCCGTTCTATGAAGAACACGGCTAGGAAGTATTGTAGGAATTTTTTCTCTCTTAATTTTTCTTACTTCTTTTCACCTCAAAGATGAACAAAATGAAGAAGGAAAATTTTTCTCCTCCCTCACTTTTTCTCTCACGGCTGGCAGCACAATCTAATGAATGAGTATATGTTTTTGTAGTTATCTCTACTCATCTCTTATAATGTAATGATATATATATTATAAAGGAATAATTATTCCTTTACAACTATCATTCACAATTATGTGGGAATCTCAACTCTAAGTGAGTTCCCACAAACATGCAAGATCATGCCATGCCATGAGGAGTGGGTGGCCACAAGGAAGTTTCGTAGAAAACGAGCCGAGCCACTCGGCTCGTGTACCTGGACGTCACAAATGACTCCGTTAAATACACTCCTTTTAATCATCAATGTATTTATATTAATTAATTAATCTAATTAATTAATTATATCAAATACAAATATATATTTCTCTAAGAAATATAATTTATGAATTAAATTAATTACCCGGTAACTTAATTTAAATTCATAAGACCGATATTTGATTTATCCAATAAATCATAATTAGATATCCAATATCTAATATTAATAGAGAGATGATAAATTCACATTTATCCGTCAACGATCCTGATGCGCGACTCCGTAGGTCCGTCTCAGCCGGCATTGGGAGGAACCAATGAGTGCGGGCAGCACTTAGCCAGCCTAGCGGGCCGCACTGTAAACCCCGACTGAGAACGAATGAAGGGATCATTCCAGAACCATTATGTCGTGAATACTATATACGTATAGACCCTTCATCAGATGTCCCGGTCAAGTCTTCGGGTCACGGTAAAGTCAAACCCTCATTGACTAAACTCTATACATGTGTTAATGCAAATCAAGACCGATCGATTAATAGTGTATCTAATACGACTATATCGTAATGCTTTGGCCAAAGACTTATGATCTTATTTGCCATTAACCGTATAGGACATTCGCCGCTCACTAACAGAGATAGAATCCTTTCTTGGCGTACGAAAGATCGCTGCACCGCCCGTATAGTCCGCACTTCGAGGTCGACTCAGCAATTAAGCAAATGAGTCTAACTACTCTAATGACAAACTAAACGTCACAGGCACATCTTCTACTGAACCCTCAAGTCAAAGGTCCACGTATACTATCACAACCTTTCGATTCGTCATCGACTCTCCGAGAGTGAATACCGTGTGGTGAATCGAGTATGAGTCGTGTTCGAGTATCGGCCCCACCAATATACTTATAACTATGCTATCAAGACGTGCACACGTCCTAGCATCAGTTATACAAGTCATATTAAAACTTAATGCCCATTTTAAGTTTATTGACTTGCGAACAATTTACGTAAATAAACTTTAAACACTTCCAATACATTTTCTCTTATCCCATAACGAGAATGGAATGTTCGATTTATTTACATGGACTTCACTTCAATGTTTACCAAGTCAAGAATGCAATTGAAATACAATAAACAGTGAATGAATCGTATTGCCTTTTTATTAATTATTCCATAATTACAAGTATAATGCCCTTAATCTCTCATCCCCGAGTGGCATTCGAGGGCATATTCCTAACAATCTCCCACTTGCACTCAATGCCACACATCATGGTATCCAATACCCATGCTCTTGAGATGTCTTTCTAAGACGGCTGAGATAATGGCTTAGTCGGCGGGTCGAGACATTGTCTTCCGAGTCTACTCTTTCTAATGAAACATATCCTTTTTCCACCATCTCTCGAACGATGTGGTACTTTCTCTCTATATGCTTGGTGTTGTGGTGAGCCCTCGGCTCCTTGGCTTGGGCGGCTCCATCATTATCACAGAATAGTGATATAGGCAACTCCGCATTAGGCACCACTTGAAGTTCTTGTATAAACTTACGCATCCAAAATGCTTCTTTGCTAGCCTCTCGAGGCGACTTGATACTCGCTTGGCGGAGTGGAATCTGCGGTAGCGGTTTGCTTGGAGCTTCTCCAAGATCTTGCTCCTCCATTGAGAGTAAATAAATACCCAGATGTCGACTTAGAGTCGTCATTGTCTCCTTGAAAATCAGAATCGGTGAATCCAATCACCTTCAGTTCTCCACCACCATAAGTAAGAACTAAATCTCTAGTTCTTCTTAAGTACTTAAGAATGTTCTTTACGGCAGTCCAATGTTCCCTTCCCGGGTTTGCTTGAAATCAACTTACCATACTCACAGCGTAGGCTAAGTCTGGTCTCGTACACAACATAGCGTGCATGAGGCTACCCACTGCCGAGGCATAGGGTACCTTACTCATCTCTCTCTTGTCTTCCTCACTTTGAGGACACATTTTCGTGGTGAGATGAATTCCATGTCGCATGGGAAGGAACCCTCTCTTAGATTCATCCATCTTGAATCTTCTCAGGATTTTATCGATATAAAGTGCTTGGGAAAGTCCTATCATTCTTCGCGGTCTATCTCTGTAAAGACGGATCCCTAGAATATAGGAAGCTTCTCCCAAGTCTTTCATGGAGAACGTTTTAGAAAGCCAAGCTTTCACAGTGCTGAGCATTGCTATGTTATTTCCTATAAGTAGAATATCATCTACATATAGTACTAAGAACGCAATGTTGCTCCCACTGATCCTTTTGTAAACACACGATTCCTCCTCATTTCGTTCGAAGTCAAAGTCCTTAACTGCTTCGTCAAATCGAAGGTTCCAACTCCGAGAAGCTTGCTTCAGACCATAAATGGCTCGTTGCAGCTTACACACTTTATGAATATTAGCTTTGGACACAAAACCTTTAGGTACATTCCATATAGATTTCCTCCTCGAGGTATCCATTTAGAAAAGCTGTTTTGACATCCATTTGCCATATTTCATAATCATAATAGGCAGCAATGGCAAGCATCATGCGAATCGACTTTATCATAGCTACGGGCGAGAAGGTATCATGATAATCGATTCCTTCCCTTTGGGTATAACCCTTTGCCACAAGCCTGGCCTTATAGGCATCAACCTTTCCATCCCCATCAGTCTTTCTCTTATAGATCCATTTATTTCCAATAGTCCTCATGCCAGTTGGAAGATCTACTAGAGTCCAGACCTGATTGGTATGCATCGAGTCTATCTCAGCTTCCATTGCTTCTTTCCATTTATCAGAGTCTACATCCACTATCGCTTGGTCATAGGTGACAGGGTCGTTTTCACTGCTATCAGGTGTGTCGTGGAGACCCAGTTCCTCGACATGTGTATAGCCATACCTCTCAGGTAAGTGAGATACCCTATCAGACCTTCGAAGTGGAGGTTGTGTTACAATAGGTTCGGTTCTTGATCCCTGATCAGATGTCTCCTTAGGAGTTTCATTATGCTCTTCCAAAGAGATATTTCTACCCGAGCCACCTTCCTGGATGAATTCATCCTCAAGGAAGTGCGCTTGTAATGCCACAACGACCCTATGGTCTTCTGGCATGTAGAATAGATAACCCATCGAGTCCTCTGGGTATCCTATGAAACGTCCTTTTATGGACCTCGCTTCCAGTTTGTCCACCTTAGCCTTTTTGACATAAGTGGACATCCCTGCATCCTTATGTGATTAAGGCTTGGTTTCATACCCTTCCACATCTCATGCGGAGTGATAGGAACAGATTTGGAAGGACATCTATTTAGGATATAGGCGGTTAGTAAGGCATACCCCACGGGTAAATAGGTAAATCAGTGTAATTTAACATGGAGCGAACCATGTCCAACAAAGTCCGATTTCTCCTTTACGAAACACCATTTAACCGTGGGGTTCTGAAGGCGTGAATTGTGAAACTATTCCATGTTCCTTAAGGAACTCATCAAACTCGTGCTCATATATTCGCCACCTCGGTCCGACCAAGTGCTTTGATATGACATCCAGTTTGTTTTTCAACTAGGGCCTTAAATTCTTTGAATTTAGCAAAGGCTTGATTTATGTTTCATTAAGTACACAATCCCATACCTAGTATGATCATCCGTGAACGTTATGAAATATTGATATCCGTCTCGGGCTACTTCTAAAGCACCACAAACATCGGTATGCACCAATCCAAGTTTATCGGCGGCCCTTTCAAAAGTCCTGT
Organism: Orobanche coerulescens; assembly: GCA_033398695.1. Classification (NCBI taxonomy): domain Eukaryota; kingdom Viridiplantae; phylum Streptophyta; class Magnoliopsida; order Lamiales; family Orobanchaceae; genus Orobanche; species Orobanche coerulescens. The sequence goes on from CM065804.1 coordinate 211,682,941, forward strand.
GAAGGGGAACTTAGTCATTTTGCCTCTAAGGCAAGATTCACAAGTTGGATAGGGTTCTACACCCAATGGACTTAAAAGTCCATCTTTCTCCATTTTCCGAACCTTGGTCGACCAACATGACCAAGTCTAAGGTGCCATTTAAGAGCTTGATTAGTATCTTGCCTACCACGTTTCCTAGTTATAGTGTTCACTTCTTTGTTTTATTTTGCATGTTCGGATGATATAAACCATTCAACAATGTATTGTTCCAACCAATTTATTTCGAAAATAAATTTTACAACCGCCATTGCCAATGAAGAAACAAAATCCTTTCTGTCCAAGACGGAATGGATACAATGTTTTTATGCCCCTTGGGCAAAACAAGTACTTCATCTAATGTCAAAATAAAACCGATTCTAAACCCGGAAGGATTGATCCAATATCGGTTGCCTCGACACTTTGTCCGCTTCAACAGTGATCATTATTTCCCGACTTCAAGTTTTCTACTTCGTTCCAGATCCCGATTCATAGTACAAATGTGAGAAGTGGCACTGAATCGAGAATCCATGAAGCGAGAATATACTGAGCGGAACAATTAGTTTCAAAAACAAAAAGTTCCGTGCACGATGCGCCATTAATCTTGGGACAAGTCCTTCGCGATGGCCGACTCACCGCATTCAAGGCATTTGTCCGTAGGTTTTGGACCGCCTACCTTTTGAACCTTTCGGGCCTTGCCCTTTCCTTTTTGCACCCCTTTCTTGGGTTTGTCTTGCTCGTAGGTCTTTTTCTTCTTGTTCTTGGACCTCTTAGGCCCAGAAGAAATCACAAGAGCAACCTCTCTCGGTTTAGTCTTCATGTTAGGCTGCCGTCACCGGTTTATTCATTAGCCCGGCTAATGTGCATGTAATTTCATTACGGTTGAAATTCATTACAAGCTGCGTGAAAGAGTCGGGTAGAGATTGAAGGATGAGATCAATTTGAAGGGATAAATCCATATTAAAGTTGAGCACCTCGAGCCTCTCAATCATAGAGATCATCTGGAGGACGTGGTCTCCCACTTTCTCCCCTTCTTTCATCCTAGCACTCAACAACTGCTTTGATATCTCATATCTAGCGATCTCTTGTGCTCTCCATAAAGTTCGGTCAAGTGTGCGAGAATCGCCAGCGAAGTCATTTTCGTGCGCTCTCTGCACCTCATTAGTCATTGAGCCCATCATAAAACCACGGACTAGCACATCATCCTTGACCCATTTTTCATGGACGTCAATGTCTTCTGATTACCCTAGTCCGGTTGGAGTCGGTGGAATGTCCGCTTCCAAGACGTATCCCGAGAGACTCCATCTGAGTACAATCATCGATTCGCAACTACCAACAAAGTTAGGGCCGAGTTAGGAGATTCTTTTCAAGTAGTATTGCAAGTGGGTTTTTAGCCATTTTAGAGAGATTCAATTTCGTTTTACGCAAAGATTTAGACAAGATTAAATTAGTGACTTGTTTAATTATGACCGAGTATAGAACTTAAGGGCTTGTATAATTCTTGTCTCGGCTCCCACTAATTTTATCGGAATTATACACTCCCATGTTATAATCCGAAATCATGGTTAGATCGACTTCATAGTGGTGATCAAGTTCTTTATAAATTTTATGAGACGCAACCTATCGGGTTTCTTACCAATTAATTTACGTAAAGTGGTGTCTAACACCAACCCGTCTAACGAATGATTTGATCTTCTTTTACCCTAGTCTTCATGCCCTCAACCTATCGGGTTTCTTGGCAATCCAGGACTATCTAAGTTGTTGACCATCAACGTCTATCGGTTTGACTATTGAATCTCACCGGCAACCTATCGGGTTTCTAGGGGCGAAATTTATCACCAAGAAGGCATCTAATGCACTCAAGAATTTTTCAACCTCTACCAAATGTACTACCCGATAACTCGGAAGCATAGCACACCAAATCGGGTATCAATTTTCTACGAGTTTGATGGAGGGTAGGAAACCTCGTAACCTTTTTCAAACTTAGTCCTGCTTGTAGTCGGAGAATTTCGCGATTAATGTTACACTTTGCACATTAATTCATTTATACGCGCGTTTGTATGTTTGTCAATCATTCAAAATGAAAATGTAAAACAAGAACCTAGTTACTACCAACATATAGCTCATGGACCTAATTCCTAAATCTTGGGCCAAGCGAATGACCCAATAAAAAAAAATCTTCGATTCTTCGTCTTCTCGGTCGGTTGTCTTCGGTCTTCTTCATACCCAAAATAATAATTACATCATTGAAAAATTGCATCCTATACAAGTTTTTCTAGTAAATATAAATAGGCTCAAAACGGCCTTTACAACCCAATCGAATCGAACAAATCAAAAACTAAGTCCACGAGTTTTATCACCATCACATAAGGATTCCATACAACATGTAATGGCAACGAAATTAAACAATTAATTTTAATATAAATTAATCTAATTAATCTATAAAATTAATCTATTCAATTTCTACTATATTAATCCAATTAATATAAAGTGGCATTAAAATTAAATAATATATTAATCCAATCAATATAAAATTAATCTATTCAATTTTAATGGTATTAATTAAATTAATACTAATAATCATCATTTTAATTGCTCAAGTAATCCGCCAAAAATAATATTCTCGTTTAATTTATTTCCCTTAACTCAAAAATATTCCAAATATTAATTTAGTCAAATTAAAATCCAATTAAAAATTCGGGAAATAATTAAAACGAAATATAAACTTAAAACGAGTCCCGACAATCGGTTTAGGCCCACCACGGCCCGATTCAAAATCGGGCCAAAACCCGAGGGTCGCTGGCCGAGCCATCGCCGGCAGATCGGGCCGATCATGCTCGGCCCTGGCCGAGCACTCTCGCCTCTGGCCGAGTCATGGCCGAGACGCTCGGCACTGGGCAGGCGGCAAAGGTCGCCGGCACCACCGCCAGCCCCGTTTCTTCTTTTTTCGGCCCGTTTCCAAAAACGTGATGCTACAACGAACAATTTAAAATCTAAAATTATTCCAAATATGATTCTAAATCATAATCATCATCCAAAAGCATTCAAAATGCACAAATAATCGTATATACGATATCATTGACCTCGCTCCGATACCACTGTTGGGATTCCGAAACTAAAACGAAATACGCAATGAAATAAAAACGAATTCCAAACAGGATCGATCAAGTAACGTATATACGAAAAAATAAATACGAAGATAAAGATTCATACCCTTGAAGCCTTTGAAATAAATCTTCGTAAAGTGTAGACGATGATCACGATCCCGTCCCGAACACGAAATCCCTTCGTTCCAAGCACCGAAAATTCGAAGCCTCTACTTCACACGCGTCGGAAGTTGCCCGGAAAAATCTACAACACTCCGTTCTATGAAGAACACGGCTAGGAAGTATTGTAGGAATTTTTTCTCTCTTAATTTTTCTTACTTCTTTTCACCTCAAAGATGAACAAAATGAAGAAGGAAAATTTTTCTCCTCCCTCACTTTTTCTCTCACGGCTGGCAGCACAATCTAATGAATGAGTATATGTTTTTGTAGTTATCTCTACTCATCTCTTATAATGTAATGATATATATATTATAAAGGAATAATTATTCCTTTACAACTATCATTCACAATTATGTGGGAATCTCAACTCTAAGTGAGTTCCCACAAACATGCAAGATCATGCCATGCCATGAGGAGTGGGTGGCCACAAGGAAGTTTCCTAGAAAACGAGCCGAGCCACTCGGCTCGTGTACCGGACGTTCGTCAAATGACTCCGTTAAATACACTCCTTTTAATCATCAATGTATTTATATTAATTAATTAATCTAATTAATTAATTATATCAAATACAAATATATATTTCTCTAAGAAATATAATTTATGAATTAAATTAATTACCCGGTAACTTAATTTAAATTCATAAGACCGATATTTGATTTATCCAATAAATCATAATTAGATATCCAATATCTAATATTAATAGAGAGATGATAAATTCACATTTATCCGTCAACGATCCTGATGCGCGACTCCGTAGGTCCGTCTCAGCCGGCATTGGGAGGAACCAATGAGTGCGGGCGGACTTAGCCACCTAGCGGGCCGCACTGTAAACCCCGATCGAGAACGAATGAAGGGATCATTCCAGAACCATTATGTCGTGAATACTATATACGTATAGACCCTTCATCGATGTCCCGGTCAAGTCTTCGGGTCACGGTAAAGTCAAACCTCATCGTTGACTAAACTCTATACATGTGTTAATGCAAATCAAGACCGACCGATTAATAGTGTATCTAATACGACTATATCGTAATGCTTTGCCAAAGACTTATGATCTTATTTGCCATTAACCGTATAGACATTCGCCGCTCACTAACAGGAGATAGAATCCTTTCTTGGCGTACGGTAAAGATCGCTACTCGCCCGTATAGTCCGCACTTCGAGGTCGACTCAAAGAATTAAGCAAATGAGTCTAACTACTCTAATGACAAACTAAACGTCACAGCACATCTTCTACCGAACCCTCAAGTCAAAGGTCCACGTATACTATCACAACCTTTCGATTCGTCATCGACTCTCCGAGAGTGAATACCGTAGATCGAATCGAGTATGAGTCGTGTTCGAGTATACTGGCCCCACCAATATACTTATAACTATGCTATCAAGACGTGCACACGTCCTAGCATCAGTTATACAAGTCATATTAAAACTTAATGCCCATTTTAAGTTTATTGACTTGCGAACAATTTACGTAAATAAACTTTAAACACTTCCAATACATTTTCTCTTATCCCATAACGAGAATGGAATGTTCGATTTATTTACATGGACTTCACTTCAATGTTTACCAAGTCAAGAATGCAATTGAAATACAATAAACAGTGAATGAATCGTATTGCCTTTTTATTAATTATTCCATAATTACAAGTATAATGCCCTTACTCTCTCATCCCCTGAGTGGCATTCGAGGGCATATTCCTAACAGTACGGTCAGTGACTCGGTCGGTCGGGCCCCTCTTTTCTTACAGATTACTCCTCGGCTCATTTTAGTTTCACCGGGATTTTCCACTTTTCACGGCTTTTTCATCACTTGGAGTTTTGAGTCTCGCCGGTGGTCTCCTAACGATCGCTGGTCGGGTGATTATGGGGAAACCTCCTTTATGGATTACTTTTGCTTTGACTTCCAATTCCCTGGTAAGGGCCGCCACGGCTCTTCTAACACATGGCTCAATACTTGGAGATGCCTTCAGAGCGGTCCATTACCGTTCGGATTACTGTGACCTCGCGGGTGGATGGGAATTCAAGGAGTTTTCAGATGTTGCAGTGTATGTTGACTGCAACTTTAATTTGAAGGACACGAGGGCTCTTTGAGACCTTCCCTGGAATTTTGAGCGACGCTCAATATCCTTCAAATTATGACCTCTCAGGGGTCAGCCGAGTCGAGTAGGAGCCCGTGGTCACAATGGCTCCTGTGCTTTCAACTTCATATTACGATGATTCCTATGCTTTCGACTCGTAGTTACGATGATTCCTATGCTTTCATCTTACCCTCCCTTGGTGGGCGTGGTTATTTCCGGATGAACACAAGGTGTGTCAAAATGCTCCGCCATCAGACTGTCTTTCAAAAAATCTGCGTGCTGATTGCAGTTTGGCGCGAAGCCGTGTTCGTCCTGTGCACACTAAGAACAGTCCGATACGTCCATGCATGATAGAGAACTTCTTAGCGTGTATACCTCATAACGGTGTCCTCCATCGCATAACGGGCCCTCTGGACGGGCCTGATGGTAATTCGTCACTTGTGGTTAGAGATGGAGAATCCTATACTTAACAAGAAATCTTTTAAAGAAAAGCATAGGATTGACTTGCAATATGAACGAGAAAAGCGTAGGTTGTGGCGATTAACCACAAGGTCGCTTGCAATATGAACGAGAAAAGCATAGGTTGCGCGGACCCCTCCTTCTAGCGCCAATCTGTTGACGTCTGATTTGGTCAACGTCACGTGTGCTGATCTGGACGAATGGATCGAAGCCACGTAGAAAATAATAAGAGGGACGTATAAACAGAATTAAAAATATTGGACCATTAAATGTTTATTGATGATCTTGATAAAGAGTAGAGCCGGGCCGAAAATATTTTGGCCCGTCCGTACAGCGGGTGCTTGTTAATTACAAGTCTTATCCTTTTCTCTTTTCTCTCTTTTTTATCTCTCTTTTTCTCTCTCTTATCTCTCTCTCTCTCTTTCTCTCTCTCTCTCTTTCTCTAGTTTTTTCCAAAGTCCCTTTTTTGTGCCTTCTCCTGGCACATATATAGGTGTTTCCAGCCATTCATGAGAGGACAGTAGGACGATTGGGATGAATATGCTGATGACATGTGTCGCGATGGAGGTGACTCCTTTGACACGTGTCGTCTTCTTAAGTGTGCTTTGTGTAGGGATATGACAACTCTCACTTACCGTCCTGTCTGCCTGTTCTTCGGGCTTTCGATATTTATCTGTTATGACCGACAATGAGGTCGGTCCTTCAGCCTCCTGCTACTCTGTTCGGCCTTATTCGTGATTATGGTGTTTTCATATAGGGTCTGCTCGGCCTTTCTGGTCCGGATTCCGGGTCGGCTCTAAGGTCTCTGCCCGGTCCGGCCCTTTGTGCGAACCCGAGAAACGATCAAGTTTATGACCGGTCTGGCTCCGGGATCGGCTCGGCCGTTCGGACGCCCGAGGCGCTTAGGTGGACGCCAAGGCGGATCGACTACCAACAATATTATATATTATTATTGTTACTATTATTATTACTATTATTGCCGTTGTTGTAATATATATTATTGTTGTTGTTATATATATTGTTACCTAATATTACAAATTATTATTATTCAATAACTTCAGGTCGTTTCAGTTCAGCACAATTCATTTCAGTCGATCTCGGCAAAATTTAGATCAGTTCAGTTCACTTCAGTTAAATTCAGCTCAGAAGATCATAGCTAATGGCCCAAATATGTACATATTTAATTTTTAATATCTAATTTATACTTACATAAATATTATCTTTATATTTGTTTATTTTTTTATTAAACTCAACACTTCCAAATAAATATATAAAGTATCTAAGCAATACGGATTTAGAGTACCACGTTAATTCTCTCTCCTACATGAATTTTTATTTTTTTTATTCTTATTTATCTAAAAGTCTTGATCTCACATCAAAATATAGGTATATAAATTGTAAAAGGTTTTTGAAGATTGTATAATTTCAAACTATACTAGGAATTTAATTTTTAACTTTTTACCTTTTATAATATTTATTTTTAACCTTTACTTTACAATGTTTAAGTTTTCATTGAAATGGATTAACCAATTACTATAACAACTTATGTTTGTTTATGTAAATTGTATAAATTTAAATATGTTGAGTAATTAACGGATATTATATAAGAGTCTGGTATATAAACGAGTAATAAAGTCAGTTTTAATCAAATTTGTGATAAATAAGTGTATATATATTTTAAACGGGTTTGAGTGGATGGACCATACTCTCGTTGTTTCATGTGTTACTATACGAGTTTTGAACTGGAATAATTAGTAAAATTATCTTTCAATCGAGTTTAGGACGAGTACAAGTAGGGCTGACAATTTTCGGCACGACACAAAAACACGACACAGACCGATATAAAATTAATGGGTTAGTGTCAAGTCTTATTGGGTTCGGGTTCTTATCAGGTTGACCCGGTAAGGACACGATAATTTTGGGTCGGGTTCGAGTTGGGTTCGGGTCGGGTTCAGGTAACCTATTATAATTTATTTTTTAATAAATATTTATTAGAAAAATAAATATATAATAAATATTTAATAAATAATTTTTAATAATTTATTTCTTTTAGATTTTTAGTTAAGATTTATAATTCTTATTGTTTTTATCATTTTTTTTGTTAGTATTTATAGGTTATCAGGTTGTTATCGTGTTGAAATAGGTTTTTAACGTGTTGTGTCGTTATCGTGTTGCTATCGTGTTGGGTCAATACGAATACAATCGTGTTTTTATCGTGTTCGTGTCGTGTCCGGGTCGTGTTCGGGTTTGACCTTATCAGGTCGGGTTCGTGTTCGGGTTTAGAGAATCCTTATCAGATTGTGTTCGGGTTTGACCTTAACAGGTCGGGTTGTTATCAGGTCAACCCGATAACGACCCGACCCGCACGATTTGCCACCCCTAAGTACAAATACATAAATTCTAAATTACCTCTAGATTTTTACTTATTAATTCGTTGAGTTTCAACGGGCTATACACTAATTATTTATTAATAACACTTAAAACATTATAGTCTTATAAAAAAATAGTACGTACAAAATTCTCTCATGTTCTTTCGGAAAGTGAAAGTGATGTGTGCATGAGGAACACTAATCCGTTATCTGCAAAGATTCATCGAGTATCCCCTTTTGAAGGATTATATATGTGCCATGTGAAATGGTACAATCGATTATCTGATTTGATTATTATGTTAGATTTTTTAATGATGATTATTATTATATTAGTTTGTTTGTTTGTAAGTAATTCATAAATCATTAATACGTAATAATTACTTAATATTGTAAAATGATCAATAAAAATGTTAACAGGAATACATGATTCATTATTTGATATTTTCAGAGTACAGATTTATATGATAAGTCTATTAAATAATTAACGCAATAGTAAAAAAATTATTATTATTTTCATAATTATTAAATTACATAATTAATTTGTTCACATAAATAAATATTAATATTCCAAAGTTGCGTGAAATAAAGAATCTACTTTACTATTAAAAGAGAGTTATACATGTGTCTTTATGTGGATTTTATTGATTAATTATTTTTTTTTTCTTATAAAAATACACTAACTCCTACATATTTGAATGAGAGTTAATGGGAACCATTTTTTCTTTTTATTTTTCTTTCAATGTTTAGATGTTAATAGTTTTATCGTCTCAACTCTATTTTTTATTACTAATATTTTAAATTAATCTTCTTTTTACGATATTTGATTTAACATTCATTAGGCATATATATAATTAAAATATTTCTTTTTGAATATAAGTTGTTTTTGAATAATTATTACTACATTATATCTTGATTTTAAATTATTTGTATATAAAATACAAAAATCAAATAATTTTCAAATAATTTCTTTGAAGTGAATCTATCTTTTTACAAGATCAATACTTTTACTTCAGTTTCCACCTTCTTATAATAATTTTAGATTATTGAGTTATTTTAATTTAAAAATATTTGGAAAAAGAATTATAAACATGTTAGACTTAAAATTCCGAGTAGAAAGATATATTATTAGTTAAAATAATTTTTTGATTGATTCTTCTTTCTGTGAAAAGAAATATTATATAAATAACTATAATAAGTTGATTATATTTTTATTTAAATACGTCACAATAATATACTTTATCACCATATACCTAATGAATTAAGGGATCTCTCTTTTTAGTACAAAATCATAAAACTAATAAGTTACATATCTCATTCATAAAACTATAAGTTTTTTATACCAAAATATGTTAAAAGACTTTATTACCCTTACAGTCTACCACTAAAAGATAAAAACATAAAAAAATAGAAAATTATTAAAAACAAAGAACAATAGTCTAAACGGTCCCACAATTCAATATTTCTTTCTGCAAAAAAAAACTCTCCGCTGTATCTCTCTACAAAAAAACTCTCCCATCGTGAAACCCTTTCGCCGGCCAGAAAATGTCGAACTCCGACTACCACAGAGAATCTGAAGACGTCAGAAGTTCCTCACACGCTAGTGACACTCCATCTGAAGAGGAATTCGTCAATGAGCCGCTGGTTAGTGTATTTTCATTCACACACAATCGTGCCACGACTGTTGTTCATCGTCTCACGATGGCGCTGAAGAAGATGACACCATCGTGTGCACGATGGTCTTTCGTGGGCACGATGGTTTACACACGACGATCGTCGATCGTGTGTGCCGTCGTGGGCAAGAAGATCAAAGGCTTCTGCCTTGCACACGATGGCATGCACACGATCAATGCCCGTCGTGTGCACCATCGTGTTGCACACGATGGTTTGCACACGACGGGCATCGATCGTGTGCATGCCATCGTGTGCAATGCAAATTTTTTTTTCGTTCTCTTAAGCATTCTATCATATTCTTATGATTTGTATGTCTATATTGCAGACCAGTTGCGTATGGAAGAGACCTACATTGCGCTTTGTTACACGTCATGTGAATCTTTACATACGAGAGGCGGTATTTAAAGAGATCATTGAGACACTAAGAAGTATGGGCCGCAATTCCGCAGTTGGTGATCGAGCTATCGAGAGCTTGACCGAGGGGGTCCTGGGGCGTTTGATTAAAGTTAGGAGAAATGGGAGTTCAAATACTGCCCTACATCACTTGATTGCCTGTCAATTTGAGGGTGATCAAATCCCCCCGGATGAGTCGTGGTTCCAAGTTTGCGGGAGGACCATTCGTTTTACGGCCCGTGATTTTGCCATGATCACTGGACTGCATTTTGGAAACTCTACCTTCCATCCACAGGACGACCATCTCCTTCGGTCTGACGGTATTTTCCACAGAATACTCCACGGCAAAAATATTAAGGTTAGTGTTCTGCGGAAGAGGTTCAATGCTCGAGATTTTGATAGAGACATAAGAGATTATGTGAATGTTGCCAATTTGCTTATATACTACTACTTTATCCTATGCCGTGACGACATGATGGTCGAGACATGGGCATGGGCATTAGTTGAGGATTTCGAGTAGTGAGATATGTTTTCTTGGGGTTCTTATGCCTTTAGGGTTTTATCTTACTACATAGGCAACGTTGCCATGAAGGAGGGACAAGAGCATAAGGACTATCACTTCTATGGTCCTGTTTGGGCTTTACAGATATGGTCGTATGAGATGATTCCTTCATTGAGAGCATTGTGTGGTATTCGAGATAAATCTGTCCAAGTCCCCCGGTGTTTGATGTGGACTACGAGGAAGATGTTCTGTGATTTCACTCATTTCTTCGACGATAAGGTACATAAATTTGTAAACGTATTTTCTCCTGACTTCACTCATCTCTTCAACATTATGTGATTGGCATCTAATGGTATGCTTTAATGACTACTTTTACAGCACAAAGTACTTCCCTCTTTACCGCATCTGGAGGAGGATGAGGCTGAGTACTACTACCTGAGTTTTGAGAATGGCTCGCCATATGACGTTAAGTTCATTAAGCCTATAAGAATAGCTGTGAAGAACAAGGAGGATGAGCCTACGCCGATCCCGAGAAAGAAAGTTATGGATAGGTTGAAGAAGGATGCTGGGAAATTGATTACATATGAGTCGGCACATAAAGTGTCGAAGCGACGCCGGCAGAATACCCCACCAGTAGATGGTGCAGAGACATCGACCGGTAGAGGCAGCCAAAGAGGGGATGTTGTGTCCACGGACTTCCTTGTCCGGACCACACCCAGGACGCGAGCAGGGATGAGTACTTCGATCGCAGTTTGAAGGTGATCTTGTACGACGAGTCTGAGATAGGATTTATTGCTCGAGTTTCTCACCGGTTGCTTTCTGGGATCGTGGATTTCTTCGGACCTACGCATAGACATTCTAGGAGCCCGGTGCACTACTCAGCTGGGAGCCATGATAGGTTTCCCGATAGGCCTCGTCATTCTGCATCTGTTAGCAGCGCCCAGCGGAGGATTCCTGACCCTCCATGTCACTCAGTCTCTGGTGCAGCCCACAGTCACCATTCTCGGCCACACTTAGTCATCATTCTCACACTTAATCACCATTCTCAGCGTCAGCCTACTCACCATTCTGAAGTCCAGCACAGTCACCATTCTGAGATCCAGCACAGTCATCATTCTCAGATTCATCATTCTTTTGAGCGGACTGAGCAGCCCCTTGATTATGAGCATCAATATCAGCCATTTGACGCGCCGTTTTAGCAGTATGGGACGATGTTCGACTGGTTTCAGGACGAGCATCATTATAGTGCGATGTTTCAATGTGAAGGTTTCAGACCGAGCAGCCAGTTTTTGAGATCGAGCAGTCGATTGTACAGCTCTTTGATCGTTATAGTTGTGAGAGGGATGCTGAGGGTGATGAAGATGGTGAGAGTGCCGGGATGCAGCAGTTGGGTGAGCGTAGTCTTCCACCGCGAGTGAGTCGACCATCTGATACTCTTCGGGAGCCTTTTGTGGTGGCGCCTCCAATAGATAGCGAGGCTCTAAAGAAGTTGTACCTACACTTTAGGAGGGAGCAGCCACATGATGCTATTGTCCGGTGTTTGGAGACTGGGCATGCTCTCACCCAGGCGTTATTTGACCAGATAGAGTCTAGCCGTGAAGACTTTGATGCCGAGGTGATAAATTGTTATGTGCTTGCGACTCGAGCGAGGCTTCGAAGGGGAGTCCGTAGTGTTGGTGTCGGTAGAGTTGGCACTGTACTTGCCAGCTTCCAATTTTATGTAAGTTCTATAACTTACTCGCTTGTATATCATTGGTGTGATGTGGATTTTTTTTTTATTTTGTGGTTTGGCTTTTTGTAGTTAGTTATGGCCAACGAGTTTGCAAGACTCCATCCGGATGATCTACTTGGTATCAAGGTGACAGGGAAGCCAGTTTACAGGGATTGGAAAATTCTTAAATGCATCGACGACTACATGACAGGTCTTGATACACCACATGCGGTTCCATGGTCAAATTGCAACGAAGTAAGTTTGAAATTTATATTTATAAGTGATTCACTATGTTTGATGTGATGATTTTTTATGATTATATATTTTGTTTTAACAGATCATTGCCATTTGTTGACTCGACCAAAGCCACTGGGTGACTATCAAGATTGACATCATAACATGGACCGTGGAGTTGTACGATTCCTTGTCACACCAACACCAAGATGATCGATACCGATTCAACCAACTGGGACCGATTACTCGTCTGATGCCTTGTGTGCTAGATCAATCCGGGTACTGGATGAACAACCAATCGAAGAAGAAGTATGACACGGAGATGAGTTTCAAAATTATGCCACGAGAGCTACAGTTCATACAAAACGACAATCACAGTTGTGGCCCCTTTGCGTGCATGTACTTGGATCGACTCGTCTCTGCAAACCCAGCAGGAAGCCACCAAATCAAGGAACTTAATGAGAAATATATTAAGAAATATCGATATGATTTAGCTGCTAAAATCTTTTTGTTGTCGTTAGACATGTAAAATGGTTTATGGTGTGTTGTGTTGTGGCAAGATTAATGTGTCATGTTGTTAAAATATTTATGCTGTCGTTAGACTGTTTTGGCAAGATCAATGTGTTGTGTTGTTAAAAATTTATGTTGTCGTTAGACAGTTTTGGCTCTGTGTTGCACACGATGGCTGCACACGATCGTGGCCATCGTGGGATACGATCGTGTGCAACCTGCCCATGGTCATGGGTTGCTGCTGTCGTGTGCCCACGATGGCTGCCATGACCGTGTGCACACGACCGTGTGTCCCATCGTGGGCACGGCCGTGTGCACCATCGTGTGCACATGAACTTTTGGTATTTTCGCCAATTTGATTTATTGTGTTATCTAGAAGGATGTTTTGTATTCTAAAATTGCTTGTTCAAACATTAGTTACTATATAACTTCTTAGACAAACTCGTATTTGTCATTTCGTGTAATTCATTAGTATATGAGATATTTCATACAGATGATAAACTTATCCTTGCGAACTAATACATTGAGAACATATAGACTAACCATGATATGCAATATATTATGTTAATTCAATCAATAACTTTTGAAATAAGTGTATTGTGAACAAATACTTGTTAATATATAAGTAACAACATCTAAATTGACGAGTAATTTGAGAAATTGGTGAAAATTGTTGATGTTCTTGTGCACACGACCGTGTGTCCAATCGTGGGCACGGCCGTGTGCACCATCGTTTGCACACGTGGATACAGTGCTAATTTGACACCGTAGACACCGTGACACCTGGTTGCCAACGTGGCACACGATCGGAGCACACGATCGTGTGTACTACAAAGGGCAGCATCAAATTATTTTATTATAAAATCCCATCGTGGGTCCCCCCTTTTTCAATATAAGCCCATCTTCCTGGACCGAGAGTGAAATACCTGAACCGTAGTCCCCCCTTTTCACTATAAACTCTAATCAATTAAAATCAGTTAAAATCCATTAAAATCAAATACGCGAAATGAGCGGTCGAGTTCGAGAAAGCAATTTAGGAGGAATCGAAACACCTCCACCAAAAAGAAGGAGGATACCTCCTCCCAACCCACCATACAGAACTAGGCCGAGAGGAAGATACTCAATGCTCAGAGTAAGTTTTTTGATTTTGTTGTATGTGTAATGTGTACTGCGAATTAATGTGTTTCATGAAAGAGGGCCTATTTAAAAACACTGCGAGCACTCCAGTCATACTAGATGGTGATGATGATGATGATTTAGAGATTTATGAGAAGACAAGTAAATAAGTTATTTTAGAAGAAGAATTTCATGGAGATGATGATACAAGACTAAAGAAACAACAGTAGATGGGGGAAAAGGGATCCAAGTGATTGTGGTTTTTAAGTTATTATAGATATTTTGGTGTGATGGTGATGAACTTTTATTTTGTAAAGTTATATGCTTTTGGTGTAAACTATTTCTCTTTAAAGTGAGCTACTTTGTTATGGTTAATGTTTGCCTCCATAATCACCTTTATTTGCTTTACATCACTGAACACTTAAATTTCAATTCAAAGATAAAGAAAATAGATACAAAATTATGCATTTCAACTAATAATCAGAATACTGAATCAATACATGGTCATCATTACGACAAACGACAAAATATAAAAATACATAAGCAATTTAAGTTTCATGGTATGGACATCCTCTTATGTCATGGTCATCATTACGACAAATGCTACACCTCTTCTTCTACCGGCGCCTTTGCCTCGTTTGTTCATTCATTCCTTGAGTTTCTTCAGGGATATTCAAATCCACACCACCTATGGGAATGAATGTTTTGCAAGATTTTCTATTGTGGCCGGTTCCTTTACACCTACCGCACACCTGAGGCCGTCCACCTGTGGGCAAATTTTCAACAGCGGACCGTGCACGACTCATCCTTGGTCGGCCGGCTTGTCGTACCCCCTCTGGAGGTACGCAACCGATGGATGAGATCTCCGGTGGGACATTCCACTCATCAGGATGTGTGATAGGATTAATATGCTCCTTATAAGTCTCTCTAAGGCCTTGTTGCTTGAAATAACGACTAACAAAATCATATACAGACAAACTATTGCCGGCGTGCCTGTTACAATAAGCAAATATGTCAAGAATGTGGTGTAAGATAATGTAGTTTTGATACTGATGAGGTGTAGGATAAATCTAGACCAGCCCTGTGTTGCACACGATGGTAGCATACGATCGTGCCCATCGTGGGTTACGATCGTGTGCATCTTGTCCACGGTCATGGGCTGCTGCTGTCGTGTGCATCCTGCCATGACCATGGGCACACGATGGCTAGTCCCATCGTGGGCACGACCATGTGCCCCGACAGCACTCAGCAGCTGTAGGATATAGGGCCCAGCAGCACCCGCAAGCTGTATGATACAGTGCCCGCAAGCTGTAGGATATAGCGCCCGCAAGCTGTAGGATACTGTATTTTTGATACTGATGAGGTGTAGGATAAATCTAGACCATCCATGTGTTGCACACGATGGCAGCACACGATTGTGCCCATCGTGGGTTACGATCGTGTGCATCTTGCCCACGGTCATGGGCTGCTGCTGTCATGTGCATCCTGCCATGACCGTGGGCACACAATGGCTAGTCCCATCGTGGGCACGACCGTGTGCCCCGATAGCACTCAGCAGCTTTAGGATACAGGGCCCGGCAGCACCCGCAAGTTGTAGGATACAGCGCCCATTAAATGGTGTGCACATTAGAGCAAAACAATTACCTTATAGCGGCAACAGCATGTAACACCCCAAACTAGGCGGATATTACAGTGCCGTGAATCCCCGACTGGGACCCACCAGGCGAATGAAAATGATGAATTAAATAATATAATTGTAGTACCGAACTACATTATATTACCAATTACTCCGATGAGGAGTTTAAGTACAACACACCAGGATAATACCGAATACTAGTATATTTTATATGGAGATAAAATACACCACCCTGAATAAATAAACATCTCAAACGGAATTTTGCAGCGGAAAATACATATGACGGAATAACTGAAATGACTAAAAATGACTGAACAAACGGAATGACTGGGGCCCCCTACTAATATCACTGGGACTCGTCGCCGTCAACATGCTCTTCCCGTGCCTTTGCCTTGCCGTGACCTGAAAACAAAATCCCCCAACGGCCGCCATACGTAACAACAATCCTCAAGAGTTGAAATTACACAATCATGAATTAATCAAGTTATGAAATATTCTTGATTATGAATTACGCAAGAGGAGTATCATAGTACGCCCGTAATGTTCGTGCAAGTGTACAAGACGAATGACCGACACACCCGTCCTTGTACCTAATTAGTCTCACGGAGGTAAGCGTTACCGTGTGCACGGTCCGATGTATCGGTGAACCCAATACATGACCATCGTGTGCCCGACTAAAAATTCCACACACCACACCCGCCACGCAATATGAACCCTAAGGTCACATGAACGAGAATGACCATGATGAATATCAATGAATAATAATTAGACAAGGCCAAGATGACTCACCGATATGAAAGTAATAGTGACGTGATTGATAACCCAATGAAATGATTTGGAACCGTCGTTCCTCGTGAATGAAATGATTATTCGACAATTACAAGTCTCAAAATGATTATTATTATGATGAATGAATTATGATTATGAGCAATCAACAACAAAAGGAATGAGTATCCTTTTAACCGAGTAAGATTTAACTTACACAATACCGATGAAGAATGTCCGTCCACGAACAACGTCCTAACCAAGATACCGGTCGCTCGAACAACCTTGAATAACAATAATTACCAACAATCGATCAATACACGTATCAAACAACAAAACACGACTAACCCAAAGGTCGAAACAACGATAATCAAACTCATAGGGCATTCCAACGAGTACATAACCAACCACACAACTTCGGAAATATCCAATCCCGAATATGTCGAAACCAACACCAAATTGAGTATTTCGAACTAACAAAACACTTCAATGATATCAATAATCCATTAGGAATCCATAATTCATGATTACAACAACATCAATCGGAAAATCCCCAATTAACCGAAGTCAACCCTAAGGGTTCTTGAAGTAATTCCGAAAATAACCATTAAATCCATAGGAATATATTTATCCAAGGTAGATAATCCATATCTAACATATTCCAATGATAATCCAAGCTTACACGAAGAAATCGGAAGGAAAACCCAAAAATCCGAAATTCTAGATCCAAGAAATTAATACCTTTGATTCGATGTTTTGGAGATGATGAAGTGATGATTAATCCAACTCAAAGACTTGAAGATGATGATTGATGATTACACCTTGAAGAATACTCTCCAAATCGCCCAAATCGCAAAGAACCGACGAGAGAATGAGAAATAGATGACAAATGACGAAGTCTGACTAAACTGTCCAATTTATAACCAGTCCAGGTTAGCGTGCGCTAGCCCTTATGCATAGCGTGCGCTAACGGGTAATTTGGGTAGTCCAGTACCCACTGTCCGAACACGGTAGCGCGCGCTACGTACCTTTTTGTAGCGTGCGCTACGGCCATACTACTAGCGCGCGCTAAAACCCATTGTTAGCGTGCGCTAACGAAATATTTGATGCCCAGTACTGGAGTCCAGAAAACTGTCTGTTCTCTGATCTGACCTCGATAGCGTGCGCTACAACCATTATTTAGCGTGCGCTATACAATCGGTTGCGTACGCTAAAAACAACACATAGCGTGCGCTATGAATTAATCCAATGCAGTCCAGTAGCCACTGGACTCAACCTGATCTGTCCTTAGCGCGCGCTACACCACATATTAGCGTGCGCTACTACAACTCACTAGCGCGCGCTACTTACCATTCGTAGCGTGCGCTACTTATAACTCACTGCAGTCCGGTACCTTCCGGATCGCGGCCAGGGTAACCTTAGCGTGCGCTAAAGCTGAGTGGTAGCGTGCGCTACCTATACCCAATTAGCGTACGCTAAAAGGAGTACGTAGCGTGCGCTACTCCTCACGCACAGCTCGCAACGAAAATGACAATGACGATAAACACGGCACGAAACTCCAATCGATTAGTGATGAATGACGATTGATACACGATACAATTACTCCGAATGATGAATACCATGATGAATCTGAGTGACAAATGATCAATAATGAATGAAATTACGAGTATCAATTCTTGAATGATAAATCTTGAATGATAATAATGAATTACAACCGGGTATTACATACACCCCTTAAAAGAGTTTCGTCCCCGAAACTAAGGGTCAAACAACTCGGGATAACTCTCCCGCATACTATCCTCGGTTTCCCAAGTAGCCTCTTCGACTCCGTGTCTAGACCACCGAATTTTAACCAAAGGAATCGTCTTATTCCTCAAGCTGCTTTGATTCGTCGCTCTAAAACTCGCATAGGACGCTCTTCATAAGAATGATCGTCGGCGATCTCGATTTCGTCGAACTGAAGTATGTGGCTCGGGTCGGCAACATACTTCCGCAACTGAGAGACGTGAAACACATTATGAATTCGGCTCAACGCCGGAGGTAAAGCCAATCGATAAGCTAACTCGCCTACTCGATCCAAAATCTCAAACGGTCCAATGAATCTCGGACTCAACTTTCCCCTCTTCCCAAAACGGAAGATACCTCGACTCGGGGATACCTTGACCAACACATGGTCACCAGCCTCGAACTCTAATGGTCGACGACGGTTATCTGCGTATGATTTTTGTCGACTCTGAGCTGTCAACAAACGACTCCTGATCAAAGCTACCTTCTCACGGGCGGCTATAAGCATACCGGGTTCGGTGCCGATTGATTCTGATAAGTCGTCCCAACACAACGGAGATCGACAACGACGACCATACAAGGCCTCGTAAGGTGCCATCTTGATCGAAGCATGCCAACTATTATTATACGTGAACTCGATCGATGGTAGTTGGGCTTCCCAATCGTCTTTCCAATTGAGGACGCATGCCCTCAACATGTCCTCTAATGTCTGAATAGTCCTCTCTGATTGTCCGTCGGACTGAGGATGAAAGGCGGTACTGAGATTAAGCTGAGTTCCCATAGCGCGATGAACTGATTTCCAAAAATGCGACACAAACCGTCCGTCACGATCGGAAACGATACTTTTAGGAGTACTGCGGTCGACTATCTCTTTGATGAACAGTTGAGCAAGTCTCTCGGGACCCCACGTTTCCTTGATCTCAAGGAAATGAGCTGATTTAGTTAAGCGGTCCACGATCACCCAGATCGTATTCATGCCACGACGACTCGTCGGCAAACTCGTGATGAAATCCATAGAAATGTCTTCCCACTTCCATTCGGGAATAGGAAGAGGTTTCAGATACCCGCCGGCCGATGTTCAATCTTAACTTGTTGTGAGTTAAGCATCTCGAAACAAATTCTCGCGACTTCTCGCTTCATATTACTCCACCAAGAATTTTGTTTCAAGTCCTTGTACATCTTGCTAGACCGGATGAACAGAATAAGGGGTAGCATGAGCTTCTTTCAAAATCGAGTTTTTCAACTCGTCATTCGCCGCACGCACAATGATTCTTAAACCTCAAAAGTCCATCCTCGTGGACCACAAATCCAGTGGCTTTCCGAGCCACATCCTATCGGATGCGCAACAATGATGGGTCCGAACCCTGATTCTCTCGGATTGCCTCCTCGAGTGACGATGAAATCTCTAACATACAAAGCCGCCTCGAACTCGCCGGCTGCACTCGATCTCGGTCTAAGGAATTCTCGAAGTTCCTTCTAGACTGTTAAACGGGCAAGCATCTGCTCCTGAACGGACTTACGACTCAAGGCGTCGGCGACAACGTTCGCCTTGCCCGGGTGGTAGAGGATCTCGATATCATAATCTTTGATTAATTCCAACCACCGTCTCTGACGCATATTTAACTCCTTCTGAGTAAATATATATTTTAAACTCTTATGATCGATGAATATCTGACAGGTGACGCCATAAAGGTAATGACGCCAAATCTTCAAAGCGAATACCACGGCTGCTAGCTCCAGGTCGTGGGTCGGATAATTAACCTCGTAAGGTCTCAATTGCCGTGAAGCATAGGCAATAACTTTCCCGTTCTGCATGAGTACACATCCGAGACCCTGTCTGGACGCATCACTATAGACCACAAATCCTTCCGTCCCCTGCAGTAAGGAAAGTACAGGTGCTGACATTAACCGGCTCTTGAGTTCCTCAAAACTCCGTTGACACGCGTCGGACCACGTGTATTTCTTATTGCTTGCTTTTAATAATTATATAATTCGGTATTAGTTTTCAATACTAATTACCAGATTATGTGTCCATCTAGTGAAATTTTCAACATTCTTAAAGGTTTTTAACATTGTTAAATTGTGCTTAAATAGTAACTGTCAAATGGACACTGAAATTTCATCTGCGAATTTTCGTTTAATGAACCAAGAGTTTGCCCGGCTTGACCGATTCGATGGACAGAACTACACCCCCTGGGCTGATAAGGTCAAGTTCATGCTTGCTGTGCTGAAACTTGGCTATGTCTTGGACCCAGAACTTGCACCAATTCCCGATCCACCCCGAAGCGGAAAGGTCATGGATCCAAAAGAGATTTCAGATCTGGAAAAGCTAAGGGCTCTGCGTAGAGAGTCTGAGGAACTGTGTGTTGGCCACATCAAGAATTCCTTGTCTGATCGCCTCTATGATCTGTACGCGTCGGTCACAGATCCACGAGAGCTTTGGAAAGCCTTGGAATTCAAGTACAAGGCACATGAGGAAGGTACTAACAAGTATCTTGTGTCCAAGTATGTAGAGTTTCAAATGGTTGATGACAAACCCATTATGGAGCAAGTGCATGAACTCCAGGTTATGGTCAACAAACTGAATTCGCTTTCCATCCCTCTGCCGGAACTCTTCCAGGTTGGTGTGATTATCACAAAACTGCCACCCTCCTGGAAAGACTTCTCTAAGAGGATGATGCAAAAATCCGAGGACTACTCATTGGACGATCTGTTGAAGCACCTCCGCATTGAGGAGGAGACTCGCAACAGGGACAAGCGTGGTAAAGTTGGATCGAGTGTGCATCACGTGTCAGCTGGGGGTTCTGGAAATAAGGGCAAATCTGGGGGACAAAACCGAAAGAATTTTGGGCCCAAGAAACCTAACTTCAAAAGGCCTGGTAATAAACAACAAAAGAATCCTATCTCAAAGCCTAAGAGGTCCGGAGCATGCCACGTATGCGGAAAGACTGGCCATTATGCACGCGAGTGTAAAGATCGCAAATCTGGTCCCGTGGTACATGCTGTCGAGGATGTTACTAATATGGTAGCAAGCGTGAATCTTGGAGAGGTGTTCATGATCTCTTCTCTGACACGTGCAATAGCGAGTCGAGGGTGGTTCGTTGATACGGGAGCCACCGTGCATATCTGTGGACAACGAACTCGCTTCCGCACTTACTATCCAGCAGCTCCAGGGGCGGTTGTGGTTTATGCGGATGGCCACAAAGCTGATGTTTTAGGAAGAGGAGATGTTTTCTTGAAGTTCATAAGTGCTTGTTGGGTTACCCTTCGTGATGTTTTACATGTTCCTGCCATCTCGAAGGGATTGGTTTCTGCGGACAAGTTTGACAAAGCTAGGTTTAAGATGGAGCTCGATAATGGCAAGATTGAGATCACTAAAAATGGACAGTATGTGGGAAAGGTGGACAACTGTAAGGGTATGTACCGTCTCTACCTTAGTGATGAGGGTAGTAAGAGTAGTTCAGATGGTGATGGTCCTAGTGTTTGTATTGTGTCTGATGTTGCCAACTTTGATGTGTTTGATGAAAATGTTGCTAATGAAATAAATTTTTCTGGTTACTTTGTTTGTTCAATTTCTTTATGGCATAAACGATTAGCACACACAAATGTTAAAAATATTGAAAAGATGCAATCTAAAAGGATGGTAAAATATGACGCAAAAGATTTTGAAAAATGTGAAACGTGTGTAAAATCAAAGTTTACTAAGAAACCATTTCCATCAGTAAAGAGAAACACATCATTACTTGAGTTGATTCATAGTGATTTATGTGAATTTAATGGAATACTTACTCGAGGAGGAAAAAGGTATTTCATCACATTTTGTGATGACTTTAGTCGATATCTATATGTTTATTTGCTGGGATCAAAAGATGAAGCTTTTGATGCATTTAAACGATATAAAGCTGAAGTCGAAAATCAACTCGAAAGACACATTAAAATTCTTCGCTCAGACAGAGGCAGAGAATATTTCAACACGCAATTTGACACATTCTGCGAAGAGAATGGTATCAAACATGAACGAACCGCACCATATAGACCTCAACAGAATGGTTTGGCTGAGAGAAAGAACCAAACTTTAACTGGGATGGTAAATTGCATGTTGAACCAATCGGGTCTGCCAAACAATATGTGGGGGGAAGCACTATTGACTGCTTGCTACATTCACAATAGGATCACTAGTCGTGTGATCCCTAAAAGTCCATATGAATTGCGGAAAGGAAGAAAACCAAACCTAGACTATTTGAGAGTGTGGGGGTGTGTTGCTTATTATCGGACTCCCGATCCTAAACGATCCAAATTGGGAGCACGAGCTATGAAGAGTGTGTTCATTGGATATGCTCATAATAGCAAGGCTTACCGATTATTGGATATTGAATCAGGTGTTGTTGTAGAATCCAGAGATGTGGAATTCTTCGAGGATAAGTTTTCTAGAGATGATGAAAACCCTAATCCCACAACACCTCCAAGTACTTCTCGAGAAATACACCCACCTCCGGTTGTAGAGGAACCAAGGAGAAGTACTAGAATCAGAAAAGAGAAAACCTTTGGAGAAATTTTTTTCTCTTATTTGGTTGAAGGAAATCAAAAGAAAGTGACGAGAGAGGTCATTTCTGACATTAACTTGGATGATAATCCTAAGACCTTCAATGAAGCCATGTCATCAAGAGATGCTCCTCTGTGGAAGGAAGCTGTCAATGATGAAATGGATTCAATTATGGGAAATGGAACTTGGGAGTTAGTTGATCTACCCAAGGGAAAGAGACCCATAGGATCCAAATGGATTTTCAAGAGAAAGTTTCATCGAGATGGACCCATATCAGCCTATAAAGCAAGATTAGTCGCCAAGGGATACATGCAGCGAGAGGGTATCGATTATTTTGATACATATGCTCCTGTTTCTAGAATTAGTTCTATTAGAACCATTATAGCAGTCTCAGCATTGAAAGGTCTATACATTCATCAAATGGATGTGAAGACAGCCTTTCTGAATGGATATCTCAACGAGGAGATATATTTGGAGCAACCTGAAGGTTTCGTGATACCTGGACAGGAAAACAAAGTGTGTAGACTTATTAAATCCCTGTACGGTTTGAAACAAGCTCCTAAACAGTGGCATGAGAGATTTGACACCACTATAATTGCATTCGGATTTCAACACAATAGTGCTGACAGGTGTATTTATTCTAAATACACAACCGAATACATTGTCATTATCTGTCTATATGTCGATGATATGTTGATCATTGGAACTCACCTAGAAGGTATTCTTGAGACGAAGAAATACCTATCCTCGAACTTTAAAATGAAAGATTTAGGAGAAGTCGATACCATTCTTGGTATCAAAGTGAAAAGGACAAGTAGTCAGATTTCTCTATGTCAATCTTATTACATAGAGAAAATACTGACAAAGTTTCAACACTTGAATATTAAGGAATTCAACACTCCTTTTGATTCTAGTGTAAAACTTAATGTGAACTCTGGTCGGGCAGTAGCTCAACTAGAATATGCAAGTGCAATCGGTAGCATGATGTATGCCACACACTGTACTCGACCTGACATCGCTTTGCCGTAAGCAAATTAAGTCGATACATCGTCAATCCTGCACGAGCAATCGAAGACAAGGCAGAGTACTAGGGTACCTGAAAAGGACGAGTACTCTTGAGTTGACTTACACGTCATCTTCTGGAATACTAGAAGGTTATTCTGATGCCAGCTGGATAGATCACAAGAGTGATTCTAAATCCACAAGTGGATGGATTTATACTCTTGCTGGAGGAGCTATTTCTTGGGCAAACAAGAAACAGACATGTATAGCTCACTCAACGATGAAGGCTGAGCTTATTGCCTTAGCCGCAACAGGCAAGGAGGCAGAGTGGATCAGAGATCTACTATTGGATATCTGTCTGTGGGATACTCCTATGCCGAGTATTCCCATGTATTGTGACAGTGAGGCCAGACTGTCAGCAATATACAATACTATGTATAATGGGAAGTCTAGACATATTGGTCTACGACACAATTTTGTGAGACATCTTATTGATAATGGTACCATCAAAGTTGTCCATGTCAAGACGAGTAGAAACTTGGCAGATCCGTTTACCAAGCCTCTGACGAGAGATTTGGTTACATCTACCGCGAGAGTCATGGGTCTAAAACCACAATAGAATCATTAGTGATAGAAACCCAACTTGACATTAGTGCTCCTAATTCTCAAGTTTAAAGGGTAATAACGAAGTCACTAATGATAAAAGGTACTATCATATGATGATAGATCCATGTGAGGTAGGATAGTACGTTGTTGCCGAGAACAAGGTTGAGTTGAGGCTCTTAACAAATTATAGAGACATATATGCAACAAAGATGTTATAAAACTTTGCCTATATGATCTAGAGGTGGTGCCGCCTCAAATGAAGACTAGTGGTTTGTCTTATAGAGGGTCATGAAAAGGATTTTAGCGCATGGCCAAAATTAGCGCTCAGAGAGAATGCAAAGCTGAAATGTGATGTGTGGGGGTAAACCGGAGAGGTCAAAAGATTATTGGTTTAAGCCTATAAGGATACCATTGAATCTGTCTCTTCTTGTTTATTCTCATAATGCTGGGGTTTAATCTTCGTGACACCAAAGTGACATCATTTGTCTGAGTGAAAGGAAACTTGCCAACCTTGTGGGGGATTGTTGGAAATATCTATGCTAAATGGAGTTTGGCATGTTTCTTTTGTCCCACATTGGAAGAAAAAAGATACA
Organism: Orobanche coerulescens; assembly: GCA_033398695.1. Lineage (NCBI taxonomy): Eukaryota > Viridiplantae > Streptophyta > Magnoliopsida > Lamiales > Orobanchaceae > Orobanche > Orobanche coerulescens. Next base: position 211,708,195 of record CM065804.1, read on the forward strand.
AAAGGGAGTTTATAAGGCCTTTTCTCTAGTTAGGCTCTCAAAGGCCTTAGTAGACTAGAGATGGGCCAAGCCCACACGCGCGCCGAGCCGGGCCGTGGATACGAGATGCGAGGTTCGCAAAATTGACGCGTTGTAGGCGCACTTTGCACTTCGCATGCCGCATCGATCGCGAGGAGCTGAGAAGCCTTTAATTTTTAACGGAGCTCGGGTTAAGTGGGGTCGGACTGACCCGAATCGGATACGGATCTGGAAGGTTCCAGAACTGGGTTTGCTTAGTGGACAAGTTGGGCTTGAAAACCCTAGCCGCCTACGAGAAAAAAAACCCTAGCCGTTTTTTTTGGTGCATCCCTAGGGTTCTGCATCTAAAAATACAGCTCCATAGGAGCCGTATTAATCCATCCGAAAATCTGTATCTGCTGCCTCCTCTCTCTCGTGTTCTTTATTCTTTCTTTGAGTTTCCAAGTAGTTGCCTTTGCATTTATCGATCCTTCCGTTGATGTTGGAACGACGATAAAGCTGCATCAAATCCTGGTGTTCTACGCTGAAGCTTACAGCCGTTGAAGCGCAAAAACCTTTAAGGACATGAGTTTTCTCCGTGCGGTTTTCTTCAACTAAGAGATCCAAGAAATAGGTTGGTCTTTTATAATTTTTGTTGTGCATTCAATTCGTCCCATAACCGGACAATCTGCTTCTCTCCCCCTTTCTTACTATCGGATCTGATCGTGAAGGATCATCTCGATTTTGGTTGATAAACTCAGTAATATAATAATAACAAAATTATTTGAAATGGACTATTCTCTTTTTTTTATCTTCCTTATTGCTTGCTTTTAATAATTATATAATTCGGTATTAGTTTTCAATACTAATTACTAGATTATGTGTCCATCTAGTGAAATTTTCAACATCCTTCTCCCTCCCTCCCAAATGATCAGTTTCCACTCAGCCGAGCCGACAACAACAACGTGCTCATGGCAACCATTCATCCAGGCATCACCAACCGACACCGCGCCTGCTGCCATCAAGTGAATTCTCATTGATTCATTCTCCTATCTTACTTGTGTTGAGAAAACAGCAAAAGATAGGAATACATGGGTGAAAATATGAACAAACGGAAGATCTAATATAAAAACTAGTAAAAAAGCGAGCAACTGAGAAGAATCGAAAGAAAGCTATTCAATATGAGTGAACTGTTTATTTAAGATTCTTATTGTCCCGTACAATAGCTCATGGTATGACAATGAAACTTTCAAGATACAACGAATTTGTATTGGTTCGGAGTCCGTTTTGACGACTCGCTCATGACCGTTTCGTCATTTCGAGAATGATTAATTCTGCACTTTTTGTCATCCGAGTTCGTTTCGGTATCGTTTTGTTGAATTCCGAGCTTTTTAGCGACTTTTCCGCACTTGAGTTCGATTCTTGCGAATCTCGTCCGAAACTGTTGTTTCGAGTTTCTCGTAAGTTCATTTAATGATATTATTCATGTTGCGAGCTTTGGTTTGGTGTTTCGATCGCGTATCGTGAGTTTCGGACGTTTTGGGCCATTTTCGTAATTTCCCAAAGTTTTGGGTAATTACTTCCGTTGTCGAATTCCGAGCCTTCGGGTGGTCGGAATCGTGTGTTCTATTAGCTCTTAGATTCGTCTTTGCGAGTACTTCGTAACCGTAACTTCGATTCGTATTCATGTTCGGGTTTCGGGGTCGGACGTAATTTTCGGGTTGTCGGGAGGGCTCGCCGCTCGTGCAACACGGCCCCGAAACGGCCTGTGGCGCCGTGTCTGCGCGGTCGGCCAGATCGGCAGCTGCCGAGACACGGCCGAGACACACGGCGCTGTCTGGGCCGTTTCTTGCGCCGTGTCCGGCAGCCTATAAATATGGCGAGCAGACGGGTTTTTCACCCATTTTATCACTTGTTTTCTTCCTTCCGCGGCCGAACTTGCTCAATCATGGAGGCATGTTGTTATACAATGAATCCATGAAGTTTTGAGGTTCATAACATCAATTGATCATCACGTAACATCCTTCAATCCAGCGAATCAAGGCAAGTTTTCTTAAAATCTAGTTTTGGGGATTTTGCTCGATTTGTCCGTTTAATTCGTTTTAACTCAGAATAGTGATGTATTTATGATTTTTAAACATTATTATGTCGAATTACTTGATGTTCCTCGGTTGAATCGCCGAGGATTCGTCGTTTTATTGAGTATCTTATCGACGCCTTGAAGGTGTTCGATAAAATGTCGCAAAGAGGATTCGAGCGCTCTACGATTATTCTTCCTCGTTCGTTCGTTAATTTATTGATGGTATGATGTTAGGGTCAGATTTCTCGCAAAGAATTCGAGTCGGAACCCTTCCGTTCGTCGTTTTCTTCAAGCTTTTCGATCGTGGGTGTATTCGTTGTCTTCGCCGGAGAATCGTAGGTGTTCGAGGTGTCCCGACTGATCCGTGATTGTGGGAGTGTCCGGCATCGATTATCGAGGCAAGTATCTTGCCCATACATTACGTGTTTTGTGGATATTATGATTGTTAATCGTCGATATGTGCTAAATAAATATTAATAACCATTTTCCAAAGAAATCGGAATATTTACCATCATGCTTTTTGTAAAGGTGACCCGTGTGTAAGGTGACCCGTGTGCTTAGTTGAATATGCGAGCTAGTGTCGAGTATAGAATCACCTTACTTTCTTGTGATGTCATTGCGTATGATTATGTCGTTGGTAAATGTAAAGTGTAATTCTTTTGTCAAATTATGTGCTTGGAGTCACGTGTTTATGGATGAATATGTGAGTTTGAGTGATATTAGTTGTGTCGTTCGGTGCTGTTGAAATCTTGTGCTTCTTTGTGAATCGTATTACTTGGTCGTGAGTATATGTTGGATGAATCGCCATTCGAGTAAGGTACCTCGACTATATATTCTGTGATTGACCTTCGAGGCTTGTGGTTTGCAACTGTGATTTTGGAACGTGTGTGTGTGTTGTTCCTTCCACCCGGAGTGTCCGACGGGATGTCTGGGGGTCGATACTAAGGGGTACGACCACGGAAGTGGACTTGGGTGCGTGTGTGGATGAACTTCCACCGGAGTGTCCGACGGGATGTCCGGGGTCGATACTAAGGGGTACGGCCGCGGAAGTGGTTTCCCACCCGAGTGTCCGACGGGATGTCCGGGGTCGATACTAAGGGGTACGGCCGGGTTACTGGGCCAGGTTTTCATCTTGAGGATGACGTTGATGTTTTCGTTAATTGTGATATTGTCAGAGTATCACAAATCTTTGTGCTTGGGGTCGAGAGACATTATATATCGTGTCTTTGTGCTTGGCTAGTATGGCTTTGGAATAATGTTTTATGTGTTATGTGTCCTTTTATGTGATTTGTAGTGGATTATCAGTTCGTGGACCGTGTGTTTTGTGACTGAATGTTTGGGTCGTGGACCCCGTGTTTTGTTAAACGGATTTGTATTTTGAAAAATGAACTTTGGGTCACACCCTAAATGGCTTTCGAGGAATTAAGAACATTTTTAATTTTTGATGTTTTCAAAACTCCCGAGATTTGGAAGTGTTTTCAAAGTGCTTACTTACTTCGTTTCTACTTTCAAGACTTGAACTATTTTTAACTAAATATACCTCGGGAAGTCTTTCGTTGTATTCTCGGAATGTGTTGTGTATGACTCGTATTTTCACTTTATACTTGCACTAGCGAAACAGTGGAGTTTTGCTAACCCCCGAGTAATCGGGGGGTGGATATCTGTATTGTGTCCAGGTACATGCAGGTTTTCGGGAGCAAGACACAGGATCGGCACGAGGGATGATGAAAGACGAATGATACTAATCACACGAAGGCCAGTTTTGGGTTCAGTTAGTCGGAGTCCATTGTATTGTCTTTTCCGCTGTCTTATTGTTTGTGGTGATAATTATCTTACCCTTGCGTGGGTATGAGTCTGGATGAATTTATGTATTTTGATTTGTAAGTCTGTGACGAAAGACCAAATCGGTCTATTGGTCCGTTATTTTGATTCGTCGGATGTAATGTAATGTGTTGTTTTGATGTCTAGCCTGGTGGATCCTCACGGAGAGGGTCTGCGGCGTGTAATATTCCCGGTTTGATCTGGGGGTGTTACATTTATGGTATCGGAGCTTAGGTTGCGGAAACCTAGGCTGTCGGGTCCAGTCGTGTATTGTTGGGTCTTGTCTTGTCAGATTGAGTCTGACTGATGTCGTGTCGCGACGCGTCGTTTGGAATGTCGGCCGTGATTAGTATCAGGGTGCAGCCATCATCTTCGTGCGATCTGTGGATGTAAGTCTCCCTACTACAGGTTGTACCACGAGCTATACGAGCATGTGTGATTTTATGTTATGTAGTTAATATTTGAAGGTGCATCGTGAGTAAGTGACATATATTTGTTGATTCCCGTCTTGCGCTAAAATGTAGAATGATATTGCTGAATGTATCCTTGTATAAATCCTTTTTCTTGCAAGAGTATAAACCTTGGAATTTTAAGTTTTCGAATCCTTTCGGGGAGTCACGTAAAATTTTTAAAATGCCCTCCAAGGGAGGAAAAAAGTTAATTTTCGTATGTTGACCACAAGGCTGAAAGTTCTGAAAACTCGAATTATTGATAATTCTTTTCCACTGTGTACTATAAGTTTTCAAAACACGAGTTTTGAACTCAAATGAGTTCTACAAAATATACTCAAGACGTGATCCTTGCTTTTAACTTTTCGGTTTTGAATGACAATTGCCTTTTGATGGTTGCTCATGATGTGTTGTAATTATGTGAATCGATGGCTTTGGGATTCGAATATTGTTGTTGTTTAATTGTGACCTTCGATTCCAGTAATGTCGTATATATTTTCGTAATCATGTTACTAAAATAGAACCGTCAGCGCACGCTAAGTGTAAGGCTAGCGCGCGCTAATGCAGCATGGGTAGCGCACGCTAAATATGTGTTGTAGCGAGCGTTAGTCAGTCTGGGCAGAGGCTATGGAACCGCATTATAGCCGTTAGGTCTAACTTTTGCGGCCAATCACCTGTAGTTGTATTCTCTACGTGGTGTCTAGTGATAACAACTTTTGTGCGTGAATGTGTGTTAAGACTTTTCGTATTGCTAGGTGATATTTGATTGTGTTTGATGAATTGATAAATTATGTCTGCTGTGTGTGTGTTCAAAAACACTTTCCTGGAAACTTCACAAGTTTTGACGGTTGGATTAATCGGCGGCCCCATGTATACTTTGAAAATTATTTGGAATTGGCGAGCCGGCCTTAGATTCTCAAATAAAACCTCGATGGTATTTGAAAGAGTTGTTTTAAAGTACATGTAGATATTTTGTAAAATGTTACCATCGTTGATTTTCATGTAGTGTTGGGGGGGATTTTCCAAAATGATTTTTAACGTATTGTTGTATTTTCAGATAATTCGAGTACATGATTTTCAAAAATCTTTCACATCATAAAAATATATTATTTCAAAAACCAATACGATTTTTATATTCAAAAATATATATTGAAAGATAAAAATCTCACTCGATGTAAACTTCAAACTCGAATTTGAGAAAGTTTCTGTATTGATTAAAGTATGTACGAATGGTTTGATGACCTTGCGTGGCTACCTTGTTGTTATTAACGTAATCTTTGGTGTGTAGTGGCGTGGTGATTTTGACAATGCCGGTTGCACAGAAAATATTATTTAGCCAATGATTTCAAAATGAGACGGTTAAAGTCCGTTGTTTAAAAGTTTTGATGAAGCAACCTGAGGTACAAAAAATACTTTAAAGTTTTACTTTGAAGAGCACACAAATCCAAGGATTTTCAAATGATATCATTTAAAAGAATACCTCGTGGATTTTCTTATCGAGTTGTTAGTAGTTACCTTATGTGATATTGTCGTGCTGAGTTGATACTTTAGCATGTTATTTTTGCGGTTGTGGCATCGTATCGAGTGAGAATCCGCTTAGTATGCCGAGGACAGAGGATGCGGTCGTGACCACGATACCGATGGCCATGAAGATCGGATGTGGACCAAGATGATATGGTCGAAGGTTGCTATTCCAAGACTTCGTTTCGTTGTTTAGGTTTCGGGACGAAACCTCTTTTAAAGGTGATATGATGTAATACCCGCATTTTTCTTTCTTTCTTCTGTTTCGCCCAATCGTATCGACTGACCGTGTTCGTTGATGCTTCGACCTGGTGTTGTTTCTCACCTTTGTCATTCGAGCGAGTTCTGATATTGTCCCAAATTGAGCTATATATCGTTGTGACCTTTTCAAGTTCGGAAAATTAGTCTCGTTTTCGATCTTCCAACCCTTGGGCGGTGGAATTCCGTATTTGTTCAGCGATTGGCTCGCGTTTTGATTGATGTACCGTGGGGTTGGTCAATCGTATTGATTTTCGTCCGTTGTGTTTTGTGTTTGTTCGGATAATTGACTTGATTGTATTATCCAGTTGATGACGCTTGTCACTTGTTGGTTTTATTATATTCCTTACGGCGACGTTGTGTTGGTCGTCGTGGAGCGTGTTTTCACACCGCATATTCCGTTGCGTTGTTTGTAACATTTCGCCGTTGGGCGTTAGTTACGCATTTCTTGCGTATCTCGTTGAGTTTTACGGCAGATATTGCTTCTCCCTACTTGTTTTAAGTTTCGGGACGAAACTTCTTTTAAGGAGGGTAGAATGTAATATCCGCAATTTTCGATTTTCGGGAAATTTCTTTTTCGGCCGGAGTCCGTGGACGACTCGCTCATGACCGTTTCGTCATTTCGAGAATGATTAATTCTGCACTTTTTGTCATCCGAGTTCGTTTCGGTATCGTTTTGTTGAATTCCGAGCTTTTTAGCGACTTTTCCGCACTTGAGTTCGATTCTTGCGAATCTCGTCCGAAACTGTTGTTTCGAGTTTCTCGTAAGTTCATTTAATGATATTATTCATGTTGCGAGCTTTGGTTTGGTGTTTCGATCGCGTATCGTGAGTTTCAGACGTTTTGGGCCATTTTCGTAATTTCCCAAAGTTTTGGGTAATTACTTCCGTTGTCGAATTCCGAGCCTTCGGGTGGTCGGAATCGTGTGTTCTATTAGCTCTTAGATTCGTCTTTGCGAGTACTTCGTAACCGTAACTTCGATTCGTATTCAGATCGGGTTTCGGGGTCGTTCGGACGTAATTTTCGGCCGTCGGAGGGGCTCGCCTGTGCTCGTGCAACACGGCCCCGAAACGGCTCACAGGCGCCGTGTCCCGCGCCGGGTCGGCCAGATCGCAGCCTGCCGAGACACGGCCGAGACACACGGCGCTGTGCGGGCGGTTTGTCGCGCTGAACCGGCAGAGCCTATAAATATGGCGTAATGACGGTTTTTCACCCATTTTATCACTCGCTTTCTTCCCTTCCGCGGGAACTTGCTCAATCATGGAGGCATGTTGTTATACAATGAATCCATGAAGTTTTGAGGTTCATAACATCAGTTGATCATCACGTAACATCCTTCAATCCAATCAAGGCAAGTTTTCTTAAAATCTAGTTTTGGGGATTTTGCTCGATTTGTCCGTTTAATTCGCTTTAACTCGTAATAGTGATGTATTTATGATTGTTAAACATTATTATGTCGAATTCCTTGATGTTCCTCGGTTGAATCGCGAGGATTCGCTGCTTTATTGAGTATCTTATCGACGCCTTGAAGGTGTTCGATAAAATGTCGCAAAGAGGATTCGAGCGCTCTACGATTATTCTTCCTCGTTCGTTCGTTAATTTATTGATGGTATGATGTTAGGGTCAGATTTCTCGCAAAGAATTCGAGTCGGAACCCTTCCGTTCGTCGTTTTCTTCAAGCTTTTCGATCGTGGGTGTATTCGTTGTCTTCGCCGGAGAATCGTAGGTGTTCGAGGTGTCCCGACTGATCCGTGATTGTGGGAGTGTCCGGCATCGATTATCGAGGCAAGTATCTTGCCCATACATTACGTGTTTTGTGGATATTATGATTGTTAATCGTCGATATGTGCTAAATAAATATTAATAACCATTTTCCAAAGAAATCGGAATATTTACCATCATGCTTTTTGTAAAGGTGACCCGTGTGTAAGGTGACCCGTGTGCTTAGTTGAATATGCGAGCTAGTGTCGAGTATAGAATCACCTTACTTTCTTGTGATGTCATTGCGTATGATTATGTCGTTGGTAAATGTAAAGTGTAATTCTTTTGTCAAATTATGTGCTTGGAGTCACGTGTTTATGGATGAATATGTGAGTTTGAGTGATATTAGTTGTGTCGTTCGGTGCTGTTGAAATCTTGTGCTTCTTTGTGAATCGTATCATTACTTGGTCGTGAGTATATGTTGGATGAACTGGCCATTCTAGTAAGGTACCTCGACTATATATAGTGTGATTGACCTTCGAGGCTTGTGGTTTGCAACTGTGATTTTGGAACGTGTGTGTGTGTTGTTCCTTCCACCCGGAGTGTCCGACGGGATGTCTGGGGGTCGATACTAAGGGGTATGGCCACGGAAGTGGACTTGGGTGCGTGTGTGGATGAACTTCCACCCGGAGTGTCCGACGGGATGTCTGGGGGTCGATACTAAGGGGTACGGCCGCGGAAGTGGTTTCCCACCCGGAGTGTCCGACGGGATGTCTGGGGGTCGATACTAAGGGGTACGGCCATGGGTTACCAGTTGTGGTTTTCATCTTGAGGATGACGTTGATGTTTTCGTTAATTGTGATATTGTCCGGAGTATCACAATGCTTTGTGCTTGGGGTCGAGAGACATTATATATCGAGTCTTGGTGCTTGGCTAGAATGGCATAGGAATAATGTGTTATGTGTAATGTGTCCTTGTTAGTGAATTGAAGTGGATGATCGGGTCGTGGACCCTGTGTTTTGTGGCCGGAATGGTTGGGTCGTGGACCCCGTGTTTTGTTAAACGGATTTGTATTTTGAAAAATGAACTTTGGGGCTGTGACCCTAAATGGCTTTCGAGGAATTAAGAACATTTTTAATTTTTGATGTTTTCAAAACTCCCGAGATTTGGAAGTGTTTTCAAAGTGCTTACTTACTTCGTTTCTACTTTCAAGACTTGAACTATTTTTAACTAAATATACCTCGGGAAGTCTTTCGTTGTATTCTCGGAATGTGTTGTGTATGGCTCGTATTTGCACTTTATACTTGCACTAGCGAAACAGTGGAGTATTTATTAACCCCGAGTAAACTGGGTGTGGATATCTGTATTGTTTCCAGGTACATGCATGTTTTCGGGAGCAAGACACAGGATCGGCACGAGGGATGATGAAAGACGAATGATACTAATCACACGAAGGCCAGTTTTGGGTTCAGTTAGTCGGAGTCCATTGTATTGTCTTTTCCGCTGTCTTATTGTTTGTGGTGATAATTATCTTACCCTTGCGTGGGTATGAGTCTGGATGAATTTATGTATTTTGATTTGTAAGTCTGTGACGAAAGACCAAATCGGTCTATTGGTCCGTTATTTTGATTCGTCGGATGTAATGTAATGTGTTGTTTTGATGTCTAGCCTGGTGGATCCTCACAGAGAGGGTCTGCGGCGTGTAATATTCCCGGTTTGATCTGGGGGTGTTACAAGAATAAACCTCTTCCAACTTGATTATAAGCTTGGAAACATGGATTTGAGGCTTGGATATGAAGACATTGATGATTCTTGAAGAGTTTGATTGTGTTATTCATGTTCTTGAGGTATGTTGATGAACTCTACACCTTGAATTCGAATTTTGATGTTATTGTTGATGAAGTATGAAGATGATTATGGTATCATCGTTATGATTCTTGAGGTTATATGAATTGTATATTGGAAGATACAATGATATATGTCTTCGATTATGTCATTTGTTATAATCATGATTATGGAATCATGGTGTTCTTGATGTTCTTGGTATATATATCACATCAAAGAAGGAAATTTGATAAGATATATGATGGTTTTTAAGTATAATCATGGAACTGATGATTTAGACCAATGTTATGTTGATTGTAGTGGTAGAATTCGTATGTTCTTGATGAAATACGAATCATGATAACAATTTTGAATTCGGATATATGATAGTTAATCTTATAACAAGATTCTCAAAGGTATTGAACTCGTTGGGTAGTTCGGATTGCCGATTATGCCGATAGTATTGTCCTACTATGAAATTTATAATTAAACAAGGAGGAATCGTGTTAATTCGTATGAATTCGGAATAGAGTATGTTATGTAATCCTTGTTATTGAGATGAATTGATCGTTGATATGATTATCGGATTATGGAAACGTATCGTGGTTATGAGTTCATGATTAATCGATTCGGGTTGTTATGTTTAATCGGGATATTGTGGAACCGTTGGGTTTATTGATCGGTTGTATTAATTGTTAAGTATGATCACCGAGTTGCGGTTTGTATTGTAGATATGCGTTCATATTTGTTGAGTTGGATTATTTGGTTTCGTATATGATCGAGGAATTGTTAAGTCGTTGAGTTTGATTGGTTGGCTATGTCAGTTATTGATTGTTATCGAATCATTACTATTTGATTACTTCAATAGGTTGAGATTATTGATCGGCGATTATAACCGTATGTTGTGGTCATGTTCGAGTATGTTCGTGAATTTCATTGGTCGGGACCGAGGAACTTGTAGACGAAGGCAATGGGATTGATAACGGCTTCATCGGTATCGAGGCAAGTTACTACTTGCACAGTTTATAATATTTAATGAATGGTTTCAGTTTTATTTTGTTTATAATGCATGTAGCAATGATTATTATTGTGAACCCTAGAGATTTGGATTTTATGTTGTTTTTCGATCTTGGGACATAATGTATATGGTTTATTTCGGTTATTGGCATTTTGGGTATCGAGGATACATTATGATAAAGACGAGGATATGAATATCTGTAGTCCATGGTACGTTTGGATCGCTGAGCATTGCGGATAATCGTCGGTGATGATTTGACATCGAGATTGCTCCCGAAGGACTCGGGGCAAGTATCTAAAATTGATTCGGTTTAGTGCTAATGATTTTGATCATGCATATTGTCATTCATGTTGTTGAACATGAGGTCGTCCTAGTTGATTGTCATATTGTCGTTCATGTCGTGTTGTTCGTGTTGATGAACATATTGATTTGCATATATGTATGCATACTTGTATTGTTTATGTTGTGTTGATCCGATGGGATCGTGTGATCTATGCTGAGGGTGCTGGATCAGATGTCCACCTCGTGTTGGTCCGATGGGATCATCGTGGGATCTATGCTGAGGGCGCTGGATCATTGGACGGGTTTTCCACCTCGTGTTGGTCCGATGGGATCATCTTGGGATCTATGCTGAGGGCGCTGGATCATTGGATTACCCTGTGTTGTGTTGATGGAATCATGTGGATTCGCATTGTTGGTTTTACCATGTGTTGTTTTGTGTATATGTATATTGTTGGTTATCCACCTCGTGTTGATCTAGTAGGATCATCTTGGGATCTATGCTGAAGGCGCTGGATCATGGGATTTCCATTGAATATACACTGTTGTTATTGTTTTGATCATATTGACGTTGTCATATGAGTATGCATTTGTAGGTCTTGTGTTAAGACCGTGTCCGTATGATGTATTGATCTGATCTCGGATTAGACTGACGTGATTGTCGTGGTATTGTGCATCTCGAGGTATGTTCCGTATTTCCCTTGGTATTTGTCTTTGATGGACAATCGGTTTCGTGTTGAGATTTCATGATGATATCCGAAGGATCGAATTGGACAGAGTTAGTAGATTTTGTAATAGGGATTTATGATGATGTTTTGAGAACTTCGGGTATTGTGTGAGAATCAGTACGAGATGTGAATTTGGTAGAGTATGACGGTAAGATTACATTGGACGTATTCTTACTTAGTATTTCCATTGGTATGTAATTACTGATGTAATGTGATTGATATCATTGTTGGATATTATGGCTGACCCCGTCGCGGGCTTTCTTTTTAGGTTCTTTGGATATCGATCTTGCAGCGGTCGTGGAGAGATGAGCTTCTCGGAGGATACTGGCTAGGGCCTGTATTTTGCGAATTGAGTTTCTTGATCAGTTGTTGTATTCTGCTGCTAGAGTACTTTTAACTGTTGTATTTTCCGCTGCGTGAGTATTTTAAATGACCTTTCGTTATCTGGTAACTCAGGTTACTTTGGAAAATCATTTTCTAAACTATTGAGTTTCGACTATTTGGCCTTGTCCTTTCAAATTAGATTTTACGCCGGTTTTGAGAAACGAGTTCTATAAAGTCTTCGAATGTTTTTAAAGATAGTACCGTTGTTCGCCTCTTAGGTATTTTGTAAATATTTGCGAAAATGTCTTTTAGCCTTGTGAGTTCCATCTCGGGGCCTACAGCGATGTAATATTACCGGGCGGATCTGGGGGTGTTACAGAATATGGTATCGGAGCTTAGGTTGCGAAAACCTAGGCAGTCGGGTCAAGTTTGTAATACCCGTAATTTTTGTTCCCCGGAAATTTTCTATTTTTGGCGGAAGTCTATTTTGCCGACTTTCTTGGGACCGTTTCGTCATCCTGAGAATGATTAATTCTACACTTTTTGTCATCCGAGTTCGTTTCGGTATCGTTCTGTTGAATTCCGTGTTCTTTAGCGACTTTTCCACGTTTGAGTTCGACTTTGTTAAATCACCATAAATTCTTGGAAACTCCAAAAATTCTTAATCTTGGCAATATTATAAAGCATCGAGTTAGCTTTCCAATGGTTCAAACGGTGAGTCAATCGGAGTCAGACGAGGGAGTTATGGTCGAAATAGCTAAGTCACTCTCATTTTCCAGATTCGGCCAAAACCGCCTGTACCCGGTGCCGCGGCACACTTGGGCTGATCCGCGGCACACTGCCGAGCCCTGGGAGCAAATTTTGGGCCTGTGCCGCGGCTCAGTATAGGTGTGCCCTATATCTGCGTTTTTTTTGTGCGATTCAACCGATACTTTTTCATTTCTTCACCTTCACACGGGAGAGAAGGCTTGCGAGAGGGAAGTTTCTTCATCTATCACTTGAGTGGGTGACTTCCTTCATCTATTTTCGATTGTGAAGCCCGGATCATCGTTCTATCGCGTGCTCTTCGAATCATAGTGCTTGAATCTTCAAGAGGTAATTTCTTCAACATCTTGGATTTCGATTTTGTATTGGGTAATGATGTTTTGGATGTTAAAATCATGGGGTATGAAGTGATATACGCATGATTATGGACTTGTTGGAGTATTCATCGGATTATTGAAATATTATTCAAGAACACTTCGAATTTTGTGTTGGAAATTGGGGATTTTGTTTGACTTCACCCTTTAATCCGTAGTAATTTAGATTAGTGATGGATTGATGATGATTTAGGTGTATTCTATCATTTCCATCGTTATTCCACGGTTGGAGTGTATTGATTCGTCGTTTCGGTTGAGTTATTAGTCGACGCCTTGAAGGTGTCCGACAAAAGGTCTAAGAGGGGGGGTTTTGTGCGTTGTACGATTATTATTCATCGTACGATTGTTGATTTATCATTGATATGACTTAGGGACGAAATCCTTGTGAAGAACTCAAGTCGGAACCCTTCCGTTCGTTGTCTTCTTCGTGGTTCAAGCTTCCCGATCGAACCGTGTTCTTCGGGATCTTGATAACGATTATTAAGGCAAGTATACATTTATGATTAGACGTTCTCGACTTTGAAAGTATGAAATATTGATGGTATGATTATTTCTAGCCACTCCGGGGCCTATGGTCCTTTGAGGGTTTCGTAGCCTGCAGTGCGATTCCATGGTTGATATGAACGAACCGTTTCTACGGCATTCATATGAAATAATGTTGGCATGTAATGAACGAACCGTTTGTGGCATTCCTACATGTAACGGCGTATGATATGAACGAACCGTTTCTACGGCATTCACATACGTCTTGAGATTTTAGTTATTCCGGAATACTAGTCTTAAATTGATGAATTGACGGATATTGATGAATTGACGGATTACATTTACTTTATTGTCGAGGAGTATTATGTTTCATATTATTATACTTGCACTAGCTATTCGACGGCTAACCCCTTTATGGGGGAAATACGTTTCATGTATTTCAGGTTCCAGGAGAGCGGACAGGTGGGTACCGGGTCGGCATGAAGATGATGGGCACGTGTGGTACTGTGTTTTGTCTCCGGTTATTTTCTTGGATTCCTCCATTCAGTGTTGTTGTATTGGAATGGATTTTTAAATACTCGAGTATTGTATTTCAGTTTCCTTGATGTTCCGGCCTGTGTTGCCGAGGTATTGATTTGTGCAGTGATGTATATGGTTTCATTGGTTATGGTTTTGAATACCATTTGTATCGTCTTTCTTTCCATTGTATGTAGACCTTCTCGGTCAAGTTTATAGTTCCGCGTATGTTTAGCCTTGTGGGTCCCACGGCGGGGCTCACGGCGCTGTAATATACCTTGAATAACTTGGGGGTGTTACAAAGTTGGGTCGTACTTTTGTCGTGTCATTCGAGTTGTCGGTTGACAAGTGTTTGAGCTCTGGGTTTTGTTGTTCACTCGGGCTTGTGCGTTATGTGATTTACCAGTGTGGTACTGGGGTCGTTGTAAACTTTTCCAATTAGTGTTAACGTGTTTCTTCGGATAGAGATGTGTTGTGTTCTCGAGATGAACTGAGTTTGAAAAATGTGTGTTTTGTAAATATCTGTGTCGAGTATTTTCTAGAGTTGAGACATGTGCCAGTATCACGGGGAATCGCCGACTTCACAATATGTAAGTATTTGGATTTTTGAATTGCATTGAGATTTATTGCCATTCTAAGTTGATATGCTTTGAGATTCAGCAGAATATTATGCGTTATGGTCGGGATAGGATTGATGATCTTGATAAGTTATGATTTTAGAAATCAATATGTCGGTTAAATATTTGAACGGAGTTGTGAATTTGGGAGAAATGTTGTGGATGGTTGGGAAGAAAATGTAGTCATGTTAATTCATTTTGAGATATATGAACGGTTTTTGAGCATTTGTAAATGATACTTTTCAAAATGAATGTTTTACGGATGTTCTACCGAAAATGATTTTGGGTCGGGACCCAATTGATTTTGAAATAATTTTATAACTCAGGACTTGAGGTCCGAAAAGGGTTTTTCTACTTTTTAAACTTCTTATAATGCGGAATGAGATACGGGCTGAGACCCTAATTTTTCAAAAAGACTTTTCTGTTTTCTAAAGAACGTCCGAGATTTGTGAAACACTTTACTAATCGTTTATGCATTTTATTATTACCTTTCGGGGTTTTGGTTTATTTGTTCAAATGAGATTTCTCAGATAGTCTTTCGCTGTGTTTGATTTGTTACTTATTCAATGCTTTGTCATAGCATGGTTGAGGTGATCAAGGATGGGTTAATGGTTGACGTTGCGAGTCATGTGTGGAAAAGGAGTTTTTGTCAGATTCTATACATTAAGATTTTGGAACTCTATCGTGTGGTTTTCCCGATAAAATGTCAGTGGAATTGGTGACGAACTGAATTGGTATACAGGAGTATGGATGTGGTCAATCATTTGCATAATTTTCATTTTAACACTTCGAAATCGCGTGGATTCGAAGGACACTGTTATCGAATACTTGGCATTAGCGAGTCAGTTTAATTTTTCGAAAATCGATTTCGTGGTCTTACGAAAATTTATGTTTTGAGTTTTGGAATTTTTGAAAGAACTTTCGAAAATTGTCTTCTTGACAAGATTACATGATTTCAAACTGGTTTTGAAACTGTGACTGATATACATACGCATTTAGTGCATAGTGCACATCATGGTGAAGTTATGAGTGTGACTCACAAATTGGATAAGGCATCAGTATGGAATGATGAATAGAGATTCGAACTTTAGTATGGTAGTTTGGTTATCCAGGGATGATCATTTGATTGATCGGATAAGAAGAATATGTTGCGTATTGTAGATTCGGGTACAAAATGTGATTTTGGAACTTTGGATTTTGTGAAACCAGGACATATGTGCTATGTGATTCCATTGGTATGGTAGTAGTACGATTTTACCATAGTGATTTTTGAATGATTCCTTAGTAAGAATTGAAGGTGATGACCCCAGTAAGATTGATTTAGATATTGATTGGTCATTCCCACTCCATGTATGATTTGGTATGTTCGCCGATTTGCGATTGGTTATTCGTATGCCGAGGGGTATGTTCACCAGTCGGTTGTGTTTATTGAGATCCACTGTATGTGATTGGTGTGTCGTTTTGAGAACTTTATTCGTTCGTATATCGATTTATGTGGTCCTGTGTTGATCGTGTTGAAGTTTACCGTGTGAAGGTATTCTCGATTATCACTGATCGTTCGTTGGTAATTTCAGAGTTTATCATAATGATGATCTTCTCGATTGTGTTTTGACCTCTGGTTGGTCATATTGAAGTTTATCATGTTCATGATATTCTCAACTGCGTGTTGACCTTTGGATTGGTCGTATTAGAGTTTATCATGTCGATGATATTCTCGATTAATTCATTAGTTGATCATTGCTGGTGATCATCTGAGCGTTCGGATTATGTATCGATGTTTCGGGACTTGTTGCCATTGCTTTGGGCAGTTGTTTCACAGATGTATCGTGCACCGTTGGTTTTACAGCAGATTGGGACTTGATTGTATAATCAGGCAGACGAGATTTAGCACGGATAGATTATTTCATCCGAAGATGATATATTTTGTTAAGACTCATGGAATTGTGATTGTAAGCGTGTTGAGGCTTTACAGTGAAGTCACTTGCTAGTATCTCAGGAGATCGTCGACTTTGCACAGTTGTAAGAATGCTAGTTTGGTTATTCGGTAATGATGATGATTGATCGTTGTCGTGATGATTTAGGGATAGTTTGGTCGAACGGGTTGTTTCTTTTTATGACGGATTGCTAGTTTCGAGGCCGAAACTTATTTTAAGTGGGTTAGAATGTAATATCCGGATTTTCTACTACATTTGTTTAATGTTATTTTACCCGAGTTAGGCTGTACAGCGTGGAATCTGTACAGTATGGATAAAATAAATGAAAGACTGAGACAGCTGTATTTGTATAATTGTCGTACTTGGTGTTAGGCGTATTTTTATGCGCTTTTATATCATTATTGTATGTCCATCTTGAGCCTAATTCAGCATAAATGAGCTTTTAAAGCACTATTCTTATATGTTTTACAGGAAATCGGAGTCCGGAAGCCAAAACGATGAAAAACGGGCGAAAAACAGCAGTTTTTGGTCATGAGCCGCGGCACACACCAAATGAGCCGCGGCACACGAAGACAACCGGCGAACGCTGTGCACACTGTACTGTGTGCCGCGGCACACACCAAGTGAGCCGCGGCACAGGAGGAAAAAGGCGCCCAGGCAACAGGCATTGAAGGATAGGGGCCGCGGCACAGATTAAGTGAGCCACGGCCCACCGGGCGGTTGTGCTAAATATTCCGCGTTTTTGGGCCGTTTTGGAGCCTGTTCTCGACCTAATCACATGGACGCGTTTTGGAGGCTTAGGACTGCTATAAATAAGCATTAAAGGGCTGAAGAAAGGGGAGACCAGACAGAGGAGGTGGATCGATAACTAGGGCGAAGAACACAAGGAAGAGATTTGTGGGCGACGACAAGACCACGGATCCCTACGGTTTTTCTTAGTTTTTCTGCATCTTAGTTCCTAGATCTATTCGAGTAGGATTTTGATTGTAGCCAATTTCATGACGATTTGATTATTTATTATTATTTAGATTTACTCGTTATTCTATTGAATTGGATTCTTCTTACCGTTCTTAATGCTTTTTAATTGTCTGGCCAACAGTTAATTTGTTTTGAATGTCTTTATGGATTCGGGTGATGAAATTTAGGCATAGTTCTTGTGAGATGAATCATAATTTTCGTGAGATAGGGATATACTTATGGGAATTGTGAAGCCTATTTATTTTGGGAATTCTCGAACTGTTTAGCTATTAACTATCTAATTCGAATAGGGATATATCGAGTTAATAATTCGTAGTATTTTCTATCGACCTTGAGAAAGGCTTTAGAATAATTTAGGAATTCCTGGCTTACAATCAAGTGAATAAAAGTGAATTGAATTGAATAAATTTCATTCCCGATTGTTTGAGGTGAAAATCATAATCCTACGCCCTTATTAGTAATATTATTATTATTAGTACTATTATTTATTTTTTGAAATTAGTTTAGATATAAATTCTATTTAATTGATCTTCAAATAAAATTGTGAGTTGACTACATTTTGGTACTTAGTGAAATCAGTCCTCGAGGGAACGATACTTCACTCATCACTTTATTACTTGTATACGATAACGTACACTTGCGTTCAAGAAATATCGAAACAAGTTTTTGGCGCCGTTGCCGGGGACTGATTTTTCGCTAATATCAATACCAAGCGACTCTAATTTTAATTTGAAGTTTTTTTTCGTTAGTCTCTATATTTTTAATTTCTTCATTATGTTTTCCTTTGAGTATCGTGGCCCTTGGCATTTCATAAATTTCGATGTTCAATAATTTGCCAAATCGGGTCAGTCAGCCCCCTCCCCCAAAATAAAAGACCATGCTTGAACAATGTGTAGACGTTCTCAAAAATCCTGATAGTACCCTTTTTGAGCGAGAATGTGCAAGTCGTGGTCTTGAGATTCACTATGGTTATTTTCCAGCTCATTTATTTAGTAGTGAAGTTGAGGGGGAGGTTGAGAAGAAAGATATGCTAAGTTTTAGGGTCAATCTCCCAGCACCCGATAATTACATAAAGTGTGATGAGCCTGTAGAAGAAGTTACCATTGATGATGTTTCCAAAGAAATTTCATTAAATTGTCATCAAACTTCGACTAATAAGGTGAACACTTTTGTGTCAAAAATTTTATTAACGGTGCCACGCATAATTTTTCCTAAATCCATAATGGGAGAAATTGACCCTATTACTTTTGATTCCGTTGAGGCTGATACCACGAGTTCTAATGAGGTTGTTCATGATAAGTCTGTATTATTTACCCATTCGAACTCTGCTTATTTTTTCATGCCTTATCAATTTTATATTCTTCCATCATTTTTTGGTTGTCCTCATAATTCTTCTTACTCATTATTTGTGGCAAGCGGGCATGAACCAAAGCCTCCCCTATGGAATAAGAGGCTTATAGATTGTAAGAAGGGGGTATTTGGCAATCTTCCTAGAAAGAAGCCACGTTGAATTTTTGTTTGCCACGTCGTGCTCAAGACGTAAAATAGAGCGCTTGATGGGAGGCAACCCATCATTTTTACTTGCTTTCTAGTCAGTTGTTTTTATTTGATTTTAGTTATTAATTTTTTCTTTGTTTTGTTATTTCTTTTGGATTCGTATTCGTGTTGGCCCTTATCTCTCTAATATTTTAACCCCAAATGAGTTATTATTCTTCATATTCTAGTCTTTCTTGATTTAATGTCTATTGTTATCTCATGACTAGAGACTAAGTTTGGGGGTCCCTCATGATGCTGAGCGTTATTTGAAGTATGGATTGACCGACGTTTCCACTCAGACATGTGCTGATTTTCAAGAAGACATTTGGAATAAGTTTCCCTTTTCCTTATCTCTTTTATTTTCACATGAGTTTGATTGTTGATGATTTTATGTGTGGTGGAATTGATGTACTTGGGTATAAATTGCGATTGCTTTATTGTCCTTGCATGCTGTTGATGGTTTTGTTCAAAAACGTGAATTTTTCGTGACTTTTTCGTGCTTCCATGTGTAAAACTGATGTTACGATACTGATTTCTCTTGGAAGAAATGGTTGACTTTTGGTCAAGTTGCAGTCAGTGATTTCTGTTTCTGTTGAGTATTCATTTAGGTCCGAAATTTTATCGTTTTTGTAGATATTTTAGCAGATAAGAAAGGAGACATACGTGTTTTCAAATCACCGTTTATACGTTTGGTTAAACTTTTCGCGTAGCTAGTCGTCCAGTACTATGAGTCTTGTTGGCATTTGGATTTAGTTTAGAGTCGGACAGTTTTTCCAAAAAGTCGAGATATTAGTTGTTCTATGAGGGGAAGTCTAGTAACCGGGGGTATTCACGTGACCCGTTGTTTACTCTCGCGTAAAACGACGACCCTGAATAGATTAATAATTTAGAAATATCGCATTACCGATGATGGGAAGCCTAGTAACCGGGGGTATTCACGTGACCCGTTGTTTACCCTCGCGTAAAAACAGCAACCTTGACATGCGGGAATAGCTATTCGAGTTGTTTCTCCGCTGTGGAGGGGAACTTAGTAACTAGAAGCATCCATGTGCCCCATGAGTGTCTTTTACGTCAAACGGCTCCCCAAGACATGAGAATGGAATTCCACCCTAGGATCATCCCGATGAAATATCCCGAGAGCCGAAACCTAGTGGTTAACTCGAATCATATTATTGATCATACATAAGGGAATCTTTGTCTAAGAGTAATTTTGATAACGAAACTCTTGAATTTTGCCACTAGATTTGTGGGAATTTAATTTGGTTTAATCTAACCCTTCATATTGACGGTCGGTTAAATTCACGCTTGTTAATCTTTGAGCTGATTTTCTTCATGAACGATTGATTAGGACTGAAATTGGTTACTTAGTGGAATCAGTGTCCTGGATGTGACTCGCTATTACGATACTTGTACTATTCTTTGAGATTTTCAGGGTAGTATTGATTAAGTTGAGCACTATAGATTTGCATGATTATTCACGATACATTTTGTTTAAAATTGATAATTTTTGCTTGAGGACAAGCAAAGGCTCAAGTTAGGCGTATTTTTATGCGCTTTTATATCATTATTGTATGTCCATCTTGAGCCTAATTCAGCATAAATGAGCTTTTAAAGCACTATTCTTATATGTTTTACAGGAAATCGGAGTCCGGAAGTCAAAACGATGAAAAACGGGCGAAAAACACCAGTTTTTGGTCATGAGCCGCGGCACACACCAAATGAGCCGCGGCACACGAAGACAACCGGCGAACGCTGTGCACACTGTACTGTGTGCCGCGGCACACACCAAGTGAGCCGCGGCACAGGAGGAAAAAGGCGCCCAGGCAACAGGCACTGAAGGATAGGGGCCGCGGCACAGATTAAGTGAGCCGCGGCCCACCGGGCGGTTGTGCTAACTATTCCGCGTTTTTGGGCCGTTTTGGAGCCTGTTCTCGACCTAATCACATGGACGCGTTTTGGAGGCTTAGGACTGCTATAAATAAGCATTAAAGGGCTGAAGAAAGGGGAGACCAGACAGAGGAGGTGGATCGATAACTAGGGCGAAGAACACAAGGAAGAGATTTGTGGGCGACGACAAGACCACGGATCCCTACGGTTTTTCTTAGTTTTTCTGCATCTTAGTTCCTAGATCTATTCGAGTAGGATTTTGATTGTAGCCAATTTCATGACGGTTTGATTATTTATTATTATTTCGATTTACTCATTATTCTATTGAATTGGATTCTTCTTACTGTTCTTAATGCTTTTTAATTGTCTGGCCAACAGTTAATTTGTTTTGAATGTCTTTATGGATTCGGGAGATGAAATTTAGGCATAGTTCTTGTGAGACGAATCATAATTTTCGTGAGATAGGGATATACTTATGGGAATTGTGAAACCTATTTATTTTGGGAATTCTCGAACTGTTTTAGCTATTAATTATCTAATTCGAATAGGGATATATCGAGTTAATAATTCGTAGTATTTTCTATCGACCTTGGGAAAGGCTTTAGAATAATTTAGGAATTCCTGGCTTACAATCAAGTGAATAAAAGCGAATTGAATTGAATAAATATCATTCCTGATTGTTTGAGGTGAAAATCATAATCCTACGTCCTTATTAGTATTATTATTATTATTAGTATTATTATTTATTAGTTTAGGTATAAATTCCATATAATTGTTCTTCAAATAAAATTGTGAGTTGACTATATTTTGGTACTTAGTGAAATCAGTCCTCGAGGGAACGATACTTTACTTATCACTTTATTACTTGTTGACACTGTGCACTTGCGGCATATTGTGAGGGAATTTTACAACAAGTTTTCTTCATGAACGATTGATTAGGACTGAAATTGGTTACTTAGTGGAATCAGTGTCCTGGATGTGACTCGCTATTACGATACTTGTACTATTCTTTGAGATTTTCAGGGTAGTATTGATTAAGTTGAGCATTATAGATTTGCATGATTATTCACGATACATTTTGTTTAAAATTGATAATTTTTGCTTGAGGACAAGCAAATGCTCAAGTTTGGGGGTATTTGTTAGGCGTATTTTTATGCACTTTTATATCATTATTGTATGTCCATCTTGAGCCTAATTCAGCATAAATGAGCTTTAAAAGCACTATTCTTATATGTTTTACAGGAAATCGGAGTCCGGAAGCCAAAACGATGAAAAACGGGCGAAAAACAGCAGTTTTTGGTCATGAGCCGGGGCACACGAAGACAACCGGCGAACGCTGTGCACACTGTACTGTGTGCCGCGGCACACACCAAGTGAGCCGCGGCACAGGAGGAAAAAGGCGCCTGTGCGAGCCTTTGAAGGATAGGGGCCGCGTACGTTAAGTGAGCCGCGGCCCACCGGGCGGTTGTGCTAACTATTCCGCGTTTTTGGGCCGTTTTGGAGCCTGTTCTCGACCTAATCACATGGACGCGTTTTGGAGGCTTAGGACTGCTATAAATAAGCATTAAAGGGCTGAAGAAAGGGGAGACCAGACAGAGGAGGTGGATCGATAACTAGGGCGAAGAACACAAGGAAGAGATTTGTGGGCGACGACAAGACCACGGATCCCTAGGTTTTTCTTAGTTTTTCTGCATCTTAGTTCCTAGATCTATTCGAGTAGGATTTTGATTGTAGCCAATTTCATGACGGTTTGATTATTTATTATTATTTCGATTTACTCATTATTCTATTGAATTGGATTCTTCTTACTGTTCTTAATGCTTTTTAATTGTCTCGCCAACAGTTAATTTGTTTTGAATGTCTTTATGGATTCGGGAGATGAAATTTAGGCATAGTTCTTGTGAGACGAATCATAATTTTCGTGAGATAGGGATATACTTATGGGAATTGTGAAGCCTATTTATTTTGGGAATTCTCGAACTGTTTTAGCTATTAATTATCTAATTCGAATGGGGATATATCGAGTTAATAATTCGTAGTATTTTCTATCGACCTTGGGAAAGGCTTTAGAATAATTTAGGAATTCCTGGCTTACAATCAAGTGAATAAAAGCGAATTGAATTGAATAAATATTATTCCTGATTGTTTGAGGTGAAAATCATAATCCTACGTCTTTATTAGTATTATTATTATTAGTAGTAGTATTATTATTTATTAGTTTAGGTATAAATTCCATATAATTGTTCTTCAAATAAAATTGTGAGTTGACTATATTTTGGTACTTAGTGAAATCAGTCCTCGAGGGAACGATACTTTACTTATCACTTTATTACTTGTTGACACTGTGCACTTGCGGCATATTGTGAGGGAATTTTACAACAAGTTTTCTTCATGAACGATTGATTAGGACTGAAATTGGTTACTTAGTGGAATCAGTGTTCTGGATGTGACTCGCTATTACGATACTTGTACTATTCTTTGAGATTTTCAGGGTAGTATTGATTAAGTTGAGCATTATAGATTTGCATGATTATTCACGATACATTTTGTTTAAAATTGATAATTTTTGCTTGAGGACAAGCAAAGGCTTAATGGGAATTGTGAAGCCTATTTATTTTGGGAATTCTCGAACTGTTTTAGCTATTAATTATCTAATTCGAATGGGGATATATCGAGTTAATAATTCGTAGTATTTTCTATCGACCTTGGGAAAGGCTTTAGAATAATTTAGGAATTCCTGGCTTACAATCAAGTGAATAAAAGCGAATTGAATTGAATAAATATCATTCCTGATTGTTTGAGGTGAAAATCATAATCCTACGTCCTTATTAGTATTATTATTATTATTATTATTAGTATTATTATTTATTAGTTTAGGTATAAATTCCATATAATTGTTCTTCAAATAAAATTGTGAGTTGACTATATTTTGGTACTTAGTGAAATCAGTCCTCGAGGGAACGATACTTTACTTATCACTTTATTACTTGTTGACACTGTGCACTTGCGGCATATTGTGAGGGAATTTTACAACAAGTTTTCTTCATGAACGATTGATTAGGACTGAAATTGGTTACTTAGTGAATCAGTGTCCTGGATGTGACTCGCTATTACGATACTTGTACTATTCTTTGAGATTTTCAGGGTAGTATTGATTAATTTGAGCATTATAGATTTGCATGATTATTCACGATACATTTTGTTTAAAATTGATAATTTTTGCTTGAGGACAAGCAAAGGCTCAAGTTTGGGGGTATTTGTTAGGCGTATTTTTATGCGCTTTTATATCATTATTGTATGTCCATCTTGAGCCTAATTCAGCATAAATGAGCTTTAAAAGCACTATTCTTATATGTTTTACAGGAAATCGGAGTCCGGAAGCCAAAACGATGAAAAACGGGCGAAAAACAGCAGTTTTTGGTCATGAGCCGGGGCACACGAAGACAACCGGCGAACGCTGTGCACATCAGATTGTGTGCCGCGGCACACACCAAGTGAGCCGCGGCACAGAGGAAAAAGGCGCCTGTGCAATGAGCATCAAGGATAGGGGCCACGGCACAGACAGTGAGAGCGGCCCACCGGCGGTTGTCTTAACTATTAGCGTTTTGGGCGTTTGGAGCCTGTTCTCGACCTAATCACATGGACGCATTTTGGAGGCTTAGGACTGCTATAAATAAGCATTAAAGGGCTGAAGAAAGGGGAGACCAGACAGAGGAGGTGGATCGATAACTAGGGCGAAGAACACAAGGAAGAGATTTGTGGGCGACGACAAGACCACGGATCCCTACGGTTTTTCTTAGTTTTTCTGCATCTTAGTTCCTAGATCTATTCGAGTAGGATTTTGATTGTAGCCAATTTCATGACGGTTTGATTATTTATTATTATTTCGATTTACTCGTTATTCTATTGAATTGGATTCTTCTTACTGTTCTTAATGCTTTTTAATTGTCTGGCCAACAGTTAATTTGTTTTGAATGTCTTTATGGATTCGGGAGATGAAATTTAGGCATAGTTCTTGTGAGACGAATCATAATTTTCGTGAGATAGGGATATACTTATGGGAATTGTGAAGCCTATTTATTTTGGGAATTCTCGAACTGTTTTAGCTATTAATTATCTAATTCGAATAGGGATATATCGAGTTAATAATTCGTAGTATTTTCTATCGACCTTGGGAAAGGCTTTAGAATAATTTAGGAATTCCTGGCTTACAATCAAGTGAATAAAAGTGAATTGAATTGAATAAATTTCATTCCCGATTGTTTGAGGTGAAAATCATAATCCTACGCCCTTATTAGTAATATTATTATTATTAGAACTATTATTTATTTTCTGAAATTAGTTTAGATATAAATTCTATTTAATTGATCTTCAAATAAAATTGTGAGTTGACTACATTTTGGTACTTAGTGAAATCAGTCTTCGAGGGAACGATACTTCACTCATCACTTTATTACTTGTATACGATAACGTACACTTGCATTCAAGAAATATCGCAACACTTGGTCGACAATTGTATATGAGGATATCGTGTATTAGATGTATTGTATGAGAATATATTCGGAAGGAGTATGTGTATTCAGTATACCATATGTTCGTATCTAGTATGTTGAGACGTGGGACAAGGATAGCTGAAAATGGCTAAGTATAGCCACGATAGCGCACGCTACTATGTATCCTTAACGTACGCTAATGCACAAGGATTACGTACGTTAAGAAGGACAGTTAACGTACGTAAGGTGCACAGCTATTACGTACGTTAAGTGAATGAGTTAACGTACGTAAAGTTCATATCAGGCAGGATATCGACAGGTGGGCCCGCGGTCGGCAGCTTTCGGCGCGGATGTGGACGGGCGAGTCAACGCTGAGGTTAGCGTACGCTACGCTTAGTGTATAACGTACGCTAACTGGACATTTACTGTAGCAAGTCAACGTACGTATTACGTACACTATGAATGAAGTATTACGTACGTAAGCGACTGAACGGAACAAGTCAGTGAGCTCTGGAGTGATATTGCGTACGCTATGAAGGACACTTAGCATACGTTAGGTAGCATTACATACGTTAATGCTGATGGATAACGTACGTAATGATAGATGCAGTTTATAAAATGAAGTTCGTCCTTTCATTTCTTCACGAGAGAAAAACCTTTCCTCCTCCAACCTTCGTCCCTATGAGTGTGTTAGTGAGAATAAACCTCTTCCAACTTGATTATAAACTTGGAAACGTGGATTTGAGGCTTGGATATGAAGACATTGATGATTCTTGAAGAGTTTGATTGTATTATTCATGTTCTTGAGGTATGTTGATGAACTCTACACCTTGAATTCGGATTTTGATGTTATTGTTGATTAATAATTCGTATGAAGATGATTATGGTATCATCGTTATGATTCTTGAGGTTATATGAATTGTATATTGGAAGATACAATGATATATGTCTTCGATTATGTCATTTGTTATAATCATGATTATGGAATCATGGTGTTCTTGATGTTCCTGATGTTCTTGGTATATATATCACATCAAAGAAGGAAATTTGATAAGATATATGATGGTTTTTAAGTATAATCATGGAATTGATGATTTAGACCAATGCTATGTTGATTGTAGTGGTAGAATTCGTATGTTCTTGACGAAATACGAATCATGATAACAATTTTGAATCTAGATAGATGATAGTTAATCTTATAACAAGATTCTCAAAGGTATTGAACTTGTTGGGTAGTTTGGATTGCCGATTATGCCGATAGTATTGTCCTACTATGATATTTATAATTAAACGACGAGGAATCGTGTAAATTCGTATGAATTCAGAATAGAGTATGTTATGTAATCCTTGTTATCGAGATGAATTGATCGTTGATATGATTATCAGATTATGGAAACGTATCGTGGTTATGAGTTCATGATTAATCGATTCGGGTTGTTCGGATTTATGTTTAATCGGGATATTGTGGAACCGTTGGGTTTATTGATCTGTTGTATTAATTGTTAAGTATGATCACCGAGTTGCGGTTTGTATTGTATATATGTGTTCGTATTTGTTGAGTTGGATTATTTGGTTTCGTATATGATTGGGGAATTGTTAAGTCGTCGAGTTTGATTGGTTGGCTATATCGGTTATTGATTGTTATCGAATCGTTGCTATTTGATTACTTCAATAGGTTGAGATTATTGATCGGCGATTATAACCGTATGTTGCGTTCGTGTTCGAGTATGTTCGTGAATTGCATTGGTCGGGACCGAGGAACTTGTAGACGAAGGCAATGGGATTGATAACGGCTTCATCGGTATCGAGGCAAGTTACTACTTGCACAGTTTATAATATTTA
This sequence comes from Orobanche coerulescens, assembly GCA_033398695.1. NCBI lineage: Eukaryota > Viridiplantae > Streptophyta > Magnoliopsida > Lamiales > Orobanchaceae > Orobanche > Orobanche coerulescens. The sequence continues at coordinate 211,735,620 of CM065804.1, forward strand.
ATGAATGGTTTCAGTTTCATTTCGTTTATAATGCATGTAGCAATGATTATTATTGTGAACCTTGGAGATTTGGATTTTATATTTTCCGATATTGGGAGTTAAATCATAATGTATATGATTTTTTTCGGTTATTGGCATTTTGGGTATCGAGGATACATTATGATAAAGACGAGGATATGAATATCTGTAGTCCATGGTATGTTTGGATCGCCGAGCATCGCGGAGAATCGTTGGTGATGATTTGACATCGAGATTGCTCCCGAAGGACTCGGGGCAAGTATCTAAAATTGAATCGGTTTAGTGCTAATGATTTTGATCATGCATATTGTCATTCATGTTGTTGAACATGAGGTCGTCCTAGTTGATTGTCATATTGTCGTTCATGTCGTGTTGTTCGTGTTGATGAACATATTGATTTGCATATGTGTATGCATACTTGTATTGTTTATGTTGTGTTGATCCAATGGGATCGTGTGATCTATGCTGACGGCGCTGGATCAGATGTCCACCTCGTGTTGGTCCGACAGGATCATCTTGAGATCTATGCTGAGGGCGCTGGATTATTGGACGGGTTTTCCACCTCGTGTTGGTCCGACGGGATCATCTTGGGATCTATGCTGAGGGCGTTGGATCATTGGATTACCCTGTGTTGTGTTGATGGAATCATGAGGATTCGCATCGTTGGTTTTACCATGTGTTGTTTTGTGTATATGTATATTGTTGGTTATCCACCTCGTGTTGATCTAGTAGGATCATCTTGGGATCTATGCTGAGGGCACTGGATCATGGGATTTCCATTGAATATACACTGTTGTTATTGTTTTGAGCATATTGACGTTGTCATATGAGTATGCATTTGTAGGTCTTGTGTTAAGACCGCGTCCGTATGATGTATTGATCTGATCTCGGATTAGAGTGACGTGATTGTCGTGGTATTGTGCATCTTAAGGTATGTTTCGTATTTCCCTTGGTATTTGTCTTTGATGGACAATCGGTTTCGTGTTGAGATATGATGATGATATCCGATGGATCGTATTGGACAGAGTTAGTAGATTTCATAACAGGGAGTTATGATGATGTTTTGAGAACTTCGGGTATTGTGTGAGAATCAGTACGAGACGTGAATTTGGTAGAGTATGACGGTAAGATTACATTGGACGTATTCTTACTTAGTATTTCCATTGGTATGTAATTATTGATGTGATGTGATTGATACCATTGTTGGATATTATGGCTGATCCCGTCATGGGCTTTCTTTTTAGGTTCTTTGGATATCGAGCTTGTAGCGGTTGTGGAGAGATGAGCTTCCCAGGAAATACTGGCTAGAGCATGTATTTTGCGAATTGAGTTTCTTGATCAGTTGTGGTATTTTGCTGCTAGAGTACTTTTAACTGTTGTCTTTTCCGCTGCGTGAGTATTTTATATGACCTTTCATTATCTGGTAACTCAAGTTACTTTGGAAAATCGTTTTCTAAACTATCGAGTTTCGGTTGTTTGGCCTTGTCCTTTCAAATGATATTTTACGACGGTTTTGATAAATGAGTTCTATAAAGTCTTCGAATGTTTTTAAAAATAGAACCATTGTTCGCCTCTTAGGCGTTTTGTAAATGTTTGCGAAAATGTCTTTTAGCCTTGTGAGTTCCATCTCGGGGCCCACGGCGCTGTAATATTCCCGGTCGGATCAGGGGGTGTTACAATACGAACTTACATACTCTCCGATAACTTGTTAGAATCAAGTTCGAAATCTCAGGATACTACGTTCAAGAGCCTTATCGCTAAAAGGTTCGATCAACATGCTTAACAATAAAAGAGAACCGAAGCATAACAGAATTTATTCCTCTAAAATCATGATGTTCGACTCCTCACGAATATAACTGATTTGATAATCTCAAAAACATGTTCAAAACATCACCAAGAACACGTAATCAAGTTGGTGAAGGATCACATACCTCAATATAGTGAAGAACAACGAAAAACTTGAAGAAACTCAACACCGGAAGCTTGAACACCAATCCACAAGGGTCTATGGTCTTCAAAATCAAGCTAGAACGATGATATAGGAGTTATATGGTGCTGGATAGTTCTCAGATGGCGAAAAACGGCAATGAATTGGGGATGAAATGAAATGGGGTTGAGGGTTATAAATAGAACTCTATCCATTACGTACGTTACCTATACTCCATTACATACGTAAAAGCCTTAGCCTACGCTATACTCAATCCTTAGCGTACGTTAACGTCTGGCCAAAGCTCACTGACTTGATTCTGGCATTCGACGTATGTTATCATAGTAGTTTACGTACGTAACACTATGAACTTAGCGTATGTTAATAATCCACCCTAGCGTGCGTTAAGTCCTATTGACTTGCTTAGCTGGAAAGCTGTCCAGGTTCACGCGGAGCATCTCACAAATCTTCACTGGCCCCCACACACCGACCCTTGTCTGATCTCGAATTGACTGAAGCTTACGTATGTTAAGCTTAAGCTATAATGTACATTATATTACAATCGTAGCATACGTTAATATCATCACCTAGCGCACGTTATGACGGGCAGAACCATGCATGCAAGAATGTTGGAGATACAAAATGTAGGGATACGAATACGGGAAACCAATCTTCGATTAATAACGCCACAAAGTCGAATGTTACAAGTTCGAATACAGGATAAATACACAATATTTATCCGGGCATTACATACCCCTCTAAAAAGAAGTTTCGGCCCGAAATTCAAAACGAAAATAATGCAGGTATCTCGATTTCATACTATCCTCAATCTCCCAAGTTGCTTCTTCGACTCCATGTTGGGACCACTGAACTTTAACCAAAGAGATCGGTTTATTCCTCAATTGTTTGACCCGACTCTCGAGTATCTTGATCGACTTTTCTTCGAACGAGCCATCATTATCTACTTCAGTCTCGCTAAAATCAATGATATGACTAGGATCCGGTACATATTTCCGTAATTAGGATACATGGAATACATTATGAATGTGACTCGGCGATGGCGGTAAGGCCAACCTGTACGCTAACTCCCCAACTCTTTCAAGGATCTCAAATGGTCCGATATATCTCGGACTCAGCTTCAGTAGCACGTGGTCCCTAATTACAAACTCTAACGGGCGACGGCGCACGTCTGCAGAAGACTTCTGTCGACTCTGGGCAGTCAACAGCCTTTCACGAATCAGGGCTACTTTCTCTTGAGTCTGAACTATCAACTTTGGTTCAGTTCCGATCAAATCAGAAGAATCATCCCAAAGACAGGGGTGATATGCATCTTCTCCGCATAACGCTTCAAACGGTGCCATCTTAATGGAAGCATGCCAACTATTGTTGTAGGTAAATTCAATCAACGGCAAATGATTCTCCCAATCGGTTGACCAATCCAAGGCGAAGCTCTTAACATATCTTCTCATCTGTATAGTCCTTTGATTGTCCGTCCGTCTCGAGGATGATAAGTGTGCTAAAGTTCATTTCGGTTCCTAAGGCCTTATGAATCGCTTTCCGAAATGTAACACAAAGCGACTATCCCGATCCGAAATAATGGTCTTCGACGTACCATGCAATCGGACTATCTCTGCAATAAACACTCGTGCCAATTTCTCGGGTCCCCAAGTATCCTTAATACCTAGGAAATGAGCCGACTTGGTTAGTTGATCAACTATTACCCAAATCATGTTCACCCCTGTCCTGGTCTTCGGCATATTGGTGATAAAGTCCATCGATATATCCTCCCACTTCCACTAAAGAATCGGAAGTGGCTTCAACATTCTGGCAGGTTGCTGATATTCAATCTTGACCTTTTTGCAAGTTAAGCACTTCGAGACGTATTCTGCTACGTCCTTCTTCATATTTCCCCACCAGAAATTTTGCTTTAGATCCTTATACATCTTACTGGTGCCCGGATAGATAGAATAGGGGGCGCTGTGGGCTTCCTTCATGATGGTCTGCTTCAACACATCATCATCGGGGATGCAAAGTAGACTTTGGAATTTCAGAAATCCATCATCCTGTATCACAAATCCGAGGGCCTTTCCTTTGTTCACTTCATCACGTAACTGAAAAATCAGAGAATCATCCAACTGCTTAGATTCGATTTCTTCGATTAATGACAAAGTTGATTCCATCATATATAACTGCCCTTGGACTCTTTGCGACCATACTTCAATTCCTTCGCGAATCAATTCTCGTTGAATGCTGGGTTGGGACGTAAGCGCTTCCAACACTCGAAGAGAAACAGGTTTGCGGCTCAGTGCATCAGCTACCATGTTCGCTTTACCTGGATGATAAAGAATTTCCAGATCGTAATCTTTTATCAATTCCAGCCATCTCCTCTGCCTCATGTTTAATTCCTTCTGACTGAAAATATACTTGAGACTATTATGATCTGTGAAGATCTGACAATGAGTGCCATACAAATAATGTCGCCAAATCTTCAGGGCAAGGACAACAGCCGCTAACTCTAAATCCTGTATCGGGTAGTTAATCTCGTACGGTTTCAAATGTCGAGAGGCATAGGTAATCATTCTATCCTTCTGCATCAACACGCAACCCAGACCCTGATTTGAAGCATCGTTGTATACCATGAATCCATCGGTCCCATCTGGTAGTGCTAGCTAGTACTGGCGCCGTTATCAGTCTTCTCTTAAGTTCATCAAAGCTAGTCTGACACTTCTCATCCCACACGAATTTACGAGTCTTCGCAAGCGAGTAAGTGGACGAGCAATTTTGGAAAATCCTTTCACAAAGCAGCGATAATATCCGGCCAAGTCCTAAGAAGCTTGGACTTCTTTCACGTTCTTAGGAGATTCCCACTCCAAGATTGCCTCAACTTTCTTGGTCTACGAACTCCGACGGTTGATATCACGTGCCCAAGGAATGTTACTTCCTTAAGCGAACTCGCATTTAAAAAGTTTCACATAAAGTTGTTCGTTCCTCAATGTTTTTGAGACAATACGCAAATGCTCGCATGCTCTTCTAGATCCTTCGAATAAATCAAGATGTCAATCGATGAAAACGACCAAGAATTTATCCAAGTATTCTAAGAATACCCGATTCATCAATTGCATAAACATTGCAGGAGCATTAGTAAGTTCGAATGGCACCACCACAAATTCATAGTGCCGCATCAAGGATCTGAAAGCAGATTTCGGTATATCCGATTCCTTAATCCTCAACTGATGGTATCTTGATCGTCGATCTTCGAGAATACCGTTGCCCTCTGCAGTTGATCAAATAAGTCATCGATCCGAGGTAATGGGTATTTATTCTTGATCGTCACCTTGTTTAGCTCCCTGTAATCAATATACAATCGGAGGGATCCATCTTTCTTAGGACAAAAGAACGGGTGCTCCCCAAGGGAAAATGCTAGGTTGAATGTATCCCTTCTGCAACAATTCATCAAGCTGTTTCTTTAACTCGTACATCTCGGTTGGCGCCATACGGTATGGTGCTCTGGAAATAGGTGTGGCTCCTGGTTCAAATTCAATATTAAACTCTACAGCTCTTCGCGGAGGTAATCCGGGTAGTTCGTCAGGGAATACGTCAGAGAATTCGTTCACCACTGGAATAGATGAGAGATCTACTCCTTCTTCCTTTTTCATAGCATAACACCAAAAATCGTGACAACCCTGTTTTAACCACTTAACTGCTTTCATGGCTTTGATCACTTTCCCTGAGCTTCCTGGTCTCCATCCTTCAAATAAGTGTTCAGACCCGTCATCAGCAATAATCGAAATAACTCTCTTCCGATAATTCAAAATGGCCCCAAAATGGTTGAGCCAATCGTCTCCAAGAATTAAGTCGTCACCATAGATGTCGACCGCAATAAGATTTGACGGTCAATCTCTCCCTCTTATAGATACAGGAAAATCTCTAGCTTCTAGAGTTCCCACAATTCTCTCTTCACTCGGTAAACCCACAACATAAGGTTCACAGTCATGCAAATACGAGATTCTCAAACGATTAACACATTTCAATGATATAAAAGACTGCGTAGCTCCCGAATCGAATAAAACACTAACTGGTTGCAAAAGAATCTGAATTGTACCTGATGCAACAACAGTTTTCTGATCATCTGTCCTCATCTCGTAAAGGTGCGGAGGAACGGACCCAGCACTGGATGCCTTTGTTTTCCGGACACTCTGCTGTTGAAAACCACTCTGTTGTGTCAGGTTCATACTTGTCTCTTTCGGAACTTGTGCTGGAGTGCGAGTACTAATTGATCTAGTCAGATTTCCGCAAAAAGTCGCACGATGCCCTTCCTGCCCACATTCAAAACAAGTCACAGAAGGAGCGGAGCAATCACGCGGAATATGCCCTGCTCGACCACAGTTATAGCACTTCTTCGATGCGTCTGAAACCGTTTATGCTGTCCGGAACTTCTTTCCACCTCAAGAAGGATACAAGGGTTTCCTGGATGAATGAAAGAAGGACTGGCCCTTGCGGGGCCCACTACTCTTGTTCTCAGCAAAGTTGTCAGACACTTTCTGCTTCTTTGCTTCCGCTGATTTCTCCACCGCTGCCTCTTTCATCTCGTAGGCCAGTGCTTTGTCCTGATACTGTCGCAGAGTAGTACATTCAAATCCGGACATATATTGCTGAATCTCCGGCTTCATCCGCATGTCAAAATGAAAAATCTTTTCTGTCTCGGTCGTGACCAAATGTCGCACACAGGTCAGCTGGTGATTAAAAGTCTTGATTGTGTCCGTCACAGATGCCTCCACATTCTGCGGTGAGAAAAACTCTCGGACTCTAGCCTCTCTAACTGGACGAGGACAATATTGTGCTTCCATCATTAATTTGAATTCTGTCCAGTCAGTATGATAATCCTCAGGTCGAATGGCCTCCCACCAGTCGAAAGCTTCCCCAGTCAGAAAATACTGAGCGATCGGGACTTTTTGATCATCGGGACAATTAATTCCCTCAAATATTTTCTCTAATTCCTTCAGCCAGTGATCCCAAGTAGGCATATCTGCAGAACCGTCGAATTTTGGTGGGTGTAACTTGACCACTTCCGTAAGCCACTTGTCTCCCCGATTATCCTCTTTACGTTGTTGGCCCATCGTCATCTGCATGTGGTCAACCACCTGAGCAAACTGGGTCATCTGAGCTACCACCTAATGAAACATTCCCGGCATGTTAGGATTTGCGCCATCATTTACTGATTCCTGTTGTCCTCCAGAATGGGAATGAGTTCGATTAGCCGATAAATTCGGGGTAGATGATGAATCTTCATGTCTCGCATTACCATGTCCGCGTCCGCGTCCACGAATTCCTCTCAACATACTGTAAACACAAATACTCAATATCCAGGGCAAAATCTTCTAAAGGAAATCCGTCAATATCCACAAAACACAAAATAAACAAAATTAGGAAACTTACAACCACGGTCCACATGACGACGCTGGTTGTGCAGTGATGTTACAAACGACCCATAAATCAGATGAGGTAAACAGACCCAACTAAACCCGACTGCCAATATATCCATAAATATTAGCTCTGATACCATATTCTGTAACACCCCGAGATATTCGGAATAATTACAGCGCTGTAAATCCTATATATAAGAATTTACAAGGCTAATATAAGAAATGCGGAAATAATACAAAAGTACCAGTAAAATTTAGAATTCGATAACCGATTCAGACAACTCAAATGAATCCATTATTACAAGCATCTCAAATCAACAACAGAACACGCGTACTCGAGTAATGAAAATCAAACCAGAAAGACAAAACAACACAACATATAACATCACTGAGCCCCTTCATCATTATATCGGTACTGTGGTTGCTTCCCCACTCCTCGGATACCTGAACATCAAAACAAATGTCCACCCCTGAAGGGGTTAGCAAAACGATACTAGTACAAGTATCATAATATGCAAAATCAGATATGCAACAACGATGCATAGCAAAATACATAACACGGACTTCCGCTACTGAATTCCAACGATGCGAATCCAGATGATCCCATCAGCACAACATGGGGTATTCCAATGATCCAACGCCTTCAGCATAGATCCCAAGATGATCCCGTCGGACCAACACGAGGTGGAAAAACCCGTCCAATGATCCAGCGCCCTCAGCATAGATCCCAAGATGATCCCGTCAAACCAACATGAGGTGGACATCTGATCCAGCGCCCTCAGCATAGATCACACGATCCCTTCGGATCAACACAACATACACAAACACAACTATGCACACACATATGCAAAAATCGATATGTCCATCAACATGAACATACAAATAATCAATAACGAATATCTTGACAATTCAACGGAAATGATCTCATGTCAACAACATGAATATGCATGATCAAAATCATCAATATTAAACCAATTTCAAAATACGATACTTGCCTCAGAAATGGCGATAAGGATTGCTACTACGAATAGGCTTCAACCCGCTCGAAGAATTCTCACTCAATCAGCTCACCAAAATCCAAACCTTCATCGAACAATAATACCGGTATAACTAACAGTTCCGGATAATCGCTCTAATCATCAAACGAATCATAAAAAGGCATGTTATACCCTTTCATGACAAGTGAACTAATCTGCCCCAATACATTCGGTTGAATCGACACTACGCTATTCGGCCGAACGACAATCTCATAGAATACCATTCAAGTTCAAATACATCGTTCGGTCGGATTCTTCAATTATGACATGAAATTCATCTTAAAAGGATTCTAATCATGTTCTTCAATAACAAGATATCGAAAATACTTGGACGAACATCATAAGAACTTATTTATTAGGTTCATCTTGATTGTCATCTCCTTCTAGAAATTAACCCTAAGCTTGGTCCATTAAATTCCCCAAACGAAATGTTCGATCATATCATTCATACGAACTTAGATACTCTCCGAAAACTTGTTATAATCAGGTTCGAAATCTCAGGATACTACGTTCAAGAGCCTTATCGCTAAAAGGTTCGATCAACATGCTTAACAACAAAAGAGAACCGAAGCATAACCGAATTTATTCCTCTAAAATCATGATGTTCGACTCCTCACGAATATAACTGATTTGATAATCCCCAAAACATGTTCAAAACATCACCAAGAACACGTAATCAATTTGGTGAAGGATCACATACCTCAATATAGTGAAGAACAACGAAAAACTTGTAGAAATTCAACACTGGAAGCTTGAACACCAATCCACAAGGGTCTATGATCTTCAAAATCAAGCTAGGACGATGATATGGGATTTTTATGGTGTTGGATAGTTCTCAGATGGCGAAAAACGGAAATGAAGTGGGGAAGAAATGAAATGGGGGTTGAGGGTTATAAATAGAACTCTAACCATTACGTACGTTACCTATACTCCATTACGTATGTAAAAGCCTTAGCATACGCTATACTCAATCCTTAGCGTACGTTAACGTCTGGCCAAAGCTCATTGACTTGATTCTGGCATTCGCTTACGTACGTTATCATAGTAGTTTACGTACGTAACACTATGAACTTAGCATACGTTAATAATCCACCCTAGCGTGCGTTAAGTCCTGTTGACTTGCTTAGCTGGAAAGCTGTCCAGGTTCACGCGGAGCATCTCACAAATCTTCACTGGCCCCCACACACCGACCCTTGTCTGATCTCGAATTGACTGAAGCTTACGTATGTTAAGCTTAAGCTATAATGTACATTATATTACAATCGTAGCATACGTTAATATCATCACCTAGCGCACGTTATGACGGGCAGAACCATGCATGCAAGAATGTTGGAGATACAAAATGTAGGGATACGAATACGGGAAACCAATCTTCGATTAATAACGCCACAAAGTCGAATGTTACAAGTTCGAATACAGGATAAATACACAATATTTATCCGGGCATTACATACCCCTCTAAAAAGAAGTTTCGGCCCGAAATTCAAAACGAAAATAATTCTGGGTATCTCGATTTCATACTATCCTCAATCTCCCAAGTTGCTTCTTCGACTCCATGTTGGGACCACTGAACTTTAACCAAAGAGATCGATTTATTCCTCAATTGTTTGACCCGACTCTCGAGTATCTTGATCGACTTTTCTTCGAACGAGCCATCATTATCTACTTCAGTCTCGCAAAAATCAATGATATGACTAGGATCCGGTACATATTTCCGTAATTAGGATACATGGAATACATTATGAATGTGACTCGGCGATTGCGGTAAGGCCAACCTGTACGCTAACTCCCCAACTCTTTCAAGGATCTCAAATGGTCCGATATATCTCGGACTCAGCTTCAGTAGCACGTGGTCCCCAATTACAAACTCTAACGGGCGACGGCGCACGTCTGCAGAAGACTTCTGTCGACTCTGGGCAGTCAACAGCCTTTCACGAATCAGGGCTACTTTCTCTTGAGTCTGAACTATCAACTTTGGTTCAGTTCCGATCAAATCAGAAGAATCATCCCAGCACAGGGGTGATATGCATCTTCTCCCGTACAACGCTTCAAACGGTGCCATCTTAATGGAAGCATGCCAACTATTGTTGTAGGTAAATTCAATCAACGGCAAATGATTCTCCCAATCGGTTGACCAATCCAAGGCAGAAGCTCTTAACATATCTTCTACTGTCTGTATAGTCCTTTCGGACTGTCCGTCCGTCTGAGGATGATAAGCTGTGCTAAAGTTCAGCTCGGTTCCTAAGGCCTTATGAACTGCTTTCCAGAAATGTAACACAAAGCGACTATCCCGATCCGAAATAATGGTCTTCGACGTACCATGCAATCGGACTATCTCTGCAATAAACACTCGTGCCAATTTCTCGGGTCCCCAAGTATCCTTAATACCTAGGAAATGAGCCGACTTGGTTAGTTGATCAACTATTACCCAAATCATGTTCATCCCTGTCCTGGTCTTCGGCATATTGGTGATAAAGTCCATCGATATATCCTCCCACTTCCACTAAAGAATCGGAAGTGGCTTCAACATTCTGGCAGGTTGCTGATATTCAATCTTGACCTTTTTGCAAGTTAAGCACTTCGAGACGTATTCTGCTACGTCCTTCTTCATATTTCCCCACCAGAAATTTTGCTTTAGATCCTTATACATCTTACTGGTGCCCGGATAGATAGAATAGGGGGCGCTGTGGGCTTCCTTCATGATGGTCTGCTTCAACACATCATCATCGGGGATGCAAAGTCGACTTTGGAATTTCAGAAATCCATCATCCTGTATCACAAATCCGAGGGCCTTTCCTTTGTTCACTTCATCACGTAACTGAAAAATCAGAGAATCATCCAACTGCTTAGATTCGATTTCTTCGATTAATGACAAAGTTAATTCCATCATATATAACTGCCCTTGGACTCTTTGCGACCATACTTCAATTCCTTCGCGAATCAATTCTCGTTGAATGCTGGGTTGGGACGTAAGCGCTTCCAACACTCGAAGAGAAATAGGTTTGCGGCTCAGTGCATCAGCTACCATGTTCGCTTTACCTGGATGATAAAGAATTTCCAGATCGTAATCTTTTATCAATTCCAGCCATCTCCTCTGCCTCATGTTTAATTCCTTCTGACTGAAAATATACTTGAGACTATTATGATCTGTGAAGATCTGACAATGAGTGCCATACAAATAATGTCGCCAAATCTTCAGGGCAAGGACAGCAGCCGCTAACTCTAAATCCTGTATCGGGTAGTTAATCTCGTACGGTTTCAAATGTCGAGAGGCATAGGTAATCATTCTATCCTTCTGCATCAACACGCAACCCAGACCCTGATTTGAAGCATCGTTGTATACCATGAATCCATCGGTCCCATCTGGTAGTGCTAGCTAGTACTGGCGCCGTTATCAGTCTTCTCTTAAGTTCATCAAAGCTAGTCTGACACTTCTCATCCCACACGAATTTCTGAGTCTTCTGCAACAACTGAGTAAGTGGACGAGCAATTTTGGAAAATCCTTTCACAAAACGACGATAATATCCAGCAAGTCCTAAGAAGCTTCGGACTTCTTTCACGTTCTTAGGAGATTCCCACTCCAAGATTGCCTCAACTTTCTTCGGGTCTACCTGAACTCCGACGGTTGATATCACGTGCCCAAGGAATGTTACTTCCTTAAGCCAGAACTCGCATTTAAAAAGTTTCACATAAAGTTGTTCGTTCCTCAATGTTTTTGAGACAATACGCAAATGCTCTGCATGCTCTTCTAGATCCTTCGAATAAATCAAGATGTCAATCGATGAAAACGACCAAGAATTTATCCAAGTATTCTAAGAATACCCGATTCATCAATTGCATAAACATTGCAGGAGCATTAGTAAGTTCGAATGGCACCACCACAAATTCATAGTGCCCGTACCGGGATCTGAAAGCAGATTTCGGTATATCCGATTCCTTAATCCTCAACTGATGGTATCTTGATCGTCGATCTTCGAGAATACCGTTGCCCTCTGCAGTTGATCAAATAAGTCATCGATCCGAGGTAATGGGTATTTATTCTTGATCGTCACCTTGTTTAGCTCCCTGTAATCAATATACAATCGGAGGGATCCATCTTTCTTCCGGACAAAAAGAACGGGTGCTCCCCAAGGGAAAATGCTAGGTTGAATGTATCCCTTCTGCAACAATTCATCAAGCTGTTTCTTTAACTCGTACATCTCGGTTGGCGCCATACGGTATGGTGCTCTGGAAATAGGTGTGGCTCCTGGTTCAAATTCAATATTAAACTCTACAGCTCTTCGCGGAGGTAATCCGGGTAGTTCGTCAGGGAATACGTCAGAGAATTCGTTCACCACTGGAATAGATAAGAGATCTACTCCTTCTTCCTTTTTCATAGCATAACACCAAAAATCGTGACAACCCTGTTTTAACCACTTAACTGCTTTCATGGCTTTGATCACTTTCCCTGAGCTTCCTGGTCTCCATCCTTCAAATAAGTGTTCAGACCCGTCATCAGCAATAATCGAAATAACTCTCTTCCGATAATTCAAAATGGCCCCAAAATGGTTGAGCCAATCGTCTCCAAGAATTAAGTCGTCACCATAGATGTCGACCGCAATAAGATTTGACGGTCAATCTCTCCCTCTTATAGATACAGGAAAATCTCTAGCTTCTAGAGTTCCCACAATTCTCTCTTCACTCGGTAAACCCACAACATAAGGTTCACAGTCATGCAAATACGAGATTCTCAAACGATTAACACATTTCAATGATATAAAAGACTGCGTAGCTCCCGAATCGAATAAAACACTAACTGGTTGCAAAAGAATCTGAATTGTACCTGATGCAACAACAGTTTTCTGATCATATGTCCTCATCTCGTAAAGGTGCGGAGGAACGGACCCAGCACTGGATGCCTTTGTTTTCCGGACACTCTGATGTTGAAAACCACTCTGTTGTGTCAGGTTCATACTTGTCTCTTTCGGAACTTGTGATGGAGTGCGAGTACTAATTGATCTAGTCAGATTTCCGCAAAAAGTCGCACGATGCCCTTCCTACCCACATTCAAAACAAGTCACAGAAGGAGCGGAGCAATCACGCGGAATATGCCCTGCTCGACCACAGTTATAGCACTTCTTCGATGCGTCTGAAACCGTTTATGCTGTCCGGAACTTCTTTCCACCTCAAGAAGGATACAAGGGTTTCCTGGATGAATGAAAGAAGGACTGGCCCTTGCGGGGCCCACTACTCTTGTTCTCAGCAAAGTTGTCAGACACTTTCTGCTTCTTTGCTTCCGCTGATTTCTCCACCGCTGCCTCTTTCATCTCGTAGGCCAGTGCTTTGTCCTGATACTGTCGCAGAGTAGTACATTCAAATCCGGACATATATTGCTGAATCTCCGGCTTCATCCGCATGTCAAAATGAAAAATCTTTTCTGTCTCGGTCGTGACCAAATGTCGCACACAGGTCAGCTGGTGATTAAAAGTCTTGATTGTGTCCGTCACAGATGCCTCCACATTCTGCGGTGAGAAAAACTCTCGGACTCTAGCCTCTCTAACTGGACGAGGACAATATTGTGCTTCCATCATTAATTTGAATTCTGTCCAGTCAGTATGATAATCCTCAAGTCGAATGGCCTCCCACCAGTCGAAAGCTTCCCCAATCAGAAAATACTGAGCGATCGGGACTTTTTGATCATCGGGACAATTAATTCCCTCAAATATTTTCTCTAATTCCTTCAGCCAGTGATCCCAAGTAGGCATCTCTGCAGAACCGTCGAATTTTGGTGGGTGTAACTTGACCACTTCCGTAAGCCACTTGTCTCCCCGATTATCCTCTTTACGTTGTTGGCCCATCGTCATCTGCATGTGGTCAACCACCTGAGCAAACTGGGTCATCTCAGCTACCACCTAATGAAACATTCCCGGCATGTTAGGATTTGCGCCATCATTTACTGATTCCTGTTGTCCTCCAGAATGGGAATGAGTTCGATTAGCCGATAAATTTGGGGTAGATGATGAATCTTCATGTCTCGCATTACCACGTCCGCGTCCGCGTCCACGAATTCCTCTCAACATACTGTAAACACAAATACTCAATATCCAGGGCAAAATCTTCTAAAGGAAATCCGTCAATATCCACAAAACACAAAATAAACAAAATTAGGAAACTTACAACCACGGTCCACATGACGACGCTGGTTGTGCAGTGATGTTACAAACGACCCATAAATCAGATGAGGTAAACAGACCCAACTAAACCCGACTGCCAATATATCCATGAATATTAGCTCTGATACCATATTCTGTAACACCCCGAGATATTCGGAATAATTACAGCGCTGTAAATCCTATATATAAGAATTTACAAGGCTAATATAAGAAATGCGGAAATAATACAAAAGTACCAGTAAAATTTAGAATTCGATAACCGATTCAGACAACTCAAATGAATCCATTATTACAAGCATCTCAAATCAACAACAGAACACGCGTACTCGAGTAATGAAAATCAAACCAGAAAGACAAAACAACACAACATATAACATCACTGAGCCCCTTCATCATTATATCGGTACTGTGGTTGCTTCCCCGCTCCTCGGATACCTGAACATCAAAACAAATGTCCACCCCTGAAGGGGTTAGCAAAACGATACTAGTACAAGTATCATAATATGCAAAATCAGATATGCAACAACGATGCATAGCAAAATACATAACACGGACTTCCGCTACTGAATTCCAACGATGCGAATCCAGATGATCCCATCAGCACAACATGGGGTATTCCAATGATCCAACGCCTTCAGCATAGATCCCAAGATGATCCCGTCGGACCAACACGAGGTGGAAAAACCCGTCCAATGATCCAGCGCCCTCAGCATAGATCCCAAGATGATCCCGTCAAACCAACATGAGGTGGACATCTGATCCAGCGCCCTCAGCATAGATCACACGATCCCTTCGGATCAACACAACATACACAAACACAACTATGCACACACATATGCAAAAATCGATATGTCCATCAACATGAACATACAAATAATCAATAACGAATATCATGACAATTCAACGGAAATGATCTCATGTCAACAACATGAATATGCATGATCAAAATCATCAATATTAAACCAATTTCAAAATACGATACTTGCCTCAGAAATGGCGATAAGGATTGCTACTACGAATAGGCTTCAACCCGCTCGAAGAATTCTCACTCGATCAGCTCACCAAAATCCAAACCTTCATCGAACAATAATACCGGTATAACTAACAGTTCCGGATAATCGCTCTAATCATCAAACGAATCATAAAAAGGCATGTTATACCCTTTCATGACAAGTGAACTAATCTGCCCCAATACATTCGGTTGAATCGACACTACGCTATTCGGCCGAACGACAATCTCATAGAATACCATTCAAGTTCAAATACATCTTTCGGTCGGATTCTTCAATTATGACATGAAATTCATCTTAAAAGGATTCTAATCATGTTCTTCAATAACAAGATATCGAAAATACTTGGACGAACATCATAAGAACTTATTTATTAGGTTCATCTTGATTGTCATCTCCTTCTAGAAATTAACCCTGAGCTTGGTCCATTAAATTCCCCAAACGAAATGTTCGATCATATCATTCATACGAACTTAGATACTCTCCGAAAACTTGTTATAATCAGGTTCGAAATCTCAGGATACTACGTTCAAGAGCCTTATCGCTAAAAGGTTCGATCAACATGCTTAACAACAAAAGAGAACCGAAGCATAACCGAATTTATTCCTCTAAAATCATGATGTTCGACTCCTCACGAATATAACTGATTTGATAATCCCCAAAACATGTTCAAAACATCACCAAGAACACGTAATCAATTTGGTGAAGGATCACATACCTCAATATAGTGAAGAACAACGAAAAACTTGTAGAAATTCAACACTGGAAGCTTGAACACCAATCCACAAGGGTCTATGATCTTCAAAATCAAGCTAGGACGATGATATGGGATTTTTATGGTGTTGGATAGTTCTCAGATGGCGAAAAACGGAAATGAAGTGGGGAAGAAATGAAATGGGGGTTGAGGGTTATAAATAGAACTCTAACCATTACGTACGTTACCTATACTCCATTACGTATGTAAAAGCCTTAGCATACGCTATACTCAATCCTTAGCGTACGTTAACGTCTGGCCAAAGCTCACTGACTTGATTCTGGCATTCGCTTACGTACGTTATCATAGTAGTTTACGTACGTAACACTATGAACTTAGCATACGTTAATAATCCACCCTAGCGTGCGTTAAGTCCTGTTGACTTGCTTAGCTGGAAAGCCGTCCAGGTTCACACGGAGCATCTCATAAATCTTCACCGGCCCCCACACGTGTAATATCCGCAATTTCGGATTTCCGGTAATTTTCATTTTTCGGCGGAGGTCCGTTTCGACCACTCGCTTTTGACCGTTTCGTCATTCTGAGAATATTTAATTCTACACTTTTTGTCATCCGAGTTCGTTTCGGTATCGTTTTGTTGAGTTTCGTGTTCTTAAATGACTTTTCCGCACATGAGTTCGATTCTCGCGAATCTCGTCCGAAACTGTTGTTCGAGTTTCTCGGAAGTCTATTTAATGTTATTATTCATGTTGCAAGCTTCGGTTTGGTTATTCGATCATGTATCGTGATTTTGGGGCGTTTTGGGCCATTTTCGTAATTTCCCAAAGTTTGGGGTAATTACTTTCCGTTGTCGAATTTCGAGCCTTGTAGTCGGAATCGTGTGTTCTATTAGTGCTCGGATTCGTATTTTCGAGTACTTCGTAACCGTATCTTCGATTCGTACTCGAGTTCGGGTTTCGGGTCGTTCGGGCCGTCGGAGTTGGTCTGGCCGAGTCATGGCCGGCATCTTGGGGCCGGCCACCGCCGAGTAACGCACGGTAGTGACCGGCGACTACGCACGTAAGGCGATTACGCACGTAAGGCCCTGGCCGATTACGCACGTAACGATGCCGCATTTCTCGGCAGAGACTTCGCCATGGCGATTACGTGACGTAAGGGCCCGATTACGTACGTAAGCGTCCGGCAGTGTCCGGCTATTTAAGGCCCGGACCGAGTCATATCCGGCATTTTCCACTTTTCTTCGTTCCTTCCGCGATTTTTCACCATAGATCGATGGTTTTGAGTAGAATCAACTTATTTAACCATGTTTTGGAAGTTGGAATCATGGATTAA
Source organism: Orobanche coerulescens (assembly GCA_033398695.1). Taxonomy (NCBI): domain Eukaryota; kingdom Viridiplantae; phylum Streptophyta; class Magnoliopsida; order Lamiales; family Orobanchaceae; genus Orobanche; species Orobanche coerulescens. Next base: position 211,753,231 of record CM065804.1, read on the forward strand.
CATCATCTTCCACCGGATCGAAGGTAAGAACACCTAAACTTTTGGTTTTGGATGTTCTTGGGGTTTCTTGGTGTTTTGGCCGATTTTCTTTGTTTTGATTCAGATTTGATGAAACTTGATTGTAAACTCGTAATCATTCAATACCCTTGAAGTTTTGTGGAACGGATTTGAGTATTTCTTTGAATAATCGATTGAATTGACTACGCCTTCAAAGTGTCCGATAAAATGCTTCAATGGGTAGAACTTGGGAAGTTCCATACGTTTTCGTAGAATTGTGATTGAATTGATATCGTTGTGACTTAGGAACGAATTCTTGTGAAGAACTCGAGTCGGAACCCTTCCGTTCGTTGCCTTCTTTGGGGTTCGAGCTTCCCGGTCGAACCGTGTTCTTCGGAGCGTTTGGTAGCGGTTATTAAGGCAAGTATCTTATTATACGACTTGTATCTTGTGACTAGTAATTACGTATGATATGTATGACGATTTTGCTTGCCTCCGTAAATATGTTCCGTTGGAGTTGGTTGTGTTTTTCAAATTTGAAGGCTTGGTGATGATAGTGATATATTGGTATACGTGTTGGGCGTTGTGCCATTTGTGCAGGATTGAGATGTACATATGAGATGGTTGTACACATGGTTGTTCAATGTATTGTGTACCGAATGTGTGTTATGTTGGTTAAGAGTCGTTGTGATGATCGTGATGTTTGTGTTGTTTTGGTTTACATACTTGATTGTACATTTCGGTGTAATGTGGAATGGCTTGACATTTAATGATTATGAATTGTGTCGTGTCGATGTGTGTGTGTTCCGGGTGGTCCGATTTAAGCCTGCGGAGTTCGGTACATGATGTGTACGAACAAAGTGTGTGATCCAGGTAGGGTCGACGAGGCCTCTGGAGTCCGGTACATGACGTGTACGGACAAGGTGTGTGATCCAGGTAGGGTCCGACGAGGCCTGCGGAGTTCGGTACATGATGTGTACGAACGATGTTGTGGCCGGGTAGGGTCCGTTGAGGCCTCGGAGTTCGGTACATGATGTGTACGAAGCATGTGTGGTCGGGTAAGGTCCGTCGAGGCCTCCGGAGTTCGGTACATGATGTGTACGAACAATGATCGTGTAGCGTTGATTGTTCGGGTAACATTTTAAATATGGATCTCGGACTCATAATGATATATTATTTAGTATGCTTTGAAGCGAGAATCGGGCTAAGGCCCTAATGTTTACGAAAAGGTTTTGTAAATTGGGACTCGAGGTCCAAAAGAATTTCGCTTTAAAAATCCCCGAGATGATGTGTTCCTTTTCAAATATCTCTTACTTGAGTTCGAAATTCTAAAACTTCGGGAACATTTTGATAATTGATTGCGTATTAAATTCGTAGTTGCTATTTGCTTGTTACATTTCGTATGGTTTGATACTTGCACTAGTAAAACGGTGAGTTTACTAACCCCGAGTATTCGGGGGTGGATGTCCTGCTGCGTCGGTACATGCAGTTCGGGGAGCGATCATAGGATTGGCACAAGGGGATGACGAGTGCGATACTAATCAAGAGTTGAGAGTTGATAGAGTTTAGTTGTATTGTTAGAGTTGATTCGGTCTTATTGTATTGTATTTCGACCCCTGTGTGGGTAATGTTGATAGTCGATCCTGTTGATAGAGTTGTGTGACCTCATCGGCCTGTGTGTTTATGTGTAAGTGACCTTAACAGCCTGTATTATTATATTGTTTGACCTGGCCGGGCAAGCATTTGGTTGTTTATGGATGATTAGCACGGTAGATCCTTGCGGAAAGGGTTTACGGCGTGTAATATTCCCATACGGTTTTGGGGTGTTACATTTATGGTATCGGAGCTTAGGTTGCGGAAACCTCAGCCGGGTCGAGTCAGTCGTGGTTTGTCGAGTAATGTGTTGTCTTGTCGCTCGAGTCGTCGGTGACAAGTTGAGTTGTGCGTAGTCACAACGTGTCGGATATGTTGTCGATGAGATTAGTATCGTGGGCGACCGTCATCTCCGTGCGGCTGTGGACGTAAGTCTTCTCTTTATGCGAAATACCATGTATCATGATTGTATCTAAATGAGTTAATTGCGGTGCATAATTTTATTTGCACGGTGTTGTGAATATAGTTGTATTTAATACGTGTGACATATAGTATATGTATAAAACTGGGCCTATTGTTGTTTTACCTTTGAACCACTGTGAGGGGTGGTATGGTGTGAAAATTGAGAACCTTGTTGGGTTTCGAATAAGGTATCGTCGATTGAGTTCGCGAGAAACTCCGAGGAATGGCTTTGTTATATGTTTAAACTAGATGCTGTGAGACGTATTCAATTGGGTTGTGCATGTTGGACTGTATTTTTTTTTTATCCACTGCGTGAGTTATTTTGTAATGGCTTTCGGTATCTTACCGACTGAGTTTTATTTTGAAAATCGATTCCCTTAACCGAGTTTTTGGCGTTATGGCCTTGATCGTTTTGGCGAAATTTTTATGACGGTGTTTAGTATTTTGTAAATGGCTTTTGTGAGTTTTTGAAATATTACCGTCATCGGCCCCTTTTGGCATTTTTGTAAATGGTTTTTATCCTGGTGGGTTCCGGCGCGGGACCCACAGCGCTTTAATGTTCTGTGTAATTACCTGAGATTTTTGGGCATTCTAGCCCATTGAATTATCTTTGAAAACCTTGAGTATCCTAGAAATAAATTTCGAGATGTACGTTTAAAATGAATTATTTTCTCGTGGTACATCCAAGGTGCCACAATATGTTTCAAAATTCTTCTACCTCGAGGACCAAAATGTTTTGAGATATTTCCAATGTTTTAGAAACACTTTTACTTAGACCCGAGGGTCGAATATTTCCGAAAGTTTTCACGAAAAGAAAGTGTCCTCATTTTTATCGAATGCGAAATAGTTTTCCAAAGTCTCGATAACGATGTTTCACGATTGTACTTTTTTGAAGGGTGATACTCAAGATCAATCGGTGTTTCCAAAATTATTTTCAAAAGGTGTTTTCGTTTTTAAAACCTATCCATTCCCGTTTGAGGGTGGGTATGTATATATGATGTTCGCGTTATCGTTATGATGTTGCTCCCAGTATGGTCGAATTGGTGGCATGAATGTCGAGGCGTTGCCACGCAATTATTGTACTAGCCCTCTGTGAGAGGCGTGAATCGGTGTTTATCGTTTATCGCCTCGTGGCGATTTGCGTGTTGTCGCACGAGTGTGAGATGTTAAAGCTTGGGTTTGTACGTTTGTGTACATGTGTGATTGTTTCATAATGTTTGTAATTATGTGCTGGTTATCGTTCGGGCCGTTGAGGTCGCCGAACGATACCGTCGTTGTTGTAGTGTTTGTGTGTGTATTACTTTACGATGGCAATCTTTGTATATGATATATGTTATGATTCTTTGTTGTGCCAAGTTGGCATCTCCCGTTTGTTGTTTTGCGACGTTATATTCCATTGTACCTAGCAGTTGTATTTTCGGTATGCCGAGCCGAGGTGTTTCAACCGTGGTGTGCTGGGGGCATGCACGTACCAATTATTTTTCTCGTCACAGGATCCAGTTTTGCGAGTTGGGTTCCGAGTCTTTCGGGGTGCGAGCTTCAGTACAGATATGAGGATCGGCTCTCAGAGGCCCATGGGAGATGTTTCTGTCGTTTGCTTTTTGTGTTGTCACCTTACTCCAGTTGTTGTGAGTTGCGGTAAAGACATTTATTTTATAAGAGTTCGAATGTAAAGCCCGTATCGTTTTGACTTATGTATTTCATCTTTCTCAGGTCTATCGACTCGCTCGTGTTTGATGATACTTTCTGGACTTTTTCTGTATTTCGGTTTCGTCGCTCGAACGAGCCGTGATCTTGTTTTGGGTCGATCTGGTTATTGCTGTGACATTTCCGAGTCCGGTTCGATTCTTGTGAACCTTGTTCTAAGTAACATCTTTCGGTTCTATTAGTTCTTTTATTCAAGTGGATCGGATTTTGAACTTCTGTATTTTCGACTCTGTCGACTAGTTTATGTTCGTTGACATTTTCTGAGCTTGTCCTGCCTCTTGCTTTTGTTGATCGAACGAGCGTGGTATTGTTTCGGAATAACTCGTTTGTTGTTGTAATTTTTCAATTTCTATTCCCTTTCCTGTGGATCTTATGTGAAGGCACATGTTGTTTTCACCGGATCATATATTGTCTCGAGTCGAGATGTGAACCTTGGAGTTGTTGTTTGAATTCTATTGTTCTTCGTGATTCGAACATGATCGTTCGATTTTTGTTGTCTCGACCGTTGTGGTTCGATCGTTGATTGTTCGGTTTTTGTTGATCTCGTTTCGTGATTGTTGAGCATTCAGACTCCTTCCTAACTTCCTTAAGTTCGGGAAATTAGTCTCGTTTTCGATCTTCTAACCCTTGGGCGGTGGAATTCCATGTTTCTTCAGCGTTTGGCTCGCGTTTTGATTGATGAACCGTTGGGTTGGTCAATCGTATTGATTTTTGTTCGTTGTGTTTTGTGATTGTTCAGATAATCGACTCGATTGTATTATCTATTTGATGATGCTTGTCACTTGTTGATTTTATTATGCCTCCACCGGTGGCGCCGTGTTGGTCGTCGTGTGGCGTGTTGTCACGCTGTATATTCTTTCGCGTTGCTTGTAACGTTTCGCCAATGGACGAAAGTTACGCGTTTCTTGTGTATCTTGTTGAGTTTTCCTGTCGGGATATTGCCTCTCCCTACTTGTTTTAAGTTTCGGGACGAAACTTCTTTTAAGGAGGGTAGAATGTAATATCCGCAATTTCGGATTTCCGGTAATTTTCATTTTTCGGCGGAGGTCCGTTTCGACCACTCGCTTTTGACCGTTTCGTCATTCTGAGAATATTTAATTCTACACTTTTTGTCATCCGAGTTCGTTTCGGTATCGTTTTGTTGAGTTTCGTGTTCTTAAATGACTTTTCCGCACATGAGTTCGATTCTCGCGAATCTCGTCCGAAACTGTTGTTCGAGTTTCTAAGTCCATTTAATGTTATTATTCATGTTGCAAGCTTCGGTTTGGTTATTCGATCATGTATCGTGATTTTGGGGCGTTTTGGGCCATTTTCGTAATTTCCCAAAGTTTGGGGTAATTACTTTCCGTTGTCGAATTTCGAGCCTTGGGTAGTCGGAATCGTGTGTTCTATTAGTGCTCGGATTCGTATTTTCGAGTACTTCGTAACCGTATCTTCGATTCGTACTCGTGTTCGGGTTTCGGGTCGCTCGGGCCGTCGGAGTTGGTCCCGCCGAGTCATGGTCGGCATGAGGCCGGGCTGTGCCACCGCCGAGTAACGCATTTGTAGTGACCGGCCTAATGACGTAAGGCCGGTTACGCACGTAAGGCCCTGGCCGATTACGCACGTAACGATGCCGGCATTACGGCAGAGACTTCGCCATGGCGGTTACATGCACGTAAGGGCCCGGCTACGTACGTAAGCGTCCCCGGCAGTTGTCCTGGCTATTTAAGGCCTGGACCGAGTCATATCCGGCATTTTCCACTTTTCTTCGTTCCTTCCGCGATTTTTCACCATAGATCGATGGTTTTGAGTAGAATCAACTTATATAAACATGTTTTGGAAGTTGGAATCATGGATTAACATCATCTTCCACCGGATCGAAGGTAAGAACACCTAAACTTTTGGTTTTGGATGTTCTTGGGGTTTCTTGGTGTTTTGGCCGATTTTCTTTGTTTTGATTGATTTGATGAAACTTGATTGTAAACTCATAATCATTCAATACCCTTGAAGTTTTGTGGAACGGATTTGAGTATTTCTTTGAATAATCGATTGAATTGGACTACGCCTTCAAAGTGTCCGATAAAATGCTTCAATGAGTAGAACTTGGGAAGTTCCATACGTTTTCGAGAATTGTGATTGAATTGATATCGTTGTGACTTAGGAACGAATTCTTGTGAAGAACTCGAGTCGGAACCCTTCCGTTCGTTGCCTTCTTTGGGGTTCGAGCTTCCTGGCCGAACCGTGTTCTTCTGAGCGTTTGGTAGCGGTTATTAAGGCAAGTATCTTATTATACGACTTGTATCTTGTGACTAGTAATTACGTATGATATGTATGACGATTTTGCTTGCCTCCGTAAATATGTTCCGTTGGAGTTGGTTGTGTTTTTCAAATTTGAAGGCTTGGTGATGATAGTGATATATTGGTATACGTGTTGGGCGTTGTGCCATTTGTGCAGGATTGAGATGTACATATGAGATGGTTGTACACATGGTTGTTCAATGTATTGTGTACCGAATGTGTGTTATGTTGGTTAAGAGTCGTTGTGATGATCGTGATGTTTGTGTTGTTTTGGTTTACATACTTGATTGTACATTTCGGTGTAATGTGGAATGGCTTGACATTTAATGATTATGAATTGTGTCGTGTCGATGTGTGTGTGTTCGGGTGGTCCGACGAGGCCTCGGAGTTCGGTACATGATGTGTACGAACAAAGTGTATGATCCGGTAGTGGTCCGACGAGGCCTCCGGAGTCCGGTACATGACGTGTACGGACAAGGTGTGTGATCCGGTAGTGGTCCGACGAGGCCTCCGGAGTTCGGTACATGATGTGTACGAAGGATGCTGTAGCCGGGTAGTGTCCGTTGAGGCCTCCTGAGTTCGGTACATGATGTGTACGAACGGTATGTGTGGTCGGGTAAGGTCCGTCGAGGCCTCCGGAGTTCGGTACATGATGTGTACGAACAATGATCGTAGCGATGATTGTTCGGGTAACATTTTAAATATGGATCTCGGACTCATAATGATATATTATTTAGTATGCTTTGAAACGAGAATCGGGCTAAGGCCCTAATGTTTACGAAAAGGTTTTGTAAATTGGGACTCGAGGTCCAAAAGAATTTCGCTTTAAAAATCCCCGAGATGATGTGTTCCTTTTCAAATATCTCTTACTTGAGTTCGAAATTCTAAAACTTCTGAACATTTTGATAATTGATTGCGTATTAAATTCGTAGTTGTTATTTGCTTGTTACATTTCGTATGGTTTGATACTTGCACTAGTAAAACGGTGGAGTTTTACTAACCCCGAGTATTCGGGGTGGATGTCCTGCTCAAGGCCCGTGTACATGCAGAGTTCGGGGAGCAACAGGATTGGCACAAGGGGATGACGAGTGCGATACTAATCAAGAGTTGAGAGTTGATAGAGTTTAGTTGTATTGTTAGAGTTGATTCATCTTCCGTCAGATTGTATTTCGACCCCCGTGTGGGTAATGTTGATAGTCGATCTGTTGATAGAGTTGTGTGACCTCATCTGGCCTGTGTTTATGTGTAAGTGACCTTAACGGTCTGTATTATTATATTGTTTGACCCTGGCCGGGCAAGCATTTGGTTGTTTATGGATGATTAGCCTGGTAGATCCTTGCGGAAAGGGTTTACGGCGTGTAATATTCCCATACGGTTTTGGGGGTGTTACAACACGCTGACCCTTGTCTGATCTCGAATTGACTGAAGCTTACGTACGTTAAGCTTAAGCTATAACGTACGTTATATTACAATCGTAGTGTACGTTAAGATCATCACCTAGCGCACGTTATGACGTGCAGAACCATGCATGCAAGAATGTTGGGGATACAAAAACGTGGGGATACGAATACGGAAAACCAATCTTCGATTAATAACGCCACAAAGTTGAATTTATAAGTTCGAATACAGGATAACTACACAATAATTATGCGGGCATTACATATCTGCACGACTCTATTCCATCCTCCCCCTCTCAGAACCGATCCCCTGCCCCCTTAGATCATATTCTTGCCCATCCAAACTTGTGTTAGAGCTTCATTACTTGGATTCGGAGCTTATTGATTCGACGTTGGAGAGTATTCATATAGTTGGATCGCATTTTTGTGGTTTTGGTAGTTCTTCATTCTTGAGGTATGTTCCACACTTATGCTCTATATGTTCGTAGTAATGATAGTATTGATATGGAATATTACCCCTAACATGAGTTTAATCTAAGAAAACATGATTATAGTAACTTTTTGAATATTTATTGAAGAACATAGTGATTAAGTCCTAATATGAAGTTATTCTTGATGTTCAATGATGATAATCATAACTATACGAAGTTCTACTCACCTGGTCGGATTTATTGACATCATTAGGGTAGTGATAATCATAAGTTTCGTTGTAATTACATTAGACTCGGTGAATTGATGTCATAAGAAGCGTTATAATACCATGTAGGTATTAACCTACCTTGGGGAAGAGTTTAACGAATGATATAAATTAGGATGATGTCCTTATTGTTCATAAAACCTAAAGTTATGATTTGACTTCTAGTTTGGTTTAACGCAATCGTTGAAAGATGTTGAAGAATGTTGATAAACACAAACTTTTAACATGCTCAACGTTAATCGAAAGTGTTGATAGATTGAGAGTGTGATTAATCATCATAGTATTACATTGATAATGTACTGGACAACAAACGATTGGCATTGATGTTAGAATATGTGGGCGAATCTAATAAACTTAGTATATGATAATTCGTAATTAGAGCGATAGAATGTTCGTTAGGATAGTTGAACTATTCGGGTAAATTTATGGATGTTGTTTTTCTATGAATTATTACCGTTATCATACGAATGTGTTGTTGAATGAATTACGTTTCATTCAAGGTTGCTTGTTCAAGTGAGTATTGTTAGACGAGGATACCATTCGTTGTTCGTTCAAAGAAGTATTATTCATCTACGGATTGAGGCAGGTTATCTTGCTTGGTTATATTGATGGTTGAATTCTTGTGAATATTATGCATTTCGTGTATATGAAATGTTCTGTGAATCTATGTTTCATGATGTGGTGATGTCTTTGATCGTGTTACCGTTTGTGGTGGGATTGTATTCCCATGTTTATCGCCCTTGTTACCGTTGGTCTCGTTTAGCTTTGTTGTCACTTCGGTGAGTTGTTCGATTCTTTGATAAATGTGTAATTCGTTGAGTTTTTTTGTCATGTTGCATCGTGACATCTCTGGAGTCGTATCTACGTGCCGATTGGTTATGTGTAGGATTTTAGTCGGGCACTTGATGGTCATGCGTGGATGTTTCCGCATTAGACCGTGCACACGAGACGTACTTCATGCGGCTAATTAGGTACATCGTCCCATGTATATTCTGGATTCCATATACGGGGTGGAAATGTGCACAGACACATTTCCGAATCGGGCGTACTGTGACGTCCGTCTTGAGCCATGTTGTTGGTCATTTGTATGATTGGATATGTTCGACAGTTGGGACTAACTGTTTATCAGTGTTCTAAAAATCGGTGCAGGCGGCCAAGGCGCGCCAGCGCTAGGCGCTAAGCGGCCCAGGCCCGATTATGCCTCGGGCGTTTGTCACAGGCGGTCGGTGATTAATCGGCCGCCTAGGCTGGCTGGCGCCTAGGCTGGGCGGCCGCCAGATGGCAAGGGCGGCGCCTAGACACCAAGTGCGCCTAGGCGGATAAATTTTTTTATATTTTTTTTATATTAGTGGTACTATAAATTCCTGAATTGAGATACTATGGACTATGTTATGCTTATGTCAATGTTTAACAATTTAATATATGATCCATTATATGTTTGTTTAAATATTTAAATATTAGATGTTTTTTATTTTTTACATATATATAATTATTTATATATAAAAATAATTATAATAATAATAAATAAATCCGCCTAATCCGATTAATCCCCGACTAATCCCCGATTAATCCTCTGGGCGCTAGGCGTTAGCAATCCGAACGCCTTGCGCCTAGCGTTTTTTAGAACCTTGCTGTTTATACGCCTGAGGGGTATATTCAGTAGTCGGTTGTTTCCTTTGAGATCCGTATGTATATGAATTGTATAATGCCATGAGAATTATTATCATGTATAGCTGACCCTGTGTTTTGGGCGAAATACTTGTATTTCAGGGCGAGGAAAGGGCAAGGCACAGGAAGAGCACGATGGCGGCGGAGGGTTTTGAATGATGCTAATTCGGGAAGTAGTCTTTTGATGTTCGGTTATGTCTTACTGTGATTTTTCATTTTATTCGGATGAATGTATTATTATTTGTAAGGTATTTTCCATCTCCATATGGTCTATACCGAAGTTGGATCCTGTGTACGATCGTGTGAGTTTACATATATGATTTATACTCCATATCAGGGTTTTGATTAATACTGTGGTTCGGTACCACATTTATGGATGTTAAAGTTTATGTTGTGATCTCGCCTGGTGGGTCCCAGTGGGGGTCCACGGCACTGTAATAGTCGCCGTTTTTGGGGTGTTACAGAAGATGGTATCAGAGAGGGATTACCGTTACAATCTCATCTTCTATTGGTCCGAGTAAACCGTACACACTTATCTTTTTGTCAGTCCAAGTTAAACCATTTTCCTTTTCTATCGGACAAGGAATCAACCTATCTAGCTTTCTACGGGTACTAGACAAACCTCACGTGGATATAGATTGCGATTCTAATAATGCCGGATCCTTGATCCTAATAACACCGAATCCAATCTTATCCTTTTTTTTCCTCTCGTGTATGTTTTCGTGTATAACACTCAAATACTTATCAATATAAGCTCAATTAGAACAACAAGAATATGTGTATCAATATGTGATCAATGAATCAATTGCTTTCAGTTGTTGTGTGTTCAATATCATAGGAAGTGGTATTTATAGGCTCCAAAGCCTCAACTAGCCGTTAACTCTTTCTGAATTTGTTATGTACGTTACTCGCATCATTTCGTTACGTACGTTAAGCTCTTCACATATCAGTCCAGTAGCTTCGTTTCTTCCATTACATATGTTATCATTTCCCCTTTACGTACGTTATCTTCAGTCAAAATATCCGTTGCATGCTGATGTACTCCATGAAGTCATCTGTCCATTCAATGGTTCCAATATTTGAATTTGTATCTTCATTATGTGTGTTATGTCCTCCGCATTATGTACATTATCATCTTGTCTTAGCATACGTTATTCTTTATACTTTGCGTACGTTATTCCATCAGGTGATACCCTCGTCCGATCAGGTAGATTGGCATTACGTATCTTATGTATCCCATATATTACGTACGTAATACTTGCTATTTTAGTCCGGTTCGAGCGTCTTCGACTTCTTGTTGTTTTGTTTTGCTTCATTGTTGTTTTCTTTGTTTAACAACTAATCATCAAAACTCGATAATGAATATTTGGAATAAAATATTCCAACACTTCATATATTGATAAAATTCTTGAGAAATTTTCTATGACTGATGCAAAAATTGCTAGTGTGCTCTTGGCTCCTCATTTCTTATTATCTAAAACCCAGTCACCAAAAACTGACTCCGAAATTAGTGAAATGAGATCTGTCCCTTATGCGAATGCTATTGGATCTGTCATGTATCTTATGGTCAGTACTAGGCCTGCCATTGCTTATGCTGTGAGTTGTTTGAGTAAGTATATGGCTAATCCTGGTAGACCTCACTGGGAGGCCCTCAAGTGGTTACTTCGTTACTTGAAAAATTCGATTTCTGATGGTCTTGTTTTCTCTAAATCTGAAGATGGGGTTCGTCTTAAGGGTTATGTTGACTCTAATTATGATAATGGCAGATATGAATGTAAATCCACAACTTCTTGTGTGTTTACCTTGTGTGGTTCTTATATTTCATGGAAATCTCAACTTCAACATATAGTTATCTTGTCTACTACTGAAGCTGAATATATTGCCACCACTGAAGAATTTAAGGAGTCTATCTGGCTGAAAGGTTTACTACTTGAAATTGGTGTTCTTCGTGATAGTGTTGTGGTATTCTCTAACAGTCAATCTAGTATCCATTTGTGTAGAAATCCTGTTTTCCATGATCGTACTAAACACATTAATGTCAGGCGCCATTTCATCCATGACATTGTGGAAAAAGGCATAATTGACTGAAGAAGATCTCATCTCAATCTAATCCTGCAGATATGGGCACTAAGTGCTTACCAATTAAGAAAATCAGATCCTGCAAGTCGATACTAAATATCGACTCCCTAGACTGAAGACCTTCCAGCTTTCAGTTTCGTTTACTATCTTTGTGATAGCTTTTCTAGTTTTCTTGTGGTTACTAGTCGTCTTTCTTAGTGATTGATTTACGTCTTTGTACTAACTTTGTGTGATGTGCAGGTGGTGTGACGTTCGGCGATGATGACCTCCTTACTCCTGTGTGTACCCCGATAGCTCATTTAGTTCGGGTGGAGAAATGTATATTTAAGGCCCAAATGAATTATTATTACTGGGGCCAATATCTATTTTCTAATGTGCAGCCCAGCCCAAAAATTACCCCCTTCCCCAATCCCGGTTTCTGGACATTTCATGGCTTTTAATCCTGGGCGTTGATTTGAACGGTGCAATCGCACCTGTCCATCGCCCTTATATTAAGCCTACCCAACCCGAAACCCTAGGTCATTGTATCTCATTCGTTTCTCTCTCTTCTTCCTCTGACTCTCCGCCGCCGATCTGTTTTTCCCTTCCGTTTCTCTCTGAACCTATTTTCATGGCTCCGATTAATAAGGAATCGCAGCCCCTTATCAATCTAATGATAAGGTTGGTTGTGATTCCCTTGGTTTGAGAGATCATCATTGGGATTTTTTGGCTATTTATACCCCTTTCGCTGAGTTATTTTACATCCGAGAGAAAAACGAAAAGCTTTGTATTGATTTCTGAGATTCTAAGTGTGTTCTTCAGATCTGAGTGAAATCAGTATATTTTCTGTGTGAAAAACCATTCTCTAAGTGAAATTTCTTGAGGGTTTCTTCGGGTGCTGTTCGGTTTTGAAACCGCTTGGATTAGGGGATACTTTGGGCTACTAGAGGCCTACTCCCGGTGGGTGTTGGACGTGAGTACTGAGTATTGGAGGACTGAGCCGACATCTGGTTCTTTTCAGATCTATTTAGATCTACTCGGTTTGAACTTCGATCTTTCTGATTTAATTGTGCTTATTTTGTTTAATTAGGGTTTTTTTACTTTGTGTAATTTATTTACTAGATTTGTTCTGTAAACTCTAATTCCCGATCACCATAAGTACTTTATTTGTAATTCGTTTATTATTGTGTTTCGCAACCTTATGTATTCCGAATACATACCCAACAAGAATTGAAATTTGAAGGATTATTATTGTGTTGGATTTGTGTTCCTCTTTTAAAATTAGGTTTTATATCTATTTATTTACCCTAGATCTATATTCTTACATATTTATCTATCTATTTACTTTTGAATCTGATTGGTGGGCGAATGATGATAGGTTATTGTGATAGTGCGATATCAATAAAAATGTTAATATGAGTCGTAACACCCAATATTTTGTATGATTGGCTTAAAGAAATTAAATGGAATATAGTCATATTAGTTGGGCTGCAAATATTCTAATTTTAGGCTGGGGTCACCTTTATAAATAATTTTCTGCAAATGAAGGTTCTTTATTTTCTTTCTCTTCAGCATTAACAATTTTCGACCGGTCTGGTTCAAGTGGCTAAACTGAGGCACCACAAGATTCTCCTTAGTGAGTCAATCTTGTGTGGTGGTAGTTGATTCGATCTTATTGGCTTATCAACAAATATTTTTAAATGAGTAGTAATAAATTTATAACGAGGATATCAACTCCCTTATATACTAATGCAGAATACGCTGAGTCTAAGTGGCAGTTTCTCATGCTTCGGCTGCCACATGTCCTTTGCTGGTGCTTCGTGTGCTTATGTGTCAATCTCTCATGCTTCAGCTGACACATAATCAATTACTGGCTTAATTATCATTGCATTAATTACATTATAATTATACCTCAAATAACTCCCACTTACCTTATTAATTTTTACGAATTAAAGAATATGAATTATGAATAAATAGAAATTGATTATATTTTACAGAAATATTTTATATTTTCATTAATTAAAAATATAAATCCCAAACAAAAAGAAATTTAATATAGTATTATGCACTATATAATAAAAACTTAAACCTAAAATCTCGTGGAAATATATATATTCCACTCATTAATTAGTTTATATTAGTTAGTCACTATAATTAGGTATATCAATAAAAAAATATCAACTGAGATGAAAGATGCTTGTGAGTATTACAAAAGAAGTGTTAAATATATATAATTAAAAGGGTACTTAAAGTCCTATTCAATTAAATAAATCGAAATAATATTATTAAAAAAATATTATCGAAAGTGTAGAAACAATGGTTTAATTATTATTTATAAATAAATTAAAAAAATTATGAAATAAATCAATTAGTCTATTTTAGTTTTAAATCTTATTTAATTAATATAAAATAACAAAATAAATGAAAAAACTTATATTTACTAAATTATATAATTACAGATTTTATGAATTTTCAAAGAGATATTTCAAAATATATAAGAAATTAAATTTAATAATCTGTAGATTTTTGTACAAAGGGAATTTCAGAAAATAAAAATAGATGTTTTTAAGTGATTTTTAAGTGATTTTTCATCTTTTTTAGTTCTAAAAGATTTGTTAATTTATCTACTTTTAAAATCAACTATATATTTTTGAAAGTTTTGAATTTGCTTTTGTATTTTAAATTATATCCCAATAATTTATGTAATTCTTTTTTTCAAATATAAGGATTAAATTATCTCATTTTTGGCCATTTAACAGAAACCGTTAAATACGTAATGATTTGGACCATTTTGACAAAAAAAGAACCAAAAAAGAACGTGGAAATAAAATTTTATTAAATACAGTTTAACACAATCAGATATGAATTCAATTCAAATCTCATGCAATAACAACGTCATAATTTATTATAACATAATATTTCACAAATTTAGCACACAAGAAGAGAAAAAGGAAATGAAACAAAAAAAAATCCATACCTGATCTAATGAAAGCATGATATCCAAAGCACCGAAAACAGAAAATTCAAGACTCTTGTTGTTCACATATAAACAACTATCAGCCAACTACATAAACAATATACAGACAAAACATTCATTAAAACCACTACTATCTGATTATCCAAATTCCCAAATTTTCTCTAGATTCTGTCTTGTTGTTCACACATAACCATGATCTTCATATTCTACCTCTCCCTCATCCTTGTAATAATTTCCTCAATATTAATTTACAAGCTATTGATAGAGTATCTGATTCTTATTATTTCTATTTGTGAGATTAGTATTTCTAGCATAACAACAATGCAATTCATTTTGATAAACATTCGTATAGTCGCATGAGAAAGAAGAGAAAAGAGCGATGGAATGTTAGTTTCTTTGTTATGTTGAGGAATTCATTTCGATAACCATTCATTTTTTTCACACTACTGTAATGCTTACTTGTATCTGTGACGGTGTACAATATAGATAAGGGGCACTCAGTAACTGAAACAAAATCACAAGTGTGGTTTTAGAAGCTCATCAAATAATATAATAGTATCTAAGGAGGTATCACATTCATGCATGTACACAACTTTCAGCAAAAAAAAAAAAAAAAGATATAACCTAGAGAAGCTTGGTACTGTAATATAAAAGTTGATGCAAAAGTCATTGAAATCTAATGTACACCCGGACCATTGATTGAACCTGCATTATATTTAAGCATTTGCTTTGGTGAAACATAACATGTTGACACAGTGATTAAACATATCAAAGGTTGCTTTCTAGATAGAACTCCAACAAAAAGGAAATCTAATATTTTTTAAAATGACCTTATAAAACATCATTGCCGCTGCAACATCATGGCCGCTGCACCGCCGACTGCACCCTCATCGCCGCCGCGTGCACTTTCATCGCTGCAACACCCGCGGCCAACCACCAAATACCATAATTAGCCCAAACCTAATTCCCCACAAATTTGAATCGAGCTCCAACCTCAAATCGAACAAATCAAAACCCCAATACATAACCCAATGCAAAATAAAAACCTAAACCCAAGCTAAAACCCCTTTCCTCTTACCTAGAATTCACACTGTCGTACTTAGCCATGTCCCACCGCCGACCTCTGTGGTAAGGAGTACATGTGTGTCCGAATCGTCTGCGTGTGTATGCGGAGCAGAATATGTGTGTACGAGTGTGTGAGTGTGAGTTTTTGAGAGTGAAAGATAGAGAGAATAGAGCAGAAGAGAGGGGGAGAGAGAGGAGCCGAGATCGGAGGTGAGAGTGTGAGAGAAAACAAACGAGAGATTTGAGGAGGTGTGGATGAGAATCAGGGATTTTTTAGTAAAAAAAATTGAAGCTCAAAATATTAATTTCCGGTATCAAGACATACACTTCGCTATTATAAAAATTTTAGTAAAAAATAAAATTTCACACTTTTTATTCCGGTAGTTATTAAATTAGCGAAGTCTTTGTAACTTAAAATTTCTAACTAGCTCCTGTTTTTTTGTTTGGTACCATTTACTGAAGTCTATGTCGGTTTTTTACTTCAGTAAATTAAAAAGTGAAGTTGTTGTTTGTTTTTACTTTGTTAATATATATTACCGAAGTGAAACATACCGAAGTCTTTGATGTTTATTCTACTAGTGTATAGGGGTAAGTTCAAGTGAAAATGCAATTTAAGTTAAGAAGTAACAATGAATTCCATCCATAAATCTTGATAAATAGATGGCCTAGATTTATTCTCACAAAAATTTGATACATATAATGCAATATATTAATGCATCGCAATTTTGATGCATATAATGCATATTTTAATGCATCGCAATTTTGATGCACGAAATGCATATATTTCATGCATATTAGTACAAAACTCATGCATATTCGCAATTCGCACGATAAGAACCATTCTCATTTGATCCTAAATCTAGTCATATATATATATATATATATATATATATATATATATATTAGCTATATATGTATATATATAATTGAGCTTCATATTCTTTTTAGTATAATAAACAAAACGGAGGTTGGGAGTGTGGGTATTACGTCATGCACTGGATGTCGACCATTGTCCGAACTCGTATTATTGATGGATGGATGGAGGTGGTAAATTTTTATTTCAGTTTTTTAAATTATTTAAATTAATTTCAGTTTTTTAAATTATTTCAGTTTAAAAGTGCTTCATTTAAGTTGGTGAGTTTGTTAATTTATGTTTATATGTACAGATGTTTGATGATGTTGTAGCACTTCCTATAGATAGAATTCATGAAATTCGAACCGAATGAGCAAAATAATTTTTGGAGGTTATGAACCATTTATATGCGCAGATTTTTTACATTTGATTTTGTAAGAATTATCATCGTCTTGTTTGGTTAGTTCATGAATTGTGTTGTATTTATTTTGAACAGCGGTTATATCGAACAACCTCTGTTAAATTACACATTTAAGATCAACATCGATTCTTTGCTAAAACCGCTGTTAAATTAACAGCGGTTACTACACAAAACTGCTGTTAATCGAAAAATTAAAATCGGTTCTTTTAAAGAACCGTTGTTAACTTTAACAGCATTTTTTTTTTTCCAGAATCGCTGTTAATTGAAGCTTAACATCAGTTTTTGTAGAAAACCGCTGTCATATTAACAGCGGTTTTAGCAAAAAACTGCTGTTAAATTTACCATCGATTTTTAGAAAACCGCCGTTAAATTTAACAGCGGTTCCAGAACCGCTGTTAAAATGGCTTCAGAACCGCTGTTAAAGTCCTGTTTTGTAATAGTGGGCCGAGCCGAGCGAAATCGAACCTCGAGTTCGAAAGACTGCAAGCCGAACTGAAATTTCGTGATATTCGGCTCGTTTACGCCCCTGGTCAAAACAACAGTCCTCCCAATAAAATAAAAAGATTACAAACAAAATAAAGCAAATTCAAGAATGGAGGGTATGAAATTAAAAAGAAATAGATAGAGCTCCAATCATACACTTCCTTTTTTAAAAATAAAAAATAAAAATCAACCAAACAAGTCGGAATGGGGAGGGCTTCAGCTCTTCACCTCCTCCATAATCGAGCAACTCAAAATACCATCTCTCCTAATGAGATCCTAATACCGCCATATCGTACACAAAAAAAAAACTAGAAAAAAAATAAAAAGAAAAAACAATAAATTCCTTTTTTTTTTCTCCTTCTAAAATCCACCCAACCAAATCATAATAATTACTATCTCACATTTAGTATAATTATATCCCTATCTGAACGCATGTATATATATGTAATGTAGATACGGATCAAACGTTAGTACTCAGAAGCTTCCCGTGCTTGATCGGATCATCTTTATCGTGGATAACTGTATAGTATGAGAGCGCTGAAGTTACTATGAGGACGACGATACGCTGAATACGTGAGTTCATGCTAGTCTCCCAATCATGCTGGTAGTTGCCCAAGTAGCCGGCCTTGCAGGACTCGCATTCGAAGCAAGTTTTGCCCTGTCTTGCCCAGAGCAGGCACTCATCGTCCGTCGAATTGAGACCATGTGGAGGCTCCACCCAACGTCCCATGCTAGCTTGCTGCAACCCGCAACGATTCGGAGGATTGCAGCAGCCCCACTGCAAGGTATACGAATTGTGGTTTGCAATTTATAAAGAATAACGAATGTTACAGAAAGAAATTTAACGACAGACTAAAAAAACAAAGTAAAGAAAGACGAAAGAAGGGTATTGAATAGGGGGTTATAATTTCCCGTAATTATATGCGTCTTGTAAGAAAATTTCAGTATATTATTTTAATTTTCAAATTTTTTCTAAATATTTATTTATTTTTCGAAAATCTGTATTATTTTTGATTTTTTTTCAGATCTTTGTTATATTGAGTTCTAAATTTTAAAATTATTTTCTAAATATTTATTTATTTTTCAAGAAAAAATCTATATTTTTTTCAACTTTTCAGAGTTTTCTCATATTTTTATGAATTTTGTAAATGTCTATTTTTATTTTTCAAATATTATTCCTATATGTTTTTTTCAGGATTTTCATAACATATAATTCAAACTAGCTTGATTTTGGCTCAATTTGAGCCAATTCGAGCCAATCTGGCCTCAATTTATAAATTTATATAACCTCTGGTCCGTCAACAATCAGACTTGCAATCCTTAAAACGTAGGAACAAGAATCCCACCCGTCAACAAACATTTGACAAAAAGACTAGTATTTTTACAGCAAAATTGGTCCTTTATAACTTCAATTTTATTCCGTAAAAATGAATTTTCTAAATAGGGTATTTATTACATAACCAAATATTTTCCACTCTAAAAAATAAATAAAATTGCAACAAATTTCAAACATATTGGACTTAATTAATATACATGATACCTAGATAACCAAAGTGTGCAAACGTATCCCTTACAATTACGAAATCAAATGCAATAATTAACTTGTTTAGTTCAGGAAAATTATTCTATTATTTTATTCTAAATTTTTTAAGAGTATTCCAAAATATTCCGTTTTCAGAAAAATATGGAAAATTGGAGAAAACATGTTCAGAAACAGTCCATTTTTCTAATTTGGAATACGCGGTATTCCATTTTCCAAATTTTTGGAATACTCCAGTTCAAATTTGGAAAACAAGCTGAGATTGTTTTATAAATTTTGACTTGTTTTTCAGAAAAATGGAATATTAGAATACCGTTTATTTCAAATTATTCCAAATAAACTGTTTCTGAATATGTTTTCCAAATTCTCTTTTATTCTAGAATATTATTTTGAAAAAGTGGAATAATTTTCCTAGGAGAAGCACTTTTTGAGAGAGAGAGAGAGAGCGTACAAAAATAAAGACAACTTTCTGGTCCTCCGTCTGGTTAATCATAGTCCGACAAGTATCAATCTCCTGGAGACATTCCTTGGCAGCAGAGAAATCCCTCCCGTTGGCTATAGTTTTCTGCATTATCGTCCCGTACTCCGGGAGCCAAACCCCATGCTCCGCCGTGTTGTAGAACACCCACTCCGCCGGGACCTTCGGCATCATCGAGGAGACAAACACGCAGTACGCGATGCTGGAAACCGTCCAAACCAGGACGGCCAAAAGGTAAACACATTGCAGTGCCTTGAGCTGGAAACACGTCCCGATAATCCCGACACCCGCCACGACGGAGCTGACGACGCCGATCCACTGAAACGAGGACACGCTCTGGCGCAAGCATGAGTTTAGGGAGGAGGTCTCGCTCAGGTCGTCGGCGTAGGCAATTTGGTAGACGCCGAAGATCAGGATTCCGACGTTTAGAAGGGACAGTAGAATCCTGGGGACGGTCCACATGACGTTGTGTTTGTGTTCCTGGATGGAGGGATGAGAAAGGTGGAGGGATTGTGAACCCACAGGATATTGATTGTTTAAATAATCATGATGGGTCGTTATTCATTGGGCGCGAAAAAGGAGTAGAAAATGTTGACCAACTCCGAATTTTCGGCGGGATGGGATATTCTTTCTTTCTTCCGATTGATTCGTCCACGTCATTGTCAAATTGACCAACGTTTGACCAATTTTGAAATCCAACGTTAGTTTTTATCACGACTAGGGGTGAACACGAACCGAACGAACCGAGCTTTTGGTATTATTCACCGTTCGTTCGTTCGGTTCGTGTAGTGTTCGGTTCGTGTTCGTATTCGACGAACATTACAAATTAGTGTTCGAGTTCGGTTCGACATATTTTTTATTGTTCGTGTTCGGTTCGTTTGTGTTCGAGATATATATATATATATATATAATATTTTTTTATATTTATATATTTTTTACACCCATATTATATATATATATATATAATATATATATAATATATATATATATATTAATGTTCGCGAACAGTTCGCGAACACCCGATCAAAATATAAAATGTTCGATGTTCGGTTCGTAAATACTCGAACATGTTCGCGAACATGTTCGGTTCGGTCAAACCGAGCTCGAACTGACCGTTGACCGAGCTTTTTCACGAACAGTTCGCGAACGTTCGGTTCATGGGCCACCCCTAATCACGACAATGTTTTTTACGGGAAGATAGTTTTGAATATATAAACGGGATCTTTTTTTTTAGTATCAAAGCATAAAACTAACAATTTATATATTTTTATTTATAAAATTATAAGTTTTTTTTATACCAAAATGTGTTAAAAGATATTATTACCCTTAAAGTCTACCACTAAAAGATAAAAAACATAAAAAATAGAAAATTATTAAAAACAAACAACAATAATCTAAACGGTCCCACAACTCAATATTTCTCTCTCTTCCAAAAAAAAACTCTCTAGCTGTATCTCTCGTGAAACTGAACCCCTCGTTGTGAAACCCTTTTGCCGGCCAGAAAATGTCGAACTCCGACTACGACAGAGAATCTGAAGACGCCAGAAGTTCCTCACACGATGGTCTTCACACGATGGGCATCGATCGTGTGCATGGCATCGTGTGCAAGCAGTGTCATTTCTTTTTTTCGTTCTCTTAAGCATTCTATCATATTCTTATGATTTGTATGTCTATATTGCAGACTGACTGCGTATAGAAGAGACCTACATTGCACTTTGTTACACGACAAGTGAATCTTTACATACGGGATGCGGTATTTAAAGAGATCATTGAGACACTAAGAAGTATGGGCCGCAATTCCGCAATTGGTGATCGAGCTATCGAGAGCTTGACCGAGGGAGTCCTGGGGAGTTTGATTAAAGTTAGGAGAAATGGGAGTACAAATACTGCCCTACATCACTTGATTGTCCGTCAGTTGGAGGGTGATCAAATCCCCCGGATGAGTCGTGGTTCTAGGTTTGCGGGAGGACCATTCGTTTTACAGCCCGTGATTTTCCATGATCACTGGACTGCATTTTGGAAACTCTACCTTCCATCCACAGGACGACCATCTCCTTCGGTCTGACGGTATTTTCCACAGAATACTCCATGGCAAAAATATTAAGGTTAGTGTTCTGCGGAAGAGGTTCAATGCTCGAGATTTTGGTAGAGACATAAGATATTATGTGAAGGTTGCCAATTTGCTTATATACTACTACTTTATCCTATGCCGTGATGACATGATGGTCGAGACATGGGCATGGGCATTAGTTGAGGATTTCGAGCAGTGGGATATGTTTTCTTGGGGTTCTTATGCCTTTGGGGTTTTATCTTACTACATAGGCAACGTTGCCATGAAGGATGGACAGGAACATAAGGACTATCACTTCTATGGTCCTGTTTGGGCTTTACAGATATGGTCGTATGAGATGATTCCTTAATTGGGAGAATTGTGTGGAATTCGACATAAATCTGTCCAAGTCCCCCGGTGTTTGATGTGGACTACGAGGAAGATGTTATGTGATTTCACTCATTTCTTCGACGATAAGGTACATAAACTTATAACGTATTTTCTCCTGACTTCACTCATCTCTTCAACGTTATGTGATTGCCCATCTAATGGTATGCTTTAATGACTACTTTTGCAGCACAAAGTACTTCCCTCTTTACCGCATTTGGAGGATGAGACTGAGTACTACTACCTGAGTTTCGAGAATGGCTCGCCATATGACGTTAAGTTCATAAAGCCTATAAGAATAGCTGTGAAGAACAAGGGGGATGAGCCTGCGCCGATGCCGAGAAAGAAAATTATGGATAGGTTGAAGAAGGCTGCTGGGAAATTGATTACATATGAGCCGTCACATAAAGTGTCGAAGCGACGCCCAGAATACCCCACCAGTAGATGGTGCAGAGACATAGGACCGGGAGAGGCATCCAGAGAGGGTGTGTTGTATCCACGGACTTCCTTGTCCTGACCACACCCAGGACGCGAGCAGGGATGAGTACTTCGATCGCCGTTTGAAGGCGATCTTGTACGACGAGTCTGAGACAGGATTTATTTCTCGAGTTTCTCGCCGGGTGCTTTCTGGTATCGTGGATTTCTTTGGACCTACACATAGATGTTTTAGGATCCCGATGCACTACTCAGTTGGGAGCCATGATAGGTTTTCCGATAGGCCTCCTCATTCTGCATCTGTTAGCAGCGCCCAGCAGAGGATTCCAGACCCTCCACGTCACTCAGTCTCTGGTGCAGCCCACAGTCATCATTCTCAGCGTCAGCCTAGTCATCATTCTCAGCGTCAGCCTAGTCACCATTTTGAGGTCCAGCACAGTCACCATTCTGAGACCCAACACAGTCATCATTCTCAGATTCATCATTATATTGAGCGGACTGAGCAGCCCCTTGAGCCGACTCTGCGGTTTCTAGATTATGAGCATCAATATCAACCATTTGACGCACCGTTTCAGCAGTATGGGACGATGTTTTATTGGTTTCAGGACGAGCATCACTATAGTATGATGTTTCCCGGCCATAGTAGTAGTCCTCAGCAGCAGCCTCCATTTCAGATCGAGGAGCCAGTTTTTGAGATCAATCACCATTCTAAGATCCAACACAGTCATAATTCTCATATTCATCATTATTTTGACCGAGCAGCCACTTGAGCCGACTCTGCGGTTTCTAGATTATGAGCATCAGTATCAACCATTTGACGCGTCGTTTCAGCAGCATGGGACGATGTTCGATTGGTTTCAGGACGAGCATCACTATAGTATGATGTTTCCCAGCCATGGTAGTAGTCCTCAGCAGCAGCCTCCATTTCAGATCGAGCAGCTAGTTTTTTGAGATCGAGGAGCCGATTGTACAGGTCTCTGATCGTTATAGTTGTGAGAGGGATGCGGAGGGTGATGAAGTTGGTGAGAGTGTCGGGATGCAGCAGTTGGGTGAGCATAGTCTTCTACCGCGAGTGAGTCGACCCTCTGCTGCTCTTCGAGAGCCTTTTGTGGTGGCGCATCCAAGAGATAGTGAGGCTCTGAAGAAGTTGTACCTACAGTTTAGGAGGGAGCAGCCACGTGATGCTATTGTCCGGTGTTTGGAGACTGGGCATGCTCTCACCCAGGCGTTATTTGGCCGGATAAAGTCTAGCCGTGAAGACTTTGATGCCGAGGTGATAGATTGTTATGTGCTTGCGACTCGAGCAAGGCTTCGGTGGGGAGTCCATAGTGTTGGTGTCGGTAGAATTGGCACTGTACTTGCCGGCTCCCAATTTTACGTAAGTTCTATAAATTACTCGTTTGTATATCATTGGTGTGATGTGGATTTTTTTTATTTTGTGGTTTGTATTTTTGTAGTTAGTTATGGCCAACGAGTTTGCAAGACTCCGTCTGGATGATCCACTTGGTATCAAGGTGACAGGGAAGCCGGTTTACAGGGATTGGAAAATTCCTAAACCCATCGAGGACTACATGACAGGTCTTGATACACCAAATGCGGTTCCATGGTCAAATTGCGATGAAGTAAGTTTGAAATTGATATTTATAAATGATTCGCTATGTTTGATGTGATGATCTTATATGATTACATATTTTGTTTCAATAAATCATTGCCATGTGTTGTCTCGACCAGAGCCACTGGGTGACTATCAAGATTAACATCATAACATGGATCGTGGAGTTGTACGATTCCTTGTCACACCAACACCAAGATGGTCGATACTGATTCAACCAACTACGACCAATTACTCATCTGATGACTCGTGTGCTAGCTTAATCTGGGTACTGGCTGAATAACCAATTGAAGAAGAAGTATGACACGGAAATGAGTTTCAAAATTATGCCACGAGAACTACAGTTCATGCAAAACGACAATCACATTTGTGGCCCCTTCGCGTGTATGTACTTGGATCGACTCATATCTGCAAACCCAGCAGGAAGGCGCCCAATCAAGGAACTTAATGAGAAATATATCAAGAAATATCGATATGGTTTAGCTGCTAAAATCTTTACTATGTCGTTAGACATAGTGTAGGATAATATATTTTGATACTGATGAGTATGTATTTTAATTTTAATTCAGAAATATTTGGGCAAGATTGATGTGTTGTGTTGTTAAATCACACGTAAAATGGTTTATGGTGCAGTTGGTAAATTCAGGCCAGCTCTGTGTTGCACACGATAGCTGCACACGATCGTGGCCATCGTGGGTTATGATCGTGTGCAACCTGTCCACGGTCATGGGTTGCTGCTGTCGTGTGCCCACGATGGCTGCCATGACCGTGTGCACACGACCGTGTGTCCCATCATGGGCATGACCGTGTGCACCATCGTGTGCACATGAACTTTTCGTATTTTTGCCAAATTGATTTATTGTGTTATCTAGAATAATGTTTTGTGATTCTAAAATTACTTGTTCAAACATTAATTATTATATGACTTCTTATACAAACTCGTATTTGTCATTTCGTGTAATTCATTGGTATATGAGATATTTCATACAGATGATGAACTTATCCTTACGAACTAATACATTGAGAATATATAGACTACACATGATATGCAATATATTATGTTAATTCAATCAATAACTTTTTAAATAAGTGTATCGTTAACAAATACTTGTTAATATATAAGTAACAACACGTAAATTGACAAGTAATTTGAGAAATTAGTAAAAATTATTGATGTTCTTGTGCACACGACCGTGTGCACCGTCGTGGGCACACGTGGATACAGTGCCAATTTGACACTATAGACACTGTGACGCGTGGTTGCCAACGTGGCACACGATCGGACCACACGATCGTGCCCATCGTGTGCCCCATCGTGTGCACTACAAAGGGCAGCATCAAATTATTTTATTATAAAATCCCATCGTGCCCCCCCCCCCCCATTTCAATATAAGCCCATCTTCCTGGACCGAGAGTGAAATATGTAGTTTCGAAAAGCAATTTTCAAAAACTTCTTCACGGTGCGTGTAGGCAGCAGTTCTAAAGAGTCCTATAGCATGAGCACCGTAGGAGGTCAGATTTTTTGCAAGATGGTGATAGCACAACTCGTGGAATGTATTCGGATAGACGGCTCGAACTGCATTCTGAATGCTCTTATGTTGGTCACTCACAATCAGTAAATCTTCCATCGGATTGTAGCATCTGCGCAGGTTATACAGAAAATAAGTCCATGAATCGTCGTTCTCTATCGGACCGAGACCAACAGCAAGAGAAAATACTTGCTCGTTCCCGTCAAATATGACGGCCGCAAATAGAGTTCCTTTATTCCTTCCCTTCAGGTGGGTCCCATCAACTATAATCACTGGTCGAAGGCACGTATCAAATGCCCTAATACTCTGTCCGAGTGCAGCGAACATGTGGCAAAACACTCCCTCACGAGTCGTCTACAAATCATAAATTGCCCCTGGATTACGATATTTTAACAAATACAGATAAGATGGGAGCCTCTGATACGACTCATCAAAGCTGCCATATGTATTCTCTATCGCTATATTCCTCGTCCGGAGAGCAAAACTGTATAGCATGTTAATGTCGTACTCCCTACACATCTCTGCAATCATCTCTTTTGTCCTCAAAGTGACCCCCTCACCGGTCAATCTTTTAGCAAAATAATGGGCGGCAACCTTAGAAGTGACCGAACGTGCGGCAGCACGGTTCAAATTAGGGTGACCGCTGTGCTCCAAGGTCAACTTAGTAATTCTCCAAATAGTTGCATCCTCAACAGCACACAACCTAAACTGGCAATTATTTCGCCCACTCTTAAAGAGAAACACTATACGTTTATCGGCAGAACGATTAGTGATACACTGTAGCATGTTTTACAAATGATATATTCCTACAGTTATCCTCAACTTTGTCTTGGACCGAAAGGTGTACCCCACCTCTAGCTGACCGGTGACCGGTGGAGGCTGCTCAACCCAACCCAAAGTCCCGGCACTATCGGGGTCCGAAAATGGAATGATCCAGTTACGCATTGACTGTAGATGCTCATGCTCGCTCGCAGATTGATGGTCGGATGAGAAGTTCTGACGACTCATAATCCTATCCATTTGGGCCGATTGGCGAACCCAAGCAATAAATTCCGCAGATAGTGACTCAAGCAAGTCTTTACAACAATCTTCATCTTCAGATGTATACACCTCCCCATCTTCCTCTTCTTCCTCATCTTCCTCGTATTGATAATCTTTGGAAGACATGTCATAATTTATGTTGTCGGGCTCTACTCTCGAGCTGCTACATCCCATATTAATCTCGGGAGTGGAGGAGCTTCCATTCTCAATAGACCTCAGGATCCTCCTTGTATTCGACAAGTAATCGAAGTATCTCGGTATCGCCCTGTAATAGGACTTTACTTTGTTTCCCTTGGCCATGTGTGTCAAGTACCATAATTTGTAATCGGACTCATTTGGACCACCCAAACCCTCTCTGATAACCCCCACGAGGTTTGCACGACTAACTTTGCTCGTGTCGATGTAGACAAAAAAGGAGTACCCGTCTACATATGTCGATCGCTCCCAATGACCACCGTGATGTATCAAAATACACTGCCACTACATCTGATTACAAAAAGATGAATAACTATTCAGAAAACTGAGCGAACAATATTCTAAAATAGTCTGCCTTGGACACGACCGATGCACACGGTCATATGCTACCGTGTACAGCGATCATGTGCAAGTTTCTGGCCATTAACACGATCGCTACACACGATTGTAGATGATCGTGTTAAACGATCGTGAACACGTTGTTTGTGCGCACGATGTCAAGACCGTTGGACACGACCGTTGCACACGATCATCGCACACGGTGGCTTCCCATCGTGTGCAGCGATCGTGTCCGTAAGAACTTGTCGGGAAAAAAAATTTCCAGCGGTAAAATATTGATGCATACCTTCTTTATGAACCCAGAAGCACAACAAATGAAGTCCTATTTGAATGTCAACTTTTCTTTTCGAATAATCTTGTGATTTTTATAAGATTTTGAGAGACCCTTTGTCAAAAATGGTTGTGTTGTTTTGATGTATATGTTGTAGTTAAATTTTGGTTGTTGGACATTAATGATCCACTTTGAGCAGATGAGGAAAATGAAAAAGAAAAAAGAAAAGAAAAGTAGTTTAAATTAAATAAAATACAAAAAGAAAAGAGAAAGTCAACTTTGGGAGGACATTTTAGTTTTTTAATCAAAATGATACTAAAAACTTATACTATTATGAATGAGGATATAAATTTTATGATTTGATATTAAAAAATTGATTCCCACTATATAAATTTACTAATAAAGTCCCAAAAGAAAAATACAAAAACAATGAGATGTAAGACAAAAGATGTATATTATTTTAATTAATGGGACTCCAATATATAAGATGATTTTGCAAGGATTCATAATGTTCCATCCACACGTAGCCTACATCTCCACCTAATTTGTACATCAATCACAGAATTTTCGAAAAATTGTGCATGTGCCGTTGTCTCGTTAAAAACTTCGCCAAGTAACAAAGACCAATGAGAGAAAATAAAACTTGGTAAAAAAAAGAGTATGACTCACCATTCTCCTTTGATAATTACAGCGATTTCGAGAGTTCATAAATTTTCTGCATTCCAATATTTTTCTCATGTTTTGTAAACACGTCATTGGGCAGTGATTTGATAAATAAATCGGCCACATCCTCAAACTTCACTTCCTTTACCTTAATATTAAGGAGATCATGTTGTTGCTGATTGTAGAATAACTTGGATATATGTGATTCATATTATCCCCCTTTATTTACCCGAGCTCCATCTCAATAGAAGCTGCATTCTCTCTCTCTCTCTCTCTCTCTCTCTCTATATATATATATATATATATATATATATATATGTATATGCATGTGGGTGCGTAAGTAGTGGTACTTAATTCCCTGTCACCTTGGATCTGTGTAATGATAGCTTCTAAATCTTAACTATATACACTCACGGACCACCTCATGCAAAATGATGATCTAAACGTGATTCGAGGAGGTAGCTGCCAAGGTTTGCTTAGTTGATCTCTAAGATATAGTGGTGTTTCCAAAATTGAATAGATAGCCAGTTTGGGAGCAAATTTTGTGTGAATTGGAGAGATACCCTACATCAGCAAATCCTACCAATATATTTGTCACAGTAGGTTCTTCGGCTTTAGCTTTTATATTAGTATTTGTATTTTCGAAAGCAGCTTCTTTTGCTTGTTTATAGAAAAAGAATAGACCTAAGTAAATGGTTCCTTTTAGATATCGGAAGGTGTTCTTGATACAACTCCAATGATTCTGTGTCGCTGCTAAACTTTATCGAGCCAGCAAATTAACTGAGAAGTCGATATCAAGTCGTATCTATTAAGTCAAGTACAATAGAGTGTCTGTTGCACTTAAGTAGAAAGTTTCAACTCCTAAAAGCTCTTCGTCATCTTAATTTAGATGGAATGGATCTTTTTTGTATCCAAACCACGATTGATCATGGAAGTGCTAACCGGGTGTGCCTTGTCCATGTTAAAATGTATGAGCATATTCGGGACATAAGCGAATTGATGAATGAGGATTCCACAAGATCGAAGTTTTATCAGAATACCTAAACATAAATGAGTTTTTCCAAGATCCTTCATCTCAAATTCAATTTCCAAGTATCTAATGGTTTCTTTTATTTCATCAAGAGTACCAGCTATATTCATGTCATCGACGTACACTGTGGTAATTACAAATTCGAAACTTTTTTCTTTATAAAGATGCAGGGATACAATTTATCATTCTTATATCCCTTCTCAATTAAGCAGTCACCCAAATATTTATACCATGTCCTTTCAGATTGCTTCAAATCGAAAAGTGAGCATTTCAACAAACTAAATACGCACTCCGTGATCTAAAATCACTTGATTTAGGTAACAATCGTCATCGTGCACTTATATATATATATCGTTCGCTAATTATTTTACTACATGCAAGTGCACGGCATAGTTGTATGTAAGGGCGAGCAATGTCATGTTCCACAGGGATTAACTGAATTAATACATTGAATACTAGGTCGTAGCATTCTCGAGTTTATCTAGACAGATAAGTTTTGGATTGAAATTAAAACTAGAGTATCTAAAGATAAAGTAAATATAAATTGCCAAGTGAAATTAATAATGAAGAGATTCCAAGATGATAGTTCGAGTTTATTGCTAGGTACAAATAGATAAATTTTGCTTGAAGTTTTACTTATCTTCCTTATAAGATGATCACAATAATTATTTGTAGCCTCCAAAAGAGGTTCCAAGACCTAAATTTTGTATATTGCCAAAACAGTCTCGTCGACTGATACGATCATTTCAAAATATGATACGGCCATTTCCTACTCTTCTATAAAGTGCAAATCAACTCTGTGAGGTGACACGCTGTTGGGATTCGGTGCCTAAATCAAAGGCCCAGCGGAAGTGGTAAAATAAAAATTAAATCGATCCGAATCCCTACGAGGATCGATCGAGCTACGTATATATGAATATATAAACAAAAACACAAGAGATGTAAGAAACTCACCCTTGTATTCTGTTGATTAAATGGATTCCTTCTCTTGAGCTATTCCCCAAGCTTAAATTGTAAATCCCTACGATCCAATGTGCTCCAAGCCCGTGGATGATCCAAAGTCGAAAATACAACGCCTCTACTTGTCACGCGCCGGAGAAATGAACGGGATGATGATCACCTTGCTATCCTCCAAGGATACGGCTAAAGCTAGGTGATGAAGCTATTGATTTGTGATTACAACACTCTAAGTGTATAACTCACTTTCTCTCTTTATTTTCTTGATTTTTATCCAAGAATCATCAAGAACACATGAAGAAGAAGAAGAAGAAAAAGACTACGAAAAAGAACTCTTTTGTCTCTCTCTCATTAAAACTCACGTATGGAATGGAATGGCTAAGGATAAGAGATGAAAATCTTCTTCTTATGCATTCAACCCACATGAAGATAATTCATTCAATGAGAATCTAACCCCACCACCACAATGATAAACCATTAAAGAATGGAACAAGAGTCCATATGGAAAGTGGGTGGAAATGTAGGGGGTGGCCCATGTAGAAATCGGACAAGTTCGGTTCGTTTCGGACTCCAGTGAGTCCAAACAGATAAACTCCGATTCCGTTCCGATGTATTTATATCACTTAATTAATCCAATTAATTAAACATATCAAATACAAAATAACATAATTAATTTCTCCAAGAAATAATTATATTCATGAATTAAATTAATCACCCAGTGATATATTTAATTCATTAGGCCGTAAATCAATTTATCCAATAAATCGATTTAGACCTCTAATGTCCCAAATTTAGATATCCAATATCTAATATACATAATAAGAGAATTAGCTTGATTCATTCCGTCGTCAATCCTATTGCGCGACTCGGTAGGTCCATCTCAGTCAGCAATGGGAGGAACCAAAGAGTAGTAGCACCACCTAGCCAGCCTGGCGGCCTACACTGTACCCCAACTGAGAACGAATGATGGGATCATTCAAGAACCATTATGTCGTGAATACCAGTATACCTATAAACCCTTATTTCAAATGCCCCGATCAAGATATAGGGTCATGGTCAGTCAAACCCTATCTGTACTTGATGCTATGCATGCGTTAATGCAAATCAACATCATCGAGCTCTCGTATATCCAATACAACTAGCTCCAATGCTTTGGCCAAAGACTTATGATCTCATCTGCCAATAATCGCATAGGACATATAACCCGCTCACTAACGGGAGAAAGAATTCTATCTTGGTATTCAGTAGGACCTACTACTTGCCCGTCAAGATGCACATCGAGGTTGACCCCCGCCTCCCGGTTTACAAGGTCGAACTACTCTAATGAAAATCTTGACGTTACAAGCACATCCATACTAAATCCTCAAGTCGAAAGTTCACGAATACCTATCACAACCTTTTGATTCCGTCATTGACTGTCCCGGAGTGAAATCCGTGTGACGAATCGAGGGTGAGTCGGTTCGAGTATACTAATCCAATTAGCATACCTATAACGTGTGTTCCCACTAACCATTAGTGTTCGAAAGACACTCGCCATGTCAAAGAACACGTCATACACGTCTTCACATAAACTTAACGCCCAGTCAAGTTTTATCGACTTGCGAACGATTAAGTATTTGAGCTATAAACATTTCTAGTGCCGACCCCCTTATCCAATAAGGAGTGGAACATTTTGCTCTCAAATACATGGACTAATTTCTATATATATATATTTACGAGTTAGGAATGCCAGTAACTACCAGTAAATAAATAAACACCAATTGCCTTATATTAATGATTTACATAATTACAAGTACAATGCCCTCACTCAACAACCTCTGAGTGATATTCGAGGGCATACTCCTAACAATCTCCCACTTGCACTCAATGCCACACAATATGGTATCTAATACCCATGTTCTCTAGATGGCGTTCCAAGCTAGTCTGAGAAAGTGGCTTGGTCAGTGGATCAGCGACGTTGTCGGCCGAATCTACTCTGTGCAGCACAATGTATCCCTTGCGAACAAATTCTCTTACGAGATGATACTTCCTCTCAATATGTTTGGTGCTGTTGTGAAACCTCAGCTCCGCTCGCACTACTTCTCCGTCGTTGTCGCAAGACAATGAACAGCAAATTTCAAAGACATGGTATCACTTGAAGTTCTCCTAGAAACTTCTTAATCCAGAACCCTTCCTTGGAAGACTCCGAGGCTGCTTGATACTCAGCCTGACATGTGGAATCAGCAGTCGCGCATTGCTTGGCGCTACGCCAAGATACTGCTCCTCCATTAAGAGTAAATATGTAGCCAGAAGTAGACATCGAGTCGTCTTTCTATTCCTGGAAGTCCGAATCAGTGAATCCCACCACATCCAATTCTCCACCGCCATACATAAGAACCATGTCTCTAGTCCTTCTTAAGTACTTGAGAACATTCTTTACAGCAGTCCAATATTCCCTATCTAGGTTTGCCTGAAACCTACTCACCACGCTTACAACATGCGCAATGTCAGGTCTCGTACACAACATAGCATACATAAGGCTACCCACGACCGAAGCATATGGTATATTACTCATTTCCCGTCGTTGTTCCTCACTTTGAGGACACATCTTCGAGGTGAGTTTTATTCCATGTCGCATCGGAAGGAACCCTCTTTTAGAATCGTCCATCTTAAACCGTTTTAAGATCTTATCTATATAGAGGGCTTGGGAAAGACCTATTGTTCTCTTCGCTCTATCCCGGTAGAGCCGAATACCAAGAATATAGGTTGCTTCTCCCAAGTCTTTCATGGAGAAATTACTCGAAAGCCAAGCTTTCACAGAACTGAGCATTCCCACACTATTTCCTATTAGTAGAATGTCATCTACATATAGTACTAAGAATGCGATCTTGCTCCCACTAACCCTCTTCTATACACAAGGTTCCTCTTCATTTTGCACGAAATCAAACTCTTTGACCGCCTCGTCAAAATGAAGGTTCCAACTACGTGACGCTTGCTTCAGGCCATAAATTGAACGCTGAAGTTTGCACACTTTCTGAATATCAACTTCGGACACAAAGCCTTTAGGCTGCTCCATATAGATTTCCTCCTCGAGGTATCTATTAAGGAAAGCCGTTTTTACGTCCATTTGCCATATCTCATAATCGTGGTAGGCAGCTATATCAAGCATCATGCGAATAGACTTGATCATGGCTACGGGCGAGAATATATCGTGGTAATCGATCCCTTCCCTTTGGGTATAACCCTTTACCACAAGACTGGCCTTATAGGCGTCAACCTTGCCATCTCCATCAGTCTTTCTCTTGTAGATACACTTGTTTCCAATAGGCACTATGCCCTTGGTACGGTCTACTAGAGTCTAGACCTGATTGATATGCATCGAGTCTATCTCAGCTTCCATAGCTTCACGCCATTTCGTGGAGTCTACATCCATCATCGTTTGGTCATATGTCGTTGGGTCGGTCTCTTGGCTATCACTTGGAACCTCATGGAGACCAAGCTCCTCCAAGTGTACAAGCACATACCTCTCAGGTAAATGAGACACCCTACTAGACCTACAAGGTGGTTGTACTTGTGTTTCAGAAGATTCGGTTCCAGTTTCTTGCACGGGTGTCTCCCGAGAGTTTTATTATATTCTTCTAAAGAAATACTTCTACGTGCTCCACCTTCATGAATGAACTCATCTTCCAGGAAGTGTGCTTGTAAAGCAACAACGATCTTTCGATCTTCGGGCATGTAGAATAAATGCCCCATCGTCCCAGACGAGAATCCAATGAAACATCCCTTCGCGGACCTCACTTCCAACTTTTCCACCTTAGCATTTTTGACATAGGCGGGATATCCCCAAATCCTAATATGATTAAGACTTGGTTTCCTGCCCTCCCACATCTCATGTGGAGTTTTAGGAATAGATTTGGAAGGACATCTGTTCAAGATGTAAGCGGCATTCAGGAGTGCATACCACCACAGGTAAATTGGTAAGTCAGTATAGCCCAGCATGGAATGGACCATGTTCAACAAGGTCCGGTTCCTTCTTTCCGACACACCATTTAACTTAGGAGTACCTGGAGGTTAGTTGTCAAATTATTCCATGTTTATTAAGGAACTCGTCAAACTCCGTACTCATATACTCGCCACTTCGGTCCAACCGAAGTGCTTTGATATGATTACCAGTTTGTTTCTCGACTAGGGCCTTGAATTCCTGGAATTTCTCAAAGGCCTCGGATTTATGTTTCATTAAGTATACATAACCATACCTAGTATGATCGTCTGTAAACGTAATGAAATATTGATATCCGTCACGTGGTGCTTCCAAAGTACCACATACATCGGTATGGATTAATCCCAGTTTATCAGTGGCTCTTTCAAAAGTCCCTGTGAAGGGGGACTTAGTCATTTTGCCTTTCAGGCAAGATTCACAAGTAGGAAAAGGATCTGATCCCAATGGACCCATAAGTCCATATTTTTCCATATTGTAAACCTTGGTGTGACCAACATGACCAAGTCTAAGATGCCATTTCAAAACTTGATTGGTTTCATCCCTATCACGTTTTCTAGTCATAGTATTCACAACCACTTTGTTGCTGAGATTTAGATGATACAATCCATTTAACAATGTAGCAGTACCCAGTAGTTTATTTCTGAAATAAATTTTGCAGGAACCATCATCAATGAAAAATGAAAAGCCTTTTCGGTCCATGACCGGAATGGATACAATGTTTTTGTGCCCCTTGGGCAAAACAAGTACATCTTCTAAAGTCAAAACAAAGCCGGATTCTAAACCCAAAAGAAGTGATCCTATGTCGGTCGCCTCGACACTATGCCCGCTTCCGACTGTGATCATAATTTCTCCAGCTCCAAGCTTCCTACTTTGTTCCAGATCCTGATTCACGGTACAAATATGAGAACTAGCACCAGAATCAAGTATCCAGGAAGTAGAAAATACAGTAGCAGAACAATTTGTTTCCAAAACTAAAAGTTCTGTACCTGAAGTGCCATGAAGAATAGGACACTCTATAGCCTAGTGTCCCAGCTCACCGCACTTTAGACAAGCGTCTTTCTTCTTGCTCTTCGGAACCGTTGGGGCCTTGCCCTTGCCCTTGAAGTCCATGACATGTAGTCCAGTCTGCTTCTTGGTCTTTTTCTTCTTGTTCTTAGACCTCCGAGGTCCAGAAGAAATCACAAAAGCAGACTCCTTCATCCGCGGAGTCTTCATCTGAGACTTAGCGGTCACAAGTTTGTTCATTAGCCCAACTAAATTACATGCAATCTCATTGAAGTTAAAGTTCATAACAAACTGTGAGAAGGAATCAGGAAGAGACTGTAAGATAAGGTCGGTTTGAAGAGAAGCATCTATTTTAAAATCAAGAGCCTCTAATCTCTCGATCATGGATATCATTTTGAGGACGTGTTCCCCAACCTTCTCACCTTCCTTCATCCTTGCACCGAACAGTTGCTTGGATATCTCATCTCTAGTAGTTCTGCTGTGCTCACCATAAAGTTCGGTTAAGTGAGATAGAATCTGTCTAGCAGAAGTCATTTTCTCATGAGCTCTCTTAAGCTCATTTGACATAGAAGCCATCATGTAAGCACGGACTTTTACGTCATCCTTAACCCACTTTTCGTGGTTTTCAATCTCTTTCTGATTGGCTCTGGTCCGCACAGGAGGCGCCAGAATGTCCGTCTCCAAGACATATCCCAATGCCTCTATACTGAGGACAATCATCATATTGTGGAGCCAGTCCACAAAGTTAGGTCCAATCAGGGTGTTCTTCTCGAGTAGAATTGCGAGTGGATTCATTGTCATATTGAGATTTATGTCTGCATTAAGTATAACAGATTAATTAGTGACTTGTTATATTATGATCTGAGTATAGAATTAAGATATTTTATATTCTTGTTACCCAGCTCCCACTATTTTTATCGGAATATACACTCTCATGTGAAATCCGGAAGTATCGTCGCTCTATTTCATAGTGGTGATCGAGTTCTTTATAAATCTTAATAGAGGGCAACCGAACAGGTTTCTAGTCTATTAATTTTCATAAAGTGGTGTACAATACCAACCCATCTAATGGATGATTCGATCTTCTTTTTCCCCTTGCTCACTCCCCTCAACCTATACGGTTTCTATGGTTCGTGAACAAGTTAAGTTTATACCATCGACGCAAATCAGTTTCACAATTGAATCTTATCCGGCAACCTATCAGGTTTCTAAGGATAAAATTTGCTCCAACCGAAGGCATCCAATGCGCTCCCGATAATTTATCCGTCCTCCCCAAACGACTACCCAGATAACTCGGAAGCATAGCACATCCGGTTTGGATTTCAATTTCCCGAAAGCTCGATGGAGGGAAGGAAAACCTTGAAACCTTATAAACTTAATAATTTGTTGTGGGAGAATTATCGCGATTAATGTTACACTTTGCACATTAATTCATTTAAGTGCGTTTGTGGCATTCATAGAATATGAAACAACCATTCACAACCTAGTTGCTACCAACATGTGGTTCATGGACCGCTCCCAGAAAACAGAAACTCCGTAATCTAATTATAAGTCTTCGTCTTGAATCTTCGTCTTCTCGAAATGGATCTTCCTCCGGTCTTCATTATTACATATAAATTTTACATTGAAAATTGCATCCTAGATACAAATATTTCTAGTAAAATAAATAGGCTCAAAACGGCCTTTACAACCCAATCGAATAAAACGAACGATTCAAAACTAAGTCCACGAACCACATCCCCATTTAAAAGCATTCATCCAATAAATACTATATAAATGGAAAGCGTAGAGATACATTGAACCAATCAACAATACGAACCGATCCAATCGATTCACATAATCGGTAATATGAGAACGTTCAAAATAATTCGGTCGATCATAAGTATTCCAATA
The DNA here is from genome assembly GCA_033398695.1 of Orobanche coerulescens. Lineage (NCBI taxonomy): Eukaryota > Viridiplantae > Streptophyta > Magnoliopsida > Lamiales > Orobanchaceae > Orobanche > Orobanche coerulescens. The sequence continues at coordinate 211,790,293 of CM065804.1, forward strand.
AATAAATTTTTCCTTATAAAATGAAATACCATATATCATTTTAATCATATTAAATCCAATTTAAAATGTGGGAAATCAATTTTTAGGAATACACAAAGAAAACAAGCCCAAAATGGGTACGAAAGGGGCTGGACCGCGCCCGAAAACCCATCGGGCAGCAAGTAGGGCTGCCCAGCAGCCCTGGGCCGCGGCCTCCTCAGTCCTGGGCTGCGGCCCCCAGTCCAGTAGACATAATTTGGGCTGCAATAGCCCTGGGCCGCGACCCCCTTCTTCCGGTCCACTCCCGGGGCCGTTCAACGGCAATTCGGGGCTAGTTTTTTGACCGGATATCCAATATCTATATTTTCCAACATTTATATCTTCAATATGAATCACATTTCCCAGAAATTAAGATTTATATTTAGACATAAACTTACGAAAAATATAACTACAACGAACGTAAAACATATACCACGATTATGACTAAAATGATTCCAAATCATTCACGATCTAATCGAGCATTCCAAATGCCAATATCGTATATACGATCGCAAGACCTACGCTCCGATCCACTGTTGGAATTCGGTGCCTAAATCGAAGGCCCAGTGGAAGCGGTAAAACGAAAATTAATTCGATCTGAATCCCTACGAGGATCGATCGAGCTACGTATATACGAATATATAAACGAAAACACAAGAGATGTAAGAAACTCACCCTTGTAGTCCGTTGATTAAATGGATTCCTTCTCTTGAGCTATTCTTCAATCTTTAATTGTAAATCCCTACGATCTAATGTGCTCCAAGCCCTTGGATGGTCCAACGTCGAAAATACAACGCCTCTACTTGCCACGCGCCGGAGAAACGAATGGGATGACGATCACCTTGCTATCCTCCAAGGATACGACTAGAGCTAGGTTATGAAGCTATTGATTTGTGATTACAACATTCTAAGTGTATAACTCACTTTCTCTCTTTATTTTCTTGATTTTTCTCCAAGAATCATCAAGAACGCATGAAGAAGAAGAAGACTATGAAAAGGAACTCTTTTCTCTCTCTCTCTCAATAAAACTCACGTATGGAATGGAATGGCTAAGGATGAGAGATGAAAATCTTCTTCTTATGCATGTTCAACCCACATGAAAATAATTCATTCAATGAGAATCTAACCCACCACCACAATGATCAACCACTAAAGAATGGAACAAGAGTCCATATGGAAAGTGGGTGGAAATGTGGGGGGGGCATGTTGAAATCGGACAAGTTCGGTTCGTTTCGGACTCCGTGAGTCCAAACAGATAAACTCCGATTCTGTTCCGATGTATTTATATCATCTAATTAATCCAATTAATTAAACATATCAAATACAAAATAACAAAATAAATTTCTCCAAGAAATAATTATATTCATGAATTAAATTAATCACCCAGTGATATATTTAATTCATTAGGCCGTAAATCAATTTATCCAATAAATCGATTTAGACCTCTAATGTCCCAAATTTAGATATCCAATATCTAATATACATAATGAGAGAATTAGCTTGATTCATTCCGTCGTCAATCCTATTGTGCGACTCGGTAGGTCCGTCTCAGTCAGCAATGGGAGGAACCAAAGAGTAGTAGCACCACCTAGCCAGCCTGGCGGCCTACACTGTACCCCAACTAAGAATGAATGATGGGATCATTCTAGAACCATGTTGTTGGTTTGATTCTTTAGTCTTATACTCGCAAGCGCACGATTTGTTCGATGTAGATATGCGGTGCAAGGTCGATTCCACAGGGAGGACTATACTAGTGAAGTCAAATGATTCCTATCGTTTTGAACCAAATTATATTAAATTCTAACCTAGTCCCAAATAATTTATTTTTGAATGGTTATAATAATTGCATTAAATAACAGTAATTTTTAAGTAGATTTTAGATAAATTGATTTTAAATAATTTACTAGGATTTAGAGTCCACCAATGTCTATTTATTATTTATTTTATATTTTAATTCCAAGAAATTCAGGGAATAGATTCTGAAATCAATCTCACTATTTCCCTATAGATTTGACAATAAGTACAAAATTATAATTCAAATATAGATTTTCCTTCGCTTAAAAAATGTAATTTCTAAGCATTATATGTATCCAATTTAATGGAAAACAAATAATCAAAGAAATTAACTAATATCAATAATCACAAAGCAAGGGGGAATTTATAACTATCAAAAATACGTGATATAATTGATGAAATAATATTCCCCTATTGAAGCGAAAATCATAATCGTTAAAAATATTTATTTGGAATTATTATATAAATATTAATAATAATATAGACATGGTTTCATCATAACCCCAAAGAAAAGAAAATTACTCACTCATAATAACAACACAAATAAATAAATATTCTATAATATTATTACACAAATATAATTTTATTACACAATATTTTTTCTCTCCCTTACAATAATATCTCTCTATTTTTTCTCCTTTTTTCTCCTCCCCAAACACTACACAATCATCCCCTATTTATACTACTTCAAAATCAATAAAATAATCATTTTTACAATTAAAAATTCCACCCCAACAATAATACACGGCCATGAGTGCTGATGTCATGGATGACATCAGCACAGAGTTGAAATTCCGGTCCAATCGGTGTTGACACGTGGCACAATATGGTCCGTCTATTTAATTGTCCTTCGAACGGTCATAACTTCTTCATACGAACTCGATTTGGATGAATTTTTTTAAAACGATCGTCTCGACGAGACGAATAAAGTGAGACCAGTCGTGACTATATTTGAGTTTTGTAAAAATATCGCCCTTGAACCAATTGATCTGTCTTGTCGGTTGGTTAACTCCGCAGATATAATTTAATTCCAATTAATTATCCAAAATGACATAAAATAAAACAAAATTCAAAGAAAAAGAAAAAATATAAAAATAGGGAAAAACGAATAAATAAACACACAAAACACACAATTAAATACATAAAATACTAATAAAAATATAACTCAAAATATACTAAACAAATTCCCCACACTTATCTTTTGCACGTCCCTGGCAAATCTTATACCCGAGTTATAATACTCATATGCTGAAAAAATCATGACAAAACCAATATCAAGAGAGAACAAGTGATCATGACCCAAGTGAGATCGAGAGAAAATAGGATGCCGCACCAAATTCTAACAACTTCATTGAGAATCGAATGCCAAAAGATTCAATACCCTCACAGTGGATATCACTCTTCACTCAAGTGTATATACGGGATATTCGAGAAGAGTTCACTCATATCAAAGCATAATGTGTCATTACCATATGCTTGGTCAAAAATCAAATCTCCACTACTTAAAAATAAACTCATGCATAAATCAAATGGTCTTTCATTTGGTTGTAACGTGGCTTTGGGAATGGGTAGGATAAAGGGAAAATTATGAGGTTTGCTAGCCAAGATCAATTGTGAATTTAGATGCATAACAAATCCTACAAATAACAATCAACACCCCCCTTCTGTAATGAAAACTCTCAACCCATCATCCCCAAGTTATTCTGTACATGGTATTTGAATATTCATCTGGTAAGGTCATACTCTTGTGTAAGGAAAAGTATGCAATGGATCTTCTGGAAGGATTTATGTATCACTTAAAGGATAGTTCAAGTGCTATTTTATGTATATATAGTGATGATTTTCGCACTTGACCTCCCGTTTTTTTTTTTTTTTTTTGGTTCAATACTCCAATGTACTTCACACCCTTTCACTTTCAACAAAAGCTCTTAATCTCCACAATACTCTTATGAACATCGGCCCCTATTTGTCACACATCTAGTTCACAATTAAATCTTTGACTAGAGGGTGCAAATGGATGAGTCATCAACAAGAATGGATAATGGCTAAAGTAATGTGCTTGATCAAAGAAATAGGCTCAGGCTCAATGGGGCTTCTAAGGATAAAATGTAATGGGTGGGAAAATATAAGCCAACAAGGGTTAATCCTAATTGCCTTTATCATCTTAATGCAAGAGTTTATGAATGTAGTCTCGAAATGTATAAATGAGCAAGTTCTAGAATGAACACAATATGTTTGACCACACAACAAAAATATAGAGCGTATATATAAGGATTGCTCTAAGGCTCAAAACTCACAAAAAGGGTGTTGTGTACTGAATCCCATACACCTTCATCCAAATCCATTATCAAAACCAGTGAAATATCCCAAAAATGATTTTTTCACTAACGTTTTCTCAAGAAAATGGTGCCGTGATTTTCAGCCTTTTTTTATTTAATATTGCATATATATATATATATATATAGATATAGATATACACCTTCCCCACACTTAATGATAAACAATATCCTTATTGTGTAAAAAGAACAATGGAGTAAGGGTTTAAATAAGACTTCTGTTTATGAAAGACGACGCTTTGCTCAAGCCTTTTTTTTTTTGGACTGCAAGAAATAAGTGTGGCAAAACAACAAAAGAAAATATATACCGGAAGTATAACACAAACAACCTAGATGCGCTTCAAGAGAGTCCGAAGAGTCGCCTTACGCTGCCATCAATGCTTTTATTTAAAACAAACAGAAAAGTACAGTAATAGAAATAACAATACATAAATCGTGGATAGATGCGTGTCAAGAGATCGAAAAGAAAACTCCTTAAGCTGCCATCATTTTCACGATTTTTACACTCGCTAAAAAGTAACAACAACAAGAGGGATGAAGTGGGATATCGGAGGGAAAGGAATGTATCAATTTTGCGTTTCCGCACGGTGAAATCTTCCATCCAAACAATATTAGCTAGAGTCGGTCCGTTCAGAACAAATGCAATAAGTTTTTGATCACTCTTCCGGTGTTGTTGCAACAACTATTATTCGCTTAGCACGCCGTAAATAAAACCTTTTCGGAAGAGTAGTTGATGAAAGATAGTAAACCATCGAAGAAACCATTGACATTTAGCAGACCTATTGGTTTCGTATGAACATTTAGTCAGCTCTGGTAACCACATGAAAAAGTTCTCAAGAGTGCCAAAACCACCGGGAAGGGTGATAAAGGCATCGCATTATTTATCATGTGAGTTATGCGGTCTTGCATATTCACACTCGAACTCATCTCCAATAGTTGCTCCAGTGATTTTACTTTCAGCCAGAGGTTTTGGAATGATTCCCAACACTCTTACTCCTTCCAGATAGGCAGAAGCAGCAGCACGTCCCATTAATCCTAGACTTCCTCCTCCATAAACTACATGAATGTATTTTTTTCCTAAGGTACGACCCAAGTTGTGGGCTGCTTCAGTAAAGCAAGCCTCTTTCCCATGACTAGCTCCACCAAAAATGCAGATGGAGTTAAATCTTTTTGCGGAAGATGATGATTCCATTTTTTTTTTTTGAAAAGAAAATTACTTAGAGAGATAATGAAAAGAATACAAGTTTGAGGGATGCAGAAAAGAAACAACTGCAATGTTTATTTATAGATGCAAAATAAAGTAAAAAGATTTATCAAATCTGTGACCGCGTTAATTGTGCTTCAACTACTCAATAGAATAATGAATGCATTTATTGCGTATCATGTTTTTTATTCAGAAAATCTAAAAAAACGACAAAAAATAAAGATACTCACGTGTATGTACAGTAGTTGTGATTGTGGCTCACATCTTCCTCTGATTTTACGTTCAGAAACGGCTTAAACGCCTTCTATGAGTCGGGGAGAAGCTTCCCATCCAATTTTCTTACAAATTGGCAAACAGGGTCTTTTAACATCAGATTCCCAAGACGTTGTTCATATTCTGGTTTGAATTTATTCCACAAACATCGAATCCCGTAATGTACGAGTCCACTAGGATGCGTGTCAAGAGAAATTTCGATATCATCTAAATTCTCCTTATTCAGACCATCCTTGATGAACTGAATTTTATCTTCTCTGTTTGTGGAAGGAATTCCTAAATATCGACATCTTGAATCACGCCCACCTAGCACATTTGTAGCAATCGGCGATTTTGTTTGCTCGTATTTTCTTGGCTTATGATCTTTTTCCAAGCCCGTAAAAATCTAGTTGGTGTTTCCGTGAACTCACCCGCTATTCTCACTTTGGCTTCAATAATGAATCGAATATCAAAAGGTATGCCGTTATTCATAAGCAACCTCATTCTTTCAACTCTGGCTTGGTAAAGTTTCAAAATGACTTTTTTGCTAAGAAAGGGAAATCTTTTTTCAATTGTTTTCAAAGTTTCTTCCATAATTAAAAATAAAATAAAAATATCTACAAAATCGCTTATTGTGGGAAATCAAAATCCGACTTTACTAGCCACGAGTACCGTTATCCGCCACTTGACCGGCAAACACAATGGAGTATTAATCCACAATATCGGGGTCCTTAAGAAGAATCTCTTCTACCTCAAAAGATTTTAATTCCAAATATGGTTTTAACCGTTGACCATTTACTTTGAAAATATTACCATTTTTTGGATTTTCAATTTCTACAGCTCCGTGAGGATAGACCGTATGAATGATAAATGGACCAGACCATCGTGAACGCAACTTGCTTGGAAATAATAACAAACGAGAGTTAAAAAGAAGGACTTTTTGACCAGAGAAAAAGTTTTTCTCAAAATGTGTTTATCATGAAAAATTTCATTTTGTCCTTATATTTCCTTGCACAATCGTACGCATCATTTCGATTTCTTCCAATTCATTTAGTTGAAGTTTCCTATGAATTCCAAACATGTCTAATGAAAAATTTAATCGCTTTATGGCCCAAGATGCTCTATGTTCCAATTCAACAGCAAATGACATGGTTTTCCAAAGACAAGCCTAAATGGAGACATTAGATGGGAGTTTTAAAAGCGACGGTAAGCCCACAATGCATCATTCAATCGCAAAGACCAATCTTTCCTTGTAGGATTAACGGTTTTTTCAAGAATATGTTTGATTTCTCTGTTTGAAATTTCAACTTGGCCACTTGTTTGAGGGTGATAAGGAGTAGCAACTTTATGTGTAACACCATATTTTTAAATAAATGATTCAAAAATTTATTACAAAAATGTTTTCCTCCATCACTTATAATTGCTCGTGGTGTTCCAAATCTGGAAAAAATATTTTCTTTCAAAAATTTTACCACGACTTTGTGGTCATTTGTTTTGCAAGCAATTGCTTCTACCCATTTTGAAACATAATCGACGGCCACAAGGATGTAAAGATTGCCAAAAGAAATTGGAAAAGGTCCCATAAAATCTATGCCCCAAACATCAAATATTTCAATAATTAAAATTGGGTTTAAAGGCATCATATTTCGTTTAGAAATTCGACCTAATCTTTGACATCTATCACATGTGCTGCAATATGAATGTGTATCTTTGAAAAGTGTTGGCCAATAAAAACCACATTGCAGAATTTTAGCAATTGTTTTCTTTGAACTAAAATGACCTCCACATGCATGATCATGACAAAAGGAAATGATATTTTGTTTTTCATGTTCTTGCACAAATCTCCTAATAATTTTATCATTAAAATATTTTAAAAAATATTGATCATTACAAAAGAATTTTTTTACTTCGTTTAAAAATTTTGTTTTATCTTGATTATTCCAATGAGATGGCATGTTACCAAGAATAAGGTAATTGACAATGTCTCGCATACCAAGGTATTTGAGAAAGCAGACATGAGTTGTTCATCGTGGAAAGTTTCATTAATGGGAGGTTCTTTATCAAGAAAATTCACGATTAGCTTTAGACAAATGATCGGAACAACATTTTCAACACCTTTTTTATCTCGAATTTCTAAGTCAAACTCTTGTAACAATAGAATCCAACGGATCAAGCGAGGTTTAGCATCTTTCTTAGAAAGAAGATATTTTAATGCGGCATGATCGGAGTAAATTATGACTTTTGAACCAATCAAGTAAGGTCGAAATTTGTCTAAAGCAAAAACGATCGCAAGCAATTCTTTTCATTGTAGAATAATTTAATTGGGCATCATTTAGAGTTCTACTTGCATAATATATTACATTGGCAATTTATTTTCTCTTTGACCCAATACTACACCGACGGCATAGTCGGATGCATCGCACATTATTTCAAAAGGAAGATTCCATTTGGAGATTTGATGATAGGTGCAGAGCTCAACATAGATTTGAGTGTCTTAAAAGCTTTTAGACAATGATCATCAAATACGAAAGGTGTGTCTTTTGAAAGTAAATTACATAATGGCCTTGAGATTTTACTAAAATCTTTGATGAATCGACGGTAAAAACCAAAGATGGCCTAAGAATGACCGAATTTCTTTAATCGTTCGTGGGGTGGAAGACTGGATATTAAATCAACTTTAGATTTGTCCACCTCAATTCCTTTTTCGAAATCACATGTCCTAAGACAATTCCTTTTAACCATAAAATGACATTTTTCCCAGTTTAGGACAAGATTCTTCTCCTTACACCTAACCAACACTTGGGTTAAGTGGTGTAAACATTCATCAAAGTTAGACCCGAATACAGAAAAATCATCCATAAAAATTTCCAAAAACGCTCAACCATGTCAGAAAAAATGCTCATCATACACCGCTGAAAAGTAGCAGGTGCATTACATGAACCAAATGGCATTCGCGGTAAGCAAAAGTTAGAAAGGATGTAAAAGTGGTTTTTCTTGATCTTCAGGAGCAATGGGAATTTGGTTATAGCCGGAATATCCATCAAGAAAACAATAATAAGCATGGCCGGCTAACCTTTCTAGCATTTGATCAATAAAAGGAAGTGGAAAGTGATCTTTTCTTGTAACAGAGTTCAATTTTCTGTAATCAATACAGACTCTCCATCCATTTGAATTCTGGTTGGAACAAGTTCATTTTCTTCATTCGTGATTACAGTTATGCGATTTCTTTGGAACCATATGAACAGGTGACTCCAAGAGCTATCGAAATAGGGTAGATGATCCCTACATCTAAGAGTTTTATTATTTCAGCTCTTACAACTTCTTTCAAATTAGGATTTTGTCTTCTTTGAAATTCTCGGAAAGTTTTCGCATTTTCTTCAAGGTGAATTCGATGCATGCATATAGAAGGATTAATACCTTTAATATCGGAGATGGTCCAAATTATTGCTTCTTTATGTTCTTTAAGAACATTGATTAACTTATCTTCTCGTTCTTCATCTAAATCGATGCTATGATGACAGTGTGGTTTCGATGGCCCTAAAAATGCATATTTTAGAGATTCAGGTAATGGATTGAGCTCTATCTTTGAATCCTCAATAGTTACTTCATTATTCATTTGGCTCTCAAGTGGTTCGGTTTTAGCTTTCCATTTATCATTATCCAATAATGGTGTAGACTCTAGTAAAGAATTTACTTCATTAATTGAATTGTCGATGTCAAAATCGAGCCAAATGAGCAAGACAACTTTTCAAAAAGATCATCATCATCCATTTTTGGAAAGAAATAAGGACCCATACTCTCTATCATATTTACCTCACAGACATCATCAAGATCATCATGTTGTTGAGAAATGTTAAACATATTTAGTTCAACAGTCATATTTCCAAAAGAAAATTTTATGATGCCATTTCTACAGTTAATTAATGCATTTGAGGTAGCTAAAAATGGCCTTCCTAAAATAACAGGGATTTGATCTTTGGTATTCTCAACAGGTTCAGTGTCTATGACTATAAAATCAATAGGAAAGTAGAATTTATCTACTTGAATCAGAACATCCTCTACGATTCCTCGAGGTATTTTTATAGATCTATCAGCTAGTTGAAGTATCACGGATGTTGATTTTAGCTCCCTAATCCAAGTTGTGTATAAACAATATGGTAATAAATTCACACTGCTCCTAAATCAAGCAAGGCTCGTTTAATGATGTGATCTCCAATGACACAAGATATTGTAGGACTACCAGGATCTTTATACTTAACGGAGTTTTATTTTGATTATTGAGCTAACATGTTCAGCTAAAAATGCCTTTCTTGGAACATTTGTTCTTCTTTTACGGGCAAAGATCTTTCAAGAACTTAGAATAAGCAGGCACTTGTTTAATAGCATCAAGGAATGGTATATTTATTCGAACTTGTTTAAATATTTCCATTATATCTTTGTATTGCACACTTTTATCTTTTGGAATAAGTCTTTTAGGAAATGGAGCTTTTGGAACGTAAGGCTTTTCTTTTCCTTAGAATCTTTTGGTTTTGAAACTTGTGGTTCATTTTATTTTTCTTAGGATCATATTCAGCTTTTGTATTTCTTTTCCACTTCTAAGGGTAGTTATGGACTGAACTTCTGCGTTAGAAGAGTTTACTTCATATTGTCCTTTAGGATTAGGGATGGACTGACTCGGAAATTTTCCATTTTTCTCTTTCAGCTAAAGTTGTTGCAAGTTGACCAATTTGTGTTTCAAGCTTAGAAATAGCCTGTGAGTTTGACTGTACAGCTTGCTGAGTTGATTGGAACATTTGTTGAGTAGATTGCATGAATTGTTGCAATGTATCTTCCAAAGATGGTTTCTTTGGCACTATAGAAGGATACTGATAAGTATTTGGAGGATATTGATTAGGACGGACATTTTGTTGATTTGGCATATTCATTTGATGTCCTCCTTGATTCATTGGAGGCATATTTTGCTTCCAGGAAAAATTTGGATGATTCCTCCAATTTGGATTATAAGTTGGAGCAAATGGATTGTCCGAAGATTTTCCATATGAATGTAACACATTGACTTCTTCATTAAAAATTTCTTGATTTTGTGGACCAGAGGGACAAGATTGAGATGAATGAAATGATTCCGCACATGAAATGCAAAATTCATTTTTTGAGTTTGACGAGGGGATGGATTGCTTCAAGACTAACGCATCCACTTTTCGTACTAAATCATCTATAGTAGATTTTATTTCAACATCTTGTTTAACCTCGTAAATTCCACCTTTTTTTGGGGTCGTATGCATCGATTTGGCTCTAGAGTCGAGTGAATTCCATTGTTGTGAATTAATTGACATATTTTCAAGTGCATTCCAAGCTTCGTCTCCAATAAGGTGAAGAAATTTTCCACCATGCATTGATTGGATTAATTGGCGATTGTTTGGAGTTAAACCGTCATAAAAATATTTTACCAAACGCCATATTTCAAAACCATGATGGGGACACTTAAGGATTAAATCATTAAATCTTTCCCAACACTCGTAAAATTCTTCATTTTCTTTTGGAAAAATTCGGATATTTCTCTTCTAAGACTATCATTTTGGACATTGGAAAAATTTTGCGAGAAATTTATTCACTAGTTGGTCCCAACTAGTAATTGTTCTTGCTTGAAGAGAATTTAGCCAATTTTGCTTTATCTTTGAGAGAAAATGGAAATAATCTAAGTTTGATGATTCATCAGAGAAATTTTGGAATCGGAAAGTAGAACAAATATCGAGAAATTCCTTGACATGCATATACGGATCTTCTCTTTCCAAACCGTGAAAAGATGGAAGAAGTTGAATTATTGATGGTTTAAGTTCGAAATGAGTTGCATTAGTCGTAGGCAACACTATGCAAGAGGGAGAATTAGCACTCACTGGAGAAAAATATTCTATTAAAGTTTTTTCTTTTGCAACTTGATTATTCCGATTTTCGATTTCGTCCATTTTTGGTATCGGTTTTATTTGTTGAACTTCAATTTTAGTTAAGGACAATCTTCTTCTCGTTAATCGACCTTTATTATTTCGTTGCCAAACTTGCATTCACCGATATTACAATTTTTTTAACTTTGCATACAAACCAAATTATGATAGTCGATCGAACTTCCAGATCGTTGGAGGCGTCACAACGGTCGCACTTAAAATCCAACTTTCTTCGGCATGTACAATGATGCCTTTTTGCCAAAATTCAATCGATTTTCAAAATCGGTTTGTACAAGATTGATATTTAGCTTTTCTCTATTCAAATCGAATAAAGTAGTGAGTGAAAAATATCAATCCCTTGTTGAATCTTTTAAAGGATTTTATTGTTTAATTAATTTTTTTTTATTTTTATTATTATTAATAATAATGATAATTATTATAATTATTACTAAAATTATAGGATGTAATAGATTGAAAAGGAATAAATTTACTAATTGATCTACGGAAGCAATATCTATTGATAAACTAAATTATACGACGAGAAATATTACAACTAAACTAAATGTCTAAGAATAATGTAAGTAGAAAATAACAACTAAAAACACAATCTAAATTTACCACTAGAAGATTCTATTAGAACTAAAGACAAGATATAAAAATTAAAAAAAAATTCTGATTTTTTTTTTTTGGTATTATTTTATATTTATTTTATATTTTTATATTTATTATAATTTTATTATATTTTTAGACTAATAATATTGAGCTAATATATATATATATATATCAAGATATATTATTTATTTTTTTTATAAAAAAAATCAGATTTTTTAAAACAGTTTTTATGCAAACAGTTTTTAAAACAATTTTTATAAAAGTTTTTATAAAAGGTAAAACAGTTTTTACCTTTTAAAAAAAAGGTAATTAAAAAAATTAAAATTACAAACTTTTATTTTATGCAAACAATAGAAATAGTTTTTTTTTTTTACAAATTATCGTTTCTGTTTTTTTTTTTTTAAATTTTCAGGCTTTTAATTTTTTTTAGTATTTTCCCTTTTTTTATTAAAATATTGTAATTTATTTTAAAAAAAATAAATTCTGTTTTTATTAAAAAAAATTCAAAGTTCAGAAAGTTTATTTTATTATATATATTCCAGATTGTTTAAATTATTAATTCTTAATTGATTTTTTTTTAGATTTTTATGAAAATTAAATTTTTTAATAAAACTAGCAGGTTTTACTTTTAAAAATAAAATAAAATAATTCAGATTTTTATTTATTACGGAAAATAATATTCCAGATTATTTTTAATTTATTTTTATTATTTTTTTTTTATTTTTTCGAATTTAAATTAAAAATTTTGATTTTTATAATATTAATATACCAAAATTACAAAAATATTACCTTAAAATCTGAAACTTTTTTGTATTTTCCAGATCTCTTTTTTTTTAAAATAAAAATAAATAAGTTCTGAATTTTTTAAAGTTTTTCAGATTTTTTTTATATTTTTATATATTTTTGGACTTTTTTAATTTTTTTTTATTATTATTTTATTATTATTTTTACGAAAATGAACAGTAGATTTTATTATTATTACTTATATTTATTATTAAAAGTTTTTAAAGTTTTTCAGATTTTTCTTTATGAATAAAATAAATTCTACAACTAACAGATATTAAAAAGACAGATAATAATAAAGAAAAGCAAGAAATAAATAACTAGTAGAAGAATTCAACTAACTTGGTGACGACGGTCTTCTTGTACTGCTTGTCATACCCGCAACGGCGCCAAAAACTTATTGTTGGTTTGATTCTTTAGTCTTATACTGCAAGCGCACGATTTGTTCGATGTAGATATGCGGTGCAAGGTCGATTCCACGGGGAGGACTATACTAGTGAAGTCAAATGATTCCTATCGTTTTGAACCAAATTATATTAAATTCTAACCTAGTCCCAAATAATTTATTTTTGAATGGTTATAATAATTGCATTAAATAACGATAATTTTTAAGTAGATTTTAGATAAATTGATTTTAAATAATTTACTAGGATTTAGAGTCCACCAATGTCTATTTATTATTTATTTTATATTTTAATTCCAAGAAATTCGGGAATAGATTAAATCAATCTCACTATTTCCTATAGATTTGACAATAAGTACAAAATTATAATTCAAATATAGATTTTCCTTCGCTTAAAAATGTAATTTCTAAGCATTATATGTATCCAATTTAATGGAAAACAAATAATCAAAGAAATTAACTAATATCAATAATCACAAAGCAAGGGAAATTTATAACTATCAAAAATACGTGATATAATTGATGAAATAATATTCCCTATTGAAGCGAAAATCATAATCGTTAAAAATATTTATTTGGAATTATTATATAAATATTAATAATAATATAGACATGGTTTCATCATAACCCCAAGAAAAGAAAATTACTCACTCATAATAACAACACAAATAAATAAATATTCCATAATATTATTACACAAATATAATTTTATTACACAATATTTTTTTCTCTCCTTACAATAATATCTCTATTTTTTCTCCTTTTTCTCCTCCCCAAACACTACACAATCATCCCCTATTTATACTACTTCAAAATCAATAAAATAATCATTTTTACAATTAAAAATTCCACCCCCAACAATAATACACGGTTGCATGAGTGCTGATGTCATGGATGACATCAGCACAGAGTTGAAATTCGGTCCAATCAGTGTTGACACGTGGCACAATATGGTCCGTCTATTTAATTGTCCTTGAACAGTCATAACTTCTTCATACGAACTCGGATTTGGATGAATTTTTTTAAAACGATCGTCTCGGCGAGACGAATAAAGTGAGACCAGTCGTGACTATATTTGAGTTTTGTAAAAATATCGCCCTTGAACCAATTGATCTGTCTTGTCTAGGTTGGTTAACTGCAGATATAATTTAATTCCAATTAATTATCCAAAAATGACATAAAATTATAGAAAATTCTAAGAAAATGAAATAATATAAATATATGGTAAAACGAATAAATTATCACACAAAACACACAATTATATACATAAAATACTAATAAAAATATTACTCAAAATATACTAAACAAACCATTATGTCGTGAATACCAGTATACGTATAAACCCTTCTTTCAAATGCCCCGATCAAGATATAGGGTCACGGTCAGTCAAACCCTATCTGTACTTGACGCTATGCATGCGTTAATGCAAATCAACATCATCGAGCACTCGTGTATCCAATACAACTAGCTCCAATGCTTTGGCCAAAGACTTATGATCTCATCTGCCAATAACAGCATAGGACATATAACCCGCTCACTAATGGGAGAAATAATTCTATCTTGGTATTCAGTAGGACCAGCTACTTGCCCGTCAAGATGCACGCCGAGGTTGACCCCCGCCTCCCGGTTTACAGGGTCGAACTACTCTAATGAAAATCTTGACGTCACAAGCACATCCCAACTAAATCCTCAAGTCGAAGGTTCACGAATACCTATCACAACCTTTCGATTCCGTCATTGACTGTCCCGGAGTGAAATCCGTGTGATGAATCGAGGGTGAGTCGGTTCAAGTATACTAATCCAATTAGCATACCTATGACGTGTGCTCCCACTAACCATTAGTGTTCGACATGCACTCTCCATGTCAAAGAACACGTCATACACGTCTTCACATAAACTTAACGCCCAGTCAAGTTTTATCGACTTACAAACGATTAAGTATTTGAGCTATAAACCTTTCCAGTGCCGACCCCCTTATGCAATAAGGAGTGGAACGTTTTTCTCTAAAATATGCGGACTAGTTTATATATGTATATTTACGAGTTAGGAATGCCAGTAACTACCAGTAAATAAAGAAACATCTATTGCCTTATATGAATGATTTACATAATTAGAAGTAGAATGCCCTCACTCAACAACCTCTGAGTGGCATTCGAGGGCATACTCCTAACACACGCCCAGTTACACGACTGTGTCAGTGCCTGTGCGTTTGACACGGCCAGTGATACAGTCGTGTCAGTGCCTATGTCAGTACTCGTGTGTGTCTAACATGGTCTGTTGTTCGTCCTTTTTCACTCGCTCATCATGCTCATGTCTCATTTCTTTGATATTTGGGGTTGTGGTATCTTACTTGGTGACCAATGGTCTTGAAATGCTTCAGTGTAGACCTGAAATCACATAAAAATACAAAAGCATAATAGAGTCCAACAAAATCAATAAATAATGAACAACAATGTAATTCTAACACATTTATGATAATTAAGCTCAATAAAATCACCTAAAATATGTGTAAAATTGTATGTTAATAAATTCCCCCAAACTTAAACATATATATCCCCGAACAATGCATCTAAATCAAAATTTCGAAGACAGCTTAAATTCAAACACACCTCAAAGGCCAATTATGAAACTTTTCAATATGCGTTAAGTAATGATGAATAAGCCGAGTTATTAAAATTTTAAATCTGAAGGGTGCTTCCTTAACATCATGGTCAATAATTGGAAAATATAAACCTCACCGGTCAAGTGTATCACTCATTCTCAAAAGTGTATATAAGGACGTGTATGCTCTCAAAACATCATTTAATGAAATAAGAACTACTATAGGCTTGCCTATTGTCTACCATCTATAATGCTCAATCGAGCTTCAAAGTGTCAGTGAGTAATGATTCATGGACATAACTATAGTCAGAGATAATCTTGTGGGAAGAATTTCTAGTATTAATGATGAAGGGATTGGTTTGCACCTCACGTGCCCTTTTCTTCCTTGGACAGGTGTCAATCGAACTGTGTGGCCTCTTCCTCTTCTTTTTGGGAGCGATGACCTCAATCACACACTTTCACTGAGAGCGATTGCATCACTCGGTACATTGGTGATATGCCTCTTATTGGGACTTCCAACTTTACAGGCACATTTGCAGTTGGAATGTGAGATTTTGTCACTCCAGTTGTATCAATGGATGCATCAACATCGAATCTGCTAAATTATGAAGATCAATAATTCTTTGCACTTCATAGTCATATTGTGATGTATGGGGATTGTAATGAGACAGAATGAGGACGAACCACGACATTCTTGTTGTTGCTTGAGAAATTATTATTTTTTCTCTCCCCTTAATGACAGAAAGACAGTATCATCAAAGTAACAATCTGCAAAATTAGATAAAGAGATCACCTGTCGAATGTTATAAGTAGCAGGTAATCGCTGTGGATTTATATCCTATGTAAATACCTAATCGTGGGATATAATGTAATATCCTGAGTTTTAGAATAATATTTTATCATTGACTTTGTTGGAAGATTGGTAATGTGATTTTTTCGGTAATAGAGGTGATATTGAAGAGACGAGAGTAAGGTGTCGGGTAGTATTTTCTAACATCGTCGAATAATTATTAGTAAGAAGGTGACAGTGACGAACGTTGTATTCTCCGATAAATTATTCAACGAAAATTAGAGAAATTATCCGGACTAAATATGAGCTTGTGAATTTACTTGGATGTATTGGAGATGCATTTATAGTCTTGGATCATTTATAATAAGAAATTGAGCACTGGGAGTTTAAATAATAATAAATTGGACGTTTTCTTGGAAGTTTCGTGGACAAGTATAAACTTTGAAAAATCACCACGTATTTTTGGGGTATTTGAAAATTCTAAAAATTTACAGTATTATATAAATTAAGTTAGCTTTCCAACGGTTCAAACGTCGAGCCAATCAGAGTCTGAACGAAAAACTTATGATCGAATTAGTAGAGACTGTCAGATGTCGAGCGCCGACCGAAGACCGCGCACGCGAATCGCGCGTCAATGTCGGGCGGGCCCAACAGCATGCTGGGCAGGTCAGCAAACGGGCGCCGAAAGTGGTTGGCAGACTTTTGCTCCACGCGTTTTGTTGATTGACTAGCGGACCTTGAACCTATAAAGAACGGTGTTATCTCTAAGTTTATCTAATACCGTTTATCAATATCTGTAGAAAATGTACTCCTCTTCCGTAAAGTCCTTTTATATTCTAGTCTTAAGATTTTTAAGTCCTCCAAAACGCTCAAACACCCAGTGAATCTGAACAGCCTAGTGCAGGAGACGTCCGATAGATGTCTGACGAAATTCCCCAGAGAGTCCGTGAATTCCAGACTGGGTTGCCATCTTTGAACTCGATTATCTCACAATCAATAAGTAATTATACGAATATATCTCGAGTATTTTGTAACTAAAATACATATAAGTATAAATATTATTTGGACCTTAAGTATTGAGTCAGAATACTTGGACAATACAAGTGTTTTTCTAGTGAGTCAGCCCTGCTATTTTCAGTCATTTTTCAGCAACATTTCTTGTATACGTTGATCGAGTTGCTTACCTTGAAATGTATAACTTTTAACCTTCAACATATCATTCGATACCATTTTATTCTTTCACCGTTCTAATCGAGATAAGTTTTCCTAAAATCTTAGTTTTCGGAAATTTGGGGATTTTGAATGATGTTGTCCGCTTATTCCGAGTTACCTTAGATTATTGAATGATTATCAATATTCTAGTTGTATTCTACCATTTTTGTTGTTTTTACATGATTTAATTGCTAGAAATTTGTCGGTTTATTGAGTTCTTAATTGACGCGTTCAAGGTGTCCGGTAAAATGTCGTAGAGGGAATTCGGGCGTTCTACGATGTTTTTCCTCGTGTGGTCATTGTTTGATTGATGATAGGATATTAAGATTGAGTTTCCTGTGAAGAGCCAGTGTTTAACCCTTTCGTTCGTCATTTTCATCGAGGTTCCGGAGTTTTCCGATCGATCGTGTTCTCCGGAGTATTCGCGAGAAATTACTGAGGCAAGCACCTTGATATACAATTTATATCTCTACAAAATCACAATTGTCTGAAGCGTGTGCGTTGTTTATATATATATATATATATTGTGGTGCTTGTGAGCTTGAAGCGATTGACGTTAATATTGATTTAATATATGAATTAGAGGAAACTATAAGCTATAGTTATAGTGATATCATAGTCGTTTGTGTATATTTATTGAATTACGATTGATGGATATATGTGGAGTCGGTTTGTTGATGCCTGAGGCGTAGGTTGTCGAGTTTTGATTGACGGAATATGTGGTGTTAATTGCTGATACATTTAGATGTGAAATTGTTGATTGATAGGCAATTTGTGTGGCGTTAGTGTGTTGATTGTGATATTTGTTGTGATGATTGACCATGCGCTTGATGGGTGAAACAATGTGAATATTTGTTTTTGAGAGACGTTGTATCCGTAGCCTCTGAGGGCGGGGCGTGTACTCCGATCTGTGTATGCTGCAAGGAGCGGCTCCTGTGGTTAGTGGATCGATGGTGTTGCCAAAGGCGTGTGTCAAGGGGCGGCTCTTGCGGGAGTGACGCCGGTGTTGACTCAAAATGTATTTTGATGATTATTACATTCAAAATATTTAATTGGATCAATCTCGGCTCAATAATATTTTGAAGGAGCAAAATATAGCTAACGCACGCTACTTATCATATCGTAGCGCACGCTATCGGGACTTTCATATACAGACCAGACAAGTCAGCTGCAGCCTAGTGAAGTCGCCTGATCGATAGCGCACGCAAGCTATACAATGTTAGCGCACGCTAAGAATCTACAGTTAGCGCACGCTACACAGTAAAAATAACGCACGCTATCGCATTTCTCCAGAGGTCAGTGAAGTCTGGAAGGAAATCAGAACTGGATGTTGCGCACGCTATACATATCATATTACGTACGCTACAGCATGGACATAGCGCACGTTACTTATCATCTCTAGCGCACGCTACCAATATTATGGTTAGTAGTCCAGTAGCTACTGGACTCAATTCGTCAAGGCTTTTACGTACGCTACACAAGGTAACGTACGTTAATGAAAGAACTCAGTAGCGCACGCTAAGGGAAAGTTATTAGCACACGCTAAAAGGAATCTGCATATTACCGTTTGAATTTCAACCGTTGGAAGGCAAGAGTCAATGCAGATCCGGGAAATCTGGAAAAGTTGGATTTAATTAATGCTAGCGCACACTATGCATACTTGCTAGCGCACGCTAATCATAAATTTAGCCGTTGGATAAAGAGTCGTTGGAGAAAAAATCGGACATTGTCAAAGTCAAGATCGAAGACTAGTTGACCAGACGTTAGCGCACGCTACCATTTCATTACTAGCGCACGCTAGACATGGTATTTTACCGTTGCAACAGTCTTTGTGACCGTTCAGAGATTTCAAGTCAAAAACCGTTAACGCACGCTATAAGGCACTATTAGCGCACGCTAATAGTATGTTTTTCAGAATTTGAAGGATGTCTCACACCTATAAATACCCGAAGGACTTGGGTATCAAACACACAACTTCAAGCATTCAAGCATACAAGCATACAAGCAATCAAAGCATTCTTGAGCTCAGATTTATATATTTTATTGCATTACAAGTTGTGAGAAAAGAAAGATACAAGAGCGATTTCAATTGTAATATCTATTATTCTTTGTATTCTTTCATTTGGTTGTAAGTGTTGCATCACTTACACTTGAGCGTAAAAGAAACGAATCAAGAGTCACTAATCCGGTGTTATTAGGATCTTTGATCCGGCATTGTTAGGATTATACTCCCATATTCGTATAGTGAGGATTATCTAGTTCCTATAGAACACTAGATAAACAATCATTCATATTGAGGGAAAGGTTGAGCTTGGACCGATAGAAGACAAGCGGATTGTAACGGTTGTGAACTCGGACCGATAGAAGACGAGTTAAGTTTGTGGTTTTTCTTAAGCCAATAGAAAAAGAAAGTTGGAGAGAGGACGTAGGCAAGTTGCCGAACCTCTATAAATTCTTGAGTCTTTAATTTCCGCACTATTTTCTATTTACTCGCAAGAAATTTCGGTATTCCGCATCACCACTATTCAACCCCCCTTCTAGTGGTGAATTTATCTCTTCACTTGGTATCGGAGAGGGTCTCTTTTTAAAGGTTTAACCACCTAAGAGAAAAAGATCCGCAAATGGCACTTCTTGGCCAAATTGAAGGAAATGCTCTCAACCGTCCTCCTTTCTTCGATGGTTCCAATTTCATGACGTGGAAAAAGAAGATGGCGATCTTCGTTCAAGCCTACGATATTGAAATCTGGAAAGTTATTGCTCTCGGTCCTAAACTTGCTAAGAAAGAAGATGGATCGTTGAAAAAGATCGAAGAATTCAACGATGAGGATTGGAGAAACACGCATGTCAACTCACGAGCTACTCAACTCCTCTATTGCGCTCTCAATCCCAAAGAACTCGATAGGATATCGTCCTATGAAAGTGCAAAAGAAATTTGGGAAATTCTCGAAGTCACTCACGAGGGAACCACCCAAGTCAAGGAGACCAAAATTAATATGTTACTCCATGACTACGAATTATTTTCCATGAAAGACGAGGAAACGATCACAAATATGTTGGATCGATTTTCGGCTATAACAAACGGTCTTGCATCTTTCGGAAAGCCTATATCGAGCAGCGACAAAGATAAGAAAATTCTTCGATCGTTGCCACGAGAATGGGATGCCACGGTCACCGCGATCATGGAATCCAAGGATCTCAACAAGCTCGAATTTAGTGCCCTCATCGGGTCACTCATCAACTATGAGATCGTTCTCAAGTCTAGAGGCACAAAACCAAAGCCTCGGGAAAGAGTAGTCGCATTCAATGTTGACGACGTTGAGGAAGATGTTGCCGAAGATGAAGACGACGAGGAACTCGCTCTTTATGCCAAAAACTTTAGAAGGTACAAAAACCTAATTCAAAAGAGGCGAAGTTTTCTTGGTCGGGATGGCAAACCGGAGCAAAAGAAGAGTGGCTACACTCCTATCAAAAAGTTCGACAATAATTGTCGGAAATGTGGTCAAGCCGGTCATTATGCCAAAGAATGCCGAGGATCCTCTTCAAAACCTCAAATGGAAAGATTCAAAAAGAAGGAGGTTCTAATCGCTTCTTGGAGTGATGACGAGGAGGAGATTGAAAGATCTCTAGACGCAAATCTTGCATTCATGGCCCTCGACTCCGAAAGCAATATCGAGGTAAGCTCTAAACTCAATGATGACGAATATGACTCTTTTGACTTTTGTGATTCACAAGAAGTTCATCAAGATGATGAGTTGTTGAGTGCGTTTGAATCGTTAAATACGGAGTATGACGAGATGGTTAAATTAAATATATCTTTGAAGAGAAAAATAAAATATCTAGAACTCGAAAACTCCTCTCTTCAAAACAAGGGCAAAACTATTGATATCGACCATACATCATGTATTGAAAAAGAAAATGTTTTGAAAATCGAGTTAACAAAAACTCAAAAGGAGCTAAAATATATTTTGAACAAATTTACTCTCGGAAACGAGAAATTCGAAAGGCTCCTATCTATTCAAAAATCGCCCTTGCTCAAACACGGTCTTGGTTTCGACCCTTTTAAACGGGAACAATCCCTTATCAACTTGACAAAATAAAGAAAACCGAAACCGAGAACTCAAAAGATCCGTTCAAACGAGTTCACAATGTCAATATTCATTCAAAGTTAAGAACTATCAAAGTTAAGCAAATATGGGTTCCGAAAGGGACGATTGTTCCGAATGCTATAAGCATAGTTAACTTTGGAGGACCCAAACGGGCTTGGGTACCGAAACAACCGAGAAGTTCCACTTTTGTAGGTACCGGCACCAAGGAAAAACAAGTGGTATATTGATAGCGGATGCTCAAGGCACATGTGCGGCTCCGAGGACTTATTTGAAGACCTCGAATATCAAGATCAAGGACATGTGACCTTTGGAGATAATCAAAAGGGAAAAATCAAAGGAATCGGCAAAGTCGGTAAGGAACCTTCTCCCTCTATCAACAAAGTACTATTTGTTGAAGGTTTGCATCATAATCTCCTTAGCGTTTCGCAACTTTGTGATGAAGGTTTTAAAATTCTATTTGAGCAAACGCATTGCACGGCATTTAGAAATAATAAAATCGCATTCATTGGTTTGAGATGTGGAAACATCTATATTGTTGATCTTAACGATAAGAGTTCATTCAATGAAAAATGCCTTATTACCTTGGATGACAATGCATATTTATGGCATAGAAAATTGGGGCATACTTCTTTACCTATTATTTCTATTTTATCTAGACACGACCTTGTTCGTGGATTGCCCAAACTCAAATTCGATAGAAAACATTTGTGTGAATCATGCATAAAAGGGAAACATACTCGAGAATCGTTTAAACCAAAATTCGAGGTTTCCACTAGTCGAGTTCTTGAACTCGTGCATATGGATTTGATTGGACCATCTAGACATGTTAGTTTAAATGGTAAACTTTACACTTTGGTTATTGTTGATGATTTCTCTCGATTTACTTGGGTTAGATTTTTAGCACATAAAGATGATGCATTCTCCGAGTTTTCTAAATGGTGTCGTTTGGTATCAAACGAGAAAAACCTCTCCATAATTTCTATTCGCACAGACCACGGAGGTGAATTTGATTGCACCCCGTTTGAACTTTTATGTGATAAATACGGTATTAATCACAATTTTTCGGCTCCTAGAACGCCTCAACAAAATGGAGTTGTTGAAAGGAAAAACCGATCTTTGGAAGAAATGTCGAGAACAATGCTTAATGAATACTCTCTTCCACGATACTTTTGGGCCGAAGCAATTTTTACGGCATGCTATGTGATTAACCGAGTTCACGTCCGTAGAACTCATCTTAAAACTCCGTATGAATTATGGAAGGGCAAAAAGCCCAATATTGCTTATTTTCATCCCTTTGGTTGCAATGTATTTATTTTGAACAATGGCAAGGATAACTTGGGCAAGTTCGATGCCAAATCCGACTCCGGAATTTTTCTTGGCTATTGTACTAATAGCAAAGCATATCGTGTGTATAATATTAGAACGAATAAAGTTGAAGAGTCCATACACGTTAAATTCAATGATATGATCTCACCCCCGAGAAAGGTAGAATATTTTGATGATGCAGTACCTTCCGATCCCTCACCCGGTGAAGAAAATTTGGAAATCGAAACGAACACAATCGTTGATTTACCGAAAGATTGGAGGCACATCAAAGACCATCCGAAGGATCTCGTGATCGGAAACATTGAAGACGGTGTTCAAACCCGAAGGAGGACCACCGAATTTATGGCTCATTGTGCTTTTGTATCCGAAATAGTTCCCAAGAATATATCCGAAGCTCTCGATGATGAAAGTTGGGTGATGGCAATGCAAGAGGAGCTTGTGCAATTCAAGCACAATAATGTATGGAATTTAGTTCCCGCGCCTAAAGATAAAACAATTATCGGAACTAAATGGGTGCATAAAATCAAGAGTGACGAAGACGGCTATCCTATTCGAAATAAATCTCGTTTGGTCGCTCAAGGATATAATCAAGAAGAAGGTCTTGATTACGAAGAAAGTTTTGCTCCCGTGGCTCGACTCGAAGCCATTCGCTTGCTTTGTGCATTTGCCGCTCATAAGAAGATTAAACTATTTCAAATGGATGTCAAAAGTGCATTCTTGAATGGTTTCATTCAAGAAGAAGTCTACATCAAGCAACCTCCCGGTTTTGAAGACCATCATTTTCCGGATCATGTCTACAAGCTCAACAAGGCACTCTACGGGTTGAAGCAAGCACCCCGAGCATGGTATGATCGTTTAAGTCAATTTTTAATTGCAAATGACTATAAAAGAGGCAAAGTCGATAATACCTTGTTTGTTAAAATACTAAATGATGATATACTTGTTTGCCAAATTTACGTTGATGACATTGTTTTTGGAGCTACTAATGAATCCTTGTGCCAAGATTTTTCTAACCTTATGAAAGGAGAATTCGAAATGAGTATGATGGGAGAATTAACTTTCTTCCTCGGGCTTCAAATCAAACAATGCGAAGATGGAATTTTTATCCATCAAACGAAGTACTCAAACGACCTCCTCAAGAAATTCAATATGGAAAATAGCAAGGTGATATCTACACCAATGTCGTCATCATTAAAGCTTGAGAAAGATGAAAATGGCAAATCCGTAGATCAAAAACTATATCGAGGTATGATCGGATCTTTGCTATATTTAACTGCATCTAGGCCAGATATAATATTTGCTACATGTCTATGTGCTCGATTCCAAGCTAATCCCAAGGAATCACATTTAATTGCTTGTAAACGCATTTTTCGTTACTTGAAAGGAACTATTGGACTAGGTCTATGGTATCCTTCTTGCTTGGACTTTAATTTAATTGCCTATAGTGACGCCGATTTCAAGGATGCAAAATTGACAAAAAGAGTACTAGTGGTACATGTCATTTTGTTGGATCTTGTTTAATATCTTGGGGAAGTAAAAGCAAACCCAGTAGCATTGTCTACAATGAGGCCGAATATGTCGCTGCAGGGAGCGCCTGTGCTCAAGTGCTATGGATTAAAAATCAACTACGCGACTACGGCATTCATTTTGAAAATACCCCTATCTTATGTGATAACACTAGTGCAATTAATTTGAGCAAAAATCCTGTTTTGCACAGTAGAACCAAACATATAGATATTAGACATCATTTTTTGCGTGATCATGTTCAGAAAAAAGACATCTGTTTAATTTTTGTCGGGACGAAGGATCAACTTGCTGACATCTTTACAAAACCTCTTCCCGAAGAATCTTTTAACTCCATTCGTTTACATCTTGGCATGGGACATGTAGACAACTTTTGAAATAAGCTTACTACTCAAAACATCAAAATCCTTGATTCAGATCACTCGCTAGTGCGCGCTAGCTTCATATTCTTAACGCGCGCTAAAATCTGCATTCGATAGCGTACGCTAAACCTTACTTCCTTGCGTACGCTAAATAAAATTTTTCGAATTCCATTCTAGTTACTGGACAGTCCAGTAAGCATCTCATCTTTTACTTAACGTACGCTAATTCTACAATTCTAGCGTACGCTAACTTCAAGTTTGCTGACTATATATATATATTTCCGTACAACCCTAAAACACATCTCATTTCTAACGTACGCAATCGGCAGAAAAACTTCCCTCTTGCAAAAACCCTAGACGCACATCCGATCCAATCTGCGAGCTTCTCCCTCAAAATCTTCGATTCTCTTCGTTTTTCCTTCATAATGTCTAGCAAAAATCGCAAGGCTATGGAGAAGAACTATAAACGTCCTCGCAACAACGATTTTGACAGTAATCGATTCGTCTCCTTCATTGCGTTGAAAATTTTCTTCGATGTTCTTCCGCAAGAAAGCTTGACCGATTGCTACTATTTCAACTTTAGCAGCCTTGAACAGGTCAAGGTAAGCATTCGCGACTTCTTTGAAGCTTTGGGTATTGCACGAGTGCAAGGAAATTGTGTATCCTGACTGTGTTCGTCAATTTTATGCGAATTTGCATCTCGGTGAAAGTGGTAATGGAGGTTTCGTGCTCGAAAGCCTCGTGAACGGAACTATGGTGAAGGTTTCTTCGGAAATCCTTCACGAGTTGTTCGGGTTGTCGAAGGAAGGGTTTGATTGTTGTGGTAAAAACATTGATGAGGAATCTGCGGTGTCAGAGAGAGAGATTGGTAATTTTCTGTGTTCGAAAACAGTCATCGAAGTCACGGATGACGTTTTCGAAAATAATGATTTCGGTATACACATTCGGTTGCTGTTGGCCGCTTTAACAAAATGCCTAATGCCAAAGGTCAACACTCAACACAAGCTAGTTGGTGTTGATAAGAATGTCGTATATAGGGTACTAAAGGATGATCGAGTAGATTTCACTGGGATTGTGATAAGTTGGATGAAGGCTAAAGGGGAGTCCTTTCGGTCAAAGAACTATATGTCGAGAACCAGGAAATCTGGACTTCCATTCGGGTCAATCCTCACGGTGATTTTTCGACATTTCAGTGTTGACTTGTCCAATGACGCTCACGTTCCGGTGTCTCGGGGACACGAGATAAGTGACATAACCCTCAAGGCCATGCACTATGTCGAGACCTTCAATCGAGGCTGGGTTTTGTTTCCATATCTCCGGGATGATGACCAAGTGCCGAAAGGCACACGGATGCCTACACCGACCGAGCAAGTCACGCACCGAGGACCCCACACGCTTAAGGAGCTGCAGTCTAAGTCTTTTGTTCGTCATCCGAAGACGAAAGGAAAACGCCCAATGAGAGATGTGGTGACGGAGGAAGAGGAGAGTGATCTCTGTGCTCGGATGCGGGGCATCGAGACCTCTCAGGCTGAGATACGAGAGGATTTTCGGGCTCTGCGTTCGGAAGTCCAGGAAGTGCGTTCAGAAGTCCGGGAAGTGCGTGGGCTGTTATCCGAGTTCATTCGTTTCACACACCCCTCGTTCCCTTTCCCTTCGTCTTCTTCCAACCCTTAGATTTGAGGATTTTATCTTTGATGTTTGATGTAGAATCTTGTTGTTCGAACAATCTATATGTCTTTTGCCATGAAAACTCGTCGTATTCCTTGCATTTTATCTTAATGAAATTCGCGTTTCTTCATTTGGCATTTGTTACTTGCAAGTATTGTTGTTTACTAGTATTGTTGATTGCACCTTGAATAATGGTAATTCTCGTTAATATTTATTAATAATGCAACAATTCAGGGGGAGTTCCTTTTTGTTTATGTCAAAAAGGGGGAGAATACTCCAAAAACTACTAATATATCGAACAAGTTTACCTTGATTCGAATAATTTCAAAATGTTTTTGCAGGTACTAATTAAATGTTTTGACATCATCAAAAAGGGGGAGATTGTTGACTCAAAATGTATTTTGATGATTATTACATTCAAAACATTTAATTGGATCAATCTCGGCTCGATAATATTTTGAAGGAGCAAAATATAGCTAACGCACGCTACTTATCATATCGTAGCGCACGCTATCGTGACTTTCATATCTGAACCGGACAAAGTCATGCGGCCTAGTGAAGTCGCTGATCGATAGCGCCGCAAAGCTATACAATGTTAGCGCACGCTAAGAATCTACGATTAGCGACGCTACGGTAAAAATAACGCACGCTATCGCATTTCTCCAGTCGGTGAAGTGCGGAAGGAAATCGAAGCTGGATGTTGCGCCGCTATACATATCATATTACGACGCTACGGCATGGACATAGCGCCGCGTTACTTATCATCTCTAGCGCACGCTACCAATATTATGGTTAGTAGTCCGGTAGCTCTTGGACTCGATTAAATCAAGGCTTTTACGTCGCTACACAAGGTAACGTCGTTAATGAAAGAACTTCGATGGCGCACGCTAAGGGAAAGTCATTAGCGCACGCTAAAAGGAATCTGCATATTACCGTTTGAATTTCAACCGTTGGAAGGCAAGAGTCAATGCAGATCCGGGAAATCTGGAAAAGTTGGATTTAATTAATGCTAGCGCACGCTATGCATACTTGCTAGCGCACGCTAATCATAAATTTAGCCGTTGGATAAAGAGTCGTTGGAGAAAAAATCGGACATTGTCAAAGTCAAGATCGAAGACTAGTTGACCAGACGTTAGCGCACGCTACCATTTCATTACTAGCGCTCGCTAGACATGGTATTTTACCGTTGCAACAGTCTTTGTGACCGTTCAGAGATTTCAAGTCAAAAACCGTTAACGCACGCTACAAGGCACTATTAGCGCACGCTAATAGTATGTTTTTCAGAATTTAAAGGATGTCTCACACCTATAAATACCCGAAGGACTTGGGTATCAAACACACAACTTCAAGCATTCAAGCATACAAGCATACAAGCAATCAAAGCATTCTTGAGCTCAGATTTATATATTTTATTGCATTACAAGTTGTGAGAAAAGAAAGATACAAGAGCGATTTCAATTGTAATATCTATTATTCTTTGTATTCTTTCATTTGGTTGTAAGTGTTGCATCACTTACACTTGAGCGTAAAAGAAACGAATCAAGAGTCACTAATCCGGTGTTATTAGGATCTTTGATCCGGCATTGTTAGGATTATACTCCCATATTCGTATAGTGAGGATTATCTAGTTCCTATAGAACACTAGATAAACAATCATTCATATTGAGGGAAAGGTTGAGCTTGGACCGATAGAAGACAAGCGGATTGTAACGGTTGTGAACTCGGACCGATAGAAGACGAGTTAAGTTTGTGGTTTTTCTTAAGCCAATAGAAAATAAAGTCGGAGAGAGGACGTAGGCAAGTTGCCGAACCTCTATAAATTCTTGAGTCTTTAATTTCCGCACTATTTTCTATTTACTCGCAAGAAATTTCGGTATTCCGCATCACCACTATTCAACCCCCCTTCTAGTGGTGAATTTATCTCTTCAGCCGGCGCGGCGACATGTCCAAGGGGCGGCCACCACGGTGTAGTGAACGCCGACGCATAGGTGTGTCAAGGGAGGCATCTGGCAGGCTTATTGGTTGCGGATATTCGAGTGACAGCTAAGACCCTGATACCGAACAAATGTGTACTTTAATAGTTCTTATCAACTTGTTTTTAAATGTTGGTATCGATAAAGGCCGAGATTTGTGCTTTTGGAAAGTTCGTTTCAACTCGTTTTTAAATATTGGTATCGGTTTGGTATCGAGATTAATTTGTAATACCCGGTTGTAATTCAGTTATTATCATTCAGTATTTATCATTCAGTAATTGTCATTCAGTAATTTCACTCATTAATGATCATTTGTCACTCATATTCAATCATGGTATTCATCATTCAGAGTAATTGTATCGTGTATCAATCATTCATTCATCACGATGAAATCGAGATCGCCGACGATCATTCATATGAGGAGCGTCCTATGCGAGTTTTAGAGCGGCGAATCAAACAGTTGAGGAATAAGACGATTCCTTTGGTTAAAATTCAGTGGTCTAGACACGGAGTCGAAGAGGCTACTTGGGAAACCGAGGATAGTATGCGGGAGAGTTATCCCGAGTTGTTTGACCCTTAGTTTCGGGGACGAAACTCTTTTAAGGGGGGGTGTATGTAATACCCGGTTGTAATTCAGTTATTATCATTCAGTTATTATCATTCAGTATTTATCATTCAGTAATTGTCATTCAGTAATTTCACTCATTAATGATCATTTGTCACTCATATTCAATCATGGTATTCATCATTCAGAGTAATTGTATCGTGTATCAATCGTCATTCATCACTAATCTAATTGGAGTTTCGTGCCGTGTTTATCATTGTCGTCATTTTCATTGTGGACTATGTGTGAGGAAGTAGCGCACGCTACGTACTCTTTTTAGCGCACGCTAATTGAGTATAGGTAGCGCACGCTACCACTCAGCATTAGCGCATGCTAATGTTACCACATTGCGATCCAGAAGGTGCTGGGCTGCGGCGAGTTATTAGTAGCGCACGCTACGAGTGGTAAGCGCGCGCTAGTGGGTTGTAGTAGCGCACGCTAATAATTGTTGTAGCGCGCGCTGGGGCGGATCGAGTTGAGTCCGGTGGCTCTTTGGTACCTTTGAATTTCATAGCGCACGCTATGAGTGATATTTAGCGTACGCAAATGGTGTAGTAGCGCACGCTACATATTGGTTGTAGCACACGCTACCGAGGTCAGATCAGAGGACAGACGGTTTCTGGATTCCAGTACTGGGCATCTAATAATTCGTTAGCGCACGCTAACCATGGGTATTAATGCACGCTAATGGTATGGTTGTAGCGCACGCTACAAAAGGTACGTAGCGCGTGCTACCGTTTTCGGACAGTGGGTACTAGACTACCCAAATTACCCGTTAGCGCACGCTACGCACAAGGGCTAGCGCACGCTAACCTGGAGTGACTATATATCGACAGCTTTGAGTTTCGTCATTTCTCATTTCCCTTCGTTTTGGAGCGACTTGGGCGATTTTGGGCGACTTGGAGTGTTCTCTTGTTTGCTATCACCTATCATCATATTCAAGGCTTTGAGTTGGATTATCACCACTTCATCATCTCCTTAACATCAAATCAAAGGTATTAATCTCTTGGATCTAGAATTTCGGATTTTTGGGTTTTTCCTTCCGATTTCTTCGTGTAAGCTTGGATGATTGTCGGAATACATTAGATATGGATTATCTACCCTGGATAAATGTATTCCTACGGATTTAATGGCTATTTTTGGAATTATTTCAAGAACCCTTAGGGTTGACTTCGGTTAATTTGGGGATTTTCCGATTGTTGTTGTCGTAAACTTGAATTGTGGATTTCTATGAGATTATTGATGTCATTGATAATGTTTTGCTGGTTTGAATCAATCATTTGGAGTTGGTTCGATAATTTGGGTTTGGTTTTAACCAACGGGAAGGATATTCTCAACGTTTTCGTTAGAGTACATCTACGAGTTCGAATATTGTTGTATCGACGTTTGAGTCGGTTATGATCGTATGTGATTCGTGTAATGATCGGTTGTTGGTAATTATTGTTATTCAGGGTTGTTCGAGCGACCGACATTTCATTTAGGACGTTGTTCGTGGAAGGACATTGTCATCGGTATTGTGTAAGTTAACTCTTACTCGGTTAAAAGGATACTCATTCCTTTTGTTGTTGATTGCTCATAATCATAATTCATTCATCATAATATTAATCATATTGAGACTTGTAATTGTCGAATAATCATTTCATTCACGAGGAGCGACGGTTCCAAATCATTTCATTGGGTTATCAATCAAGTCACTATTATTTTCATCTCGGTGAGTCATCTTGGTCTTGTCGAATTATTATTCATTGGTATTCATTGTGGTCATTCTCGTTCATATGACCTTCTGGGTTCATATTGCGTGGCCGGGTGTGGCTGTGTGGAATTTTTAGTCGGGCACACGATGGTCATGTTTTGGGTTCACCGATACATTGGACCGTGCACACGGTAACGCTTACCTCTGTGAGACTAATTAGGTACAAGGACGGGTGTGTCCGGTCATTCGTCTTGTACACTTGCACAGAACATTACGGGCGTACTATGATACTCCTCTTCAGCGTAATTCATAACTAAGGATATTTCATAACTTCAGTTAATTCATGATTGTGTAATTTAAAACCCTGAGGATTGTTGTTACGTATGGCGGCCGTTGGGAATTTTGTTTTAGTCACGGCAAGGCAAAGGCACGGGAAGAGCATGCCGACGACGAGTCGATGATACTAGTAGGGGCCCAGTCATTTCGTTTGGTTGATCATTTCATCATTTCGATTATTCCGTCATTTGTATTTTCCATTGCAAATTCCGTTTGAGATGTTTAATTGTTCGGGGTGGTGTATTTTATCTCCATATAAAATATACTAGTATTCGGTTTAGTCTGGTGTGTTGTACTTAAACTCCTCATCGGAGTAATTGGTAATATAATGTGGTTCGGTACTACAATTATATTATTTAATTCATCATTTTCATTTGCACGGTGGGTCCCGGTCGGGGATTCACGGACCTTTGTAATATCCGCCTAGTTTGGGGTGTTACAGAGTTGGTATCGGAGCGTTGTTTTGAATACTACCCTCCAAGTCATGTCTCATTTGAAATCATCGTCATCGGACTAGTATCATTGGACTTTCGCGTCACGTGTGACTGTGCAAATGCCGAGCCAATCGGACCAAGAAGCGTAAGATTTCTAATGCCATGGTATAATTTCGGCAATAATCATTCATTCATAATACATCAGTAAAAAATCCTCAATCATAATTGTCATTTTGACCAGACGGTCGAAGTTAACTCATTAATCACTCAATTCATTTCATTCCTCGGTTGTTGATCTGGAAGATCAAATCATTAATCATGTTAACTTGTTCAAGATAATCATTTCAGTAATTTCATCAGATAATCATGTCACGTTAGTTAATCATTCATGTAATCACTGTGTTAGAGCGCGTATGCTCATTTTCATCATCTCATGTCATAATCATAACGTGATATTCATGCGGGAAATATAATCATCATGTAACTTTCCTACTTCAGTATGGAAAGAGCAAGAAGAGGACGTGGAGGACGAGGCCGTGGAGTGGGCCGAATCCCGAGAGCTCGTGTGAATACACGTGCAAACGCGAGAAATAATGCTAATTCATCGAGCAGCGACGCTGCCACTCATTCTCCTGGACGCGATCATTCACTAACGGGGAGTCGTACCCGGGACACGGCTCAGTCATAAGGTGTCCGGGTTGACCCACTCGCTTTTATGCAGGGCATGATGGCCCAAATGACTCATATGGCACAGCTGATGGAGACGATGCATAACTCTGTCAATCAAAATCAGCAGGCTCCTCCGCCGCCACCTCAGAGGCAAGAGAGGAATGTGAGCAATAT
This sequence comes from Orobanche coerulescens, assembly GCA_033398695.1. Taxonomy (NCBI): domain Eukaryota; kingdom Viridiplantae; phylum Streptophyta; class Magnoliopsida; order Lamiales; family Orobanchaceae; genus Orobanche; species Orobanche coerulescens. The sequence continues at coordinate 211,823,106 of CM065804.1, forward strand.
CATCGGCGACATCTCTCGCCAGAGGCCACCTACTTTTGAGGGCTCGTCTGAGCCGGCGGATATTATTCATTGGCTCGAGCATTTCTAGAAGTTGTTTGCTATGGTAGAGTGTCCCGAAGGACACAAAGTTTCTGTTGCGGCTTACTACCTGGGTAAGAGCGCACATTCTTGGTGGTTGTCGTTGAAGCCCACCGAAGGATCATGTACTTGGGATCAGTTCAAGACTCTCATGATGGAGAGGTATTATCCGGCCCCACTCAGAGAGGCAAAGCTGTCAGAATTACTCACCCCCGACCCCTCAGCAGACGAGGATATTCTCGCCATTGCCGAGAAATTTCAGGAACTTCTTCCGTTCGCCTCATCTATCATTCATTCCGAGGCAGATAAGATTAAGTACTTCAGCAAGAGACTGAAACCCCATATGAGACTACAGTTGCTTAATCATAATTGCACCACGTTGGCTGAATTCATTGAGAAAGCTCTTACCTATGAGCTTACTGCTAAAGAGATTGCTAAGCAGCAACCTTCGTCTGCTAGCAAGAAATCGAAGAATCGTAATCAGTCTGAAGGCGGTCAGACAACCTTCAAGAAACCCCGTGCGGGCTCTGCTTTTTCTGAGCGACCTCCTGTGTCGTCTAAACCCGCGGAATCTCAGCCTCGAGCGGCCAGTTCGTCCATCACCTGTTTTAACTGTGGGGATCTTGGTCATCTGAGTACCAAGTGTCCGAGACAGACTATCACGTGTCATAATTGTGGGATTGCTGGGCATAAGGCCCGTTTTTGCCGTAGGGACTCCAAACCTACTCAGACGTCATCTCAGGCCCCTAAGCAGTCAGCCGTTCAGAATCAGGCCACTCAATCAGCGTCGTTTAAAACGACAAGAGCGACTAAAGGTGGAGCCTATAGCCAGCAAACGGGAGCGTCCGGTGCCGGGACTAGCAAGCCCCGAATTTATGAGATGAAGAAGACCGATGATTCAGAGGCCCGAATGATCTCAGGTACACTCAATATTCTATCTCAACCTGTGTGTACCCTTTTTGATACTGGTGCATCACATTCATTCATTTCCGAGTCATGTTTGAGTAAACTACGTCTGGGTAGTGCTACTAGTTGTGAGCCTTATGTCATTGGCCTACCTGATGGTAGACGAATTATCGGTAATCGTGAGATTCAGAATTGTCCGATTCAGTTTCATGGTCGTGTATGGCCAGCGGACCTAATCGTAGTAGATTTGCCGAGGGACGACGTCATCTTGGGTATTGATTGGATGGATCGTCATGATGCCATCATTAGTGTCCGTAAGCATATGATCATTATCATTTCAGACGATGGAGTTGAATGTGTGTTTCAGGGAGGTAATCCCGGTTGTTCTGGTAAGGTCATCAATTTGATGAAAGCAGTGAGATTACTCAATCAGGGGTGTGTTGGTTATTGGTGCTATATGACCAAAACCGAGAAATCATCAGTAATGTTGACGGATATTCCGGTAGTGAGGGAATATGCCGATGTTTTTCCAGACGAGTTACCTGGTTTGCCTCCACAGAGGGATGTGGAATTCACGATTGAGTTGGAGCCTGGTACGTCCCCGATATCGAAGGCACCGTACCGTATGGCCCCGACCGAAATGCAGGAATTAAAGAACCAACTCGAGGAGTTGTTCTAAAAGGGTTATATTCGACCGAGTGCGTCCCCGTGGGGAGCACCAGTGTTATTTGTCAAGAAGAAGGATGGTTCTTTTCGCTTGTGTATCGATTATCGGGAGTTGAACAGGGTGACAATCAAGAATAAGTATCCCTTACCCCGTATTGATGATCTCTTAGATCAACTTGAGGGAGCTTCAGTATTTTCCAAGATCGACTTAAGATTTGGATATCATCAGTTGCGGATTCGAGAGTCGGATATCGCGAGGACGGCGTTTCGAACACGCTATGGTCATTATGAGTTTGTGGTTATGCCGTTTGGATTGACTAATGCACCTGCAGTATTCATGGAGTTAATGAATCGGGTTTTCATCGACTTTTTGGACCAGTTTGTTGTTGTCTTCATCGATGACATTTTGATTTATTCTCGTGACCGAGAGGAACACGAGTTTCACCTTCATCAAGTGCTCGACGTGTTGAGACGAGAACAACTTTATGGGAAGTTATCCAAATGTGAGTTCTGGATGTCCGAAGTGACGTTTCTCGGACACGTAATTTCTTCAGACGGAGTTCGTGTAGATCCTCAGAAGACGGAGGCTATTCGAGATTGGTTACCTCCAAAGAATGTTAAGGAAATCCGAAGTTTTCTCGGATTAGCGGGTTATTATCGGCGCTTCGTAGAGGGATTTTCTAGAATCGCTCAACCCCTGACGAACCTTTTGCGAAAGGATAAGAAATACACGTAGTCCGACGCGTGTCAACGGAGTTTTGAGGAACTCAAGAGCCGGTTAATGTCAGCACCTGTACTTTCCTTGCCGCAGGGGACGGAAGGATTTGTGGTTTATAGTGATGCGTCCGGACAGGGTCTCGGATGTGTGCTCATGCAGAATGGAAAAGTTATTGCCTATGCTTCACGGCAATTGAGACCTTACGAGGTTAATTATCCGACACACAACCTGGAGCTAGCAGCTGTGGTGTTCGCTTTGAAGATTTGGCGTCATTATCTTTATGGCGTTACCTGTCAGATATTCACCGATCATAAGAGTTTAAAGTATATATTTTCTCAGAAGGAGTTAAATATGCGACAGAGGCGATGGTTAGAACTAATCAAAGATTATGATATTGAGATCCTTTACCACCCGGGCAAGGCGAACGTTGTCGCCGACGCCTTGAGTCGTAAGTCCGTTTAGGAGCAGATGCTTGCTCGTTTAACAGTCCAGAAGGAGCTTCAGCAGGAATTCCTTAGACCCGAGATCGAGTGCAGCCGGCGAGTTCAGGGACAACTTTGTATGTTAGAGATTTCATCGTCACTCGAGGAGGCAATCCGAGAGAATCAGAGTTCAGACCCTTCATTGTTGCGCATCCGTGAGGATGTGACTCAGGGGAAAGCCCCTGGATTTGTGGTCCACGAGGATGGACTTTTGAGGTTTAAGAATCGGTTGTGCGTACCGGCGAATGACGAGTTGAAAAACTCTATTTTGAGAGAAGCTCATGCTACCCCTTATTCTGTTCATCCGGGGTCCAGCAAGATGTACAAGGACTTGAAACAAAATTACTGGTGGAGTAATATGAAGCGAGAAGTCGCAGAATTTGTTTCGAGATGCTTAACCTGTCAACAAGTCAAGATTGAACATCAGCGGCCGGTGGGTATGCTGAAACCTCTTCCTATTCCCGAATGGAAGTGGTAAGACATTTCTATGGATTTCATCACGAGTTTGCCGACGAGTCGTCGTGGCATGAATACGATCTGGGTGATTGTGGACCGCTTAACTAAATCAGCTCATTTCCTTGAGATCAAGGAGACGTGGGGTCCCGAGAGACTTGCTCAACTGTTCATCAAAGAGATAGTCAGACTGCACGGTACTCCTAAAAGTATCGTTTCCGATCGTGACGGACGGTTTGTGTCGCATTTTTGGAAATCAGTTCATCGTGCTATGGGAACCCAGCTTAATCTCGCACCGCTTTTCATCCTCGGTCAAGCGGACAATCGGAGAGAACCATTCGGACATTAGAGGACATGTTGAGGGCATGCGTCCTCGATTGGAAAGACGATTAGGAAGCCCAACTACCATTGATCGAGTTCACGTATAATAATAGTTGGCATGCTTCGATTAAGATGGCACCTTACGAGGCCTTGTATGGTCGTGCGTTGTCGATCTCCGTTGTGTTGGGATGACCTATCGAATCAATCGGACCGAGCCCGATATGCTTATAGCCGCCCGTGAGAAGGTAGCTTTGATCGAGTCGTTTGTTGACCGCTCGAGTCGTGAAATCATATGCGATAACCGTCGTCGACCATTAGAGTTCGAGGCGGTGACCACGTGTTGGTCAAGGTATCCCCGAGTCATGGTATCTTCCGTTTTGGGAAGAGGGGAAGTTAGTCCGAGATTCATTGGACCGTTTGAGATTTTGGATCGAGTAGGCGAGTTAGCTTATCGACTGGCTTTACCTCCGGCGTTGAGCCGAATTCATAATGTGTTTCATGTATCTCAGTTGCGGAAGTATGTTGCCGACCCGAGTCACATACTTCAGTTCGATGAAATCGAGATCGCCGACGATCATTCATATGAGGAGCGTCCTATGCGAGTTTTAGAGCGGCGAATCAAACAGTTGAGGAATAAGACGATTCCTTTGGTTAAAATTCAGTGGTCTAGACACGGAGTCGAAGAGGCTACTTGGAAAACCGAGGATAGTATGCGGGAGAGTTATCCCGAGTTGTTTGACCCTTAGTTTCGGGGACGAAACTCTTTTAAGGGGGGGTGTATGTAATACCCGGTTGTAATTCAGTTATTATCATTCAGTTATTATCATTCAGTATTTATCATTCAGTAATTGTCATTCAGTAATTTCACTCATTAATGATCATTTGTCACTCATATTCAATCATGGTATTCATCATTCAAAGTAATTGTATCGTGTATCAATCGTCATTCATCACTAATCTAATTGGAGTTTCGTGCCGTGTTTATCATTGTCGTCATTTTCATTGTGGACTGTGTGTGAGGAAGTAGCGCACGCTACGTACTCTTTTTAGCGCACGCTAATTGAGTATAGGTAGTGCACGCTACCACTCAGCATTAGCGCACGCTAATGTTACCCTGGCTGCAGTCCAGAAGGTACTGGACTGCAGGCGAGTTATTCGTAGCGCACGCTATGAGTGGTAAGTAGCGCGCGCTAGTGGGTTGTAGTAGCGCACGCTAATAATTGTTGTAACGCGCGCTAAGGACGGATCAGGTTGAGTCCAGTGGCTACTGGACTGCACTGGATTAATTCATAGCGCACGCTATGAGTGATATTTAGCGTACGCAAATGGTGTAGTAGCGCACGCTACATATTGGTTGTAGCGCACGCTACCGAGGTCGAATCGAGGGACGAGGCGGTTTACGGATTCGATCGGGCATCTAATAATTCGTTAGCGCACGCCAACCATGGGTATTAACGCACGCTAATGGTATGGTTGTAGCGCCGCGCTACAAAAGGTACGTAGCGCGTGCTACCGTTTTGACGGTGGAGTCTTGGACTACCCAAATTACTGTTAGCGCACGCTACGCACAAGGCTAGCGCACGCTAACACGGAGTGACTATATATTGACGATTAGCCTGAGTTTCGTCATTTCTCATTTCCCTTCGTTTTTGGAGCGACTTCGGGCGATTTTGGGCGACTTGGAGTGTTCTCTTCGAGCTGCTATCACCTATAATCATATTCAAGGCTTTGAGTTGGATTATCACCACTTCATCATCTCCTGAACATCAAATCAAAGGTATTAATCTCTTGGATCTAGAATTTCGGATTTTTGGGTTTTTCCTTCCGATTTCTTCGTGTAAGCTTGGATGATTGTCGGAATACATTAGATATGGATTATCTACCCTGGATAAATGTATTCCTACGGATTTAATGGCTATTTTTGGAATTATTTCAAGAACCCTTAGGGTTGACTTCGGTTAATTTGGGGATTTTCCGATTGTTGTTGTCGTAAACTTGAATTGTGGATTTCTATGAGATTATTGATGTCATTGATAATGTTTTGCTGGTTTGAATCAATCATTTGGAGTTGGTTCGATAATTTGGGTTTGGTTTTAACCAACGGGAAGGATATTCTCAACGTTTTCGTTAGAGTACATCTACGAGTTCGGATATTGTTGTATCGACGTTTGAGTCGGTTATGATCGTATGTGATTCGTGCATTGATCGGTTGTTGGTAATTATTGTTATTCAGGGTTGTTCGAGCGACCGACATTTCATTTAGGACGTTGTTCGTGGAAGGACATTGTCATCGGTATTGTGTAAGTTAACTCTTACTCGGTTAAAAGGATACTCATTCCTTTTGTTGTTGATTGCTCATAATCATAATTCATTCATCATAATATTAATCATATTGAGACTTGTAATTGTCGAATAATCATTTCATTCACGAGGAGCGACGGTTCCAAATCATTTCATTGGGTTATCAATCAAGTCACTATTATTTTCATCTCGGTGAGTCATCTTGGTCTTGTCGAATTATTATTCATTGGTATTCATTGTGGTCATTCTCGTTCATATGACCTTCTGGGTTCATATTGCGTGGCCGGGTGTGGTGTGTGGAATTTTTAGTCGGGCACACGATGGTCATGTTTTGGGTTCACCGATACATTGGACCGTGCACACGGTAACGCTTACCTCTGTGAGACTAATTAGGTACAAGGACGGGTGTGTCCGGTCATTCGTCTTGTACACTTGCACAGAACATTACGGGCGTACTATGATACTCCTCTTGGCGTAATTCATAACTAAGGATATTTCATAACTTGATTAATTCATGATTGTGTAATTTCAACCCTTGAGGATTGTTGTTACGTATGGCGGCCGTTGGGATTTTGTTTTCAGTCACGGCAAGGCAAAGGCAGGAAGAGCATCTTGTGGCGAGAAGTCGATGATACTAGTAGGGGGGCCCAGTCATTTCGTTTGGTTGATCATTTGATCATTTGATTATTCCGTCATTTGTATTTTCCGCTGCAAATTCCGTTTGAGATGTTTAATTGTTAAGGGTGGTGTATTTTATCTCCATATAAAATATACTAGTATTCGGTTTAGTCCTGGTGTGTTGTACTTAAACTCCTCATCGGAGTAATTGGTAATATAATGTGGTTCGGTACTACAATTATATTATTTAATTCATCATTTTCATTTGCCTGGTGGGTCCCAGTCGGGGATTCACGGCACTGTAATATCCGCCTAGTTTGGGGTGTTACATAATTAACCAAGGATATCTGACGAGATTTCCGAGGGTTAATTAGTCATGAGGGTCTTGAGCAGGATTTGTCCAAAAGCCTGCATTGATGCAGGTACTCGAACCCATTTTCCCTGTGAGGTTTTGAAATGATTGTAATGTGAAAATGTTTTGTGAATTGGGTCGAGGAACCCGTGTGATGTTGAGATTTTTTTTCTTGTGATAGTATTATGTGAAATGGCTCGAGGACCCCGAACAACGTAAAAATAATTTTCCTCTGAAATTGTTTTCCGTATACTGGGTCAAGGACCCGAGAAATTTTGAAGTTATTTTTTTGAACTATTTCCATTTTCAAAGCCCCTAAATCCTTCAAACTGGCCAAGTCAATTATGGTCTTTTCAAGCAATTTTATCAAAACGTTTTTCGAAATATTTCTTTCAAAAAGGGTTTTTGAATTAAACATTTCGACTCATTGGGGCTCGTCTAAAATTTCTTTGATTTTTATTTTCCGTGGAGAAAATGAGACTATGTAAGTGAATGCTCTTCTGTGCTGGTTGTGAGATTATGTGATTCGTGTTAAGGCTTCGCGGTTGTTGAGTTTTGTGTTGATATTTTTCGTATACCTTGCTCGTTATGTACTTGCACTAGCAAAATTACAGTTTGCTAACCCCGAGTAATCGGGGGTGGATGCGTGTTGTGCATTCAGGTGCCTACGGTTCGGGAGCAATCACTGGTTCGGCTTGGAAGGAGATGAAGGACCATTATACTAATCACCTTATTTTATTTTATTTTGATCAGTATTTCTCTCTTGGTCGAGTAATCACCCTTGCACGGGTGTGGTTTGTAATTGGATTGCCATTCTTTTCTGTATTCAAGTTTAGCATTGTCGTTGAATTGTGGACTGTGTTGGTGTTTGAATTGTTTAATGACCTTGTTGGACTATTTTGTAATCAAGATTGACCCCGGTCGGTCAATAATTGAGCAGTCTTTTAGAGTCTAACCTCGTAGATTCTTGTGAGAAGGGTCTACGGCGTGTGACATTCCCAATTGAATTCTAGGGGTGTTATATTTATGGTATCAGAGCTTAGGTTTCCAAAAATCTAGGCGGTTGGGTCAAGTCCATGTCCTGTGTAAGTCGCGCGCATCAAAGTTGTGATTAGTAGCATGGTTCCGACATCATCTTCAGGCAATCCGTGATTGTAAGTCTCTCGATTGTAAGCCTCCTCATGTGTGTGATATGATTGTGTTGCGCTAATTTGTTTAAATCAGTACGAAGGGCTGGAACTTGTTTGTGGCATTATTGCTTTGAATATTTGCGTGTACATGTAAAGTCCGGGTGATAAAGGTTATGTTGTGTATTTTGAAAATCGGGTATATTATCGATTTCCATATTTCATAAGAATAAATTCTTAAATGTTAATTTTATCCACTGCACGAACGTTTTAAAGTGGTGTTTCGAAATTTTGAAACATTGTGAAATCATACGATTTAAAATCGTCATATCAAATGGTCACGTATTTCGATGCAAAATCTTTTTCGATCAAACATTTGATAGAAGAAGGAAGATTTTGAACTTTTTGTATTTAAATCTCAATTGAATTTTTTTAAATATTTCAAATTAGTTACGATATCTTTAAAATTTAAAAAAAAAACATAAATTGTTTTATGCATTATTCGGGAACGGTTTTAAAATCGACGTATGAAATAAAAGTTCCTCTTCTAATAAAAAGAATAGTATTTACAAGTTATGGGTGAAACATGACTCACCGTGTTATTTTCAAATGATTGTTTTCATAAAGTGCACGAATGATATTATCGTCCTCGTCAGAAGACTAAAATTTGATTTTAAAAATTTGCACACCGCAAGCTCTAATTATTTCTACTGCTCACATAGTGTCGTTTTAGGATATAATAAGAACACTCGGATTCGTATATATATATATATATATATATATATATATTTCACGAATTCTTTTTCATTTTAGTGTTGCCTACTTTACGCATTCGGGGATGCTGACTGAATCATGTGTGGACGATGTGGTGTTACTAAGAGGTTGTTTTCTTAGTTTGTTCTGCTACTCTTTTGTTTTAAGTTTCGAGGACGAAATTTATTTTAGGAGGTAGTATGTAATATCCTGAATTTTAGAATAATATTTTATCATTGACTTTGTTGGAAGATTGGTAATGTGATTTTTTTCAGTAATAGAGGTGATATTGAAGAGTAAGGTGTCGGTTAGTATTTTCTAATATCGTCGAATAATTATTAGTAAGAAGGTGACAGTGACGAACGTTGTATTCTCTGATAAATTATTCAACGAAAATTAGAGAAATTATCTGGACTAAATATGAGCTTATGAATTTACTTAGATGTATTGGAGATGCATTTATAGTCTTGGACCATTTACAATAAGAAACTGAGCACCGAAAGTTTAACTAATAATAAAATTGGACATTTTCTTGGAAGTGTCGTGGACAAGTATAAACTTTGAAAAATCACCACGGATATTTGGTGTGTTCGAAAATTCTGAGAATTTACAATATTATATAAATTAAGTTAGCTTTCCAAATGTTCAAACGGCGAGCCAATCGGAGTCCGAACAAAAAATTTATGGTCGAATTAGTAGAGACTGTCAGATGCCGAGCGCCGGCCGAAGACCGCGCGCGCGAATCGCACGTCAATGCCAGGCGGGCCCAACAGCGTGCTGGGCAGGTCAGCAAACGGGCGCCAAAAGTGGCCGGCAGACTTTTGCTCCACGCGTTTTGTTGACTGACTATCGGACTTTGAACCCATAAAGAACGGTCTTATCTCTAAGTTTGTCTAATACCGTTTATCAATATCAATAGAAAATGTACTCCTCTTCCGTAAAGTCCTTTTAATCCTAGTCTTAAGAATTTTATGTCCTCCAAAATTCTCAAACCCACATCGAATCTGAGCAGCCTAGTCCAGGAGACATCCGGTAGATGTCTGACGAAATTCCCCAGATAGTCTGTGAATTCCAGACTGGGTTGCCATCTTTGAACTCGATTATCTCATAATCGGTAAGTTATTTTACAAATATATCTTGAGTATTTTGCAAATAAAATACATATAAGTATAAATGTTATCTGGACCTTAAGTATTGAGTCAGAATTCTTAGACAATACGAGTGTTTTTCTAGTGAGTGACCCCTGCTATTTTCAGTCATTTTCTAGCAACATTTCTTTTAAACGTTGATCGAGTTGCTTACCTTGAACATGTTTAACTTTTAACCTTCAACTTATCATTCGATACCATTTTATTCTTTCACCGTTCTAATCGAGATAAGTTTTTCTAAAATCTTAGTTTTTAGAAATTTGGGGATTTTGAATGATGTTGTCCGTTTATTCCGAATTAGCTTATATTATTGAATGATTATCAATAGTGTAGTTGTATTCTACCATTTTCGTTATTTTTCCATGATTTAATTGTTAGAAATTTGTCGGTTTATTGAGTTCCTATTTGATGCCTTCAAGGTGTCTGGTAAAATGTCGTAGAGAGAATTCGGTCGTTCTATGATATTTTTCCTCGTGTGATTGCTGTTTGATTGATGATAGGATATTAGGATCGAGTTCCCTGCGAAGAGCCGGTGTTTAACCCTTCCATTCGTCATTTTCATCGAGGTTCCGGAGTTTTCCGATCGACCGTGTTCTCTGGAGTATTCGCGAGAGATTACCGAGGCAGTACCTTGATATATGATTTATATCTCTACAAAATCACAGTTGTATGAAGCGTGTGTGTTGTTTTATATCAATATATATATATATTCTGAGCTTTAAGCGATTGACGTTAGTATTAATTTAATGTATATGAATTAGAGGAAACTATAAGCTATAGTTATATTGATATCATAGTCGCTTGTGTATATTTATTAAATTACAATTGATGGATATATGTGGAGTCGGTTTGTTGATGCCTTAGGCGTATTTTGTGGAATTCTAATTGACGGAATATGTGGTGTTAATTGCTGATACATTTGGATGTGGAATTGTTGATTGATAGGCAATTTATGTGTCGTTAGTGTGTTGATTGTGATATTTGTTGTGATGATTGACCGTGCGCTTGATGGGTGAAACAATGTGAATATTTATTTGTGAGAGACGTCGTATCCATAGCCTCTGAGGGCGGAGCGTGTACTCCGGTTTGTGTATGCTGCAAGGAGCGGCTCCTGTGGTTGGTGGATCGACGGTGTTGCCAAAGGCGTGTGTCAAGGGGCGGCTCTTGCGGGAGTGATGCTGGCGCGACGACATGTCCAAGGGGCGGCCACCACAGTGTAGTGAACGCCGGTGCATAGGTGTGTCAAGGGAGGCGCCTGGCAGGCTTATTGGTTGCGGATATTCGAGTGACAGCTAAGACCCTGATACCAAACAAATGTGTACTTTAATAGTTCTTCTCAACTCGTTTTTAAATGTTGGTATCGATAAAGGCCGAGATTTGTGCTTTTGGAAAGTCCGTTTCAACTCCTTTTTAAATATTGGTATCGGGTTGGTATCCGGATTAATTAACCAAGGGTATCTCACAAGATTTCCGAGGGTTAATTAGTCATGAAGGTCTTGAGCAGGATTTGTTGCAAATCCTGCATTGATGCAGGTACCTGAACCCCTTTTCCCTGTGAGGTTTTAAAATGATTGTGATGTGAAAGTATTTTGTGAATTGGGTCGAGGAACCCGTGTGATGTTGAGATGTTTGTTCTTGTGATAGTATTCTGTGAAATGGGTCGAGGACCCCGAACGACGTAAAAATAATTTTCCTATGAAATAATTTTTCGTATACTGGGTCAAGGACCCGAGAAATTTTGAAGTTATTTTTTTGAAGTATTTCCATTTTCAAAGCCCCTAAATCTTTCAAACCGCCCAAATCAATTATGGTGTTTCAAGCTATTTTATCAAAACATTTTTCAAAATATTTCTTTCAAAAGGGTTTTTGAATTAAACCTTTCGACTCATTGGGGCTCGTCTAAAGTTTGTTTGATTTTTATTTTCCGTGGAGAAAATGAGACTGTGTAAGTGAATGCTCTTCTGTGCTGGTTGTGAGATTGTGGGATTCGTGTTAAGGCTTCGCGGTTGTTGAGTTTTGTGTTGATATTTTTCGTATACCTTGCTCGTTATGTACTTGCACTAGCAAAATTCCAGTTTGCTACCCCCGAGTAATTGGGGGTGGATGCCTGTTATGTATTCAGGTACCTACGGTTCGGGAGAAATTACTGATTCAGCTTGAAAGGAGATGAAGGACAATGATACTAATCACCTATTTTATTTTATTTTATTTTATTTTATTTTGATCAATATTTCTCTTTTGGTCGAGTAATCACCCTTGCACGGGTGTGGTTTGTAATTGGGTTGTCATTCTTTTCTGTATTCAAGTTTAGCATTGTCGTTGAGTTGTGGACTCTGTTGGTGTTTGGATTGTTTAATGACCTTGTTGGACTGTTCTGTAATCAAGATTGATCCCGATCGGCCAATAATTGAGCAGTCTTTTGGAGTTTAGCCTGGTAGATTATTGTGAGAATGGTCTACGACGTGTGACATTCCCAGTTGAATTCTGGGAGTGTTACATATAAGTTGCACAACCAAAAAACGTTGTTGTTAGATATCAGGCTCCTATCTATTTAGCAACTGCTACACAAAAAATGGCTAACAGTAAGTCTGAAAGGAATAAATATAACTGCATATAGGACTATATAATCCCAAGCAAATATAGGGAGATTGGTGCACAAAACCAATACCATGCTACCATTCAGATAAATCTCGTACATTACAGACTCGAATTTTTTTAGCTTTGAATATTTTTATCTAGACATCCTTCGCTTGAAATAATATAAAAATAATAAAAGAACCGATACAAATGAATAACTATGGCAACGTGCCAAAACGTATCCATTTTTTTTGAACAAACGTATCCATTTGGTAAACGAAATTTACTCAAAACTATCCGCATGCCTCTTTCGGTTCAACAAACTTTATTATCCTCGTAAAATATTCTTCTTTTATAATTTAGTGAATTAAATATTTACTCGTGCGAGATGCACCAGATATATTGTTGGATCCTCTGTGAATTTCCAACAATGTAATTACAATAAAAATTATAAATAAAGGCAACCTAATACAATCTAAATAAATTAAAAGCTGAATTGAAAATTACAACTTTAGCAGAGGCGAGATAACTCTTTCCGTAAGACAATTTTGCCCCGTATAAAGCGAGACGGCTCGGCAATATGTCCCAGAATCTGACGATGTTTGTTTAAGGTTAGGTGCTTCTCAAAACTCGGAACTACGCGAACGTTCAGTCTTTGAAGCTGCACGAAACAAGAGGGAAATATGCTTCAATATGAGGTATGCTTGTATTTTTTCTATGTTCTGATCGTTTTAAATGAAATGCATAAGACCCCCTTTAATAGGGTCCAATTCCACTCCATCAGGTGGGGAGTTACAATAAATTAAAGTGCCATTAATTCTCTTTAATCCTCCAGCTCAGGAGTTGCAACAAATTAAATCTCCATAATGTGGGGAGTTACAACAAATTAAAACTCCATAATTCTCATTTAATTTAGACGTTACATTATGGAGTGTGAAAAGACATATTCCAGAAGCTAAGTTCTCAACCTGCTTCTTTTCAGACGAGACCAAATTCCAGATCAGATAGGTTCCGGATCAGACAGGTTCCAGATCAGACAGGTCCCAGATCAGACAGGTTCCAGATCAGACAGGTTCCAGATCAGATAGGTCCCAGATCAGACAGGTTCCAGATCAGACAGGTCAGATCAGACAGGTCCCAGATCGGGCAGTCGAGATCGGAGTCCCAGATCGGGCGAGTCGGATCGAGACGGAGTCCCAGATCGAGGCAGTCCGTCAGGCGAGTCGAGATCGAGGCGGAGTCCCGAGATCGAGACGGAGTTCCAGATCGGCAGTCGAGATCGGCGAGTCGGATCGAGAAGGTCCCAGATCAGGCGGAGTCTCGGATCGGACGGAGTCCCAGATCGACAGTCCGTCAGACAGTCCCAAATCGGGCAGTCGAGATCGAGCGGAGTCCCGAGATCGAGCAGTCCGATCGAGACGGGTTGCGAATCGAGATGGGTTTTCAAACCTCATTAACTCTTCACCTTTTCAATTAAATTGCCAACTTTAATCATTTATTTCTCACTCATCGGAAATCGGTTTTGAGAAAAATAAAAATCCTACGTTCATCTTCTCGAAGCGTAGATCCACAATTTATTATTTATTTCCCAAGAATTAAATATTCTATCATTATTAAATTGGTTTTAAATTGAGTTAAAACTCATTTTTCTAAAACCAATTTCCAACATATATTTTATTTATTTAAAATTTCTCTTTTTGTCCTTAAATTTGTTTTTGAGAATATTCAACATGGATTTTAATAAAAAAAATTATTGAGTGTATTATAGAGTGTAATTTAATTAGAGAATGAGTCTCACATGAACTTAGTGTTAAACCAAGTAGTGTCCACTATATAAATAAATTTGAGGGAAAGAAAATGTGTGAATAAATTTGGGAGATGAAAGTAGTATTTGATTAAGTCGTAATATGTATGTGTATGTTTGCAGTGCGTGTTTTACTATTTTTAGTTATTCTAATTAAATAAATATCTTAATTTATTTTATGTAAGCAATATTAGTCTTAAATCTAATTTCTTAAAAGTGACGTAATTTCTTCTTATTATGCATCAATTAATTTTACTGAAAACTAATATCCATATTTTTTATAATATAATATTTTTGTACAATCGGTCATTAATGTAAATCCATCAAATTTACAATATATAATATGAAGAGAGAAGACATAATCTAGCATATAGGTTAGTAGATTGTAATATTTGTCATGCAACTTAGTTTTGTTGGAGCACTATTGGTCGGAATCACCGTTTGGAGATAGAGTTGTAAAACTCTTTCGCATTGCGGAAGCGATTTAAATAAAGTGCAGAAAATAAATCGACACAAGATTTATAGAGGTTCGGCTATAATCGAGCCTACGTCCTCTCTCGGTATCTTTTTCTATAGGCTAAAGATAAACCTCTGCACCTCTCTTCTATCGGTCGAGGGATTACCGTTACAATCACGTCTTCAATTGGTCCGTGATAAACCACTCGTACTTGTCTTTGTGTCGGTCTAAGTTAAACCATTTTCCTTTTCGTAGGACAAGGAATCAACCTCTCTACCTTTCTATGGGTACTAGATAGAACTCACTTAGGTATCGATTGCGATTCTAACAATGCCAGATCCTTGATCCTAATAACACCGAATCCAATCGTATCTTTTCTTTTTTCTCTCGTGTCTGTTTTCGTGAATCCTCAATCAAACACTTACAATTAAGCACAATTACAACAACAAGAATGTGTATAACAATATCAGAAGTATAGACGATTTGCTTAAGGTTGTTGTTGTGAAACAATATCATAGGAATGGTATTTATAGGCTCAAGGGCTCAACTAGCCGTTAGCTCTGCAGACTGCATTACGGTCGTTATCTATTTCCCATTACGTCCGTTAAACAACATACGTACGTTAAAGTCTCTACTTTACGTACGTTATCATGTATGCAGATTAATCCAGTAGTCTCTGTCTTGATCACTACGTACGTTATTACTTCTCCTATTGCGCGTTAAGAATACGTCATTGCTGACGTCATATGTCCATTGCCGCTTTTCTGACTTTGACTCTTCCAACGTTCATCTGGTTTGAACTCTGAAAACCTTCATTACGTACGTTAGCATGATACCATTGTTAGGAAAATGCCCTCGAATGCAACTCAGAGGATGTTGAGTGAGGGTATTGTACTTGTAATTATGTAAATCATTTATATAAGGCAATGAATGTTTCTTTATTTACTGGTAGTTACTGGCGTTCCTAACTCGTAAATATACGTATAGAAACTAGTCCGTGTATTTGAGAGCAAAATGTTCCACTCCTTATTGGATAAGGGGGTCGGCACTGGAAAGGTTTATAGCTCAAATACTTAATCGTTCGCAAGTCAATGAAACTTGACTGGGCGTTAAGTTTATGTGAAGACTTGTATGACGTGTTCTTTGACATGGAAAGTGCCTGTCGAACGCTAATGGTTAGTGGGAGCACACGTTATAGGTATGCTAATTGGATTAGTATACTCGAACCGACTCACCCTCGATTCGTCACACGAATTTCACTCCGAGACAGTCAATGACGGAATCGAAAGGTTGTGATAGGTATTCGTGAACCTTCGACTTGAGGATTTAGTAGGGATGTGCTTGTGACGTCAAGATTTTCATTAGAGTAGTTCGACCCTGTAAACCGGAAGGCGGGGGTCAACCTCGACGTGCATCTTGACGGGCAAGTAGCAGAACCTACTGAATACCAAGATAGAATTCTTTCTCCTGTTAGTGAACGGGTTATATGTCCTATGCGGTTATTGGCAAATGAGATCATAAGTCTTTGGCCAAAGCATTGGAGCTGGCTGTATTAGATACACGAGAGCTCGATGATCTCGATTTGCATTAACGCATGCATAGTGTCAAGTACAGATGGGGTTTGACTGACCGTGACCCTATAACTTGATCGGGACATTTGAAAGAAGGGTTTATACGTATACTGGTATTCACGACAGAATGGTTTTTGAATGATCCCAATAATTCGTTCTCAGTCGGGGTACAGTGTAGGCCACCAGGCTGGCTAGGTGGTGCTACTACTCTTTGGTTCCTCTCATTGCTGATTGAGACGGACCTACCGAGTCGCACATTAGGATTGACGACGGAATAAATCGAGCTTAATCTCTCATTATGAATATTAGATATTGGATATCTAATTTGAGATATTGGATGTCTAAATCGATTTATTGGATAAATTGATTTACGGCCTAATGGATTAAATAAATTACTGGGTGATTAATTTAATTCATGAATATAATTATTTCTTGGAGAAATTAATTATATTATTTTGTATTTGATATGTTTAATTAATTGGATTAATTAAACAATATAAATACATCGGAACGGAATTGGAGTTTATCTGTTTGGACTCTCGGAGTCCGAAACGAACCGAACTCGTCCGATTTCTTCTAGAGGCCGGCCCCCACCTTGATTTCTTACCTTGATCATTGTCTTGTTTTCTTGTTGGAAGACTTTTGACATATGAGATTTCATATCTCTTATTATAAGGGAAAGGGAGATTTTGTGGGTGAAATATTATCTTGTGAATGATTTGAAGACCAAAATAAAACCTCCTTTTCTCTCCTCCTTGTGGTCTCACGGCATTTATCATTTTCAAGAGAGATGGAAGAAAAAACTTGGTCTTGTGTTTTTCATCATTCACATTTTCTTAGAGAAAAATTGTTGAGAGATATATTATACACTTAGAGTGTAATAATAAAAGCTTCATCATTTGATTCTAGCCGTAACCTTAGAGGTTAATCGAGTGTTGTTGTTCCGATCGTCTTTCCGGCGCGTGGCAAGTAGAGACGCGGTGTTTTCGGCGTTGGATCGTTCAAGAGCTTGGAGCGGATTGGACTCGTAGAGATCAAACTAAAGCTTGGGGAATAGCTCAAGAGAAGGTTTCCATTTAATCAACGGACTTCGAGGGTTAGTTTCTTACGACTCTTGCTTTTCGTTTATATATTCGTATATACGTAGCTCGATCGATCCTCGTAGGGATTCGGATCGAATTAATTTTCGTTTTACCGCTTCCGCTGGGCCTTCTTTTTAGGCACCGAATTCCAACAGTGGTATCGGAGCATAGGTCTTGCGATCGTATATACGATATTGGCATTTGGAATGCTCGATTAGATGGTGAATGATTTGGAATCATTTTAGTCATAATCGTGGTACATGTTTTACGTTCCTTGTAGTTATATTTTTTCGTAAGTTTATGTCTAAATATACATCTTAAATTTCTGGGAAATATGATTTATATTGAAGATATGAAAGTCGGAATATATTGATATTGGATATCCGGTCGAAAATCTAGCCCCGAATCGTCGTCAGACGACTTTTTGGACAAAAAGGGTTATCTGGCCGAGAGTGACTCGACCGTGTCCTGGGTGACTCGGTCGTGTCCGGCAGTGTGGCCAAGTCACTGCCAGGCAGACTCGATCGTGTCCTGGGTGACTTGGTCGTGTCTGGCAGGCTGGCCAAGTCACTGCCAGGCAGACCCGTCCTGGGTGAACTCATCGTCAGATGAATCACTTTCAGTGACCACCTGAAGACATTCTGCTGATTTTGATAGTGTGGGGGAGGCTTCTGATTCTCCAATCAGGGCCTTGAGCTTGTCTTTCCAAGCACGTCTTCTTTCATCTCGCTCTTGTTGCTCGGCCTCAGGCAATCTTTGGACTTTGGGATGAGGACATTTGTTTGCATAATGGCCTGGTTTCCTGTGATTATAGCACGAGTTAGCATCACCGGATGAGGTTTCGGTACTTACCTTGTTGTGAGTTTGGGCTGTAGGAGTCTTTCAGTGTTTGATGAACTTTTTGAACTTGTGCATTAGAAGCGCCATTTCATCTTGTGACAGGATGTCGTCCTTTATCGGCGCTCTTGTAGCAGGGCTTGACGAGCTAGGCATGCTTTGTGTCGACGGTTCGTCTGTGGCGAGGCTGTGACCTTTGAAGGAGATTCTTGACTTTCTCTCTTGTCAATGTCATACTCAAAAGCTTTAAGGTCGGAGAAGAGATCAAAAGTGGATATTTCATTAAGATTACATGATACACGCATAGTTTGTGGTCTTAATGTCCCATCGAGTGGGAGAGATACGAAAATTTTTAAGTTCTTCTCCTTTTGGGTGTAAATCTTGCCCAACGCTTCAAGTTCACCAACAATACCGGTAAATCGAGGTCAAGTTCCTCAAGTGTTTCCGTTGGTTTCATTTCAAAAGATTCAAATTCTTGAGTAAGTTTTGAAATCTTGTTTTCTTTTGAGCTCGGTTCCCTCACAAATTAACTTGAGTTTATCCCGATTTCTTTGGGTGTATTGCGGCTCTTTACCTTTGAGAACGTGCCTTTGTCAAGAGTGACAAATAACGCGTTCTTAGCCACGTTGTCGAGATTGGCTCGCTTCCTTTGATCGGTTGTCCATTGCTCGCGTTCCTTCTCGAGCATTTCAGCATGGGCTTGGCCCTCAATCCTTCTTTTTGGATTGACCTTCATGATCTTGATCGGACCATCTGTATAACAAAGATCATCTCTTCGTGCATTGCTGCAAGATGAGCTTCCATTCTAATTCTCCAGTCGTCAAATTCATTAATAGAGAACATAGGGACTTTGTTAATCATAGAAGTATCCATACTGATAATATAGGAATGAAAGAGACTGTTTTGAAAATAAGTGATTTGAATCTGATTCGGTGAAAAGAAATACGACTGATTCTTTTTAGAATCAACCTCTCCGATACCACTTGTTGGTCACTTAAGTATACTGGATACAGTTTGGGAAAGTAGTTTAAACAACAAACTGTACGGAATCTAAATCTGAGTGCGTAGCGGAAGTCTTGGAGACAGTTAGTTGCCGTGGATACAGCAACGAAGTATTTAGTGTATACTTAATATATCACAGTAATTTCAAACAGTAACAGCTGAAGGTAAATGACATAGTAATTTAAGTGGTTCGAGGTAAACCCCTCTACGTCCACTGGTCCTCCACACAGGAGTAAAAAGTTTATTATATAATTACTGCGTACACAACTACGTAATTATAAACAAACCTATCCTTGTATCGTTCACACAGATTGATACAAAGAATGTCACTTTCAACCGTTCACACAGATTGGTTAAAGCTTTCTTCTTGACTAGCTTCTTCACACACGGTTCCAAAGCTTCGTCCTTATTCGTCCCACACAGGTCAGAATAACTTGTTGAGTTCACACAGAGCTCGGTTTTTACACAGAGGTAAAAGGTAGGTAACCAGGTAAGAACAGCAGCTTTGAATATCAAAATCTTGAACTGATGATGGCTGTTCTTGATGTTGAGCACTGTATATCTCTTTCGTTCTAACTTGCGATATGCTTAGGAGATATGTTTGCTCAGACGATAACTTTGATAGCTTGAGAGTTAGGTTACTTGGGGTGACTGATCTTCAATGTCTTCAAGGATATATATAGCCTCTGAAGAAAGTATCCGTTGAGATGTCCGTTTGAATAAGATTTCCTTCAACGGGAATATGACATGATCCGGATTTGTGGGATTTACGAAGATCGAAGGCGGTATTTAAATACTTTATCCTTGAGTATTTAAATACTTCTTTGTTCAACGGAACTTGACTTGTGTTCTTTCTTGACCTTTAGTGAGCTGTATGGAAGATGACTGTATTTAGGGCATCGAGACAGTTTCCATACTTGGTCTTTTTACAAGTCTTCTTCTTTGTCTTGTGAGCTTCACTTATGCTTGATTCGGCGGAGTCTTGATATAGGATAAAGCCTTGAATCCTCGATACAGTTTCCTTCACTGTATTTGGCATATACGTCAAAACCTTCTCAATAACAAATAACAATCGATACAGGGATCGGGTATCCCGGGTTGATTCGATACAGGGCGATTGTTTTTCCCAACAATTTCCCCCTTTTTGACAATTTGCCAAGACTAACTTACTTCAACTCTTCGAGTCTTCTTGATGATGCCAAAACCTTCTTTATGAAGCATTCTTCTTCGATGACTTCTGGCAAATTTCTTGGTCTTTTGTCAATAGGTCTGACTTAGTGACTTAGTCTACAATAATGAACTGCTCGCAGGCGCGTTCGATACAGTTTGAGATTTATTACAACTTAAGCCTATGATTGGCGCGCAGGCACAATCTTACAATGTATTCTAAGTTAACAACTGAAACTATGAACTGTTCGTAGACTAGTTCGTACAGCTTAATTTTTTTCAATCAAGTTTATCTAACTTGAGATTCCTATCAAACAATTTAAAGTAATCATACATTAACACAGTAGATTACGAGTTGTAATCTTTCAAGACAAACAAACTATTTTATTGATATTCAAAAATAATTGAGTACAAAGTTTGCTGTGTTGAATAGAAATTACAAAAACAAAAATATATATAAATATCAGCTCTTTATCTTTGATCCACATGCCTCCATGGTCTTCTTCCTTGCTCGAACTCGGTGCCGCACCACCAGTTTTGAAGTGAATCATTGCCTCGTTCCTGGTAAATCACTCTTCCTTCATATGAACGATCAAAGGCAAGTATCCAATCCTCTGGATGGGTGACCCGATCTCCTCTTCTATGTTTTGATTTCATTTCGACTTGGAGAGGGAGCTTACCTTCTTCTAGCATCTTTGAAAACTTATCTGCCGCTTCCGCTAACGTTTTATAATTTTTGAAGATGGCGGATTCCCTGATGAGTCTGACAAAATATCTCATCAGTTCATTCTTCCTCCAGTGCTTCACTTCTTCGGTAGTTGGGTTGCGGTTGGTCGGCAGACGTATTTCCGAAGGTCTTTGAACAAGATTTTGCCAAGGGACATTTGGGTCATGGAATTCTGGTTTGGAGCCTGAAATTCTAAAGCTTTGGGGTTGAGGTGCTAGCTTGTTCAGTTCGGCAGCGATACTGCTCTGAGCAGCCTCAAATTCCCTTTCCTGTTGCAGTCTTATTCTCCTTGCAGCTTCTCGTGCTTCTTCCCCTTTTTTGGCTTCATCAAGACTTTGCAGGATTTCAAGAGCGGCGTTCTGTTTGGTCTCGATGCTGGTTATTCTTTCAACAAGGGAGGAAAGAGTCTGCGACATCTCTTGAATGCTTTTATCGTGCGCACGCAGCTGAGAGCTGTTCTCAATCATTGCACAGGCGGTCTTGGCTTCAGCGATCCTTGTCTTCGTAGCTTCCTCCTTCAGCAGTTGCTCTTGTTTATCTTGCATGATCTTCAAGGCTTGCTTGAACACTTCTGGCAGAAGGATGAATGCGTCGACAACTCGAGATACTTCGTGTTGAAGAGTGGTCATTTCTTCTACGGCATAGGTGTGCATCCAATTCAGTGCCTTTTCAACAGAAGATAGAGCGTTTACTGCATCTTGGATAAATACAGTCTGAAGGCCAAGAGCTCGCAGGCGCTCTTTGCGTGCAGCAGAGATAGGAGAGTCAGGCTGGGCGAAGTCTTCAGCACCGTTCAACCTTCTTACGTTCACAGATGGACGTGAAGTAAGTTGGACATCCTCAGGTTCGTTACCGTCCTCGGATTCCAAGGTTGCAGGGGCGGGAGTAGCTTCTTGTGGAATGGCGACAGTTGGTTCAGAAGCGTCCTGTGGCGAAGGTTCTTCGGCAGACATGGATGCAGGAGGGACTGAATCCTCCTGTTGCCTTGCAGGAATGGCTTCTTCGGTCGCAACAGGCTCGGGTGCCTGTTCCAAAATTTCTTGATCTTCCACGACTGGAGGGACTGATTCCTCCTGGTCGGGAATATTCTCCGGCTGTGGCGAAGGTGGATTGGCTTGGGTAGATGGCCCTTCGTCTTTTCTGGGTGGAGAGGTGTTTCGGGCTTCAGCCTCTTCGCGGCTCATCCTCAGACCTGCTTGAAGAGCATCGTCGTGCGTAAATGCAGTCGGCATCGTAAATCGATTTTGGATTAATGGGAGAGTCCTCGACTTCTTCTTTCCTTTTCTTAAGGCGTCGATTGTGCGGCAGTGGCTTTCAATGAGATCTTTGCAAGAAGCGTTGTCCCATCGTAGCAGGGCCTCAATTGCGGTTGAGTCTGTTACTTCGGAGACAAATCGCTCTTCGTGGCTCCATTCGCTCCGGTTATGCGGTGTGTAAATGCGGAGCTAGCCTAAAGCTTTTCCATTGCGAGAAATCTTTAAACGCCTTTGTTCAATTTGTCTTGAAAAGAAGTGTTTGATTTATAATTGAGTGCAGGGAGGGACTTGAATCACGTGCAGACGCTGTTTGAGGATTCCAGGCAGTATGGGATCCTGTACGGAAGATGGACTCCTTGCAGGGGATGGTGCCCCGAAGGAAATTGGATCCTGTACGGGTGTGGGATCCCGTAGAGGAGAGGTAGCTTTTGGCTCCGAATGGGCAGCCGACGGGCTAACGTCTTGAATGTTGGCAGATGTCTCTATATCCGTCGTAGCCGCCAAAGGCTCGGGATCTACTGTCGATGCAGTAGGAGACACCTCTTCCGCAGGGGTTGGGCCCTGGGGTTCTTCAGTGGGTTGCGCCACGGGCGAGACATCCTCAGAGTGCTTGGTTTTGATTTTTGAGAGCCTCCGAAGTCTCTTCTTGGACTTCTCATCAGCAGAGTGCTTCTTGCTGTGAGAACGCTTGTGCTTCTTCTTTGAAGATTCCAATTCAGGGACCTTCACGGTTTCATCTCTGGGGTTGTCAGAAATAGGCATGTGCCTGGTTCGCGGATGGTTGGCATGCATGGTGCTCTGGTTATAAGCAGTGGGCTTGACGCCTCCTAAATATATCCGTGAGCTGTTTTTCTTTGCATCGGCGGATTGCTTCACTCCGCACTTCGTCAAAATGTAGTTCAGCATTAAACCAAATGATTTCTTTTGGGTGGCCGGTTTGCACACCTCTTCTTGAAGACGTTTCAAAATGATTTGGCACCAATTGACCTTTTCACAGGTCAAGATAGCGACCATCATTCTGAACCTTAGATTCGTGCACATCTCGAACGCACCGGTTCGATTTTCAATGATCCTGGAACAGAAATCGTGGAGATAAACGAAATGAAGAAGAAAATTTTTCTTGTGGCACGTGGTTGTCACCATATCAACCACTTTGGACCCGGTAAATAGTCCATAAAACTTGGTAATCAGCTCTTGAGACCCAAACGTCTCAAGCTGGTCCATGGTCAGGCCGTCGGCGGGCAGCCTGTAGATTTTCTGAAGTAAATCACGATTGATGCAGATTTGTACTCCTTGGAATGTTGCAGTGATGTCAGCAACATGTCCTCCCTGAGATAGTGATGTTAGGCGTATTTTTATACGCTTATTTATCATTATTTTGTAGTATTTTGGAGTGTGGAATCATCTAAATGAGCTTTTAATGCCTTAATTTTGTATGATTGACAGGAAATTGAAGTCCGGAAGCTTAAACGAGGCAAAGCGGCGGCAGCAAATCGGACTATGAGCCGCGGCACAAGGAAGGCGAGCCGCGGCAAAGGAAGACACCGGCCGAAGGCGAGTAGTGTACTACTCGTGCAGCGGCCCATGTGAGCCGCGGCACGGAAGGATTTAATTACGCCTGTATTGATTTTGGCGATGTGCCGCGGCACGAGTTAAGTGAGCGGCACACTTAGCGGGTTTGGTACGTCTGCGCGGATTTTGGGCGTTTGAAGCTTGATTTTCAACCAACTGATACGGACGCGATTTATGGAAGTGCTGAGCTATAAATAGGGCTTAAGACCCTAATTTAATAGGAGGGGAATGATTGAATCTAAACCGAAGAGAGCTTAAGCTTGGAGACAGAGAAGAGGAGGAAAGCAGAGGAATTCAAGGGCAGAAGGCGGAAGCTGAAGAACGGAGGAATCCGAGCTTCATCTGCGTTTGAATTTTATGCTTTCGTTTATTTATTTTGTATTGTCAGTTTTTAGTATGTCAGGCTAAAGCCCTAATCTAGGGTTTTGATGAAACCTTTATTTTGACGAATTGATTGAGATTATCGATTTATTACCTTTTTATTGAGTTTTCCCAATTATGTTTAATGCTTGCAATTATACGCCAATAGTTGTATTGATTTAATCATTCACTTGAATCGGGAGAGGAGATTTGGTGAGGAACTATTGGTGAGGACCGTTTTATTACGTGAGATAGGAATATACTCATAGGAACTACGTGGCCTTTAGGAGATTTCATGCTTTTTGCCTAGCGACGAGATAATTCACCTAGGGATAGAGTGCGTTAGTCGACGTTAGATAAATCTATTGACCTCGGGAGAGGCGGTAGAATATTTTAGCAATCTCCGCCTTCAATAAATTGGGAAAATTATTTATTACGGATAATCAAGATTAAATTCGGATAAATTAAGGTGGATTCAGAACTCTAGACTTATTTATCATTTGATTCCTTTTATTCAAGCTATCGTTTCTGTTTAGTCTTTTATTAATTCTTTTAGTTATTAATCCAAAACCCAACTTGATTGTTCAAATAAAATTGGAATACAGCGTTGGTAGTTAGAGATTCAATCCTCGTGGGAACGATACTCTACTTATCACTTTATTACTTGTAAACGATGACGTGCACTTGCGTGTAGGAAATATCGCAACAAGTTTTTGGCGCCGTTGCCGGGGATTGAAATTTTTCTAATATCGACTTAAGTATTTCCAGTCTTAATTTGAACGTTTTTTTTTTTGTATTTAATTTGGTTTATTCGTTTTTCCTTTCAGGACCTTTCGTGTAGTGCATGAGAAGACTAGGTAACGAAGGCTTACTACCTTTGGACACCGAGCTCGAGCGCACTCTAAGAAGGAATAAAAAGGAAAAAAGAGAGTTGCAGACGACGGTCAAGATGGCCGAAAATGTTGAAATCCAAGGAGGAGACAACCAAGTGCGGCAAGTTCAACCGGAACTCGCTCTTCGAGATTATGCCATGCCGCAAGTCAACGCAAATTTTTCGGGAATTCGGCGTCCCACCATCCAAGCTAATAATTTTGAAATCAAGCCCGCCATTATTCGGATAGTACAGTGAGCCCTTTACGTGGATTGAAGGACGACCGAATGCCCACATTGCTTCGTTCCTTGAGATATGTGACACATTTAAAACAAATGGTGTCACCGACGATGCCATCAGTTGAGGCTTTTCCCTTTCTCTTTGAGGGATAAAGCAAAGTTTTGGTTAAATTCCTTCTGCGGGTCGATTACAACATGGGAGAGGTTAGTACAAGCCTTCCTTGCAAAATTTTCCCACCGGCTAAGACGGCGCGGTTGAGAAACGAGATAACCACTTTTGCCCGATTCGATATGGAATCGCTCCACGAGGCGTGGGAGCGATATAAAGAATTACTTGAAGATGCCCGCATCACGGCATTCTGATTGGCTTCAGTGCATACGTTTATGGTGGTTTGAGTGCTTCTACGCACTTTAGTGGATGCGACCTCGGGAGGAACATTCATGGGAAAATCTATGGCGAGGCTCACGTGCTTTTGGAGGATATGGCAAAACGCATACCAATGGCGTGAAAGATTGACACCGAAAAGAGTAATGGAAGTTTCGAGCAATGATCCGATTTCCACCTTGTCACTCAAGTCGCCGCTTTGACACAATGACTCGAACTTTTCGCACGCACCAGCCCGTTACCATTGAGACGTGTAATTGGTGTAACGGATCACACCAGTGCGGAATGTCAATTTGGAAATCCGTTCGAGCAAAATCAGATGGAGCGAGCTCAATTCGTAGGAAACGGAATCGACCAAGATAACCCGTACTCAATACTTATAATCCGGGGTGGCGCAATCACCCCAACTTTTCATGGAGAAACGGAGACGCACACCAGCCCCCTTTCACTCGGAATCAGCGGCCCCCTTGGCTCCTAAAGTGTCTCTCGAGGAAGCGCTTGCAAAATTGGCGGCAATACGAGTCAATTTGTGACTCGGACGGAAGCTACACTACAAAATCATTACGCTTCCATTCGAATTTGGAGGTCCAGTGGGCCAAATCGCTAATGTATTGACGGCTCGTCGGAGGGAACCTGCCAGTACAACGAGACTAACCACAGAGAGAGTCTAAACGCAGTTAGCTTGAGAAGCGGGAGAGGATTCTTTGGATCAGCCCGAGCGGGGTAAAGAGGAGAAGGTGATTGAGGAGTCGAAGGAATTAAAGCCGGAGGAGTCGAAGAACTTGAAGGCGGAGATCTCGAAGACATGTGTTCCCCGTTCCGTTTCATGAGAGACTACTGACAAGAAGGGCGGACAAACAATTTTCTAAGTTCCTTGAGGTGTTCAAAAAGCTTCACATAAATATTCCGTTCGCCGAAGCATTGGAGCAGATGCCGAGTTATGTCAAGTTCATGAAAGAGATATTATCTAAGAAGAGAAAAGTTGAAGAGTTTGAAACGGTTGCCTTGATAGAAGAGTGCAGTGCAATTCTTCAAAAGAAGCTCCCACCTAAATTGAAAGATCCGGGAAGCTTCAACATACCGTGCACCATGGGGAATCTTTCGTTTGATAAGGCACTATGCGATCTTGGTGCAAGTATCAACCTCATGCCTCTATCGATTTTCCAAAAGTGAATATTGGGAAGCCAAGCCAACCAGTCTCCTTACAATTGGCGGATCGATCGATTAAGTATCAGGGGAGTGATCGAGGATGTTTTAGTTAAAGTCGATAAGTTCATCTTTATTGATTTCATCGTACTAGACATGGAGGAAGATGAAAATATTCCGATCATCTTGGGACGACCATTTCTAGCTACGGGCCGCACCCTTATAGACGTGGAAAAGGGGAGTTAACTCGAGGGTCCAAGGCAGGCAAGTCACTTTTCAAGTGTTCAAATCGCTCCCATGTCCGGAAGTCTTGATAAAGAGTCTCAAATTGAAAGCGTGGATCTTTGTTGAAGAGGAAAGCACCGAAAACATCGTCGGTGGAAAAATTGATTTTGTGTTGAATGGCCCAAGCTTTAAGAAGGATGTTGAGCAGTGGCATTCCTCGAGCATGAGGAAAAATCTCTGTGATCGTGAGTTCATTGGCGAAGGAGGAGAGTGAGCCGAAAGCCAAGAGAAAAATTAGTCATGGAGAAACCGGGTGTTTCGGGAAGTTTTTCAAGTCGAAACCTCTTCGCAATCAACATTTGATTACCGAACCGAGAATCGAACCGCTGATGACCAATGATCATAAATTTAACCAAAATATAAACGGTTCGATAAACGGGGCGGAAGCCAAATGGAGTTTGCGAAAAGCAAACTAACGTTGTTCAATAGGTCCGGCTGACGACTATAAACTTAGCGCTTCTCGGGAGGCAACCCGAGCTCGTAGTTGTAGAATCTTGCATTTCTTTATTTTTCTTGTTTTTCGTGATTCTTAGTTTTCATCATTTTTGTGCTTCTATACGCCGTCCTCTCGTTTTTAACGTCTTCTTTTCAAAATTACATGCGGGGAAAGTCCTGAGAGGCTGGAGTATGAGCCGCGGCGCAGTTATTGTGAGCCGCGGCACACATCAATCGCCAGGGAAGGCAAAACCGACTGTACTTTGTGCCGCGGCACACGGAATTTAAGCCGCGGCACACGACAAAACGAGACACAGGTAAAAGGGACTGTACCTTGTGCCGCGGCTCACCTTATCTGTGCCGCGGCACACTATGCGGAATCCAAAAGGCCAGGTCGCTTATAACATGCATTCAGCCGGCCTTTATCAGGTACGTTTTTTTCTTCTCCCTGCCTTCCCTCCCCAGCGCGACCGGCCGACGTTGTTCAAATTTCTTCTTGCGATTTTTCTTGCAATCTTCAAAAGGTACGCTTCCATCGTTATTGTTAATTGCTTATGGGTTATATTTTGAAGTTGTTTTTGCGTTGAATGGATGGAACATGCCTAGTTTTTCCTTCAAGTAGTTTCATGATTGTAGAGAATAACAGGGTGGTTTTATCAAATTTTCTTGATTAAATTGGAATATCAATGAGTTGATTGTGTCAAGTTGTTCATGATTGAATTTTATTTACATTTTTGAAATTTGAATCGAGCTAGAACTATGTTTATTCTTCAAGTAAACATGCACCCTCAAGGTGTCGATAAATTGCCCAAATGAAAATTTTCTTTGCAAAAGCAATTGTTTTGAAGTTTCGTGCAACGTATCGTTTTCAATCTCTGAGCCCAACCCGTACATCCAGTTGAGATGTTTAAGTCCAAATTCATCTTTCTCTCTCGTATGCGCTAGTGTCTTAATTTCGGAATTTCTGGTTTGATGTCTTTAGCCACGCATATATCATCGTTACTATTGTTGCGTAAATAAACCCTCGTGTTGTACTTCTCAGATCGATTATGGCGCGCACGAAGAAGTTGACCAAGCGTGCTAGGACCGAGTCATCCCCTACGCGAGGGGAGACCTCTCGGGGTCGGGCCGAGGCGGAGGGGCACCAATTTTCGGACCCCGAGATCCACAAAATATTCAACGAAAAGATCCGTCCGCGTCCACTTATTCCCGAGAGAGGTTTTACTCCAGCTCCTCAGGACGGGGAGTTGCTCATGATGATTGACGAGATGGGATGGGCTAGATTTACCGCACCTCCTGAGCCAGCAGTCATTTCGATCGTCCAGAGTTTTATGCCGCGCTCTGCTGAAGCACATCCGGCGGGGCATACGTTGCCATCTCTAGAGTCTCGGACTCGGAGTCGACGTCCGAGGGTCACAGTTGATTTCTCCCCGGGCTATTCGGAGGCTTTTTGGGTTTCGGCGGTGGACGAGACGGCTATGACCGCGTGATGACCGGCCTCACTAAGGAGGCCCCGCTTGAGACGATTGCGCAGCCTTGCATCGATCGGGAGCGGCGAGCACGAGCTCATCTACTTTTCACTTCAGAGCTCGCGCCTCGGCTTCAGGCGAGCACGGCTTTACTTTATTTGTGCCCGCATTGATCCCACCTCCCGATCCGCATGCTTTTTCTCTCCCGCGCCCGGATACTTTTGCTATCACCTCCGGCCGCGTTTTGATGTGGCCCCCATTCAGTCCGATCTATCTTCCAGAGTATCGAGGGGGCCAAGACGGGTTGAAGCACCCCTCCCACAAATGCGCTTTATGCCGGCAATGGCCGACGTGGTCGGGCCGACGAGCCGATGCTTGCCCCACAGCCCCGATCGACCACCGCATCATATCGCACTTTGAGCAAGGGGGGCGGAGCGCCGCACACGCTGGGGCGAGGATTTTTGCTCGAGGAGGCTCACGAGGATCCCAGAGCCGCTTTTGTTGACGCACGGAGAGGCCGGCCCGCAGCCTGACAGAGCGAGGTTGGAAGAGCTGTTTGATGGGCTGCGGGAGGATTTGAGGAGACAGAGAGAAGAGCATAGGGAGGAGCTGAGGAGAGAGAGAGAGGAGCAGAGAGAGGACCTGAGAGAGGAGTTGAGGAGAGAGAGAGACGAGATGAGGAGAGAGAGAGAGAGCTGGATGGCTGCCATGCGGGAGGAGCAGCGGGCGGCGCGGGAGAGTGTTGTTGCTGCCGCCAGAGTCGAGATGAGAGAGCAGGCCCGACGGACCAGCCGCCGAGCGGCGAGGCGTCTTGCTGCGAGGGAGGCTTATCATCAGGAGCACCTCGCCGCATGGACGGCCCACATCATGCATCCCGACGGGCCATTTACTGCGCCCGCCCGGCCAGCCACACCACCTTCCTCACCGGACGATGCCGGCACCAGCTCCTGAGCAGACTGGAGGGGAGTACTTGACCTTTTACTTTTCTTGCATTTCATTTTTGTCCATTGAGGTCAATGTACGTCCTAAGTTTGGGGGAGGGATTTACATTCAGTCTGCATTCATTGCTGTACTCTATTTTCTTGCTGTACATTATATTTTGTTGCACTTTTCTTTCTTTGCGAAAATTCATTATATTTTGTTGCACTTTTCTTTCTTTGCGAAATTTTTTTTTTTAGATAGCCTTGCTTGCCGTAGTTTTTCTTTATTCGTGAATTTTCGTGCTTCTATTATGTGTGATACTGATGTTACGACACTGTCTTTCTCTCTGAAGAAGCGGGCGAGTTTTAGTCGAGTTGCAGTCAGTTATTTCTGTTCTGCTTAGTAGTGAATTAGGTCCGAAATTTTTTTTGCGATTGTAGAGGACTTGGCAGATAAGAGACGATACATACTTGTTTTTAAATCCCCATCATTACGTTTGGCTACATTTTCCGGATAGTGAGTCGTACTGTTTCTTTAGTCGTGTTGGCACTTAAATTGAGTTTAGAGTCGGGCAGTTTTTCCCTAAAAGTCGAGATGATGTGTTCTATGAAGGGAAGTCTAGTAACCGGGGGTATTCGCGTGACCCGTTGTTTACTCTCGCGTAAAACGACGACCCCGATTAGACTAGTGATTTAGTGATTTCACATGTGCCGATGATAGGGAGCCTAGTAACCGGGGGCATTCGCGACCCGCATTGTTACTCTCGCGTCAAACGGCAACCTTGATTCGGACATGCGGAAATTATGTATTCGAGTTGTTTCTCCGCTGTAGACGGGAACTTAGTAACTAGAAGCATCCATGTGCCCCATGAGTGTCTTTTACGTCAAAAGGTTTCCTAATACATGAGAATGGAAGTTCCACCCTAGGATTATCCCGATGAAACATCCCGAGATCCTAACCTAGTGGTCAACTCGAATCGAATTCTTGAGCATATTTGTATAAGGGGACACTGTCCGAGGTTTAGTTGTTAGGAGACTCGTGAAAAATTGTGCCTTTAGACAGTGGAACGGGACGAACTAGCTTGTCTATTTTAGCCTTTCATATTGACGGTCGATTCGACTCATGTTTTGTTGATCTTTGAGTGAGTTTTCTTCATGAACAAATGATTAGGATCGAACTTGATTACTTTGCGGTATCACTATTCGAAAGTGCAGCTCGCTTTTATGACACTCGTATTATTTAGAGAGAATGGCAGGATAGTATTGATTAGGTTGAACACTATGAGTTGCACGATGATTCACGACATTCTTTTATTGACTTTAATTCTTTTTGCTTGAGGACAAGCAAAGGCTTAAGTTTGGGGGTATTTGTTAGGCGTATTTTTATACGCTTATTTATCATTATTTTGTAGTATTTTGGAGTGTGGAATCATCTAAATGAGCTTTTAATGCCTTAATTTTGTATGATTGACAGAAATTGAAGTCGGAAGCTTAAACGAGGCAAAGCGGGCGAAACGGCAAATCGGACTATGAGCCGCGGCACAAGGAAGCCGAGCGGCAAAGGAAGACACCACCGAAGGGCGAGTAGTGTACTGTGTCGCGGCACAGCCCATGTGAGCCGCGGCACAGAAGGATTTAATTACGCCCAGGTATTCAGATTTTGGCGATGTGCCGCGGCACAGGTTAAGTGAGCCGCGGCACACTTAGCGGGTTTGGTACGTCTGCGCGGATTTTGGGCCGTTTCGAAGCCAGTTTTCAACCAACTGATACGGACGCGATTTATGGAAGTGCTGAGCTATAAATAGGGCTTAAGACCCTAATTTAATAGGAGGGGAATGATTGAATCTAAACCGAAGAGAGCTTAAGCTTGGAGACAGAGAAGAGGAGGAAAGCAGAGGAATTCAAGGGCAGAAGGCGGAAGCTGAAGAACGGAGGAATCCGAGCTTCATCTGCGTTTGAATTTTATGCTTTCGTTTATTTATTTTGTATTGTCAGTTTTTAGTATGTCAGGCTAAAGCCCTAATCTAGGGTTTTGATGAAACCTTTATTTTGACGAATTGATTGAGATTATCCAATTTATTACCTTTTTATTGAGTTTTCCCAATTATGTTTAATGCTTGCAATTATCTGGCCAATAGTTGTATTGATTTAATCATTCACTTCGAATCGGGAGAGGAGATTTGGTGAGGAACTATTGGTGAGGACCGTTTTATTCTGTGAGATAGGAATATACTCATAGGAACTACGTGGCCTTTAGGAGATTTCATGCTTTTTGCCTAGCGACGAGATAATTCACCTAGGGATAGAGTGCGTTAGTCGACGTTAGATAAATCTATTGACCTCGGGAGAGGCGGTAGAATATTTTAGCAATCTCCGCCTTCAATAAATTGGGAAAATTATTTATTACGGATAATCAAGATTAAATTCGGATAAATTAAGGTGGATTCAGAACTCTAGACTTATTTATCATTTGATTCCTTTTATTCAAGCTATCGTTTTCTGTTTAGTCTTTTATTAATTCTTTTAGTTATTAATCCAAAAACCCAACTTCGATTGTTCAAATAAAATTGGAATACGAAAACGTTGGTAGTTAGAGATTCAATCCTCGTGGGAACGATACTCTACTTATCACTTTATTACTTGTAAACGATGACGTGCACTTGCGTGTAGGAAATATCGCAACAAGTGACAGAAAACGAACGGCGGCGTTGAGGTAGAATTCCTCAACCAGATGGGCGTCGTATTTGTCGGCGATTTTGCTCCCGAAGCGATAAAGACCTTGTTGCTCAAGACGAGTAATGATATACTCCATTGGTTCGGTGTCGTTGATTTCCGAGATGATACGCTCGATGATGACAGGTTTCGAGAAGATCCGGCCATCAATGATGTTGGAGGTTTTCTTCAGAACGGGGGAAGAAGATTGACTAGCCATGGATGTTTTCTTAAAACGAAGGTGGAAGAAAACAGTAGAAATTCGCAGTGAATATGCAGAAAATATGTAGGCTGTTTGCTTGAGATCTCTTGTAATTGCAGAAAGCGTAAAGAGTCTCTAATGGCGAATCTGATCCTTTTATACTGGGCGGCGAAATAGGGTTTTGCAGAGTACGAATGGTCAGATTTTAAGGGATGGGAACCGGTTTTGAAATCGACGGTCAGGATGGATTTAGTGTAACTCGTACGCTAATCCATTAAAAGGTTTTAAAATACAGCGGGTCCCACTTCTGACATAGGTTGATTACCCTAAATGCCTAAAACGGCGGTTTAAAAATAATAAACAATTTAAAAACATCGCGGCTTTTGAGATTCAGTTGTCCAGATGTCGTGTAAGGCATTTAATGAACATGACGTTTGACATAAAAACAGGCACGTGGACAAAAATTATTTTAAAAGGAAATAATATTATATTATTTATTGAATCGAAATCTATAGTATGTCTTGTTCTCCGCGTCGATCTGACGTTCCCCCTTAAAAGGTACTAATAGGTTTTAAATTCCATCTGACAATATTTGGATTAATCTCGAATTCATGGGTCCTACAGTATTCCCCCTTAATTATTGCACACATCACCGTAGGATTCATATGCCTTCGTTCGCTACTGATCGTATTGATGTTTCGAGTGTACGAGATAATTAATGTTGAATCTTGTATTCACGGGTCTTCTGACATTCCCCTCAATTGTTGAGTAAAAGCGGTAAATTTACTTACGGAGTCCATTGCAGTATTCCCAGTCTGTTCTTAGCATGTTGAATCTTGCCGTGTCGAGAGGCTTGGTGAAAATGTCGGCCAATTTGGATGTCTGTATGAACTTTTTCAGGCGGACATCCTTGTTCTCGACATGATTCTGATGAAATGATGCTTCATGTTGATATGCTTAGTGCGCGAGTGCAAAGCGAGTTGTGCGTGATTGCGGTGCACTCGTGCTATCACACATGATCGAGTCTCTCTAGCATCGATTCCATAGTCGGCGATTGTTCTTGCATCCAAGGATGCGCATACGGCAGCCTACCAAAGACATAGTACTGATTCGGCCGTGGAAAGGGAGTTAGCCAATTGCTTCTTCGAACCAAGAAACGAGTCTAGGTCCGAGAAAGTGACAAGTTCCACTTGTACTCTTCTATCTAGCTTGCGACCTCCGAGATCCGAGTCGTTGTATCCAACTAAATCGAATCGCCTTCCTTAGGATACCACGATCCTGCATCGATTGTTCCTTTAACGTATTTCAGGATTCGTTTATTTGTATTGAAGTGTGATTCCTTAGGTGCAACTTGGTATCTCGCACACACTCCAACAAAGAGCTGGATATCGGGCCTGCTAGCCGTTAGGTACAGGAGCGAACCAATGAGCTTCTGTAGAGTGATTGGTCAAACGGCTTTCGGCTTCATCGGCACTAATTTGCGGAAGTGCTCATGGGGTTGGCGAGGATTTGGAATTGTTCATTCCAAATTTGTTGAGAAGCTCCTTCTTTGTATTTCTCTGGTTGATGAATATACACAGGCAATCGCTTTACCTGCAAACCTAGGAAATAACTAAGTTCCCCCATCATACTCATTTCAAATTTGCTTTGCATGAGATGTGAGAACCTTTGACATAGAGCAAGGTTAGTTGAACCAAAAATAATATCATCGACATAGATTTGTACCATTAAAAGGTCATCACCTTCCTGTATCTTGAACAAGGTTTTGTCGACAGCACCTTTCTCAAATCTGTTGTTGATTAGAATCTGGGACGGAGTTTCGTACTGTGCTCTAGGGGCTTGTTTAAGTCCGTACGCTTTCCTTAGCACTGTAAACTAGATCGATACCGTCTGTGTTGGCAAACCACGGTGGTTGTTCAACATAAACTTCTTCGTAAGCTCTCCATTCGGAAAGCACTCTTGACGTCCATTTGGTATACGATAAAACTCTTATGGGCGGCAAAGGCTAAAAATATCCCGATGGCTTCTAGTCTCGCTACAGGGGCGAAGGTTTCATCATAGTCGATTCCTTCTTCCCGACAATAGCCTTGTGCTACTAGTCCGGATTTGTTCCTTATGATAAGTCCATTTCCATCCTTTTTGTTTGAAATACCCATTTGGTTCCTATAACCGATTGGTGTGTCGGTCTGGGTACAAGATACCATACATTGTTTCTTTCAAACCGTTAAGCTCTTCTTCCATAGATGTTATCCAATGAGAGTTGTTAAGAGCGTATGGTCGAAACAGTTGGATGGGCTAAGAATACGGCGATAGTGCACATATTGAGTCTCCTAAGTTCGGATTGAGATTTCCATTCAGAAACTGAGACTTGACATTAGATTCTTCTTGTGCACAAAGTACATTTCCTTGTGTACTCTGTATTCTTCTACGAGTAGAAACACTGCATTAATGTTTCCAATGATCGGCTCTTGCGGGTGATCTCTCAACCATCTTCGGTCGGGTTCTAGTTCAGATCCGTCTTGTATCGAAAGTTTCGTGGGTACGGCTTGACATGCGCGTCGCTTCATCCACATCGATTCTTACGGTGCGGGGTTGATTTCTAAATCAACTACGGGTTCTATGGGTGTAGGTGGATCCAAGATAGATAGATGGTGAATGTCCCGAGTGATATCATCTACTCCTCGTAGGGTCATGGTGTGGTTCATCGAACACTACATGAACCGATTCCTCGATCGTCACCTCCTTTTATTAAAGATTGAAAGCTTTCTTTGACGGAGGAGTATCCTACGAATATTCCTTCATCGATTTTTCATCAAATGTTCTAAGTTGGTCCTTCCCATTGTTCAATACGTAACACCCGCATCCAAAATGTGAAAATACGAAACTAATGGAGTTTTGTTGTTCCATACCTCGTAAGTCGTTTTGTTGTGGTGCTTGTTGACGATATAGCGGTTTTGAGTGTAGCACGTTGTATTGGTTGCTTCACCCAGAAACGCTGCGGCAATTTGCTTTCGGCAATCATTGTCCTTGTTGCATCTTTCAACGTCCTATTCTTTCGCTCGGCAACACCATTTTGTTGAGGTGTTCGGCAAATTGAGTATTCGTCTTTGTATTCCATTCTCCGAACAGTATTGCTCTATAAAGCGGTTAGTAAATTCAAGACTGGTTTCGGAACGAATGCACACGATACTCGATGCTTTTTCATTCTGCAACTTTCTCAGGAGCTCGGGCAGCCTTGATGTTGTTTCCTTCTTCTTGCTAAGAAAGATCGTCCAAGCATACCTGGAATAATCATCAACAACAACCATACAATATTTCTTACCTCCCAAACTTACTGGGTCTACAGGACCGTAGAGATCCATGTGTAGCATTTCCAACACTCTTTGGGTTGAAAGGTAGGATTTGCTTTTCAGGGTTGACTTGATTTGCTTGCCTTTCTGGCATGGTCCGCATACGCTGTCCTTCTTGAATGACACATCTGGCAAACCTCTAACCATACACTGTCTTGAAAGCTTGTTGATTGTCTTGAAGTTGACGTGAGACATCCTCTTGTGCCATAGCCAGCTAAGATCTGCAGTGCCTTTGGCAACAAAACATGGAATTGAGGAGCTCATAGGCTTCCAGTCAGCAATGTACATATTACATGATCTGCTTCCTGTAAGCACAACTTCCTTGGTTTGGGTGTTCTTGACTCTACAGCGATCTATATAGAACTTCACCGAGAACTGTTTATCACAGAACTGGCTAATACTAAGTAGATTATACTGTAAGCCTTCAACATATGCAACATCGGTGACTTTGAATTTTCCGACAAGTAGGTTTCCTTTCCCTCTTGTTCTTCCTTTAGATTTATCACCGAAGCGAACTTTCGGACCGCGACCTTCTACAAAATCAGATAGCTTGCTCCTATCTCCGGTCATGTGACGAGAGCATCCACTATCGAAGTACCAGGTATCCTCCTCTAGAATGTCCTGTAACAAAGAAATTAGGTAGATTTAGGTCCCCTTTGATTTTTGGGTCCATATATGTTAGTTCCTTTAGGTACCCAGATTTTCCTGACAAAGAATTGGTTTCTTGTAGGATGTACTCGGTACAGTATTGCGGTATCTACGGGGGGCATATCCGTAGTTGTTATAATCATGATAATTATTATGCATGTAAAATTCAGGATTATTATTATTCCAGTACGAGTGCCGTCTAGGAGGTGGAGCCATTTTTCTAGGCCTAACAGCTTGTCTTCTGGGTCTCCAGTTGGATTCCCAATGCTGTTGTTGATACTGAACTGGCATCTGCTGTCTTGAGGGATAACGGGGCTCCTGTATCCAATACCTAGGTGCACTGTATCGAGGTACGCCGTGCGGGCCTTTGGTGGTTGGATACCGTCTTCTTTACGAATGATCGGCTTTGATGATATGCTTGTGGAGCATCCGTAGATTACGCCTTCTGAGTGGTTGTTGGTTCCACTGTCTCGAATAGTAGAGTTGAGGGGGCGGAATTGCAGCTTTCGGTTTTCTCGGTACAGCAGGTTCCTTTATGGGACTAGGAGTATCTTTCGATTCTGGAATGTGTTCCACACTCTTGACGAACACAGTACTAGTTTTACCTTTATTCGAACATGAGCTGTATCCTAAGCCACTTTTATCATGAGCATGTTGCCCAGTGCTCAGAATTTCTTCCATTCTTTTGGACGATTTTTCAAAAGACTTCAGAATGGTCTCAAGTTCAGTTTCTCGCTTCTCGAGAGTTGTAATTTTGGTTTGTAGTAGAACCAAATCATTTGTCTTGCTCTCATTATGGGTTTTAACCGTACTTAGTTCATGAGCAAGTTGATGATTGCTCTCCATGAGTTTTTCAAAATCGATCTTGCTGGTTTCACAATCAAGAGACATATTATCATAGTTTATCTTCAGCAAGTCATTTTCATCTTTCAGCTCTAGATTTGTTAATTGAAGCTGTATATTCTCAGTTTTGAGAGTCTCATGGGCCTTTTGAATGTTTTTGAATTCATTCATCATATTTTCGAAAGTATGAGATGCATTAGGTGGAATAACTGAGGTTGAAATTACCTCATCGTCGCTGTCTTCACCTTCTGGAACATCTTTGGCCATAAAGCACATGTATGCTTTATCATCGAACTCATCGTCAAATGAATCACTTTCAGTGACCACCTGAAGACATTCTGCTGATTTTGATAGTGTGGGGGAGGCTTCTGATTCTCCAATCAGGGCCTTGAGCTTGTCTTTCCAAGCACGTCTTCTTTCATCTCGCTCTTGTTGCTCGGCCTCAGGCAATCTTTGGACTTTGGGATGAGGACATTTGTTTGCATAATGGCCTGGTTTCCTGCAGTTATAGCACAGGTTAGCATCACCAGATGAGGTTTCGGTACTTACCTTGTTGACAGGTTTGGGCCTGTAGGGAGTCTTTCCAGACTGTTTGATGAACTTTTTGAACTTGTGCATTAGAAGCGCCATTTCATCTTGTGACAGGATGTCGTCGTCACTGTCAGCGCTCTTGTAACCGGGCTTCGACGAGCTAGGCATGCTGTGTCGACGGTTCGATACAGCGGCGAGAGCTGTGACCTTTGAAGGAGATTCTTCAGCTTTCTCTCTTCTGTCAATGTCATACTCAAAAGCTTTAAGGTCAGAGAAGAGATCAAAAGTGGATATTTCATTAAGATTACATGATACACGCATAGCTGTGGTCTTAATGTCCCATCTGGGCCGAGAGATCCAAAATTTTTAAGTTCTTCTCCTTTTGGGTGTAAATCTTGCCCAACGCTTCAAGTTCACCAACAATACCAAGAACTGAGGTCAAGTTCCTCAAGTGTTTCCGTTGGTTTCATTTCAAAAGATTCAAATTTTGAGTAAGTTTTGAAATCTTGTTTTCTTTTGAGAGCCTGGTTCCCTCACAAATTAACTTGAGTTTATCCTGATTT
Organism: Orobanche coerulescens; assembly: GCA_033398695.1. Lineage (NCBI taxonomy): Eukaryota > Viridiplantae > Streptophyta > Magnoliopsida > Lamiales > Orobanchaceae > Orobanche > Orobanche coerulescens. Next base: position 211,862,040 of record CM065804.1, read on the forward strand.
CTTCGGGTCGTTTTGCGGCTCTTTACCTTGAGAACGTGCCTTTGTCAAGAGTGACAAATAACGCGTTCTTAGCCACGTTGTCGAGATTGGCTCGCTTCCTTTGATCGGTTGTCCATTGCTCGCGTTCCTTCTCGAGCATTTCAAAGATGGGCTTGGCCCTCAATCCTTGCGGCTGGATTGACCTTCATGATCTTGATCGGACCATCCTGTATAACAAAGATCATCTCTTCGTGCATTGCTGCAAGATGAGCTTCCATTCTAATTCTCCAGTCGTCAAATTCATTAATAGAGAACATAGGGACTTTGTTAATCATAGAAGTATCCATACTGATAATATAGGAATGAAAGAGACTGTTTTGAAAATAAGTGATTTGAATCTGATTCGGTGAAAAGAAATACGACTGATTCTTTTTAGAATCAACCTCTCCGATACCACTTGTTGGTCACTTAAGTATACTGGATACAGTTTGGGAAAGTAGTTTAAACAACAAACTGTACGGAATCTAAATCTGAGTGCGTAGCGGAAGTCTTGGAGACAGTTAGTTGCCGTGGATACAGCAACGAAGTATTTAGTGTATACTTAATATATCACAGTAATTTCAAACAGTAACAGCTGAAGGTAAATGACACAGTAATTTAAGTGGTTCGAGGTAAACCCCTCTACGTCCACTGGTCCTCCACACAGGAGTAAAAAGTTTATTATATAATTACTGCGTACACAACTACGTAATTATAAACAAACCTATCCTTGTATCGTTCACACAGATTGATACAAAGAATGTCACTTTCAACCGTTCACACAGATTGGTTAAAGCTTTCTTCTTGACTAGCTTCTTCACACACAGTTCCAAAGCTTCGTCCTTATTCGTCCCACACAGGTCAGAATAACTTGTTGAGTTCACACAGAGCTCGGTTTTTACACAGAGGTAAAAGGTAGGTAACCAGGTAAGAACAGCAGCTTTGAATATCAAGATCTTGAACTGATGATGGCTGTTCTTGATGTTGAGCACTGTATATCTATTTCGTTCTAACTTGCGATATGCTTAGGAGATATGTTTGCTCAGATGATAACTTTGATAGCTTGAGAGTTAGGTTACTTGGGGTGACTGATCTTCAATGTCTTCAAGGATATATATAGCCTCTGAAGAAAGTATCCGTTGAGATGTCCATTTGAATAAGATTTCCTTCAATGGGAATATGACATGATCCGCATTTCGCGGGATTTCTGAAGATCTGAAGACTGACAGTATTTAAATACTTTATCCTTGAGTATTTAAATACTTCTTTGTTCAACGGAACTTGACTTGTGTTCTTTCTTGACCTTTAGTGAGCTGTATGGAAGATGACTGTATTTAGGGCATCGAGACAGTTTCCATACTTGGTCTTTTTACAAGTCTTCTTGCTGTACTGACGAGCTTCACTTATGCTGATTCGAGGCAGGTCTTCGATATAGGATAAAGCCTTGAATCCTCGATACAGTTTCCTTCACTGTATTTGGAATATACGTCAAAACCTTCTCAATAACAAATAACAATCGATACAGGGATCGGGTATCCTGGGTTGATTCGATACAGGGCGATTGTTTTTCCCAACACTAACTTTGTGGATTGGCTCCGCAATCTGATGATTGTCCTCAGTATAGAGGCACTGGGATACGTCTTGGAGACGGATATTCCGGCGCCTCCTGTGCGGACCCGAGCCAATCAGGAAGAGATTGAAAACCACGAAAAGTGGGTTAAGGATGACGTGAAAGTCCATGCTTATATGATGGATTCCATGTCTAATGAGCTTCAGAGAGCTCATGAGAAAATGACTTCTGCTAGGCAGATTCTATCTCACTTAACCGAACTTTATGGTGAGCACAGCAGAACTGCTAGATATGAGATATCCAAGCAACTGTTCGGTGCAAGGATGAAGGAAGGTGAGAAGGTTGGGGAACACGTCCTCAAAATGATATCCATGATCGAGAGATTGGAGGCTCTTGATTTTAAAATGGATACTTCTCTCCAAACCGACCTTATCCTACAGTCTCTCCCTGATTCCTTCTCACAGTTTGTTATGAACTTCAACTGCAATGAGATTGCATGCAATTTAGCTGGGCTAATGAACAAACTTGTGACCGCTCAGTCACAGATGAAGACTCCGCGGATGAAGGAGTCTGCTCTTGTGATTTCTTCTGGACCTCGGAGGTCTAAGAACAAGAAGAAAAAGACCAAGAAGCAAACTGGACCACAAGTTAAGGAACTTAAGGGTAAGGGCAAGGCCCTAATGGTTCCAAAGAACAAGAAGAAGAAGGATGCTTGTCTCAAGTGCGGTGAGCTGTGCCACTGGGCTAGAGACTGTCCGATTCTTCATGGCACTTCAGGTACAGAACTTTTAGTTTTGGAAACAAATTGTTCTGCTACTGTATTTTCTACTTCCTGGATACTGGATTCTGGTGCTAGTTCTCATATTTGTACCGTGAATCAGGATCTGGAACAAAGTAGAAAGTTTGGAGCTGGAGAAGTTATGATCACAGTCGGAAGCGGGCATAGTGTCGAGGCGACCGACATAGGATCACTTCTTTTGGGTTTAGAATCCGGCTTTGTTTTTACTTTAGAATATGTACTTGTTTTGCCCAAGGGGCACAAAAACATTGTATCCATTCCGGTCATGGACCGAAAAGGCTTTTCAGTTTTCATTGGTGATGGTTCCTGCAAAATTTATTTTAGAAATAAACTAATGGGTACTGCTACATTGTTGAATGGATTGTATCATCTAAATCTCAGCAACAAAGTAGTTGTGAATACTATGACTAGAAAACGTGGTAGGGATGAAACCAATCAAGTTTTGAAATGGCATCTTAGACTTGGTCATGTTGGTCAGACCAAGGTTTACAAGATGGAAAAAGATGGACTTTTGGGTCCATTGGGATCGGATCCCTTTCCTACTTGTGAATCTTGCCTCAAAGGCAAAATGACTAAGTCCCCCTCACAGGGACTTTTGAAAGAGCCGCTGATAAACTGGGATTAATCCATACTGACGTTTGTGGTGCTTTGGAAGCAGCACGTGACGGATATCAATATTTCATTACGTTTACAGATGATCATACTAGGTATGGTTATGTATACTTAATGAAACATAAATCCGAGGCCTTTGAGAAATTCCAGGAATTCAAGGCCCTAGTCGAGAAACAAACTAGTAATCATATCAAAGCACTTCGGTCGGACCGAGGTGGCGAGTATATGAGTACGGAGTTTGACGAATTCCTTAAGGAACATGGAATAGTTTTACAACTAACACCTCCAGGTACTCCTCAGTTAAATGGTGTGTCAGAAAGAAGGAACTGGACCCTGTTGAACATGGTCCATTCCATGTTGGGCTATACTGACTTGCCGATTTACCTGTGGGCCTGTGGGGGTATGCACTCCTGACTGCCGCGTGTATCTTGAACAGATGTCCTTCCAAATCCATTCCTAAAACTCCACATGAGATGTGGGAAGGAAGGAAACCAAGTCTTAATCATATTAGGATTTGGGGATGTCCCGCTTATGTCAAAGAAGACTAAGGTGGAAAAGTTGGAAGCTAGGTCTGCGAAGGGACATTTCATTGGATTCCCATCTGGGACGATGGGATATCTATTCTACATGCCCGAAGATCGAAGGATCGTTGTTGCTTTACAATCACACTTCCTGGAAGATGAGTTCATTCAGGAAGGCGGAGCAGGTAGAAGTATTTCTTTAGAAGAATACAATGAAACTCCTCGAGAGACACCTGTGCAAGAAACTGGAACCGAACTTTCTGAAACACAAGTACAACCACCTCGTAGGTCTAGTAGGGTGTCTCATTTACCTGAGAGGTATGGGCTTGTGCACTTGGAGGAGCTGGGTCTCCATGAGGTTCCAAATGATAGCCAAGAGACCGACCCAACAACCTATGACCAAGCGATGGTGGATGTAGACTCCGCGAAATGGCGTGAAGCTATGGAAGCTGAGATAGACTCGATGCATGTCAATCAGGTCTGGACTCTAGTAGACGGCCCCAAGGGCATAGTGCCTATTAGGAACAAGTGGATCTACAAGAGAAAGACTGATGGTGATGGCAAGGTTGACGCCTATAAGGCCAGGCTTGTGGCAAAGGGTTATACCCAAAAGGAAGGGATCGATTACCACGATACCTTCTCGCCCGTAGCCATGATCAAGTCTATTCGCATGATGCTTGCTATAGCTGCCTACCACGATTATGAGATATGACAAATGGATGTAAAGACGTCTTTCCTTAATGGATTCCTCGAGGAGGAAATCTATATGGAGCAGCCTAAAGGCTTTGTGTCCGAATTCGATATTCAGAAAGTGTGCAAGCTTTAGCATTCCATTTATGGACTGAAGCAAGCGTCGCGTAGTTGGAACCTTCGTTTTGACGAGGCCGTCAAAGAGTTTGACTTCGTACAAAATGAAGAGGAACCTTGTGTATACAAGAGGGTTAGTGGAGCAAGATCGCATTCTTAGTACTATATGTGGATGATATTCTACTAATAGGAAATGATGTGGGAATGCTCAGTTCTGTAAAATCTTGGCTTTCGAGTAATTTCTCCATGAAAGACTTGGGAGAAGCTACCTATATTCTTGGTATTCGACTCTACCGGGATAGAGCGAAGAGAACAATAGGTCTTTCCCAAGCCCTCTATATAGACAAAATCTTAAAGCGATTTAAGATGGATGATTCTAAAAGAGGGTTCCTACCGATGCGACATGAAATAAAACTCACCTTGAAGATGTGTCCTCAAAGTGAGGAACAACGAAAGGAAATGAGTAATATACCATATTCTTCGGCCGTGGGTAGCCTTATGTATGCTATGTTGTGTACAAGACCTGACATCGCGCATGCTGTACGCGTGGTGAGTAGGCTTCAGGCAAACCTATGTAGGGAACATTGGACTACCGTAAAGAACGTTCTCAAGTACTTAAGAAGGACTAGAGATATGGTTCTGATGTATGGCGGTGGAGAATTGGATGTGGTGGGATTCACTGATTCGGACTTCCAAGGACTGAAGGATGACTCGATGTCCACTTCTGGATACATATTTACTCTTAATAGAGGAGCAGTATCTTGGCGTAGTGCCAAGAAAAGCGCGACTGCTGATTCCACCTGTCAGGCTGAGTATCAAGCAGCCTCGGAGGCTTCCAAGGAAGGGTTCTGGATTAAGAAGTTTCTGGGAGAACTTCAAGTGATACCATGTCCGAGTCACTGTCTACTGATCATGACAACGACGAGTCAGAGCGCAGGCCAATGAGCCGAGGTTTCACAACGGTACCAAACATATTGAGAGGAAGTATCATCTCGTAAGAGAATTTGTTCACAAGGGATACATTATACTGCACAGAGTAGACTCGGCCGACAACGTCGCCGATCCACTGACCAAGCCATTTTCTCAGACTAGCTTGGAGCGTCATCTGGAGAACATGGGTATTAGATACCATAGTGTGTGGCATTGAGTGTAAGTGGGAGATTGTTAGGAAAATGCCCTCGAATGCCACTCATAGGATGTTGAGTGAGGGTATTGTACTTGTAATTATGTAAATCATTTATATAAGGCAATGAATGTTTCTTTATTTACTGGTAGTTACTGGCGTTCCTAACTCGTAAATATACGTATAGAAACTAGTCCGTGTATTTGAGAGCAAAATGTTCCACTCCTTATTGGATAAGGGGGTCGGCACTGGAAATGTGTATAGCTCAAATACTTAATCGTTCGCAAGTCAATGAAACTTGACTGGGCGTTAAGTTTATGTGAAGACTTGTATGACGTGTTCTTTGACATGGAAAGTGCCTGTCGAACGCTAATGGTTAGTGGGAGCACACGTTATAGGTATGCTAATTGGATTAGTATACTCGAACCGACTCACCCTCGATTCGTCACACGGATTTCACTCCGGACACCAATGACGGAATCGAAAGGTTGTGATAGGTATTCGTGAACCTTCGACTTGAGGATTTAGTAGGGATGTGCTTGTGACGTCAAGATTTTCATTAGAGTAGTTCGACCTCGTAAACCTAAGGCGGGGTCAACCTCGACGTGCATCTTGACGGCAAGTAGCAGTGTCCCATCAATACCAAGATAGAATTCTTTCTCTGTTAGTGAACGGGTTATATGTCCTATGCGGTTATTGGCAAATGAGATCATAAGTCTTTGCCAAAGCATCGAGCCGGTCAGATTAGATACACGAGAGCTCGATGATCTCGATTTGCATTAACGCATGCATAGCGTCAAGTACAGATGGGGTTTGGTGATCGTGACCCTATAACTTGATCGGGACATTTGAAAGAAGGGTTTATACGTATACCGGTATTCACGACATAATGGTTTTGAATGATCCCAATCATTCGTTCTCAGTCGGGGTACAGTGTAGGCCACCAGGCTGGCTAGGTGGTGCTACTACTCTTTGGTTCCTCCCATTGCTGACTGAGACGGACCTACCGAGTCGCGCATTAGGATTGACGACGGAATAAATCGAGCTTAATCTCTCATTATGAATATTAGATATTTGATATCTAATTTGAGACATTGGATGTCTAAATCGATTTATTGGATAAATTGATTTACGGCCTAATGGATTAAATAAATTACTGGGTGATTAATTTAATTCATGAATATAATTATTTCTTGGAGAAATTAATTATATTATTTTGTATTTGATATGTTTAATTAATTGGATTAATTAAACAATATAAATACATCGAAACAGAATTGGAGTTTATCTGTTTGGACTCTCGGGAGTCCGAAACGAACCAAACTCGTCCGATTTCTTCTAGAGGCCGGCCCCCACCTTGATTTCCTACCTTGATCATTGTCTTGTTTTCTTGTTGGAAGACTTTTGACATATGAGATTTCATATCTCTTATTATAAGGGAAAGGGAGATTTTGTGGGTGAAAGATTATCTTGTGAATGATTTGAAGACCAAAATAAAACCTCCTTTTCTCTCCTCCTTGTGGTCTCACGGCATTTATCATTTTCAATAGAGAGGGAAGAAAAAACTTGGTCTTGTGTTTTTCATCATTCACATTTTCTTAGAGAAAAATTGTTGAGAGATATATTATACACTTAGAGTGTAATAATAAAAGCTTCATCACTCGATTCTAGCCGTAACCTTAGAGGTTAATCGAGTGTTGTTATTCCGATCGTCTTTCCGGTGTGTGGCAAGTAGAGACGCGGTGTTTTCGGCGTTGGATCGTTCAAGAGCTTGTAGCGGATTGGACTCGTAGAGATCAAACTAAAGCTTGGGGAATAGCTCAAGAGAAGGTTTCCATTTAATCAATGGACTTCGAGGGTTAGTTTCTTACGACTCTTTCTTTTCGTTTATATATTCGTATATACATAGCTCGATCGATCCTCGTAGGGATTCGGATCGAATTAATTTTCGTTTTACCGCTTCCGCTGGGCCTTCGTTTTAGGCACCGAATTCCAACAACCATTACGTACGTTAAGATCGCCTAGTTACGTACGTTAACCTTCTTTTTTTACGTACATTAACTTTACTTCTGACCAGCTTTTCACTCTTCGTCTTCTTCGTTGTTTTGTTTCACTTCATTGTTGTTTTCTTCGATTAAACAACTCAATCATCAAAACACTTTTATATATATATGGAATAGAATATTCCAACAAGCTTGTACAAATTGTAGCAAAAAAGGATAAATTTGGACCAATTTACCCCCTGGCCTCTCTCATTTCTCCCCCTGGCCTCTCTCTCTCACTCATTTCTCCCCCTGGCCAACTCTCTCTCTCTCTCTCATTTTTACATTTTCTCTCTCTTCTCTCTCCTCTCTCTCGAGCCCTCCCTCCCAAGTTGTCGCCGCCGCTGCTCTTGTCCCCGCCGCCGCCGCTGCTCTCTCCTCTCCCTTCGTCCCATGCTCTTGTCCCTACTCTTGTCCGTTGCTCTTGTCACACAACCGTCCCCGTCGAACGGCCGGGCCACCCATCCCCGTCGTCGGCCATGTTCTCAGGCGACCATCATCTTCATCTCCGACGAGCTTCAATCCATGGATCTGACCGCCGCCGTCGTGCTCCACTGAAGCCATCTTCATCTCCGGCGAGCTTCAATCCATTGAAGCCAGCTCCGCCGCCGCCGCGCTCCACCGCAAAACAGGAAGGACCTCCATCTCCGACGAGATCTCTCTGCTCCTTCTCCGACGAAGTTATTCCAGATTTGTTCCTTTTGTGTTCTTATCTCATCTTTAAATTTCAGATCTATTCATTTTGTTATTGGTTGTAGTTATGATAGTGAGGTTATTCATCGGTGTCAGGATTGGAGGTGCCGACGGTAATAAAGGACGATGGAGATGGTGATTGAAGGATGACCATCTCGCCGGAACCCTATCTATTTCCGTAACTAGTACGGAGTTACGAATTAATGACTTCGTATTAGTGTAACCGTAACTATTTCCAGCTACGAATTAGTATCTGTCTTAATGGGGTTCTGGTATATTGGTAAGAAATTGTAACTTCTTACCAAGTGTACCATTTAAACTTAACATGTTACTATGTTGTTTGTAGGAACTGATCAACGCGCTTGAGCCTGTTGCCGTCGCACGGGATGACCTCCGCCGATGGAGTTGTTCTATTTTGAATTACAAACGATGGAGTTATTCTATTTTGTCCTTTAATTTTATTTTTATTTTATTTTTTAATTAAAAAAAATCCGGTTCTTTCTTTAAAATTTAGGGTTTTGGTTTGAAATATTTGAATTTGTGAAATCCGAGGCTAGATTCGAATTTCCGGGTTACTCTATTGTGTGGTGGTAACTCGTTACGAAATTGTCATTTCTTAGCTGGGATGCTCTTGTATCTGATGGGAATGACTTATTAGTTGGGTTACCCTTCTATGTGATGGTAACTCAGTAATAAATGGTCAATTATTAACCGGGTAATGGTAACGAACGTAACGAACGTAACGAAAAACAAATAATAAATGATCAATTATTAACCGGGTAATATAACGAACATAACAAAAAACAAATATCGTATCCGCAGTTACGATATGGTAACGCAATTACGATACAATAACACAAAAGATAAACAACACATGGTAACGAGACGGTACGAAATACATACGTCGTAACCCAGAAACTCAGAAAATGTAAGAAGAGAGATAAAGTGTGTTAGTTTATTAAAAGTAAGGGTATATTGGTCCAACCATGTCCTTTATGGCTAGAATTTGTACCTTTTTTGGTAGAATTTGTACAAACTAAGTCCCTTGATAAATATTGTCATTGACTATGGCAAAGTGGCTAAATGAGTGGATTTCCTCTAATATGAATGTCTAATTGAAGAGTCAAATAAAAATAATTTGATATATTTTCATTAAGAATGAACTTGATACAAGAAAAATTATAAACATTTAGAACTTTAAGCTAAAAATATTAAGAAAGAATTACTTTTATTGATAAATGAATGTAAGTTGTGAAATAAAACTCTCACAATCCATATCGAGAATTCTATTTTATTTTTTTATTTTTATAAAATTCTAAGAGGACACACACACACACACACACACACACACACACACATATATATATATATATATGTATATATATATAAAAGCTATGTTTTAAAAAAAAAAAAAAAATGACATGTGTTCACGACTCTCTTTTAATAAAATATAATCACTTATTAAAACTTAATAATATCAGTATGATACTCCACAATGATATTAATTCATTAAGTATAGGGGTGTTAACGAGTGCTTTAGCCCACTGGCCACCGGGTTCTCCCCTTTGTGGAGACCCGAGCGATTCCCTTTGGGAACGAATTAAGGAGTTATAAGGTGGTTTGGTGGTAATCCCCCCTATATACTAATGCAGAATATGCTGAGCCTACATGGCAGCTTCCCATGCTTCGGCTGCCACATGTCATCTTCTGATGTTTCGGTTGCTCATGTGTCATATTCTCATGCTTTGGTTAACACATCATCATTTCCTAACCTATTTATTAATTACCTAAATTAATTACATCAATTAATAAGTAGTAAATAATATTACCTTGTTGAAGGGAAAATAACATGAGACAAGAAAGTAGGGCAAAGTGTTGTATTATTCCATCAATGAGATCCCTTGAATAGGGTGAAGTACATACAAACAGGCCTCAGCCAAATCCTATCTAGGAAAGCCCATAAACTAACAGACTTAGGCACACAACGGGTATTATTCCTTTAACACTCCCCCTTGTGCCTAGTCTACAAGCGCATGTCATGTTGCCTCGTTAAAACCTCGTCAAGCAAAAACCCAGTGGGAAAAATGTCTTGATCGTAGGGAAAAGAGTACAGCATCTAGACACATCAAGTTTAGACTTCGTCCTTTGAATCTATCCTCTCATATGATCGTTACATTTGATCATAGCGCTACTAAGGTGACCATTCCATCGATCCCTAAAATCGTACATCTTGTTACCTCGTTAAAAACCTTTCCAAGTGATAAAAACCCTGTGGGAAAAATGATCCTTGGAAGGAAAAGAGTATAACGTACGTTGTGGATGTAAGACTCCCCCTCAAGTCTACATCTCCCCCTGATTTGTACATCAATCAAGTAGTTGTTGCCTCATTAAAAACTTCGCCAAGTAACAAAACCCAATGGGAGAAAATGAACCTTGGTCAAAGAAAAGAGTACAACACATGTGATTAAGTTTCTTTATAATCATCATTTCCTTGTGATCTTTACATCAATCTCGGAAGTTGGAAAAATCTTTAGCTCCCCCTAATGCTTACATTCATATATCGTTGCCTCGTTAAAAACCTTGCCAAGTAACAAAACCCAGTGGGAAAAATAAACCATGGTCTAAGGAAAAGAGTGCAACCTATGTGAGTATGTTACGTTATATCTCACATATTTCCCGTTATGATCATTCCATCAATCAAGGGGATTTACAAGTTACATCATGTTCATAAATGTAAGTATGCTCATCAGTGGCAGTACTTAACCGCTAGTTCCTCACACGTGTAGAATGATAGTTCTTAATCATGTACACTCACGGATTGATTCATGCAAAGCAATAATCTTGTCGTGATTCGAGGAGGTAGCCAAAAGGGGTTTGCTTAGTCGATTTCCAAGACATAAGCAATTCATACCAACACATACTTTGTGGTAGTTGCTTCGGCACCAGCATTTACTTTAGCATTTGCCTTTTCGTAAGCAGCTTCATTTGCCTGCTTGTAGGGAAAGAATAGTCCCAAGTCAATGGTTTCTTTTAAGTATCAGAAGATATTCTTGATACCATTCCATTGATGTTGCGTCGATGCTGAACTAAATCTAGTCAGCAAGTTAACTGAGGAGTGATAGCAGGTCGTGTACATTGAGCTGAGTACAATAATACGCGATTACACTCAAGTAGGGAATTTCAGCTCCCAAAGCTCTTCGTCACTTTCCTTTAGACGAAATGGATCTTTCCTTTGCATCCAAATGTTCGACCTATCATGGGGTGCTAGTTGGGTTTACCTTGTCCATATTAAAGTACTAGAGAATCTTCTGGACATAGGCTGACCGGTGGAATAAATTCCACAAACTCGATGTTCTATGTCAATGCTTCGACAGAACCGAGTTTCCCCAAGATCTTTCATCTCAAACTCAGATTTCCAGTATCCGGTGGTTTCTCTTAATTCATCAAGACCGATTATGTTCATGTCATCGACATACATTGCGATGATCGTGAATCCGAAACTCATTTGTGAAGACGCATGGACACAATTCATTGTTCTTATATCCCTTCCCAATCAAGTAGTCACTTAGACGGTTATACCATATCCTTAGGGATTGCTTCAAAACCGTAAAGTTGAGCGTTTCAATCTAATTGTAAACGCACTCTGTGGTCTGGAGCCACTTGATTTGGGTAATGAAATGCCATCGGGCACTTCCATATATATCTCCGTATCTAGATCCCCATAGAGATACTTAGTAACCACATCTATTGGCTGCATTTCCAGTCCCTCGGAAATTACTACGCTAATCAAATAGCGGAACGTATACGTGGGAGTACATTTCCTCGTAACCAATTCCAGGGCATTTATGAGAAGCATTACTTCATGAAACCTTGTACATTAGGACTCTATATTCTCACTACGCTTTGCGACAAAGGTTCGTTTATGTCTTATAGGCTTTACACTTGGGTAGGTTAGCACTACCCACACCAAATACCTGACTCTTTGTCGGAGAATCTAGTTCTACCTGGAATGTTTTTCTTATAGGCCAATCAGCTCTATGTTGATTTCATCCAACTGAGCGAGGTTCGACATCATCGTACTTTATGATTCATGACATGTCATCAAAGTGGGTGGTTGGTCAGGCCACACCCTCATAATTTCATCGAGATTCTTGATTTTCTGAATCATATCTTCGGGGCGTCCCCCTCGTCATGATTCATGGACATAATAAAATCAAGCATGATCTCATGAAACAAGTTCAGTGATAGTTAACATGTGAAGTTGTGCCATACTCTACCTATTTCTTGGGTGAGTATTTAGTTGAACCATGTGGCTTCCACCCCTTCCTTCGCAGGGAGCCACTGCCTCCACCACACCTCCACCAAGTGCGGTTGCATCACCCGGTTCATTGGTGATGTGCCCCTTGGAGGGGACTTCTAACCTTACAGGCACATTTGCAGCTGTAATGTGAGATCTTGTCACTTGAAGGATATCAGTAAATGCATCAGGCATCGAATCTGCTACATCCTGAAGATCGAGTGTTCTTTGTGCTTCACGGTAACATTGTGAAGTTCGGGGATCATAATGAGACAAAATGGAGACACCATGACAATTCCTGTCGTTCCCCGAGAAATTACGTTTTCTCTCCTCCCCCTAACGACGGGAAGGTTGTCTCATTAAAGTGACAATCCGCAAATCGTGCGGTAAAGAGATCACTGTGAAGGTTTCAAATAGCAGATAAACGTCTGGAGATTCTTATCCAACGTGAATACTTAATCGTTTCTAAAGACCGATGCGATGTGGGGCGCAGAAGGCACATATAATGCGTAACCAAATATGCGCAATTGGCACCCAAGTCCGTTTGGGTCCAAATTATAAAAATCAGGCTATCCAGTTACCAACTGGTACGCATAAGCTAATTGGTTAGCAGGGGGGTCTAAGAATGAACGATTTAAGTAAAGTTGCGTGCAATATTGCATAATCCCAAGCAAATATATACAAATTGGTGCGCATAACCAATGACATAATCACCGTACATATTCTTTAGAAGGTGGTTTATGTGAGACCGTTTGCATATGCACATGGGACGAGATGCTATTCATTGATCTCTATCATGCAATAAACATCAAATACTTTTTGATGTGAACTCTCTAACATCATCGAGTCCTTTAGATGTGATAAGGGAGGTGAGTCCTTATAAATTATCTTGGAAGTTCTGCAGCAGTTTGAGTGGACAGGAGAGCGACATGTGACCAATATGTCGGAGAATCCATCAAAACCATAAATACATAAATGGTCCGCATATTAGGTGGATGGATCCACAAATATCTCCTTATATTCAGCGTAAGAATGAAATGTTTGCTTTTGTTTCTTTAGCGTAGGAAGGTCTCGCTCCTACTTTGGCTAAAGAGCAGGCTTTGCAACACTAACTGGTGGGCATTTGATATGCATCTGGTTCTTTGGATGACATAACACGATTAACGTCAACATTGTGCTTTATGTTGAGTTGTTGCCACATTTTCACTCAAAAAGTAATGATGTTCGTACAGGTTCTTTAGTATACATATCATCATACTTCGACCAGGATGACTAGTCTATCGTGCCAAAGCCTATATGAGTCTATGTCCCAAAGTACATTGTTGGTGACAACATAGGATTTTAAAAAACTAATAATAGTGAGGTACATCCACTAGATTAACTCATGAGTTAATCTAAAATGCGTTTACGTCCACATTCATTAGAATTAATAAAAGAAACTCTATTCCATTCTCACAGTGGGTTTCAATCTGGAAACCATTGCTACGTATATTATTGAAGCTAAGTAAGGTTCGAAGGGCTCTAGATGCATACAGAGCATCGGTAACTTGTAATTGAGTGCCATTTAGGCATCAAAAATTGAGCATTACCTCGCCCTTTGATGAGTTGGGAGGACCCAATCATCGTAGTTACCGAGGTTTGGCAGGCGACTTATTCGATGAATAGAAGCCTTATTCTAAGAACATTCAAGTTCTACTCGATTCATTCCTTAGAAAAGATTGAAATTTCGAACCATAAGCATTCAAGCAATATTCAGTACTTCGAAATAAAGCTAAGAATATAACGTAAGCAATAATAATATCTTGTTCTAGAAAAACAAAGTTTCATCACACCATTACTGAAAATAAAACATCGATAAAATCGTTCTGAGGTAACAATGCCAAATGTAAACGAGAAAGTAAACATAATGATGACATTCAATCATAAAGGGGTGCTTCTAATGACTGTGACACGTATGGCTCATTGCGATTATCGGTGACTGTGAAATTGACGTCGGGGGACTCGTCGAGAGCATCTTCCTCCATATAGTGAGCCTCCCGTTCTTTGGACTCTCTATATTTCTTGTAATGTGTTGCGACTTGTTTACTTGCATGACAGTTCTTGTACCAATGTCCAGCATCTCCACATCGATAGTACGGTTCATCGCCAACTCTGACTTTAGGAGCGTCAGGAGGGGTAGGTGGTTTATACTTTTCTTGGCTAGTAGAGCCAGGAGCACCAAGTCTTCTCATTACATTGGAAGAGCCCCCACGTCCTCGACCACGTCCTCGACCACTACGCCCTTTTCCACGTTGTGGTTTGGGGTTGCCATGACCAGTCCCCTGTACATTGGGGTTCTTTCCACCTTTCATATAATTGGCCTCGGGAATTTTCTTTGTCCCAACGGGCCTGGCATTGTTGCTCACTAACACTTCATTATGCCTCTCAGCCACTTGCAGTAGGTTGATAAGCTTATTGAAGGTAGTGATGCGTTTGTTGTCATGCTCCAGCCTATACTGGTTCGCTAGTATAAGGGCGGAAGTAGGGAAAGTGGAAAGAGTTTTCTGAATCATATCATCTTCTGTGAGGTCCTTTCCACAGAAATTAAGGCGTGCCTTCAGACGGAGCATATCTTTGTTGAAATCGTTGATCCGTTTATAATCAAGCAAGCGAATTTCATTCCACTGCACGGTCAACTCTAGGAGCAAGGTATTGTGGATGTTCCCAAAACGGCCCTTAAGGGCATCCCACAGTTCTTTCGGGGATTTCAACTGCAGATATTCACATCTTAGGCTCGGGTCGATATGTCGCCTAAGGAACATTAATGCACTAGCTTTGGTTTTGTCAGACGGTACTTCGCCTGCTTTTTCAAAGATAGTAGCACTATAGTCCTTAGCGATAAAATTGGTCTCTACGTCAGAAACCCATCTATGGTACTCAAGCCCTTCTGAGTCCAAGATGTCAAATTCGGGACGAGTTGGATCAGCCATCTTGAGACAAGAAAAAAAAGGAAAATGAATTTTCACAGTATATTATGAGTACTTTCCATGATAAAATTTTCAATAATGTGGAGGGTTATTATTTTTCAGAACCAAGATATGGTCAAAATTACTTTCGATGCTATTGGGGTTTATACCGATGAAATTACTTTATCACGGTTCGAGTTGATATAAATAGTAGAAATAAGTCCTCTAGGTTCTACTAATGATGAACTTAATATACATGCCATAACTAATAATGCATGCAAAATATATATATAATTATAGATATAATCACATAGCCCTATGAATATATCTATACACGTACAAATGCAGTCAAAGTGGTATCTTATGCCGCAATAATTATTAATTCAACGTGAATTTATTTTAATTCAAGTTGCTTAAGCAATTTATTTTAATTTAATTAAAGTTGTTAATGTATTATGCTTTAATTGGTTTAATTAAGCATAAGTAAATTGCAGAGTATAAATATGCAATCAATAGTAATTAAAAAAAATGTATAAATTCGCACATTGCAGATAGTAGGGTTCGTATTTGTGTACTTTGTTTCGCGAATAGGAGCAGAAAATCTGGACTGAATCGGGTCTGGATCGCGGGCCAAGTGCTGGACAGCCGGGTCTGGATCGCGGGCTGGTCTGAACGGGTTGGATTAGCAATTGGGTCGAGTTCCTCTTTCTGGGTCTGGGTTGCGGGCCGAGTTCTGGGCGGGCCGAGCAGAATCGGGTCGGGTGGAGGGGGGCGACTGGACGGAGGGAGGTTGCGGATTTGGCGTGGTGGTTCGCGAATCTGGGTGAAGAAGATGACTAGCGTCCAGAAATCGGGCGACTAGGTGGAGAGAATAGAATTCCAGATCGGGGAGCGAATTGAGGTTGAAAGCGGCGGCGACTTGAGATTTTTCGGTGGCTAGAGTTCGTAGGACACGGCGGCGGTGGGCATCTAGGGTTTGCAGGGCGCGGCGACGGGGGTTCACAAGGAGATTGACGACGGCGAGGCTGCCGTGCGGAGTCGAGTCGCGGCCTTGATTGCATCCGGGCGAGGCAGACGGTGGGGGCCATGATGCATTTTGCTAGTTTGAATTTGAGCGGTAGGCAGCGGAGGTTGGTTCACAGTGAAGGTGCGGTCCGGGGGACAGGGGCGACAGGGATGGAGTCTAGGGTTTTTTTTTTTTCTTTTTTTTTTTTTCAGAATTTTCGGTAGAAAAAATTTTCTTGCTCAGCTGGGAACTACGTGCTGATAACGTGTTGAAGGAAAAATAACATGAGACAAGAAAGTAGGGCAAAGTGTTGTATTATTCCATCAATGAGATCCCTTAAATAGGGTGAAGTACATACAAACAGGCCTCAACCAAATCCTATCTAGGAAAGCCCATAAACTAACAGACTTAGGCACACAACGGGTATTATTCCTTTAACATACCTAAATTATTGGTTGCCGCTTAAAAAAAAAAATCTGCACAAGAAGCAAGCATATCCTTTCCTGCCGCTTAAAAAATAGGTCTGCAGAGCAAAGTTAGAAATTATGAAATTATGAAAATTGAAAAGCTAGAAAAACACAATAAAAGTGATATTCAATTAGTTTTACATATGTAAAATAAAACCAAGAAAAACAGAGGAAAAAAAACTCGGACAATTTAATTTCTTATATATTTGAAATATCTCTTTGAAAATTCATAAAATCAGTAATTATATAATTTTGTAAATATAAGTTTTTTCATTTATTTTGTTATTTTTATTAATTAAATAAGATTAAAACTAAAATAGACTAATTGATTTATGCCATAAGTTCTTTGATTTATTTATAAATAATGATTAAAATCATTGTTTCTACACTTTCAGTAATATTTTTAATAAGAGTATTTTGATTTATTTAATTGATTAGGACTTCAAGTACCTTCTTAGTTATATATATATTCAATACTTCTTTTACAATACTCCCAAGCATCTTTCATTTCAGTTGATATTTATTTTATTTATATATCTAATTATAGTGACTAACTAATATAAACTAACTAATTAGTGGAATATATAATATTTCCGCGAGAATTTAGGTTTAAGTTTTCAATATATATTGCAAACTGATATATTAAATTTATCTTTGATTGGGATTTATGTTGTTAATTAATGAAATATAAAATATTTCTATAAATATAATCAATCCCTCCGGTAAAATAAAAGCAAGAAAAATAGATAAAAAAAAATACTCGGACAAATTTTGTTCTTTGTTAAGTCTTTTTCTTTGAAAATACATAATCGATTTTGTCTTTTTCGCCTTCAGATTTCTTAATATTTACTTTTTAGATAATTCTTAATATTTTCTCTTGTAAGTTTTACTTAATCCCTTCAAGTTAATTTCATTTCCGAGTACGCTAAAATAACAGTATGTTACAAAACTTACATATTTCTTGAGATTTCTCAACAGGTATAGTTTATAAATCTCCCCTATATACTAATGCAGAATATGTTGAGCCTAAATGGCAGCTTCTCATGCTTCAGCTTCCACATGTCTTCTGTTGGTGCTTCGTGTGCTTATGTGTCACCCTTTCATGCTTCAGCTGACACATAATCAATTACTCGCCTAATCATCATTGCATTAATTACATTATAATTATACCTCAAATAACTCTTATCTACCTTATTAATTTCTACGAATTAAGGAATATGAATTATGAATAAATAGGAATTGATTATATTACAGAAATGTTTTACGTTTTCATTAATTAAAAAAATAAATTCCAAACAAAGAGAATTTAATATAGTAGTGTGCATTATATATTAAAAATTTAAACCTAAAATCGTGCGAAAATATAATATATTTCTATTAATTAATTATTTTATATTAGTTAGTCACTATAATTATGTATATCAAAAAAAGAAATATCAACTGAAATAAAAGATGCTTGGGAGTATTGCAAAACAAGTGTTGAATATATATATATATATATATATATAATTAAAAAGGTACTCGAAATATTAATCAATTAAATAAATCAAAATTATCTTATTAAAAAGTTTTATTGAAAGTATAGAAACAATGATTTTAATTATTATTTATAAATAAATCCAAAATACTATGGAATAAATCAATTAGTCTATTTTAGTTTTAAATCTTATTTGATTAATATAAAAATGTCAAAATAAATGAATAAAACTCATACTTACTAAATTATAACTGATTTTATGAATTTCCAAAGAGATATTGCTAAATATATAAGAAGTTAAATTTAATAATAATATACTAATCTGTAGATTCATCTTTGCATAAAGAGAATTTCAGAAAGTATGACTATTTTAAAATGAATACATATAGCTTCACTTCAACCAAATGTCCTCGAGATTTTTTATAATATTGGTTTCAGAAATTACTAAAAGTAATTCAACTCTTTTCTATTTACAATATGTCATTCAAGTAATTAAATTATATATACTACTTATATATTTTTTTATTGCAATTTGAGAAGTGCTTTATTTTAAGTTATAAGTCAAGATCTATTATGTATTTTCAAAAAAATTGTAAATTCCAAACATTACTAAAACTAGCCACAATTATTTAGTATAATTCTACATATGGAGTTGTATTAAAGGACAATACATATATCGTTTATTCAAGATATAAGTTCTTCTTCACTTTGGTATCATTGCAAACTCATAAGACTGACCAAGAATATGAGATTAATTATTGGACAGGCAGTGTCATCTCACCATCTATAAGAAATTAAGGACTTCTCCGAATGAATCCTCAAAATTATAGATGGTGAGCTCGGTCAAGAAGCCGATAGAGAAATCTTGATTGATATTCTGATGTTTACTAATCTGGAATGCCGAAGATCATATTGCAGTCATTGCTGAAAGCACTATCATTCACTTATAAGTAACTTTCTATAAAGTAATTTTCTGAAGAAAGAGCAACCGTGACGCCAACAAACAACATTGTGGAGATAGTAAACGATTACGTGATGTCTATAATTTCAAAAGACAAGCGGATATATCTCAGTTCTGATGGTATATGCAAAATTTCTGCGTCCTCTAAAAGTCAAAATCAAGTATATCCAATGGATTTTTTTGAATAGCATCAAGTGTTCTAGAATTCCAAATCACATCTTGAAATCGTAAGTTATAGTCTCAACTATGCTAATTCAATATGGATCAATCATCAGGATTATGAAATATCACATCATTAATAATTATCCAAATCCGCAACCATATTATTGAACAAAAAAATTCAGGAAATAATTTTGAGAGTAAAGTACTTATTCCACAATTGATATTAAGCCCGTTAGATAGCAGATTACTATTTAAATTTCAAATACGTCAGTTCCCACTTATTATGAGCTTTACCATGACTATATTTAAGAGTCAAGGTCACACGCTCTCTCATGTCGGTATGTATCTTCCAAGACCGTATTCGGTCATGTTAGCTTTATGTAGCCATATCAAGAGTGAAGATTAAGAAAGACTAGAAATCTTTTGTTGCAATGAGAATGGTGTAATCATAAACCGACAAATAGTGTAGTTTATAAAGAAGTGTTATGAAATTTATAATGAACGATTTACATATTATATAGAGAGAAGACATGGACTAGCCAAATAGCTTAGTAAATTTTAATATTTGTCAATAAACTTAGTTTGTACAAATTATAGCCAAAAAACACAAATTTGGACAAATTTACCCCTTACCTCCTTTATTTTTCCAATGCCTCTCTCTCTCTCACTCATTCCCCCACCCCACGCCTTACTTTTTCTCTCTCCTTTCTCTTTCTCATTTTACATTCTCTCTCTTCTCTCTCCTCACCTGCACCACCCATTCCTCTCTGTCCTCTCTATTTCTCATTTTATATTTTCTCTCTCTTCTCCCTCCTCTCTCTCACCCTCCCTCCCACCCGCACCACCCATCCACCCTCCCTCCCTCATAACCATCTCCAGATCTCGCCGGAACCTAGCTATTTTCGGAGCCAACTTCGTCGGAGTTCTAGTTCTTTTCGCCGCCGCTGAAGTTGCACCGCCCGTAGATCCAACACCATTGCCGCGTCGTTGCACCGGAACTCTAGCTCCTTCCAGCGCCGACTTCGTCGGAGCTCCAATCTTTCCTGTCCGATGTCCGCCAGCAGCTCCGAATCTTCCCTACTCTCTCTTTCGATTTTATTTCTCTTTCTCCAACTTTCACTCTCTAGAAAAATCATAGATTTAGCTTGAAATAATGTTATTTTCGTATTTGTTTTTGATGATTTACAAGTTTTCATATGATTTCTGGTGATTCGTGGTATATTTGGGGTGATTTCCGATCGATTTGTATGTATTAGTGTTTTAGATCTAGTTTTTCGCATGTTTGCAGACGTGGTTACGAATTTACAGTTGTTACGATTTATTCATTTCGTACTGGGTTACCATGTTACAATATTGTCATTTCGTATCACTATGCCTTGATTTTCTGTTAAGATTTTATCATTTCGTATCAGTATGAAGTTACGAAATTCGAATTTCATAACACATTTGTGCCGATTTGAAATTTTTGTATTGGAGATTTGGTATACATGTTACGAATTCGTAACTGTTACGATTGGTAAGAAATTGTAACTTCTTACCAAGTGTAACTAGTACGAAGTTACGAATTAATGACTTCGTATTAGTGTAACTATTTCCAGCTACGAATTAGTAAGGGTGTCACTGTTTACACTCTGGTACATTGGTAAGAAATTGTAACTTCTTACCAAGTGTAACTAGTACGAAGTTACGAATTAATGACTTTGTATTAGTGTAACCGTAACTATTTCCAGCTACGAATTAGTATCTGGTTTAATGGGGTTCTGGTATATTGGTAAGAAATTGTAACCGTGCCAAGTGTAAGCTGATGCAGTTACGAATTAATGACTTCGTATTAGTGTAATCAGAACTATTTCATTTCTACGAATTAGTATCTGGTTTGATGGGGTTCTGGTATATTGGTAAGAAATTGTAACTTCTTACCAAGTGTAACTGGTACGAAGTTACGAATTAATGACTTCGTATTAGTGTAACCGTAACTATTTCCAGCTACGAATTAGTATCTGTCTTAATGGGGTTCTGGTATATTGGTAAGAAATTGTAACTTCTTACCAAGTGTACCATTTAAATTTAACATGTTACTATATTGGTAGCGAATGTAACGAAACGTAACGAAAAACAAATAATAAATGATCAATTATTAATCGGGTAATGTAACGAATGTAACGAAAAACAAATATCGTATCCGCTTACTGGTACCTCGTGTACAATATTCCAACACGGTAAATAAGATACGAAGTTACGATACAATAACACAAAAGATAAACAACACATGGTAACGAGACGGTACGAAATACATACGGCGTAACCCAGAAACCCAGAAAAAACAAGGAGAGATAAAATGGGTTAGTTTTATTGAAAAGTAAGGGTATATTGGTCCAACCATGTCCTTTTTGGCTAGAATTTGTACAAACTAAGCTCTTTGACAAATATTGTCATTAACCATGGCAAAGTGGCTAAAGTAGTGTATTACCTCTATTATATATTTACATAAGAGTTCTTTTTTGTGTTTCCGTGTAATTACACGGGTGTTATACTAGTAGTATTGGAGTTGAGAAGTTTAGGATGTTCGGTGCTTAATGAACTAACTACTAATAAAAAAATCAAGTATAGAGGTGAACACTATTATGGTGGACGTATCTAACTTAATATTAAAAGAGATTTGCAAAAGACTCTAAAAAATACATGTCATCTCTATATTATTTGTCTTTACAAAAAATTAAAGAAAATGGAAAATTTTTGGACATTTGCGTTTTGGGAGTTATTCCATCATATATTTTTAACCAACAAGTTTAATGATTATTAATTTTCAATACCAATTTTATTTTTGATTAAAAATATATCAAGTTAATTTTTATTTTATGATCTTTAATTAGCCATTCATATAGCAGATATATATGAAATGATTTAAATATAAGGTATTTTTTATAAAAATAGTGATATAATTTAGATAATAAAAATAATTTCGTAACAAAGTTGAGAATATTGAAGAAAATTCTATTTTTTGATTATTTTCAGCGTTTTGTAATTTAATAATTATTTTAATTTTCTGAATTATTTTCTTCTGATTAAAAAAATAATAAAATAATTACATAAATGCAAAAAAAAAAGAAAAAAAGAGAAATATTAGTAAATATTTTGGTTATATGCTTTTAATGAAAGTTGATGACTAAAAAAATTTAATTTTACTTTTCATGTTTACCTAATTAAACATTAAGTAATAGTGTACGTATATTATGTGCATCGCATGGGAGGATATCTAGTTTAAATAAAAACATAATCAACTTATTAGATTTATTGTTAACATAATTTTCTTTTTCACATGAAGAAAAATCAAATAATAGATCACTTTAACTAATAATATATTTAAACTTTCCACTCTAAAATCGTAAATCTAACATACTTATAACTCTTTCATCAATTTTTTTTAGAATAAATTGTTGTAAAAGGAAAAATTGAAGTAAAAAATAATCTTTAAAAACAATAACTTTTTCCTTCATAAAAAATATTATTTTGAATTTATTTGCTTTTTTTATATATAAATAATCCTAGAAAAATAGCTCATACTATAAATTATTATACTAATTGTACATATGCTCAACAAATGTTCAATTGAAGATCGTTGAAAAGAAATAGAATATTTACCATAAAAAGGGGATTTGAGGCAAAACATTACTTATTATTAAGAGGAAAAGTTAGTTGGGATTTTCTTGAAATAGATAGACATTGTACTACCTGTATACAGGAAAGTATTAAGATTGTAGTGAATAAGTATATAAAATATAAATTTTAAATATTTAAAGTACAAAAATAACCTTAAGTTGAGAAAATAAATAAATAAATAGAAAATTTCTCTTTTATTTTTACAATGTAAATTACACAAAAAAACTCATGAATTATAAAATAATTTTCAAAAATTATAATAAAATTTATATGAATTCTAAAATTCACAAATAAATATAAGAAACTACAAAATAAATCCAATCAAGTATAATAATATTTGAGAAAATACAAACAAATTCTAAAAAATACAAATAAATGCTAAAAATATAAAAAATAAATTCTAAAATAATAATTAGTTAAAACTACAAAAAATCATAAAAATAGATCCATATTAATAATATAAATTAACTAAATCTGTAAAATAAAAATATTATATAAATAAATCTATAAAATACAAATAAATAAGAATATCCTGACATTATAAATAGGTTTATCAAATTAAATAAGAAGCAAGTGTTTATTATCGATTTTAATAAATTTGTAATAATATAAATAAATCTTATAAAATAAATAATATTAATAATATAGAAAAAGTACAAATAAATGCCAAAATAATATGTAAAAATTCTAAAAAAATAACAATTAATTCTACATTTCATAAGTAAATCCTAAAAATTAGAAGTAAATGATAATATTAATACAATTCTAAAAAATTAATATTAATTCTTTAAAATATATTTATTTTAATAGATCTAGAAACATACAAATAAAGTGAAGAATAAAATTAGAAAACTACAATAAATTATAAAAATATAATTAAAAAATATTGAAAAATATAATTGTACCATTCAAAATAAAATATTTTATCAGTAAATCCAAAAAATACAGTGTGAATCGTGCATCCTATATTATTTGACCATCATGGGTAAAATTAAGTTAAATGAAGGTAAACTTGAATACAAAAATGGATAAAAACAACTATTCTAAATATTAAGCACATACTCAAATTTAAAATATATATTATATTTAAAGGCACAACATACCTTGATTACAAATAAATTCTAAAATTATATATAATCAAAAAAAATATTCCAAAAAATACCAATAAATTTTGAAAAATTAAAAAGATGCTAAAAACCAAATTTAATCTAAAAATAGAAATTATCTTTAAAAATTATAAATAAATCCTAAGATATTATTAATTTTAAAATTTCTAATATTTTAGCTTTTTTCATATTCTAGTCTATATAAATGTATTTTAATCTTTTATTTTATTTTAATATTTTAGAGTCTACCATATTTTTTTTTGAATTTAACTATATTTTATATATATTTTTGTGATTTATATTTTTAATTTAGGATTCATTTTTTAAATTTAAATTTATATTTTTACAGCTATTTTTTTAGCATTTTCAGTTTTTCAGAATTCATT
Source organism: Orobanche coerulescens (assembly GCA_033398695.1). Lineage (NCBI taxonomy): Eukaryota > Viridiplantae > Streptophyta > Magnoliopsida > Lamiales > Orobanchaceae > Orobanche > Orobanche coerulescens. Next base: position 211,886,692 of record CM065804.1, read on the forward strand.
TATATACAACTTTTCTAATTATTAATTAATGTTTCTTGAATTCTAAAATAATTTTAATTTATCTGATAATTTAGTAATCTATTTTGGAGTTGAATTTTAAGTATAAAATTAATAATTATCTAATAATATGATTATGTCATAAAAAATTACTTTAGAGAGTTAGACAAATTAATAATAGATTTGTGACTTTTTAAGGGTATTACGGGAATTTCAATTTAGCTGTTTCTTTTTTCAAAATTATAAACAAATAATTAAAACTATAACATAATTTTGATAACACTACAACATATAGATTGTAGTATTATTAATCAATGATCATGATTAATTTTGATTTGAACTGATGAATATAAGAAGACTACATGTATAGAGGTATTACAACTCCTACCTATTCTAAGAAAGACCCCAATTAGTTGGCTTTTACAAACTCTCATCTAATAACTTGTAGCGAGGACTTGTATTTTTTTTTGAAAAAAGATAATGAATGTAAAATGACACGTGTTCTTGCTACCCTCTTTTACTATTAAGAACTAGTATAACATTCATGTAATTACACGGGAACACAAAAAGAACTCTTATGTAAATATATAATATGTAAATCGTTTATTATAAATTTCATAATACGTCTTTATAAACTACACTATTAGTCGGTTTATGATTACACCATTCTCATTGCAACAAAAGATTTCTAGTCTTTCTTAATCTTCACTCTTGATATGGCTACATAAAGCTAACATGACCGAATACGGTCTTGGAAGATACATACCGACATGAGAGAGCGTGTGACCTTGACTCTTAAATATAGTCATGGTAAAGCTCATAATAAGTGGGAACTGACGTATTTGAAATTTAAATAGTAATCTGCTATCTAACGGGCTTAATATCAATTGTGGAATAAGTACTTTACTCTCAAAATTATTTCCTGAATTTTTTTGTTCAATAATATGGTTGCGGATTTGGATAATTATTAATGATGTGATATTTCGTAATCCTGATCATTGATCCATATTGAATTAGCATAATTGAGACTATAACTTACTATTTCAAGCTGTGATTTGAAATTCTAGGACACTTGATGCTATTCAAAAAATCCATTGGATATACTTGATTTTGACTTTTAGAGGTCGCAGAAATTTTGCATATACCATCAGAACTGAGATATATTCACTTGTCTTTTGAAATTATAGACATCACGTAATCGTTTACTATCTCCACAATGTCGTTTGTTGGCGTCACGGTTGCTCTTTATTCAGAAAATTACTTTATGGAAAGTTACTTATAAGTGAATGATAGTGTGGCTGCAATATGATCTTCGGCATTCCAGATTAGTAAACATCAAGAATATCAATCAAGATTTCTCTATCGGCTTCTTCACCCAACTCACCATCTACAATTCCGAGGATTCATTCGGAGAAGTCCTTAATTTCTTATAGATGGTGAGATGACACTGTTTGTCCAATAATTAATCTCATATTCTTGGTCAGTCTTATGAGTTTGCAATGATACCAAAGTGAAGATGAACTTATACTTGAATAAACGATATATGTATTGTCCTTTAATACAACTCCATATGTAGAATTATACTAAATAATTGTGGCTAGTTTTAGTAATGTTTGGAATTTAAATTTTTTTTGAAAATATATAATAGATCTTGACTTATAACTTAAAATAAAGCACTTCTCAAATTGCAATAAAAAAATATATAAGTAGTATATATAATATAATTACTTGAATGACCTATTGTAAATATACCTGTTAATTTAGGAAACTACATCCAAGTTCTAGCCTTAAATTATTAAGAAATTTAACAATTTAGATTGTAATATAAGAATAGCTTGAATAAGTTAAAAAATATACATCAGAATTTTATCCTAATTACAAACGACCTTAAAATTTTAGAAAATTACGAAAGAAAAACTCAGTTGATTTGATTGAAGTGAAACGGTATATTTATGCTTATATGATACTTTTTCAAACATTCAGCTTCATATTTAAGAGTATTAAAATCTACCCATTTTACGTTAAAAAATAGAAAAAGAGTTGAAATACTTTTAGTAATTTCTGAAACCAATATTACAAAAAATCTCGAGGACATTTGGTTGAAGTGAAGCTATATGTATATTCATTTTAAAATAGTCATACTTTCTGGAATTCTCTTTATGCAAAGACGAATCTACAAATTAGTATATTATTATTAAATTTAACTTCTTATATATTTAGCAATATCTCTTTAGAAGTTCATAAAATCAGTTATAATTTAGTAAGTATGAGTTTTATTCATTTATTTTGGTATTTTTATATTAATCAAATAAGATTTAAAACTAAAATAGACTAATTGATTTATTCCATAGTATTTTAGATTTATTTATAAATAATAATTAAAATCATTGTTTCTATACTTTCAATTAAACTTTTTAATAAGATAATTTTGATTTATTTAATTGATTAAGACTTCGAGTACCTTTTTAATTATATATATATATATATTCAACACTTCTTCTGCAATACTCCCAAGCATCTTTCATTTCAGTTGATATTTCTTTTATTGATATAGATAATTACAGTGACTAACTAATATAAAATAATTAATTAATAGAAATATATAATATTTTCGCATGATTTTAGGTTTATTTTTTTAATATATAATGCACACTACTATATTAAATTCTCTTTGTTTGGAATTTATTTTTTTAATTAATGAAAACGTAAAATATTTCTGTAATATAATCAATTCCTATTTATTCATAATTCATATTCCTTAATTTATAGAAATTAATAAGGTAAATAGGAGTTATTTGAGGTATAATTATAATGTAATTAATGCAGTGATGATTATGCGAGTAATTGATTATGTGTCAGCTGAAGCATGAAAGAGTGACACATAAGCACACGAAGCACCAACAGAAGACATGTGGCAACCAAAGCATGAGAAGCTGCCATTTAAGCTCAACGTGTTCTGCATTAGTATATAGGGGAGATTGATGGGTTGGTGAGTCGAAATCCCTTAAGGTCCCTTTGATAGGAACAAATGGAAAATGGATGGAAAGAAAATATTTTGCCGGAAAGTGGATTTCATGAAAATTATTTTACAGGAAAAATATCAATAAATGTGTTTGATTGGATTAATTTTCAAGATAAAAATATTGTACTTTTCTATATACTTTTGTGTTTGATTGGCATTATTTTCCGTAGAAAATGAATGCACAAAGAGTTATTTTTTTAATTACAAACGAGATTCAGTAATAAATATGTGTACAATAATAGTTATTATTTAATAGGGATTAAAAATAAGTAATATTAAATAATTTATATACATTAATAATTATTATTTAATAAGAATAAAGATAATTATTATTTAATAACTCTGTATATATTAATAATTATAATTTGATAGGCATGAAAAATAATTAATATTTGATAATTCTATTTATATTAATAATTATTATTTAATAAGGATAAATAATTATTATTTAATAATTCTGTATAAATTAATAATTATATATTTAATAAGGATTAAAAATAATTATTACGTAATAACTCTATTTACATTAATAATTACTATTTTTAATAGGGATTAAAAATCATTATAAATTAATGATCTCAAGAATACATTAACAATTATTATTTAATAAGGATAAAAAATAATTATTATTTAATCGCCAGAATAAGTTAATAATTATTACTTATAAAATATTTGATATAAATTAATTAATTTTATTATTTAATAATGTATACATTAATTGAGAATCAAGTGTTCACGAAAAAAAAGAAATGGACTTTCCATTTTCATGCAGAAAATTGAAAAATAACCTAAGTCCCTGTTTACTTCACCAGTTTTCTAGAAAATTTTTCTAAAAAAACAGAAAAAACTGAAAACACGTTCAAATTAGATATTAAAAAGAAAATTAGAAAACTAGAAAAACGGTTTTCCAAATTATAACTGGACTTTAGAAAATTATAGAAAACATTCACGGCTTGTTTTCTAGATTTAGAAAATTAGAAAACATGCTAGAGTTGTGCTACAAACAAGCTAGTCACTCTTTGAACAATCGAACCTCAACAAATACACATATTTTAACATTTGTTTTAAATTTATGAGCCATACTTGTAGTTATGAATCCGTTACATAATTAGTATTTTTAAATGTTAAAAAAATCTAACAAACAAAATGAACATCAAATAGTATAATATTATTTATTTGTTAATTATCGTTTTACTGTATTCATGTGACAGTGGTCTGCATTATTTTAAATTAAATAAAAAATAAAAATCTTGTTTCTATATTTAATAATCTAACTTTATGAACTAGTGATCACTTAAAAATAATAAGAGGAATAATAGTGTATAAAATAATTATAAAATATTAAAATGTAATGTATAATAATCAGTTATATGTTAATGTAAAAAGTATGTATATAAATTTTTGGGAGGATACCACAATTTTTGAGAGTCAAGAACAACAAAGAGAAAACGCTAATTAGTAGCGAACAACTATATCTACTGAATTGTGGAGGGATATATGAATATATTGATTAGTCAGGTTCATTTTTTAGATGAAAATGACCATCTTTTGAGTATATATATATATATATATATATATGATCATATGAGAATGTTTTTATGTCGTGAATTGAGAATAAATCTGAATCATTGATTTGTGTGTGATGTACGGTTCAGATTGGCTTATGCATGCAATATATGCATTTCGTGGTCAAATTGCAATGTATAAAAACTCTGCATTATATGCATCAAAATATCGATTTACTAGAATATTACATTCTATGCATACGTTTTTGTGACAATAAATTTAGGTAATCCATTTAATCAAGATTTATGGATCAAATCCATTCTTATTTCTTAACTTAAGTATTATTCTGACCAGAACTATATATATATATATATTTGTAGTGTTGAGTACATTTATAGAGGTATATTAAAATGTAATGTATAACAATTAGTTATATATTAATTTAAAAAATATGTATATAATTTATAAAACTAAAAATATAGAAAACTGATAAATTATATTTGTATATTTGTAACATATTTTTTAGTTTTCAACAATTTTTATAAAAATTAAAAACTCAGAAAATTTAGAAATTTTTTTTCCCTGAATAAACAGGAACGCACCCTTATTACTTTGTAAAATTGAGATTTTGTCATTTTGAGATGGAGAACAGCGATATAACGACGAACAATTCCGGCGTCATGGTCAGCGAACCCACCCCGGGTTCTGTCGATACTTTGAACCGCAGGTCCTTCCGTCCGATCTCCAGTTCACACCAAGGTAGGTGCATTCTTCTCTATCAGGTTTTCGTCCCTCTTGCCATATCAATTCTGACCTATTTGATCATCGTTTTCGGAGCAGAAAAGCTGAGAGAAGCTTGGCCGATGGTCAAATTATTATTGGAAGAACTCGGGCATTCATGCTCAATGGATACGGTATGTTCATTTGTGATCGTTAGATAACTGGTTTGAAAACTGAGATTGAACTTGATTATTGTTTTGGTTCGGTTTTGTGCTCTCAGATTGATTCCATAGCGTTAGTGGAGTCGCCAAGCTCTACGGACCCAGAAATCATGCGCAGGGCAAATTATCTTTTGGAGCTTCTGTGTAAAACTTTTGTTCCGGCACATCTGGTAAACTTGTCATGTCGTAAAGAATTTAATTTTATTTTGTGATCCGCCTTCAGTTTTCTGAATATATATATATATATATTGTATGTTCTTTCCGATGCATCTGGTTCTGTTTCATATTGTGTTTGGTTATTTAGTGTTTCATTTAAATGGGTGCTGGACAGGCAATAGAGTTGGCATTCCATGGCAGGAAACATTATGTCATCAACTTTGGCACTCAAAATGGTGGGATGTGCAAACAGTATGGGATCAACAAGGTGTGCGTTCCTACACTAACATCATTTGTATATCTGAATTCTTTATCAGAAAAACAAAACAAGAAAAAAATAACAACTTTGCCTACTATTTAGCCTCGTCTTTAATGCAAAAGGAGAAGGGGGAGTAGGGGTTGTGTTTCCCCGGGAATAGGGAAAGTTGCATTATCTAAACTGCTAGTAGCCTAATTTTAAGATAGAAAATTAGAAACCATTATTAGTGTGTTTTGCTGCCATTGCAACTCAGCTATGGTATCTGTTGATTTTGGTTTGTTAGAGTCTTAGAGAAAATTTTGCATTTTTTCTTGATCATGTAATCTATTGTGCAGGAGGAATTTGATAAATTCTGGACAGGTCTCAAAATCCGTTTAAAGGTTTGTTAACATGATTGAGATGATGTACTTGTGTTTTTTTGTTTCTTATTGACGTTTCTCTAATTCTGCAATATAATTGTGGTGCAGGAGCTTGAAGATCTGACCCACTGTACTCTTTACCTGAATGTAAGTGTCACTATTTGTGGTTAGACTTTATCTTTGAATGTCTTTCCACCTCCAGGTGAAGCGAGAAGGACTCTTATGTTTCATTTTCTTAAACAGAAGGTTACTCTTGTTGTTGTGGGTCCATCTCCACGACTATGTTGGGTAAGGAATATATGGAAATTCTCTATTATTGGAAAGTCAAGTCCTGACCATGTTATCGGGGTTCTCAACTCGAAGCTGAAACAAACAACCATAATGATGCGAAAAAGCGATGCTCTGATGGTGGAGAAGAGTGATTTCTCTGTCCTTGAGCAGCCAGTACCTGACCATTTGGTTAGTGACCCTTTCTTGATTAGAGGGAAAAGTGATTTTGGCGTCCATGAGCAACTAAAATCCAATCAGGAAGTTAACGATCCTCTTCAGGCAGAGAGTAGCAAGTGTTTCCGTTCTATCTATGCAGAAAAACAAGGTGCCTTTATTTCTATGTTTCTTGGTTTTTATTTTGTTCTTATATCTGTTTGGGTTCTCACTCATCATTAGCTATTTTTTGTTGTATGGAGTAGCCAAGTTGAAAGAAGCTTGGCCGATGGTCGAATCGTCCCTTGAAGAACTTGGATATATATGCGCAATGAGTATTGTATGTTCTTTGATATTTATTTGAATCACCAGGCATCTCTTAAGTTATAAACATACACCTATGAAAATAAATTTGAAATGGTCTCAGGTTAATTCGACAGTTTTGGTAGTATCACCATGCTCTACAGATCCGATATGTTGCATAAGGCAAAGTTTCTTTTCAAGCTTTTACACAAGACTCCTGTTCCGGCACATTTGGTAAACATGGCAGCCCCCTTGTTATTTCATTATGAATTAGAAGATCTGATGTGGAGTTAAATATATGTTGTCATGGTCTTTCAATTTCTGCTTCTTCCAAATGATATCTTCTTCATCTTTTATCTTGAATTCAAATGTAGCTCTTGTTCAAGACAACCATTTATTTTCTCGTATTTTTTGTTTTGTTTATTTAGTTGTTAATGCGGGTGTTGAACATATGTTTGCTTTGCAGGCAATAGATTTGGCACTGCATGGTAGGCAACATGATCTCATTACGCTTGGCACTCTAAAGGATGGAATGTGTGTAGAATATCGGATAACCAGGGTTGTATACCTAACTCTACTTAGTTGATCTCCTAGATTCTGGCTAAAATAAAAGGTGAAAAATAAAAAATGTGCATTCTCTATAACTTCGGTAGTATTTTATGTGGTTCTTATGACTTGTGAGAGAGCATTTGCTTTAAGATTCTTCTACCACCTAATTCGTCGTTTGGGACAAGGTTACTGGAATTAGTTAATCTGGGTAATCATATAAGGAATATGTGTACTGCAGGACGTTCTGCAAATCTGCTTGGGTGTCTCCTGAATTGATGTAAGCTTCTTCTATTACCCAATTCATCGCTGGGAACGGGGAAACACGAATTAGTTAATATGGGTAACCATGCTAGGGATATGGACCATATTTTCCATGCTCTGCTGGCGTTTCGCTAACATGCTAGGATCTCTCTTTCTTTATTTGATATAATGCTAGAGGTTGACACAAATATGTTTCAGCCTTTCCTGACTTGTATATTATGTGCAGGAGAAGTTTTATCAACATTGGAGATCTCTTAAACGCTCTCTAAAGGTGTGTGATATAATCTACCTTATGTGCGATTGAGTTCTTTCTTTCTCATAGATGTTTTTTCTAATTCGTCACCATATAACTGTGGTGCAGGAACTCGAAGATCTAACCCACTGTACTCTTTTCCTGGAGGTAAGTGTCACTATTCGTGTTTTTTCTTCTTCTTCCGATATCTTTCCACCTCCAGGTGAAACAAGACTAAACTTTATTGTTTATTAAACAGAAGAAGACTCTTCTTGCTGTGGGTCCTTCTCCAAGATTACACTGGGTCAGTAAGGTTTAGAGATTCTCAGCTACCAGAAAATTAAGTCCGGAAGATGTTATTAGAGTTTTCAACAAGCAGCTGAATCGATCAACAAGGATTATGGGTAATAATGATAGTATGACGAGGGAGAAAACGGACTGCAGTCTCCTTGAGCAACTAAAATTCAATCCCAAAGTTAACTCTTTTCAGATGGAGGACAGTGATACTATTATGATCGAGAAAAGTGACCTCTGTGTCCTTCAGGAGCCAAAATCTGATTGTGTGGTTAACGGCCCTCTTCCATTGACGATGAGTAGCAATTTCAGCGTCGTTGAGCAGCCAAAATCCAATCACGAGGATAGCGACACTATTATCAAGAAGAAGAGCACGTGTTTCCATCTCTCCTCTGAAAACCGAGGTACTATCATCTTCTATTCTTGTTTTTCTTTGTTCTGTTTGGATTCTGGCTCATATTACTCCAATTTTTCATCGTTTGTGACAGCCAAGTGTAGAGAAGCTTGGCCGATGGTCAGGCCGTCCTTGGAACAACTCGACTTTGGTAAACATGTTCTCCCGATGTTTTTTTGGTTGGAATTGAACGATCTAAGCTATTGCTCCTTTTGTTTGTTTGTTTGTGACAGTCTTTCAGTTTCTGTTTCTCCTTGATGTTTTATTTAATCATCAATACATCATCTCCATGGCAGGCAACATGACTACATCAAAGCTTGGTCCAGTTGGTGGGTTACGACAAAAATATGGGATGGACATGGTTTGTATTCCTAAATTGCATCTCATCAAAATTTCCATAAAAGTAAGGACACACGAAGAAACATACACCAAATTTTGCATCCCTTATCCCCTGAGTGCTTCCAATGTAATGTTGACTTAAGCTTCATCGTTGACTTAAATACCTGTTGGCAATAGGGAAGCTTAAATTAGTTTATCTGGTTATTATACTAGGAATCTATCTATCTATGCAATATATACTAAAATTGAATTTTTTAGTCTCCTCATTGATTCGACTTTCGTGTCATTGTATGATTTTTTTTGACCAAAGTAAATTAAAAATAAAGATATATTAACTTCCCATAATCTATATATTTTAAAGCTCAAGCCTGAATTTTTTTTGAACTTTCTCATTGATTTGGCTTGTCATTTTGTTGGTTTTATTTGACCAAAACAAATTAAAAATTAAGACTTCTCCATAATTCATATATTAACTTTTCACAATTTATATATTTTACAGCTCAAACCAATCTTAATTTCTCTGAATAAATAAATCAAAAACTGTTTTTGAATATGGAAGTCTAAACGCATAAAATTATTTATATCTATATATATCTCTATATATATATATAATCTATCTATCTATCATTCTATCTATCTATCAATCATTTGTAGTTTCTTACCAAAACAAATTAAAAAATGAGACTATCCATAATCTATATATTACGTTTTCATATTTTAAGTATTTTACAGCTCCAGTCAATATGGGTTACATGTCATATTATTATTTTTGGTTACAAGAGGAGGGCAGCACCCTAAGACAACGCCGCCCTTATGCGGGGCAAAGTCGAGTGCGGCCAACACCCGCACTGTCATCATGCATGATGCCTATCAGCTCCGTAGGTTGCGACACGATCATCTGGACCCCTTGCTGAGCAACACACTGAAGGCGAGACAAGTAATCTGCAGCACCATTAGCTTCACAGTACACATGTTGGATCAATACGGACCAGTCACGTCCCATCAGTTCCTTGACGCCACGAACAAGACTAACTGAGCTATGTATCACATTCACATCCTGCAGCAGTTGAACCGCAGCCATACTACTCACTCCATCACAATCTGTCGAAAGTCTCTCTCCCATGCAATCCGTAGGCCATTAGAAATCGCCCATAATTCAGCTTGCAACACCGAGCATCGTCCCAAACCTCTGTTGAAGCCAACTATCCAACGACCCTCATGGTCCTGAATCAGCCCACCTGCTGCAGCATAACCACTGTTATTATCGACTGCACCATCACATTTTATCTTAACAAAACCGACAGCCGGCGCCTCCCATCGAACCTACTTCACTCTCAAGTCCTTTGTCTTCCTCCTCTTTTCGGCATTCACATAAAGGGTTCTAGCCCATGCTTTGCAGTGACCTATGTGCTTCTCACTTTTGAACACATAGCTCTTCCTGTTCGTCCATAATCTCCAGCAAACAAGACTAAAAACAGTACTCCACCTCATATCATCACAGACACTATGGCAATTCAAATTATCCACTAGCCATTGATCAAAAGGAGTATCAAAAAAGTTACGAATATTATCCCCAGGGGTGAGTTTTTTCCAAACCTCAATGGCAACAATACACTTCCGGATTATGTGGTCAGCATCTTCAACAGCAGCCCCACAAATGCTGCTCTGTGCATCATGCGTGATGAGACGACGGCATCTCTCCGCATTGGTCATTAGACGACATCTTAGCACAATCCAAAGAAACATTCTAACTCTTTGAGGTCCTCCATTCTTCATCTTCCAACTCCCACTTCCCATAGCAGATGTTCTTATAGGCACTAGCGACGGTGAACTGCCAGACACGTAAATGACTAATCAATGGTCCCAATTTCGGGCACCAACCATCGGTCCAGAAACGGCTAACAGAGCATGGGCACTCATTACCAACCTTATACTTCTCTTTCAATATTCTCACCCCAAAATCTGCCTTTTAAACCGAAGTTTTGTAACAAAAGCTTCATAATTAGCCTTGAGATTCCGAAGCCCAGTCCTCTGGATGTAAGAGGTTGGCATATGTCCGCCCATGCCACAAGCGACATGGCTACCTTATCCTCGGACCCTCCCCAAATGAACCTCCGAATAAGTCTTTCCAACTCACGAACAATCCTACCTGGAAGTATGGCTACCTGCATACAGTAGCTTGGAATTGCGGATATAACAAACAAAGCAAGAGTCACCCTAGCTGCCATCGACAGACATTTAGCACTCCATCCATTAAGCTTCTTGTTAACCGCATCAACAATAAAATCAAAGTATTCAGCTCTTGTTCGGCCTTGCACTATAGGAAAACCCAGATACTTGCCAAGCTTGTCCACTGTTCAAAATCCCATAACACCTTCTATCGCGCGCACATTGGTCTGTGGAGTCTTGGGAGAGAAGAATGTTTGAGTTTGTCACACTAACCCGATGCCCCGGGTAGTAACTATATTCCTCCAACACGTCCTTCACAGCCCTTGCATTACCGACATCTGCCTTACAAAATAACATCAAATCGTCTGCAAAGAATAGATGCGAGATTGGAGTCCCATTCCTTGCCAGGAAAATCGGTTTCCAAGCACCCTTATTGACAGCCTCCTTGATACTATGGGCAAGACGGTCCATACAGAGCACAAAAATATATGGCGATAGCGGACATCCTTGTCTTATGCCCGCGTAGGCTTGATCTCCTCACTATACTCACCATTCCAAGCTAACTGCATCGAAGTGGGCTTCACACACTCCATAATTACTCCAATAAGAACATCTGGAATGCAATAAGAACATCTGAAAAAAGGTAGTGTAAGCTTTGAGGGGACGGAGGGTGCAATAGTTTTTTGCAATCCCCACTCAAGCCAATGTCAAAAATAAGCCATTTTAATAAAAATTAATAAGAGTTGGGTATGATATTCACAAGAGTTTCTATGTAATGTGACTTATATAGTAAACTAGACACACGTTAGGTATTCTATTTCTTTTATCAAAGAGAGATTAGGTATTCTATTTCTTTTATCAAAGAGAGATGTTTCTCAACATGAATTTGAAACATCAAATTGAGATACAAATGAAGAATGAATATTGGGAGTAGGATTGTTAAAAAACAATGAACAATTTTGCATTAGATACGCTGGATATTGGAGTGGACAATGCATACACTTGTATACAATGTATGTACGCTGAATAAATAATCACTCTTTAGATTTATAAACTAATTAATTGATTTATTAATTAATACCTATTATAATTAATTGATATTTTTCGGTCCCGGCCTTATTAATTTATATAAAAACTTTACCGTGTATATGGATTTGATCTTTACATAGTTAAGATCTGTCCTGTCAAAGTTCTGTTTTGTTGTTATAATGTCTTGGTACCATTCTGAATTCTAACAAATCTGAAGTGATGTTCAAGTTCCTATGTCCTAACACTTGGCCTGTTTAGTTGGGGATTTATAATATTATAAAACCAGGATAAATACATAGTTTGGTTGAGTGGTTTGCAGCCCTGGTTTTATAACAAGCTGGTTGAATTTGCAACCCGAGGGGGAGAGGGTTCCAATATCCACTTCTTTACCCAGGTTTCGTTGGGTTCCAGTATCCACCTTTTTTTCCAAACCCAAGTAAACTACCCGATTAAACATATTAATATAATTGACCCGTGTCATATTATATTATCCCAAAAAACCATTTGGTTCCAATAACCCAAATGATCTGTTGGGCAGCCAAACAAGCCCTTAAAATGTAGATATATCTTCTATATAGTTATTAAGTCATATAGATTTAAACTCAAAACCAACATGTATTTTTCACTTTCACATAATACTGCACAAAACTTTCTATTTCAACGTTTAGCATACCACATGACTATTTTTTCTCGAACTTTTTCTTCAAGACTACTGTTCCAGCGAAGACCCCCGTGTTATTTTGTTATGGACTGAATACCAAGTTATATGTATGTTATTAGTTCTAAATATTTTATTAGCCTCCATTCGGAAAGATCATTTAGGGGCCATAGCTGGTGATCCGGGATGTTTCCCTAATGTTATTCCTGTTTTTCAGATTATCATTTTGAATTCACCATAACTGGCCGATATTTTTATATACTTGATGTGGGTGATGCCAAACATTTTCCACTAACTGCTCCTTTGTTGTAGTATCTATATTTTGTCTATGCACTTCTCATATGTGTGATATTTATATGACTCCAGAAATAGCTTTGGAAGGGAAGGCAACATGATCTCCTGAAGTTGTACTCAAAAAACGCTCGGATATGCAAAAAGTTTGGGATCAACAAGGTCCGTGTTTTTATTTTAATCAATTCCTTGTATCTCCATGCTTTTTGACACAAAAAAAGAGAGTAAAAATTAGAATATAGACAGAATTTGTGCATGGTTGATGCCTCGGGGATATCTATATATATATATATATATAGAGAGAGAGAGAGAGAGATTTAGGATCAAATGAGAATAATTTTTATGCTGCGAATTGCGAATATGCATGAGCTTTGTACTAATTATGCATGAAATATATGCATTTCGTGCATCAAAATTGCTATGCATTAAAATATGCATTATATGCATCAAAGTTTTGTGAGAATAAATCTAGACCATCCATTTATCAAAATTTATGTATGAAATTCATTCTTATTTCTTAACTTAAATTGCATTCTCACCTGAATCCACCCATATATATATATATATATATATATATATATATATATATATATATATATATATATGTGTGTGTGTGTGTGTGTGAGAGAGAGAGAGAGAGAACGATCTTTTTGTCCCCAAAATGATCTTTTTGTCCTACTTTGTAAAGATATGAAACAGACCCTTGTATTATTTATTTTTTTTGTTGAGGGAGAGACGAGAAACTCCCCCCACCTGTATCAGAGGTCCCTTGACCAGGCGGGTGTTAAATCGAGGGATGTGCACTAATGACAGCTCTGCAAGGGAGAGGACCAACGAGACACGAACCCAGCAACAAACCTTGCAATATTTCAGCAAAGTATTGTCACCACACGGATTCGAACCCGCGATGTCGGAGTGTTTCCACCCCAATAACCTTGCAACTTGCCATCAGTCTATGCCCCTGGGGACTTTAAAAATTTGGACCATTTCTCGATTTATGCGTGTCATCCTTGCGCAGGGGCCATGCTAATCTTCTCTGTATCGTTCCAATTTTATCGGATGTCCCCGAAGGGACAATCAAAGTAAATAAATGTAAAGACGTCGTCTGTGGGAATCGAACCCACGACCACATGGTTAAAAGCCATGCGCTCTATCGGCTGAGCTAAGACGGCTTTTTTTGTCCCTTGTATTATTAATCATACTTTTTAATCCTTCTATTATTGCGCCGTTTATCAAATTAGTCATCCGTTCAATTTCCATCCATTTTTCGTCCAACAAAATGACCTTTTTGACCTCTCTACTTTACAAAGTTATCAAAGAGCCCTCTTATCCTACAAATCATATATTTTTAGTCTCTTTATTATTGCGTTGTTTAGCAAATAAGTCATCTGCCCACCTTTTATCAATCCCCCGTCCAAAAACTCAAACCACTCGTCCAGCTTGACGCCACATCATCAATTTTGCTGACACCTGTGCCGTCTCAAACAACTTCACTAAAATTATCATTTTTCCATTATAAATAATTAAAATAAAAAAATACCGGTGGAATTATCAAAGTAATAAAAGAAGAAAAAACACCTCTAGTTAAGAGAACAATACCAGAGATGTTTTTTCTTTTTTTATTACTTTGATGAGTTTGTCGGCATTATTTTCCTTTTAATTATTTACAATGGAAAAATGGTAATTTTTGTGAAGTTGGCCTAGTTAGCACAGATATCAGCAAAATTAATGATGTGGGGTCGAGATGGACGGATGATTAGGCATTTTTTTGGACGGGCGAAAGTTGGATGGATGACTGATTTGATAAACGACGCAATAGTAGCAGGAGTAAAAACATATAATTTGTAGTATATAACAATATTAAATGGATGAAATACAAAATACAAACAGTGACAAGACAGCATCACACTTGCCCATCATCTTCATGCCGACCCGGTACATGCCTATCCGCTCTCTTGGATCTTGAAATACATGAAAAGTATTTCCCCCAAGAAGGGGTTAGCCGTCGAATAGCTAATAAAAGTATATCGAATATGAAACCCAATATTTCTCGACAATAAAATAAATGTAATCATCATTTCAACAAACTCGAGACTTGTATTCCGGAATGACTAAATCTCATAGCATTTCATTTCAATACATACATGATTAACCATGGAACCGCACCAAAGGCAACGGAACCCTCAGAGGCTCCGTCGGACCCTCCCAGAGTGGTTAACCCAAAATATTCGCGGAACCGCACCAAAGGCAACAGAACCCTCAGAGGACCCTTCGGTCTGTCCCACAGTGAATATATACAATCATACAATTCATATACCTTACTTTCAAAGTCGAGAACATACAATCATAAACATATACTTCCATTTGAGACATCGAGAATCGGAAGGAAAAGTATACAAGTTCGGTAGGTCCAAGAATGCACTTCCGACACCTAAACGATTCATAAGGAATACGATAATTAATAATCAATACTCAAATCATACGGAGAAACTCACGAAACCCACTAACGATTTCCCCCGATTACAATATCATAACCATAGGGTCGGGAAACACCCAAACCCACTCGAATTCGCAACATAGACCAAAGTAAGGCATGAAATCGTAGGGTTGACGTAAATACAAGTGAGATTAATCACGAACTCAAGATTTCCATGGTCAAAAATGGGTTACACAACCGAATCGAACAAAACCCCCAAAAACTACCCGAGGTAGGGTTCCACAAAGATGTACCTCGATTTGAAGGAGAAGAGACGGTATTGTGATGATTAAATCACGTTATGAACTCGATATGATGATGATTGATGAACTCCCGTCGATTTTTCACCTTGGAATCGCCCAAATCGCAACAATGGAGAGGAAGGAGGAAATGGGTTAAGAAACCCGTCCATCACGTTTATATAGTTTGACCAATGTTATGGCCGTAACTATTACTCATTACGGCCATAACATCCAAGGATTACGGCCGTAGCATCCAACTCTTACGGCCGTAACTTCCAAATGGATACGGTCGTAGAAATGCTACTGGAATAACAGGTTATTGACGAAGGCAACTTACGGTCGTAATATCTATACCATACGGCTGTAACATCTCCACCATACGGCCGTAACACCTGTATCATACGGCCGTAACACCTTCCTGCAATGTAGCTCGAATTCAGCAGCCCGAAACGGCACAAACGATGCGAAACTCAACGGCAAAATTAACTAACGGAATATTACGAAGGATATAACCATTGTAGATTCATGAGCTATACAAAATCTTCAGTTCCGATTACTAGAAGGTATGTGGAAACGGATACAAAACATATACCATAACTTTCGTAAATAACAAAAATAGCCCAAAACTTCCGAAATTTTCGATTCACGGTCGACTAATATTTTAGACGTTCACAACAGGCCTGAACATAAATAACGAACTTATAGGTTCAAAGAAATTACAGTTCCCAACGACATATATGAGAATCGAACCAAAACACGACAAAATCACAAAATGCCTCATTACGACCAAAATGGTCTCGAAACTCGTTCAAAAGTCGAAAGGTACGGAAATTACCAAAATCATGAAGGTACGGAAATTAAAAAAAATATGGATATTACAATAAGCACTTGCCATTTGGAGGAGATCAAGACTGTCCAAATTCAACTTAACAATTTCGAAACCTAAACTTTTGCTTGGAGATGTCGACTGTCGCTTTCACCGACTCGAGCACCATCGCTGCCACTACCTCCGCGACCGTCGCCTCGACCATGGCGAACAACATTGGCTCAACCACGTCATCAACTATCGCCGCGACGGTGTTCAACACCAATGCTTCAACGATGTCAACAACAAGTGGTTGGGTGTTTAACAACCTCTTTCTGACTACTGGTGGATCCACCTCGAGTGGCACAGATGGTTCCACTTTCAGTGGTACCGTAGGATCCATGTTAGGATCTACTGTTGGGGCTACGGGTTCAACACAAGTGGTTCCTTTTTTGGAACAACCTCGGGGCCAAGGATGATGCCTACCGCCTAGAAGCCGCCATAGTTTGGTGGAGCCGACTTTAAAAGGTGGCAACAAAAGATGCTGTTCTATTTGACAACATTGGGCTTTGCAAATTTCCTTAAAGAAGATAAGCCACGCACAGGAGACAAATTTACTGTCCGAGCTGCCTATGACAACTGGCACAATGGAAATTATCTTTGTAAAATTTTTATTCTGAATTCTTTAGAGGATAGTTTGTACAATGTATACTCTGTTGTAAACACATCAAAAGCGATGTGGGAAGCACTTGAAAAGAAGTACCGTAGTGATGATATACAGGTACGAAAAAATTTGTAGTCGCCAAGTATTTGGACTACCAGATGGTTGATTCAAGGCCAATCATGGAACAACAAGAGTTCCAACTTATTATTCATGACATCAATGCCGAGGGGATGGTCCTGTCGGACGCTTTTACTGTTGCAACTGTGATCGAGAAGTTGCCCCCTAGTTGGAAAGACTTCAAGAGCTACCTCAAGCACAAGCGAAAGGAAATGACTCTTGAAGACTTAAATGTGAAATTGCGCATCGAGTCTGACGTGCGCAAGAATGATCATAAACCAAAAGGCCTGATCGATGATAAGGCCAATCTGTTGGAGCAAGGCGGTCCCTCCATCAAACGAGCTCGCCCAAGTGTCCAAAACAAGAACAAAGGGAAGCAACCAACCAAGAAGTTTGATGGTGATTGTTTCAACTGTGGCAAATATGGGCACGCGGCGAAGGACTGCCGAAAGCCTAAGGCCAACAAGAAGAAGAAACATGTTGCCAACATCGCCGAGATTAACGGCGTGTGGAAAGAGGACGATCTTGCTGCTGTGGTCACCGAAGAGGTCAACCACGTTGAGAACCAAGGTGGTTGGTACATCGACACCGGTGCGACCGCCCACGTTGGTGCCGATAGGAGCCACTTTAAGAACTATCAAGTGTTGAGGGGAGGAAGCTCAACATGGGGAATTCAGCTTCATCTGCGATTATCGGAGTTGGAGAAGTGGACCTCAAGCTAACGTCCGGACAAACACTCACCTTGAAGAATGTGCTTCATATTCCTGATATGAGGAAGAACTTGATCTCGGGCTCTATACTAGTTAATAAGGGGTTTAAACTAGTGTTTGAGTCAGATTGAGTTATCATAAAGAAGTTTGATAGGTTTGGGTGACGTTTGACTGTCCTCTAAAACATTGCTTGCCTTCAGATTAGATATGAAA
Source organism: Orobanche coerulescens (assembly GCA_033398695.1). NCBI lineage: Eukaryota > Viridiplantae > Streptophyta > Magnoliopsida > Lamiales > Orobanchaceae > Orobanche > Orobanche coerulescens. The sequence goes on from CM065804.1 coordinate 211,905,101, forward strand.
GAATTCAATTGAAAATATATACACACTTAGGGTGTGTTCTCTTTGCTGTTTTGAGGTCATTTTCTGTTTTTATTTTCAAAAACACTAAAAACGTGTTCTTTTTATCATTTTTGAAAATGCATTTTGGAAAAAAAAAAAAATATTTGTACACAAAACGCAAAATAGCCAAAATCTCGTTTTGAGCGTTTTGTGTGTATTTCAACAAAAAAATCTTCAATATGCTAAAAATGCATTTTGAGTTTTTTTTTTTTTTTTGGATTATCCTAATTTGAAACTAAGTCTAAAATAAAGATTTATGAATTTAATATTAATATTACAAAAAAATATTTTGCAATATAAATTTAATAGAACGCCTTTTCAGCAATTTTGAAAACAAAAATAAAAACAGAAAAATACAAAATATTTTTCAAAATGAAAATACAAAATGAAATACAAACCGAACGCGGCCTTAGGCTGGCAAGCTAGAACAGAGTTGCTACTACTTGGTGTCCCCGGAAACATAAGCAACACCATTATGGACATCTAAGGTTCCGACAATGACAATATCATATGTACCACTACCGTCCTTGTAAAATACATATTGACGAAGACCTATCAATTCCAATTCCTCCTCAAGTTTTTTAAAGGTAATCCCTTGAGGAATTTTCACGCGTTCTTCGGAGACAAAATATTCACCCTTATCGTTAATTCCCAAATGAGAATAATCATCAACATTGCAATAAGTATCGGCCTCGGCTCCGGTTGGGGTAGAAGGATCGGTTGCCATTGTTTTGTCCTTGGTTGCCATTGCTTGGAGGAGGAAAAGGAGGAAGGGATTATCGAGTAAGTATTTCAGATAAACACAAAACCAACAATTAATTCAGTCATCTAATTCATAAAAAAACACAAAACCAACAATCAATTCAGTGACATCTAAGTCATAAAAAACTCGATACACCTAGAAACAGAACGAATTGCATTCAAATAATTTAATCCTAAATCTCAGTTTTCTACAGACAAGAAGAATTCAAACGAAACCACAACCATACAAAATTCAAAACTAATCAATCCGAATCTCAAGAATACTATCATAAGCAAAAAAGGGGGCAAGATCTTTTCAGAGAAATTGCTTGCTTGAAAGAAGAAAGAGATGCTCTCAAGGGAGAATGTGAAGTACTCAAATCTTCAAAGTGGCGAATAGACGAAACGAAATACAGAACAAATATGCGAATTGAGGGAGGGGGTGAAGGCAATCGTTGAAGAACTGAGGCAGGAGCTGAATCATGCTAAAGAATTGAATTCGAATCTCAAAGTTCAACTTCAAAAGACGCAAGAATCGAATTGTTCTGAACTAATGCTTGTGGTGAAGGACCTTGATGAGATGTTGGAGCAGAAAAATAGAGTGATATTAAACCTCTCGAGTGGGTCATCGACTAAAGACGTTGATGATAAGTCTCAAGAAGCACGTCGTTTAAACAATGGCAATGATGACGAAGATCATAAGGCTCTTGAGCAATGTTCTAAAAGGCGCTAGGCGGTAGACGGGCGGACGGGGACCTTCTAGCGCCTAGGCCTTGGAGGCGGCGCCTAGGCGGCTAGGCGTTTTTTTTTTATATTTTATATTTTATTTATTTTCATATATGCATACAAAATGCATAATAATATATTTTTTAAAAATTCTTTTGGAGAGGAATTTTTGTTATGCATAATAAAAAATTCTCATTCTTTTGGGTGAACCCGGTACGATGGAACATGTGGGTACGAAGGATATTATATTTAAATTAATATTTATCTAAATAATATTATAACAAATTAGTAATCTGAACTGATATTATAAATATTTTCAAATTAGTATATTAATTCAGAATTAAAAGTTACATATTTTTTAACTTAATTCATTTTTTTATTCATCTTTTGGTATTATGATATCTTATTTTTATATAATATAGAACCTATAATAAAATTTAAAAGGTAATTACAAAAGATTTAAAAAAATTGTAATACCTCAAAATAATGAATAACTATAACAACATCAGAACCTTAGTCCCAAAATGCTTTGGGGTCGGCTAACATGAATCAATATCTGAAAACGTCAAGTCGTCTCCAAAAGAATGTATAACTATATATTATATATTTTAATATTTAAAAATTCAACATTTTATTTTTATACTATGAATAATAAAAAAATTATATGTGCAGAATAACACCAATTAGCTTTATAAACAACAGGATACAGCTCATCCACACAAACATTTGCAGAAATCGAGACATCACTGTTCTCTTCCTTCCATCTACTTTTCTCATGTTTTCTTCTTTTTTTTTTCTCCAGATCTACTTTTCTTCTTCTCTCCTGTTTCTTCTTTTTCTTTTTTTCTCTTCTGCTCTTTTTTTTCCTCCTCCTACCAGATTTGGAATCACAAAAATCTTCTACCATAACCGCCTAGCCCGACTGGACCCGTCTCGGTCCGCCTGGATCCGCCTCAACCCGCCTAGAGCCTCCTACCCGCCTGACAGAACCGACTATGGGGTAGTCGGGGCGGAAGTCCACCTTCTAGCGCCTAGGCGGCCGCCTAGGCCGATTTTTAGAACAGTGCTCTTGAGGATCTCGTGAAGGAGCATGGTAATACCAAGGAAACATATCTTCTAGAACAACAGATCATGGATATGTGTAACGAAATAGAAATCTCCCAGCGAGATAAAGACGAGCTTAGAGATGCAAATGGAGCAGATTGCTCTTGATTATGAAGTCACGGAGCAAGAAAACCATGAAATGGCGTATAAGCTAGAGCAAAGCGAGCTTCAGGAGCAACTGAAGATGCAGTATGAATGTTCGTCGTCTTATGCTGCTGTCCATGAACTTGAAATGCAGATAAAAAACCTAGAGAGTGTACTCAATAAACAATCAAAAGAATCTGCTGATGCATTGGCCAAAATCACTAGAAGCTCATGTCAAGGGCGTGGAAGAAGACCTTGAAAAGCAATCACAAGGATTTGAAGCTGACCTGGAAGCTTTATGCTCTCGAAAATTGAGCAGGAGCAGCGAGCTATAAGAGCTGAAGAAACATTGAGAAAGACAAGGTCGCAAAACGCTAGTACAACAAAGAGGATTCAGGAAGAATTTAGAAGGCTCTCTTTGCAGATGGCTTCTACATTTGAAGCCAATGAGAATCTGGCTGCCAAAAGCTCTAGCAGAAGGAAACGAGTTTTGTCTACAGAAATTCCATTTAGAAGAAGCCATCAAGAAAGCTTCTGAAGAACATCAATCAGTCAAGAGTAATTATGAGATAGATTGCAGCTTTCCAGTCAGGTGAAATCCATGACTAATCACATCGAAAAGATGCAATCGGAAATTGATGATAAAATGCTGCAGCTGGAACATCAGAAAAAGCATATGGAAGAAACTCATAATGTCCCGTCAGAAGAAATTGTAAAGCTCAAGGATGAGATTGTAAGTTGTAACCTGCATGACTAAGAATAGAATTTTGTTCGGAGGACTTAAGAAGTAAGGAGATACTCGTGCATGAGTTGGAACAAATGAGGGTCTCCATTAAGGAAATGGAATCACTTTTAGAGCAAGGGAATGAAGAAAAAATTGGACTTGGAAATAGGATTACATCGTTGAAAGTTGATGCTGAGGAGTCGCAGAAGGAATTAAACAAAATGAGATGTATTCTGGAAGAAAAGGAGTCGATAGTTGGGATTTTGCAGTCAGATCTAGACTCCCTTTAATCACAGCATGCAGAAATAAAGCATTCTCTATCACAGTATGAGTTGGAGAATGAGGTGTTACGGAAACAAGTTTTTCGATAAAAAGTGGACTTGAAGAAAAACCAAAATGCCCTCAGTAGCATGGAGAAGAAGATGAAGGATGCAGTCAAAGCAACTTTAATAACTACCAAGCCTGTTCTTCTTCGTGGCTCCAAAGAAGTTGCAGATCCTAAGGAGAGAATTAAGTTACTTGAGGTAAATCTGAACCTTATTGAAAACTATGTGCAGTATTGTAATGCATCCCAACTAGAAATAGCATAAAAAATGGTGGTTCTCTAAATTTTCGTGGTACAAATGTTGCAAGATGATATGCCCTTTGGATTGTGATTTATCTGTCTTCGTTTTTCTTTAGTAGATTACTGGTTGTTTAGTTTTACAGGATATATCCAATCTTGACTCCAAATTCATAATCTCAGGGTCAGATCAAATTAAGAGAAGGTACTCTGGAAAGATCAAGTAATGCAATTGTAGAGAAGGAAAATGATCTCCTTAACAAAATCGAAGAGTTGGAACAAAGAATGGAAGTGCTCAACCAGAACAGCATTCAATATGAAAATGAACTCAAAAAGGTTGGTGTATTTTCCCAGTACGCCAAAGAGTTATTAATTATTGTATGTTTCGATCGAGACTAATGAAAGATAAAGAGTTGTTTGGCTTGCTAACATTTCATTCAAAATTAACACCAAGTTATATCATCAAACTCAAAAGTAAAGTCGGCTATGTCGAAACACAAAAAAAGGCTCCAAAACAAACCATAAGGTTATATAAAACAGGTGATTGCAAGAATTATATTAGTCAAAATAACATGCATATAGGTAAAGTAAATCAATCTAGCACGACCAGGTTTTGAGAAATTGCAGCTTCCATCACAAGTTCACCTATCGAGACTTGAAGAATATTTTTATGGTTATTGGGTCTTGACCTCACTCATTGTCGCGTATAGACTCTTCAACTTTTTCAGCATCATTTTCTCCAGATTCTTATCTAGCTCTCCTGTTGTCTTCTTAGCTTCGGGGTGAGGTTCCATTTCCCCGTCTAATTCTTTTTTTCGCTTCTCCCTCGCTTCCACTACCTCTTTGACTTTCTAAAGAAAATATCCAATAATAGATTATAGAAGTATACAAAAGGTAATTATGTTGATTCTAATCTTGATAAAATGATGTACCTCTTTGACTTGATAGGTGTGGGGATTCATGTATCCACAACCCACGCTAATAGCGGTTGGATTAGTAATAGGTGTGATATTAATTAAGGTAAACGTAACTAACAGTAACAAAAAAAAATATCAATAATAATGAAAAAAATACTTATAAAAAAAGATATTTGTCTAAAAATATCAACTCATGACCAAATCTCGATCCAACTTCCTGTAGGTCTTCATCCTTTATTGGGTGAGATGAACCAACTCAGCCGTTCCCCATGTCAACAACTCTTTGGTGTTTAAATATCATAAGCACAATTTTCACCTTCTCTTCATATTTGGATGGCACACGAGTCTTAAATTTTTGTCCACCCGTAAAGCCTTGTGATGGAACCGGTGTAGATCAAATTGTGCAATTTGTAAAATAGAACTATATACTGTAACAGGGATAATGGAAGAAGAAAGTGGATAATGATTTTATTAACTGATGAAAAGTGAAATACAATGACACCAGGGAAACTTCCCTCTCTCATGCACAACCTCAATGAGCCAAAATTATAGAATACCAACTAATATGCCTTTTACGTAGATCTCTCCTCCCTTTTATTCATTCTCTTTCCTCCAACCAACTTCTAGCCACTTTCCTCCCTTTTACGTAGATCTCTCCTCCCTTTTATTCATTCTCTTTCCTCCAACCAACTTCTAGCTACTTTCCTCTTTGCCAACCAACTTCTAGCCACTTTCCTCTTTTGCCCCTCCGGGGCCTTCTAGAATATACATATAAGATTCGGGCTTGGTGACCTTTTGGGGTGATATATCCCGATTCTCATCATTACTCCCCTTCCAAAAGAGTCTTGTCCTCAAGACTTGCATTAGGAAACCGGTTCTTGATTGTCTCCACATCTTCCCAAGTTGCTTCCTCTCTCGATCCATCTTTCCACCGTACCAACCATTGTTCCACTTCTTTATGTCTTTGTTTGAGTGTTCTAGTATCCAATATAGCCATTGGAATGCAAATATCTTGTGCAGTGATTTCTAGTTCGGGAGGTAATCCCTGCTCCACTTGTGACTGAACCGCCTTCTTCAATAATGAAACATGAAACACCGTGTGAATTTTTGAAGTAGGCGGAAGATCCAGTTTATAGGCCACAGGTCCCACCCGTTCCAAAATTTTAAAAGGGCCAAAAAAACGAGCAGATAGTTTTTGATAAATTCGAGTGGCGACCGACATTTGTCTGTATGGTTTGAGCTTTACATACACACATTCTCCTACTTCGAAATTCACATCTTGTCGTTTCCTATCAGCTTGCGATTTCATTATGGCTTGAGCCCTTAGTAGCTGCGTTTTGAGTTGTCGTAAGGCTTCGTCTCTATCAATTAAATCTGCTGCAACTGGCTCCACCTTGACTTCCCCTGGCACAAATTGAACCACAGAAGGTGGTGTGTGACCATACACAATCTCAAAAGGTGTTTTTCCCGTGGAGCTGTGGAAGGTGGAGTTATACCAAAACTCTGCCCACGGTATCCAAGTGGACCACAAACGAGGCTGGTCTATTGCGAAACATCTCAAATAGGTCTCTAAACATCTGTTTATCACCTCTGTCTGGCCATCCGATTCCGGGTGGTACGCGGAGCTCATGTGCAGTTCCGTTCCCTGAGATCGGAAAATTTCTTGCCAAAAACGACTTAAGAATAAGGGGTCACGATCACTTACTATGGACTTAGGTATCCCATGGTGTCGAATCACCTCCTTCATGAATGTTTCCGCCACTGACCTCGCCGTATAAGGGTGTCTTAATAAAATGAAATGGCCGTACTTGGATAATCTGTCAATCACCACTAAGATAGCATTAAACCCTTTTGATTTTGGTAGACCCAAAATAAAATCCATAGACACATGTTCCCACACGGCATTGGGAATGTTTAGAGGTTGTAAAAGACCTCCTGGAACAGCAGAACTGGCCTTACATCTCTGACAAACGTCACATTCACGCACGTATTTTTTGACTCTTTCCATCATGCCCATCCAATAAAGGTTGACTGCCAATCGTCTATAAGTCCTATAATACCCGAATGTCCCAGGAGGCGGATTGGTGAAATTCCTTCAAGAATTCAGAATGAATTTGAGTTTCGCGAAATCACAAAACGATCTTTATAATATAACATACCTGTTTTACCGTATACCCTACGTGTTTATTGTCACCCGCTTCACATTCACGGATTATTTTGGTAATTTCAACATCGTTTTTGTTTCTTCGATTAATTGTGCGCCTTGCAACCACAAAGGGCTCGACACTCCCACAATAAACTCCCATCCTCACTTCTTCCGGACAGCCGCATTCGTCGCCTCTATTTTCCGTCCCGCTTGTAGATGTCGAAATTATATCCCAATAATTTCGCGACCCAATTTTGTTGATCGTGTTGTGATACGTTGTTGAAGTAAGAACTTGGACTTTTCGTCTGTGTAAACGATAAATCGAGTCCCAAGAAGGTAAGATCGCCAATGTTGTACGGAGAGGACCAAAGCCATAATCTCTCGCTCGAAGCGATTTCGCGATTTGTCACTCAAGGCTTTCTGTAATACGCAATTGGGTGTAAGCCTTGCATTAACACCGCTCCAATTCCCCTTCCTAAGCGTCACACTCCACGATGAATGGAAGAGTGAAGTCGGAAGTGCGAGTACAGGAGCATCACCATTGCTTCCTTTAATTGCTCAAAAGCTTGTTGGGCCTCCGAAGACCACCCGAAAGCGTCCTTCTTAGTCAAGTCCGTGAGCGGTTTGGCAATACTACCATAATGCCTTATGAATTTCCTAGTATCCCGTAAGTCCCAAGAAACCCCGAAGGCCTTTGATTTGTCTCTAACCGCCAATTTAGATGCCTCTATCTTTGTAGGTCCATAGCAACCCCATCTCCATTGATAATGTGCCCTAAATACTCCATGAATTTTGGCCAAAAGAACACTTCGTTGGTTAACAATAAATCGGTTGTCGAGTAGAACTCGCAATACGATTTCCAAGTCTTCCATATGCTTCTTCCAACTGGGCTATAAATCAAAATGTCATCAAAAACTACCACCATTTTTCTCAAGAACGGTCGAAAGATGTCATTCATTACACTTGAAAGGTAGACGGAGCATTGGTGAGGCCGAAGGGCATGACCACATACTCGAAATGACCATCGTGAGTTCTCAAAGCCGTCCTTTCAATACTTTGTGTTGCATCCGAATTTGGTTATAACCCGACCTTAAATCGAGTTTAGAGAAAAACGAGCACCGTGTAACTTATCAATGAGTTCTTCCACCATAGGTATAGGAAACTTATCCTAATTGTGGCTTTGTTTAAAGCTCTGTAGTCAACACACATCCGCCATGAATTATCCTTCTTACGTACCAAGATTACAGTATGGAGTACGCACTTTTCTGGGCGAATCATTCCTGTGGACAATAATTCTGGACTTGCCTCTCTATTTCCGTTCGACATGTGGATACCGATATGGTCTAACACAAATGGGTCGTGAGGGTCGCGTAAAATAATATTATGGTCATGTACCCGGGGAGGAGGTAGACCATTGGGTGCTTTGAATACTTGTAAAATTGATCCAAGAGTATCCGCAATTCTTCTTGTTGAGTAAGTGACAAACTCATATCTCGCTTACGCCATCGGTAGATGTACCGAACTAGTGACCTTCACCATTGTATCTTCCATCGAAGCCATCTTTGTAGAGAGGCCAAATATTGCGAAGAAGCTCCCAATCCTTGCAATTGAACCGATTGGCCCCGATAGTCAAACCGCATCCATGATTTTGCCCAATCAGGCGTAACTTCACCCAACGCTTTCAACCAAGCCATGCCCAAAACCGATCTAAGTGACCCGAATCAAAACCAACGCATCGATAATGAATTCACACTCCTATGCCGATTTTTAAACCAATGCACCGTTGAGTAAGAAACACGGTATGGCCATCCCCAATTTGATGTTGATGCGGAATTCGACAAAAGGAACTCCCAGGGGAAAGAATCAATTGCTTGGAGACAAAATTATGGGTAGCCCCGCTTATCAACTGCAATTACGATGGGAATATCTCCCATGGCTCCTTCAAATTTCAAAGATCTTCCCACCCGACGAAATCTCCGTATGAGCCCCATCGTATTCTAAGGCCGAGCAAAATCCGTCGGAATCGAATCATCTTCCGTGGTAAACGACGGTTCTACCTGCTCCAACTCAGACAATGCCCTCTTCGCTTTCCAACTCATCGTCGCCGCCAGTAGGATCCGTAGTTTGCCCTCCGGACATCCGTGAGCCGGCCCAATTGTTGCCCACATCTCAAGCATAGTCCCTTTTTCGGCGTTCTTCCCATTCCGACCGTGTGAGAGAACGGACACCTCGATCTCGCAGCACCGAGGTTGGCGGCGGATCGGTTGATGCACCCCTGTGGTTCGTGGGGAATGAAATGAACGAGGGAAGTCGGTGTGGGAATCGACCAACTTAACACTTGAATTAGACCCATATACCCTCTTAGGGTCCACCATTGGGAATTAAATCGCGGATCTGAATACCTGTGGTACCCACCCATAACCCGAATGGTAACGCAAACGGAATTGGAAACGCTTACCGTCGAAGGTCGTAACATCGCTTCCACATCCTTAGCCAAATACATCGCATCTAAACGTGAGTCCTGACGGTGGAGACGCACCCATTTTTTGACGTCATCTCGTAATCCAACGATGAAATATCCCACCGCCCGAGTTTACGTAATTTCGAACGAGACAAAGAAATACTCAAAGTCATCAATATACTCGTAGATCGAATCGGTTTGTTTGAGAGTCGCCAATTGCTCATACGTATTTTGTATTTCAAGTCCGCTGAATCGTTGAAGTAATTCTTCTTGAAAGTGTTCCCACGAAATGTCCTCATGGACTTGTTTCACCACTGTAAACCAATGTTGAGCCACACCGGTCATGCTTAGTTGAGCGAGACGCATTCGTAGATCTGGAGCGACGCCATTAATGTCAAAATACAAATCGGCTTTCTGGATCCATCCTTGAGGATCGAATCCATGGAATTCTGGTAACTTCACCTTTTTGGCACCAGGAAGCTTCGCGACGGTAAGCCGATTCACCACCGATCGGTGGAACAGAGGTCGTCGGAGGTACGAAGATACCCGAACTGAACTTGCAGAGCCGTCATTGCTTGGTTGTTTTTCTTGCTTTTTCATCCATGTCATTAATAGATTGCGAAATTCGGTGATTCTCGCTTGTTCCTTGTGCATCGCCGATAAGGCGCTGATATTCGTTTTGATTGCGCCGATATCCGCTTGAATCTGAGTAAGTCGCTCATCGTGCTCATCTAATCGCCGGTGGAACGTGTAGTGGTCATCTCGCCGATTCACGGCAGTCGGACCAATGATGGAACTGTAGATCAAATTGTGCAATTTGTAAAATAGAACTATATATCGTAATGTGGATAATGGAAGAAGAAAGTGGATAATGATTTTATTAACTGATGAAAAGTGAAATACAATGACACCAGGGAAACTTCCCTCTCTCATGCACAACCTCAATGAGCCAAAATTATAGAATACCAACTAATATGCCTTTTACGTAGATCTCTCCTCCCTTTTATTCATTCTCTTTCCTCCAACCAACTTCTAGCCACTTTCCTCCCTTTTACGTAGATCTCTCCTCCCTTTTATTCATTCTCTTTCCTCCAACCAACTTCTAGCCACTTTCCTCTTTTGCCAACCAACTTCTAGCCACTTTCCTCTTTTGCCCCTCTGGGCCTTCTAGAATATACATATAAGATTCTGGGCTTGGTGACCTTTTGGGCTGATATATCCTGATTCTCATCACCTTGATCACCTAATTTTCGAGAAGAGTATAAACGATGGTTCTACTAGGGGAAGTATTCCAACACGAGAAGGTATACTAGTTAATAATAAAAATCATACCTTTTCATAGTCTTGGTAATTCTTGACGTATTCAGCAGCTTTCCGGAAGCCTATACGTTGTATATTCTCCAAGTAATCGGCTCCTGCTAAAATAAACACTTGTAGTAGTTGATCTTCATTATGACCCATCAGCCTTTCCTTTTGTAGCGTCGGCTACCTCATATACAAGTTACAGCTCCATCGAGTCCCTTTTTTGATTTCCAGTTTGTAAAATATCTTACATATATAAATATAAAATGATTTTAAGAGTACCAACAAGAGAAAAACAAAATATTCAAACTTTCATAATTTCAACAACCTTTTTTTTTTTGTAAAAAGATGAATTAATTAACAGACTTGCAACTTAATAAGTTACAAGGGCTTTTCTACCGTCGGGACAGGAAAACTTGTCCTGACGTTAGGCCGGTACTCAAATTACATATTTTTTCATATTTGTCGATTCCATCCGCACAGTTCAACTCTAGCAAGAAAAATATACAAACTGGAATAGACAAATATGAACAAATAAGTAGTATAATTAAGATGCATTTTCTTATCGCCAGGTCACGAAAACTTCGTCTTATATTAGATTGGTGCTAAAATTGCATATTTTTTTTTTCATATTTGTTGATTTTAATCCGCACAATTCAACCGCAACAAGAAGAATATACAAACTGGAATCGGTAAATATGAAAAAATATGTAATTTTAGTACCGGCCTAACGGCAGACCAAGTTTTCCTGGCCTGACGGTAGAAAAGCCCTTGTAACTTAGTAAGTTGCAAGTCTGTTAATTAATTCATATTAACAAAGAAAAAAGTGTTGAAATGATGAAAGTTTGAATATTTTGTTTTTCTCTTTTTGGTACTTTTAAACCCATTTTATATTTATATATGTAAGATATTTTACGAACTGAAAATCAAGGATGGGACTCGATGGAGCTGTAACTTGTATATGAGGTAGCCGACACTACAAAAGGAAAGGCTGATGGGTCTTAATGAAGATCAACTACTACAAGTGTTTATTTTAGCAAGAACCGATTACTTGGAGAATATACAACGTATAGGCTTCCGGAAAGCTGCTGAATACGTCAAGAATTACCACGACTATGAAAAGGTATGATTTTTATTATTAACTAGTATACCTTCCTGTGTTGGAATACTTCCCCTAGTATTACCATCGTTTATACTCTTATCGAAAATTAGGTGATCAAGGCTTTACGAGTGGACAAAATTTTAAGACTTGTGTGCCATCCAATTATGAAGAGAAGGTGAAAATTGTGCTTATGATATTTAAACTCTAAGTTGCGACAATTGATTCGGCACGATAGTATTCTTAAGATTCAGATTGATTAGTTTTGAATTTTGTATGGTTGTGGTTTCGTTTGAGTTCTTCTTGTCTGTAGAAAACTGAGATTTAGGATTAAATTATTTGAATGCAATTCGTTCTGTTTCTAGGTGTATTGAGTTTTTTTATAAATTAGATGTCACTGATTATGAGTGATATTGATGGCTGTTCTCATCCCATACAGATGACTCAGCACCATCAACATTTTCATCATTTCGGCTTGACTTAGCTTCTTCCTTGTCCATCTTGAAAGGCATTCTTTCGTTGCTATTAGCTAGTTCCTGACTAAGAGTAACCTCTTCTTCCTCTTGCATCTTTTTGGAACATTCCATCTTGGTCAGAACCTGAATTCCATCCAGACTCAGGCTCATAATTCTCATCCATCAATCTCGGTCTTTTCGTATCCCTCCCCTCAACATTCTCATGCATTCCAAATGACTCCGCACCATCAACATTTTCATCATTTCTCCTGGACTCCGCTTCTTCCTTCTCCGTCTCGAATAGCATTCTTTCAATGGTATTACCTAGTTCCTAACTGGAAGTAACCTCCTTGGGTGAACCAGGTACAAATGACTCAGCACCATCAACATTTTCAGCATTTCGGCTGGACTCAGCTTCTTCGTTCTCCATCTCGAGTAGCATTCTTTCAATGGTATTAACTAGTTCCTGACTCGATATAACCTCTTCGTCCTTGGGTGAACCAGGTCCGGGGATGAAGAAGAAAAAGATAATGCCCTTGACCAGACTTGATGAGAATGAGTAAAATCAATGCATAACTGCATTAATCACATCGGTCAACCTCTAACATGTAATATTAAGAATGCATACTAAATGATGCAATACGCCCAGACATTCAACCAGTAGCAGTAAATGATAAGTAAAAAACTTTGCATTTAACGTTTGTTGCCATTTCACAGGAACATAGACTGTTACTAACCACTCACAAAGTTTTACATGTATAATTAATACATGACAGATGGTACACAGTTCACCTTCATTAATCCCCTTCTCTATTTTCATTGCAAACTAAAATACATACCTGCAAGCTCTTGCAGCAGTTGGCCCAGCAGCATGTTTTGGCCCTTACAATTCAAACAAACAACAGTTGGCATAGAGTTCAAGTCGGTTCTTTCTTAAGTTCTTCTGTTTTCCCTTGTTTGGACAGCAATATAAAAACTGAAAGAAGGCCTAGATGAGAGTCGAAACAAATGTATATCGAAAATTATCGGCCTTGAGGAAAAGAGGAATAAAGGTCGGAATCATAAATCATGTATCAATCTCGTGTGTATGACATTAAATAGAGTAGTTTCTACCCTTTGATACTTGGTTTAACAGATTAGCTACCATGTGGTCTATTAAGTCAACAAAAACTTTGTTGTGATCTATCACCCCATTTATGGGTTAATAACTCTTTCCTATGGTCCAAAACGAAGTTCGTCATGTACCAAACCTAGAACTTACATTAATAGAACAAGTTCTAAATCTACGAGGATTTTTTTCAGTAAATAATATGAAGATACTACGGCTACATTCCCCCAGCCGCACTTCTTTCTCGTTGGCCTTCCAAATCACCGGAAAAAGCAAATTGGATATCTAAATTTGATACCCATGATTATGGCACCAAAAATCTGATCACAATTATATTATAAACAAAGCCGACATGAAAGTTAATATGAACTAAAACTCAGTAACAATAAGAAAAAATTTAGTACATATGAGAGTTATCAGGATGCTACCTTCCCGAGCAAAATGAGAATGGTGTCTCTGACAGAAGTTTGAGGCTGCTGAAGACACCTCGTCAGAGGACGAAGCCTACAACCAGCAGGTGGCTTGGTCACCTGGCACACCGCGCCGATACGAGACCTCAGAAACCTGCATTCGTCCTTGACTGCACCCAGCCGGACATCCACTGCCTCGCTCACGGAACTGATCTCCTCTTGAACCGAAACGAGCCTTCCTTCCACGAAATTAGGGATTTCATCCATAGATTTCTGGAGTACTTCCGTCATAGCACGTAGTTTTTCGAAATCGGTCTCCAGCATTGAGATCCGTTCGAAAACTGCTGTTACAACTGGAACTGGTGGAGGTTGCCCCATGCAAAATAAAAATAAATTACCTCATTTTTATGAAAGTAGATTTAAGACTCATATTGCTTACATAAAAAATAAATCATGATATTTATTTAACTATAATAACTAAAAATAATAAAAAACACTGCACACCCACACATATTAGGACTCAAATCACATATTACTTTTGTCACAACGATGGAAAAATCTTATAGTTGAATCCGAATCGAAAGGAGCAGTCAGTTTTTGGAGACAAATCCCCCAACCCTAGAATCCTAGATCCGATAACTCAAAAACATCTACCCTCCTCATCTTTCTTTGATTTGATCGTCAAATGCTGCGTTTTCTGAGGTCGCGTATCGGCGCGGTGCGCCAGGTGACCAAGCCACTTGCTGGTTGTAGGCTTCGTCCTCTGACGAGGTGTCTTCAGCAGCCTCAAACTTCTGTCGGAGACACCATTCTCATTTTGCTCGGGAAGGTAGCATCCTGATAACTCTCATATGTACTAAATTTTTTCTTATTGTTACTGAGTTTTAGTTCATATTAACTTTCATGTCGGCTTTGTTTATAATATAATTGTGATCAGATTTTTGATGCCATAATCATGGGTATCAAATTTAGATATCCGATTTGCTTTTTCCGGTGATTTGGAAGGCCAACGAGAAAGAAGTGCGGCTGGGGGAATGTAGCCGTAGTATCTTCATATTATTTACTGAAAAAAATCCTCGTAGATTTAGAACTTGTTCTATTAATGTAAGTTCTAGGTTTGGTACATGACGAACTTCGTTTTGGACCATAGGAAAGAGTTATTAACCCATAAATGGGGTGATAGATCACAACAAAGTTTTTGTTGACTTAATAGACCACATGGTAGCTAATCTGTTAAACCAAGTATCAAAGGGTAGAAACTACTCTATTTAATGTCATACACACGAGATTGATACATGATTTATGATTCCGACCTTTATTCCTCTTTTCCTCAAGGCCGATATACATTTGTTTCGACTCTCATCTAGGCCTTCTTTTAGTTTTTATATTGCTGTCGAAACAAGGGAAAGCAGAAGAACTTAAGAAAGAACCGACTTGAACTCTATGCCAACTGTTGTTTGTTTGAATTGTAAGGGCCAAAACATGCTGCTGGGCCAACTGTTGCAAGAGCTTGCAGGTATGTATTTTAGTTTGCAATGAAAACAGAGAAGGGGATTAATGAATGTGACAGTTTGTCCAGTGCAGCCTGTCCAATGGTGAACTGTGTACCATCTGTCATGTATTAATTATGCATGTAAAACTTTGTGAGTGGTTAGTAACAGTCTATGTTCTGATTGATATTTACTGTGAAATGGCAACAGACGTTAAATGCAAAGTTTTTTACTTATCATTTACTGCTACTGGTTGAATGTCTGGGCGTATTGCATCATTTAGTATGCATTCTTAATATTACATGTTAGAGGTTGACCGATGTGATTAATGCAGTTATGCATTGATTTTACTTCTCATCAAGTTTGGTCAAGGGCATTATCTTTTTCTTCTTCATCCCCTGGACCTGGTTCACCCAAGGACGAAGAGGTTATTTCCCGTCAGGAACTAGTTAATACCATTGAAAGAATGCTACTCGAGATGGAGAACGAAGAAGCTGAGTCCAGTCGAAATGATGAAAATGTTGATGGTGCTGAGTCATTTGTACCTGGTTCACCCAAGGACGAAGAGGTTACTTCCAGTCAGGAACTAGGTAATACCATTGAATGAATGCTATTTGAGACGGAGAAGGAAGAAGCTGAGTCCGGGCGAAATGATGAAAATATTGATGGTGCGGAGTCATTTGGAATGCATGAGAATGTTGAGGGATACGAAAAGACCGAGATTGATGGATGAGAATTATGAGCCTGAGTCTGGATGGAATTCAGGTTCTGACCAAGATGGAATGTTCAGAAAACATGCAAGAGGAAGAAGAGGTTACTCTTAGTCAGGAACTAGCTAACAGCAACAAAAGAATGCCTTTCAAGATCGACAAGGAAGAAGCTAAGTCAAGCCGAAATGATGAAAATGTTGTCTGTATGGGATGAGAACAGCCATCAATATCACTCATAATTCACCCTTATTGTTAACTCCCAAATAAGAACAACCATCAATATCACTCATAATTCTCATCCACCGATCTCGGTAGTCTGGGTCGGATTCAGATTCCGACCAAGATGTAATGTCTCAGTCAGAGGAGATGCACGAGGAAGAACAACCTGCAGAGGAAGAACTGCCACAACAGGAAGAGGGAGATGCACATGTGGGGCTGGGAGAGGATCAGGAAGGGGAAGGTGTATCAGATGCTCAGGGTCCAGAGAGGCAATGGGACATGGACAAGATGAGGAAGGTTATGAACCAGACGACACAGATTCAACAAGCTCAGACACATGTTCAACATGCTCAGTTTCTGGTTCCGCAAGCTCAGATTCAGGTTCCGCAAGCTCAAATCCACAAGCTCAGTTTCAAGTTGAGCAAGCTCAGGTTCATCAGCAAGGAATGGAGGCAGTGGTATATGAAGGTGAAGAGGTTCAGCAGCCACTGGCTTTCTTGATCGCATTTTCCGACTCGGGGACAGATTCGGGTGGAGACGATGTCTCACCCACGAGTGTGTTTGATCCACCAGGGTCATATGAAAGTACAGGTAGCGATAGCTCAGAAACTGATTCAGATAACGCGGACACTGATGCGGATGTCGACATTATTTGAGCACTTGAGAACGGAGGTTTTTTATGAAGATTTCAAATTGAAAAGGTGGTTTTATCGAACTGCTTCTCGTCCTTCACTTTTATCTGCTTTGTTCTCTGTTCGGATTTGGTATTATTAAATATTGACTGCCAGGTATAAAGTCGGATTGGAGTTATCTTTTGAGCTATTGCATGTCCGTAATGCTTGCAGATTGGAAATACACATGCCAAGTCCTTGACTCTGAAATGAAAATTTATTTTGAGCTATTGCATCTCCAGGCTTTCCTATCAAAATTGGATAGTGTTGTCTTACTGCGTTTTATGTGCAAATAGATTCAGCTCCTTACTGAAAAGTTTCATGAAGCATTCTGAATAGCCTGACTCGTAAGCCAATATTAACACTCATATATCATTCTGGTTTTGCTTCTACAAAATTATTTTCTACCTTCTTTCCTCACTTTTTTTATTGTTTCAAAAGGGGTGATCTTCTAAATCCTATGTTGTTTAAAACGTGACTTGTTGGGTTGAGTACAATTCTACCTTGGAAAGGTTGGTTATAAAAACACTTTGGTCTTTACTGCTTTGGTCAAATTCTGGACCGAATTGATCATGCCTAGACCCTTTTATCAGTTTTTAAGGTTTTGCAAACTCTGGACGTCATTACCACATGTTCTGTATCTTTCCCTTCAATCAGCATATTGATCTCGTCTTGTTTCTAATGTGTTATCTAACATACCTTACAGAGCTTTCTGGTATTGCACTATTTTTATATCATATTGTATAATAGTTAAAGTGAATTGTGCACCCTTTTATTACCAAAACTCTATTCTTCTTCCAATATGCTTCAGTTGCAATCGTGACTTCTAATTCAATCAATTTTTGTGTAGCTGTACTCGAGCTCAATTGGTAACAGTTGAGCGTTGTTTAAGTTCTTAATTTCTTGACATTGTTCTCAATAAGATACTTCCGCATCTAGTGCACCTTAATGTTTTGCGTTATGGTTTTGATGTTTGGTTATTATGGTTCTTCTCCATTAGTTCCGTCTGTTTTTGTTTATGATTGTTCCAACACTTTGGAAAAGTGCAAGTATCTTGCTACTAGCTTTGTTCAAAACTTTGTATTGGTACCTACACCATGATCTTTTGCTAATGAAGATCTAGTCTCATGTTTACAGATAGCTCCACTCCAATTTCTGAAAACTATTCCTTGTATAAAATAACAAGGCCGCCCATTCTATGATTAATAGTTCCTGTATTTCATCTGATTTTATGAACTCAAAGTTCCCGTACCTCATTTTGCCGAGTTCTAAAGTCATTTATACAGTAAAATCTCCATAAATTAAGACTCGATAATTTAGTAACCTCTATAATATACTCCATCCGTCCCGTAATAGTTTTCACAATTACTATTCCATAAAACAATATAAAATGTATAAGTGGTCCAACGTGAGAAATTCAAGCAATATGAAATATACAAGTGGTCCCCATTAGTTTATTTTATTTTCACTTTTATAGTGTGGCCACTTGTCTATTATTATCTTCTTAAGTCGGTGTGAAAAAAGGTAGTGTAAGCTTTGAGGGGACGGAGGGTGCAATAGTTTTTTGCAATCCCCACTCAAGCCAATGTCAAAAATAAGCCATTTTAATAAAAATTAATAAGAGTTGGGTATGATATTCACAAGAGTTTCTATGTAATGTGACTTATATAGTAAACTAGACACACGTTAGGTATTCTATTTCTTTTATCAAAGAGAGATTAGGTATTCTATTTCTTTTATCAAAGAGAGATGTTTCTCAACATGAATTTGAAACATCAAATTGAGATACAAATGAAGAATGAATATTAGGAGTAGGATTGTTAAAAAACAATGAACAATTTTGCATTAGATACGCTGGATATTGGAGTGGACAATGCATACACTTGTATACAATGTATGTACGCTGAATAAATAATCACTCTTTAGATTTATAAACTAATTAATTGATTTATTAATTAATACCTATTATAATTAATTGATATTTTTCGGTCCCGGCCTTATTAATTTATATAAAAACTTTACCGTGTATATGGATTTGATCTTTACATAGTTAAGATCTGTCCTGTCAAAGTTCTGTTTTGTTGTTATAATGTCTTGGTACCATTCTGAATTCTAACAAATCTGAAGTGATCTTCAAGTTCCTATGTCCTAACACTTGGCCTGTTTAGTTGGGGTTTTATAATATTTTATAGGATAAATACATAGTTTGGTTGAGTGGTCTGCAGCCCTGGTTTTATAACAAGCTGGTTGAATTTGAAACCCGAGGGGGAGAGGGTTCCAATATCCACCTCTTTACCCAGGTTTCGTTGGGTTCCAGTATCCACCTTTTTTTCCAAACCCAAGTAAACTACCCGATTAAACATATTAATATAATTGACCCGTGTCATATTATATTATCCCAAAAAACCATTTGGTTCCAATAACCCAAATGATCTGTTGGGCAGCCAAACAAGCCCTTAAAATGTAGATATATCTTCTATATAGTTATTAAGTCATATAGATTTAAACTCAAAACCAACATGTATTTTTCACTTTCACATAATACTGCACAAAACTTTCTATTTCAACGTTTAGCATACCACATGACTATTTTTTCTCGAACTTTTTCTTCAAGACTACTGTTCCAGCAAAGACCCCCGTGTTATTTTGTTATGGACTGAATACCAAGTTATATGTATGTTATTAGTTCTAAATATTTTATTAGCCTCCATTCGGAAAGATCATTTAGGGGCATAGCTAGTGATCCGGGATGTTTCCCTAATGTTCTTACTGTTTTTCAGATTATCATTTTGAATTCACCATAACTGGCCGATATTTTTATATATTTGATGTGGGTGCTGCCAATCATTTTCCACTAACTCCTTTGTTGTAGTATCTATATTTTGTCTATGCACTTCTCATATGTGTGATATTTATATGACTCCAGAAATAGCTTTGGAAGGGAAGGCAACATGATCTCGTGAAGTTGTACTCAAAAAACGCTCGGATATGCAAAAAGTTTGGGATCAACAAGGTCCGTGTTTTTATTTTAATCAATTCCTTGTATCTCCATGCTTTTTGACACAAAAAAAAAGAGTAAAAATGGAAATCAATTCAGTGACATCTAATTCATAAAAAACTCGATACACCTAGAAACAGAACGAATTGCATTCAAATAATTTAATCCTAAATCCCAGTTTTCTACAGACAAGAAGGATTCAAACGAAACCACAACCATACAAAATTCAAAACTAATCAATCCGAATCTCAAGAATACTATCATAAGCAGAAAAGGGGGCAAGATCTTTTCAGAGAAATTGCTTGCTTGAAAGAAGAAAGAGATGCTCTCAAGGGAGAATGTGAAGTACTCAAATTTTCAAAGTGGCGAATAGACGAAAATAAAGACGAGCTTAGAGATGCAAATGGAGCAGATTGCTCTTGATTATGAAGTCACGGAGCAAGAAAACCATGAAATGGCGTATAAGCTAGAGCAAAGCGAGCTTCAGGAGCAACTGAAGATGCAGTATGAATGTTCGTCGTCGTATGCTGCTGTCCATGAACTTGAAATGCAGATAGAAAACCTAGAGAGTGTACTCAATAAACAATCAAAAGAATCTGCTGATGCATTGGCCAAAATCACTAGAAGCTCATGTCAAGGGCGTGGAAGAAGACCTTGAAAAGCAATCACAAGGATTTGAAGCTGACCTGGAAGCTTTATGCTCTCGAAAATTGAGCAGGAGCAGCGAGCTATAAGAGCTGAAGAAACATTGAGAAAGACAAGGTCGCAAAACGCTAGTACAACAAAGAGGATTCAGGAAGAATTTAGAAGGCTCTCTTTGCAGATGGCTTCACATTTGAAGCCAATGAGAATCTGGCTGCCAAAAGCTCTAGCAGAAGGAAACGAGTTTCTTCTACAGAAATTCCATTTAGAAGAAGCCATCAAGAAAGCTTCTGAAGAACATCAATGAGTCAAGAGTAATTATGAGATAGATTGCAGCTTTCCAGTCAGGTGAAATCCATGACTAATCACATCGAAAAGATGCAATCGGAAATTGATGATAAAATGCTGCAGCTGGAACATCAGAAAAAGCATATGGAAGAAACTCATAATGTCCCGTCAGAAGAAATTGTAAAGCTCAAGGATGAGATTGTAAGTTGTAACCTGCATGACTAAGAATAGAATTTTGTTCGGAGGACTTAAGAAGTAAGGAGATACGCGTGCATGAGTTGGAACAAATGAGGGTCTCCATTAAGGAAATGGAATCACTTTTAGAGCAAGGGAATGAAGAAAAAATTGGACTTGGAAATAGGATTACATCGTTGAATGTTGATGCTGAGGAGTCGCAGAAGGAATTAAACAAAATGAGATGTATTCTGGAAGAAAAGGAGTTGATAGTTTGGATTTTGCAGTCAGATCTAGACTCCCTTCAATCACAGCATGCAGAAATAAAGCATTCTCTATCACAAATAAAGCATTCTCTATCACAGTATGAGTTGGAGAATGAGGTGTTACGGAAATAATTTTTTCGATAAAAAGTGGACTTGAAGAAAAACCAAAATGCCCTCAGTAGCATGAAGAAGAAGATGAAGGATGCAGTCAAAGCAACTTTAATAACTACCAAGCCTGTTCTTCTTCGTGGCTCCAAAGAAGTTGCAGATCCTAAGGAGAGAATTAAGTTACTTGAGGTAAATCTGAACCTTATTGAAAACTATGTGCAGTATTGTAATGCATCCCAACTAGAAATAGCATAAGAAATGGTGGTTCTCTAAATTTTCGTCGTACAAATGTTGCAGGATGATATGCCCTTTGGATTGTGATTTATCTGTCTTCGTTTTTCTTTAGTAGATTACTGGTTGTTCAGTTATACAGGATATATCCAATCTTGTCTCCAAATTCATAATCTCAGGGTCAGATCAAATTAAGAGAAGGTACTCTGGAAAGATCAAGTAATGCAATTGTAGAGAAGGAAAATGATCTCCTTAACAAAATCGAAGAGTTGGAACAAAGAATGGAAGTGCTCAACCAGAACAGCATTCAATATGAAAATGAACTCGAAAAGGTTGGTGTATTTTCCCAGTACACCAAAGAGTTATTAATTATTGTATGTTTCGATCGAGACTAATGAAAGATAAAGAGTTGTTTGGCTTGCTAACATTTCATTCAAAATGAACACCAAGTTATATCATCAAACTCAGAAGTAAAGTCGGCTATGTCGAAACACAAAAAAGGCTCCAAAACAAACCATAAGGTTATATAAAACAGGTGATTGCAAGAATTATATTAGTCAAAATAACATGCATATAGGTAAAGTAAATCAATCTAGCACGACCAGGTTTTGAGAAATTGCAGCTTCCATCACAAGTTCACCTATTGAGACTTGAAGAATTTTTTTATGGTTGTTGGGTCTTGACCTCACTCATTGTCGCGTATAGACTCTTCAACTTTTTCAGCATCATTTTCTCCAGATTCTTATCCAGCTCTTCTGTTGTCTTCTTAGCTTCGGGGTGAGGTTCCATTTCCTCGTCTAATTCTTTTTTTCCCTTCTCCCTCGCTTCCACTACCTCTTTGACTTTCTAAAGAAAATATACAATAATAGATTATAGAAGTATACAAAAGGTAATTATGTCGATTCTAATCTTGATAAAATGATGTACCTCTTTGACTTATAGGTGTGGGGATTCATGTATCCACAACCCACGCTAATAGCAGTTGGATTAGTAATAGGTGTGATATTAATTAAGGTAAACGTACTAACAGTAACCAAAAAAAAAAGATCAATAATAATGAAAAAAATACTTATAAAAAAAGATATTTGCCTAAAAATATCAACTCATGACCAAATCTCGATCCAACTTCCTGTAGGTCTTCATCCTTTATTGGGGTGAGATGAACCAACTCAGCCGTTCCCCATGTCAACAACTCTTTGGTGTTTAAATATCATAAGCACAATTTTCACCTTCTCTTCATATTTGGATGGCACACGAGTCTTAAATTTTTGTCCACCCGTAAAGCCTTGATCACTTAATTTTCGAGAAGAGTATAAACGATGGTACTATTAGGGGAAGTATTCCAACACGCGAATGTATACTAGTTAATAATAAAAATCATATCTTTTCATAGTCGTGGTTATTCTTGACGTATTCAGCAGCTTTCCGGAAGCCTATACGTTGTATATTCTCCAAGTAATCGGCTCCTGCTAAAATAAACACTTGTAGTAGTTGATCTTCATTAAGACCCATCAGCCTTTCCTTTTGTAGCGTCGGCTGCCTCATATACAAGTTACAGCTCCATCGAGTCCCATTCTTGATTTCCAGTTTGTAAAATATCTAACATATATAAATATAAAATGAGTTTAAGAGTACCAACAAGAGAAAAACAAAATATTCAAACTTTCATAATTTCAACAACCTTTTTTTTTGTAAAAAGATGAATTAATTAACAGACTTGCAACTTACTAAGTTATTAGGGCTTTTCTACCGTCGGGACAGGAAAACTTGTCCTGACGTTAGGCCGGTACTCAAATTACATATTTTTTCATATTTGTCGATTCCATCCGCACAGTTCAACTCTAGCAAGAAAAATATACAAACTGGAATCGACAAATATGAACAAATAAGTAGTATAATTAAGATGCATTTTCTTATGGCGGTCACGAAAACTTCGTCTTATATTAGATTGATGCTAAAATTGCATATTTTTTTTTCATATTTGTTGATTTTAATCCGCACAATTCAACCGCAACAAGAAGAATATACAAACTGGAATCGGTAAATATGAAAAAATATGTAATTTTAGTACCGGCCTAACGGCAGGGCAAGTTTTCCTGGCCTGACGGTAGAAAAGCCCTTGTAACTTAGTAAGTTGCAAGTCTGTTAATTAATTCATATTACCAAAGAAAAAAGTGTTGAAATGATGAAAGTTTGAATATTTTGTTTTTCTCTTTTTGGTACTTTTAAACCCATTTTATATTTATATATGTAAGATATTTTACGAACTGAAAATCAAGGATGGGACTCGATGGAGCTGTAACTTGTATATGAGGTAGCCGACGCTACAAAAGGAAAGGCGGATGGGTCTTAATGAAGATCAACTACTACAAGTGTTTATTTTAGCAAGAACCGATTACTTGGAGAATATACAACGTATAGCCTTCCGGAAAGCTGCTGAATACGTCAAGAATTACCACGACTATGAAAAGGTATGATTTTTATTATTAACTAGTATACCTTCCCGTGTTGAAATACTTCCCGTGTTGGAATACTTCCCCTAGTATTACCTTCGTTTATACTCTTCTCGAAAATTAGGTGATGAAGGCTTTACGGGAAATTTTAAGACTCGTGTGCCATCCAATTATGAAGAGAAGGCGAAAATTGTGCTTATGATATTTAAACACCAAAGAGTTGTTGACATGGGGAACGACTGAGTTGGTTCATCTCACCCCAATAAAGGATGAAGACCTACAGGAAGTTGGATCGAGATTTGGTCATGAGTTGATATTTTTAGGCAAATATCCTTTTTGTAAGTATTTTTTTCATTATTATTGATATATATTTTTTTTGTTTACTGTTAGTTATGTTTACCTTAATTAATATCACACCTATTACTAATCCAACCGCTATTAGCGTGGGTTGTGGATACATGAATCCCCACACCTATCAAGTCAAAGAGGTACATCATTTTATCAAGATTAAAATCGACATAATTACCTTTTGTATACTTTTATAATCTGTTATTGGATATTTTTTTACAGAAAGTCAAAGAGGTAGTGGAAGCGAGGATGAACCGAAAAAAAGAATTAGACGAGGAAATGGAACCTCACCCCAAAGCCAAGAAGACAACAGGAGAGCTGGATAAGAATCTAGAGAAAATGATGATGCAAAAGTTGAAGAGTCTATACGCGACAATGAGTGAGGTCAAGACCCAACAATCCATAAAAATATTCTTCAAGTCTCAATAGGGAACTTGTGATGGAAGCTGCAATTTCTCAAAACCTGGTCGTGCTAGATTGATTTACTTTACCTATATGCATGTTATTTTGACTAATATAATTCTTGCAATCACCTGTTTTATATAATCTTATGGTTTGTTTTGGAGCCTTTTTTGTGTTTCGACATAGCGGACTTTACTTCTGAGTTTGATGATATAACTTGGTGTTCATTTTGAATGAAATGTGCGACAGATCAACTTTTTGAACTGTCAGGTGCCACAGATTGGAAGGGATGCATTAATGATATCTGTTGTTCCTGCGGATGTTGGAAAGCCCACAGTGAAATCAGATAAGGCATTAGTTTGAGATGGCAGTTGTTACTGGGAGAATCCAGTGCATGAAACTGTGAAGTTTAGTCGAGAGCCAAAATCAGGGAAGATTCATGAGAGGATCTACTATTTTCTTGTAGGTACGGTATGGAATGTTGAACAGGTCAAATTATGCTTTGCTTTGCAACCAAGCGACGATCCAAAGCTAACAGTCTCTTTTGGCGGTGCATTAGGGGTCTTCTAGAGGTGGGGTTCTCGGTGAAGCCTCAATTGATTTCTCAAATTATGTCGAGGCAACTAAGGTTTCCTTGGTTGCTCTTCCCCTCAGGAACTCAAAAACTGAAGCTGTATTGAATGTAGGTCTTTCCATTTCGAATCCGCGACATCTACTAGTAGTTGCATTTGACTGGAACCTTCGACATTTGTTTATTAGCTTAAAGTTATGTTTCCTTATTTGTTTTTCTTGTTTAATTTTTCTTGACAGGTATCAATTCAGAGGATGCAGGAGTCCAGTGATGAGAGGTACTGTTAATGGCTGTAATTATGTTTTCTCTAAACTTGTTAAGTCCGTGGACTGAACTGAGAATATTTACTGTTCTCACAGAGAGATCGAAGAAACTGAGAGTGTAAAGCTGAATTATAAATAGAACAGCCTCAAGTCACAGTTGGATAATGGTGACAAAGATGGAAGCATAAAGAACAGTTCTGATGTAATCTTTCATCACCCATTGCCTTGTTTTCATAATTCTGTATTTGTTGTAATTTGGAAGCAGGCACTAGTTCTCTTGTAGCACTAGTGATGGTATAGTGTTTCCTTTTCCCTTAGCAGAATATGCCACTGAATAAGCCTGTTTCCCACAGTTGAATTCAATGGCAACCGTCGAGCTTCTAGTGGATCTGATCTCACGATTTTGAGCTCCGATGGAAGTTGTGGAGTCGAGATACCATGGCAGCCTCAGATCAAGAGTGGAAGTCTTCATCAAGAGCCAGCTGGAGTTGTACCATCTATGAGGTCGAACTCTGATTCACAGCCTGCAATATACGAAGAGAATCAAAGGTCACAATGGGATTGGTTAGGTAATTCTGCACTTGAAGTTAGTACAGATAATTCTTCGGCCACTCCAAGAGACGCCTTTCTAAGGTAGAATTCAGATGAGTCGTCAGATACTGTGTTCGAGAAACTCCAATCCGAAGTTTTTGCTTTATCGAGGCAAGCGGAGATGTTCCTAGTTCAGGACTTAACAAGGTTTTACTTACCTCGTGTATGAGGTGATGAGAGATTCGGGTGGCAATAAGTACAAGATACCATACACGATTAATGGTGGACAGATACCGGTGTATATCGAGTGCGATCGTGCTAGTCGTGAACCATGCAAAGAGCATCTTTATACTTTACAAATTAAGATGGATGGAGTTCTACTTTTCAATTAAAAAAGTTATTAAACTACTCATTTTTGTGTAGATGGAAATAGTACACAACACTTTCAATATAACAAGCTCCTAAACAAAAGGAGTTACTGTAATGAACCAAACAGAAAAAAGTACGAAGAAACGGAAATTTGAAAACGTTCAAAACGTCCCCAACACTGTTCAGGCTCCCCTGATCAAGCAGTAAAACATCTTATTCAATGCAAAAGAGTACTCTAGCACAGAGCAACTAACATCATCGTTGTACGTTATCGACAGTGTTAAGACTCGATTTGAAAGGGTTCGAGCACAACTTCAGTTTTTCCTTGCTTTTTGAAGTAGTTGGCACGGAACTCTTCATATCGAAAGCCTCTAAAGTGCCGCGGGTTGCTTGCATTAATAAGAGCTGCTGCAGGTTCTATATGGCAATCAGGCGAAGGTGTAATGAAAAATCCAATCGTTGTCCGGAGAGTAGTCGGATTCGTCACAACTCGGTGTTCAGCACACTTGAGCTTCCCATTACTGATGATCTGACATCCCAACAAGACCAGAATTTTAGTTACAGATGTTGATGGATTTTGGTAGAAAAAAGTATCATCGACGGTTAGTATGTGTTAGAGGTAGTATGTACGTACCCGTAATTGATAGCCTATATTGACCACTAGTCCATTTGCAATAGGCTCCACTCCTATCCAGTTTCCATCCTTCAACACTTGAAGGCCACTGACATCTCCTTGAAGTAAAACGGTGATGAGCTGCGGGTCGGAGTGTTTGGTTATTCCTAGTGTCAAACTTGGATCCGGACAGGGTGGATAGTGGTTGACAAATACGTCGGTCTCTTTGCTAAGTTCATCACCGAAATAATTCGATCTGATCCTTAGTCCTTCACCAATCAACTCCAATATGTCCAAAGCCACCTTCTTCACTTGGATAAAACATTTGCTAACGTGATCTCTATAATACCATACGACTGAAATTACGGACCGAACAACTATAGCTCTACAATATATATATTCTAAGTACCCACATACCCTAGCTGCATGTATATGCATCCTTGGATTTATAATAAAAATTATTTGCTAACGTGATCTCTATAATACCATACAATTGAAATTACAGACCGAACAACTATAGCTCTA
This sequence comes from Orobanche coerulescens, assembly GCA_033398695.1. Lineage (NCBI taxonomy): Eukaryota > Viridiplantae > Streptophyta > Magnoliopsida > Lamiales > Orobanchaceae > Orobanche > Orobanche coerulescens. The sequence goes on from CM065804.1 coordinate 211,932,851, forward strand.
CGATATATATATTCTAAGTACCCACGTACCCTAGCTGCATGTATATGCATCCTTGGATTCATGATAAAAATCATTTGCTAACGTGATCTCTATAATACCATACGATTGAAATTACAGACCGAACAACTCTAGCTCTACGATATATATATATATATATATATATAGGGAGGGCTTTATTTTCAGAACTCTCTTAAGTGCGAGAACTGCAAGAACTCCTCTAAACCAATGAGATTTTTTTGAATATTAAAAAATATTATTAATAAAAACGGTATTATAGTAAAATACAATTTTTATTACGGGAGATAACCCCTACTGATGATAACTCCTACTATAATAGCCCCTACTGATGATAACCCCTACTATATATATAGCCCCTACTATATAGTAGGGGTTATGATCAGTAGGGGTTGTATGCATTGACATGATGTACATTATGTATTATTAGGAGTACAAAAGGTGGTTCTCGCAGTTCTCGCACTTACCGTAGTTGCATGTATATGCATCCTTGGATTCATGATAAAAATCATTTGCTACATATTTAATGGCGAATATAAATGCAGTTACGATACTCATGTGTGTACCTTCGAATTTCTCTCTCTCTCTCTCTCTCTCTCTATATATATACATAAATATGTAGATTACCGTTATTTAGCTGGTTTCTGAGGCCAAATCGGAATGAATTTCTCTAAAGGCTCACAAGGGTGTCGGATAAAATCGCGCCAAAGATGAGTTTCCTCCCAATCATAGTTGACACTACTGTGTATGAGCTTGCACAGTTTGTTGGGGTCGTCAGTGTGGATGCTTGCTCTCTTTTCCTCTAGAGGCAACTCAAAAAACTCCTTGAACACATCCATTGTGTCGTTCATCAAGGCTTCTGGTATGCCATGGTTGATTACCTGCACAATATATAACTTATGTATTGGATGATGATGATGATGATGAAATGATGATAATGAGCATTACTCCCTTTAAACTAATTCTTTTTATTGATGTTTTCAATTTTCGAGACGGAACATTGACCATGAATATAATGTTTTAATACTATATCGATATTTTTTTTTAAAGTATTTGCACAATAAGTATGTATAATAAAAAAAGTTATTTATAGTCAAAGGTCCGTCTCGAAAAAACAAATCAAATAAAAAAGAATTAGAGGGAGTGTGAAATCGGAGCAAGTAATTGATACTCCCTCCAATTCAATACTTCCTCCATTTTTTCACTATTATTGCAAGATTTGTATTTTTACACTGTTCATGCAATCTTTTACCATCTTTTGTGATTTCTGTTGATTTTTTTGAGTATAGCCGTGGCTCTAGCCTCCCTTAGCCCCCCTAGTTCCGCCCCTGCTGCCACGTTAATAGTATTCTAAGAGAACATAGATGCATTGGAGTAGACTTTCCAAATTTCAGACGTGATTCCTACTTGACACACTTTTTTTTACCTGACCGTAATTGCATTGAAGAAACTCTTAAGTTGTTTGGCTTTTTCGACCATTTATTTCTTTTTATATATTGTGATGATAAAAATAAAAGTTATTTGGTCGGATTCCTTATTAAAATACATTTCATAGTATTATTCTTTTTTCATAATTTGTCAAGATATAATTAAGAAGTTATCATGGTCAACGTTTCATCTCAAAAAAGCGAGCACAACTGATATATCGAACTTGTGGGAATATATAGTTGCAGCTAGGGAGACGAACAGAAATCCTGGATAAAGAGAATTAAACTAAACCTGAAAGAATCCAAATTCCTGACTAGCCTCAATAATTTGTTGTATCACACTTGCTCGATCGAGACTGTGCGATCCAAGATCGATCACTGGAATGTCTTCAGATGAAGGTGCAATGCAGAACTTCCCTGGTCAGGTGGGAATATGTAAGCCTCAGGCAAGGGTAGTTCAGCATTGTACCAGTTTGGAACAAGCTTCTCCATTTCTACCTTGGCTTCGAACCTATCGCTCCGAACTCGAGGATGATGAACATGGAAAGAGAAGAGCCAGCTCATATATAACATATTTGTGGCTTTGATAAAGAATAATTCCTTGATACATCACAGGAGAAGTTTGTGGTGAAGAATTGAGAAGCGTCATCTTGATTTGATGGCACTGTTTTGAAAAGTTGGAAAAGGAACAATCATGGATGATGCTGCGGCCCGCACCGGAAGCAATGGCCGATCGAGTATGCGAGTCCCATTGTGTTACGATCTCCAAAATTTTGTATTAGATTACGTCCGCGGATGGCCAAGTTCGATAAATTTAAGTTAATAAAAATATATAAGGTCCGTCTTAACATTGAAGTTCAAAATTTTCAAGGTCAGCTAAAGTAGAAAAAAAAATCCGCATCGAATTGGATTTATACGCGTGCCAGGATTTCAATTTTCAATCCGACCCATATTAAAATTATCCGGTATTGACCACAACAAAGAGCCAATCAAATCGTTTGCCACCATCCTTTCTTTTCTCTATATGCACAGTATTCTTGTCCAGCCACGCCCGTGTTAGTGCAATCTTTCTTTTTTTTGGGAAAAAAACGTCTATTGTGGACGGGGGTTGTGGCGGGACCCACCAACCTGTGAGATAAAGAGAATATGAAGAGTACAAATAATATGACCCGAATTATGACAAAAAATGGGCCATAATACGGATCCTAAATCTAAAAAACAAAGTACCTAAGGCCTGCTACAGAAATACAAGCTGCACTACTAAAGGCGTGGGCTAATGTGTGGACCGATAGGTAAAAAATCACCTCCGAGTTATGACAAAAAATGGGCCATAAACCGGATCCTAATAACTAAAATGCCAGCAGCCCGCTGGAGAAATACAAGGTGCACCACTAAAACCGTGGGCTAATGTGCGGGCCCGTAGCAAAAAATCAGATGATAAAATACTACCTAAATCTAAAAGAAGGGTAGCCAAGCTCGTCCATCCTTATAAGAGAGAGAAGAAACGAAGAAGCAGTATCATATGAATAAGTCTTAATATCGAGGGACGACATGCCGAGCTCAGAGAGATAATCAGCCGGCCTGTTGCTCTCCCGGAAAATGTGGGTGACTCTGTACTGAATGTCTCGGAGAATGTGTCGGATACGCATAAGAGTGTGACGAACCTGTCAAGAGCCCCGATGGCCAGATGAAAGCAGGGTCACCACACCAGCAGCATGAAGCTCAATCCAAAGAAGTCTCAATCTCTGGGAAGCCAAAATCAGTCCAATAGCAAGCGCCTGGATCTCTGCATCAAAGCTCGAAGAGGCCTGAAAAGAGGAGTGGAAAGCAAGGTGTAGCTCTCCGTGATAATCTCTAATCAGACCTCCACCACCAGCAATCTGAGTATCTCTATCAAAGGAGCCATCCGTGTTTAGCTTAATCCAAGGGGACTTGGGTCGAAGCCAAACCACCGAAACAGGGCGATGAGTCTGAGCAGGAGAGGAAGTAGCTCGCTGGAAATGGTCAGGAGGCGAGCACCCCGACCAGAACTCTGAAGAAATAAGCCCCGCAGCAGATAGCAATGAGACATGGCGCTCTACGTGCCGTGTTAGTGCAATCTTTCTCACTAGAATTGTGCAAATTTATATTAGGGGTGTTCATGGAATGAGTACTCGGTCACGGTCTGTACTCAATTTTTATGAACTTACTCATTTTCATCAGTTAGGTAAAAATCAAATTACGAACCAATTTATATACAATGAATACCCATTTTTTTGGTTACCTATAAAATCGGTTCGAGTACGTCGCGCATCCGACCCGGTCCATCACAATAAATATCATTTTTTAAATAAAAAATAAAACATAGGATATAAAATATCACCAAGTGTTATATTAATTTTTCAAAAGTATTAACATATTGATAGATGACATTAATATTCGATGTTTTTATCATAGGTATAATTAACAATAACATAGTAACGGAGTAAAAACATAAAATAATAGTTTTTTAGTTTATTCATACAAAAAGTACAAAAGTGCCACTATAGGTACACGTCAGTTCACAAAAACGACATGCGCAAACTGGTTAACTACAATGTACTCGCCCCACTTACTCAAAATGGTTCAATTACCCATTTTACGGTTCAGATCGAGTTAGTTTTCTCAATTTTTGATTTCTTAATTTTTTAACAACCTACTTCTAGCTAGTTTTATTAAAGGTAGTGGCCTAGCCAGATATGTTGATTACTAGGGTCCGCATTAATAAAGATTATTATCAGATAACATGGAAATCATAAATCTATACGCCTTAAAAGATCATTGTACCTCTTCATGTTAAATCTTAATATCAAAAATTCAAAAATACTCCTAAACTTCGAAAAGAACTCTTAAACTAAATTAAAGGGACAAATAAAAGGGACAAATAAGCTTATATCTTTTATCTCCGACAGACCTCCAACTGACCGTTGACGGGCTCCGGCTGTCGAACAATTTTCTTCGACTGCCTGCTGTCCTGTTCTCCAGCGGGACATGTAATATCCGCATTTTTTTTCGGAACTTTCACGATTTTATGTTTTTCTTGTTTTGGTGGCTCGTGTGTAACTGTATGGGTATTTCAGGAATACTAGTTTTCGGACTTATTTTACTCAATTCCGCATTTGTTGGCTTTTCCGTCTTTATTTGTTCCGATTCTTGAAATTGTTGTTTGGAACCGCCGTTTTGGGGTTGCCATAAATCTATCGTGTGTTATTATGCGTGTTGTGAGCTTCCGTTTGTTGTTTCGATCGTGTTTCGTATGTTTCGGGTGTTTGAGTCGTTTTGCACCCGGCTGCCTAGCGCACGCTATGGATGTTAGTTAGCGCGCGCTAGTGTCCTTGGTAGCGCACGTTACGCTTGTTTTGTAGCGCGCGCTAGTGACTCGGGCACAGCAGTGGCAGTAGTCTGTTTCTGCCCTCTGCCCTCTAGAAGAGTAGCTTAGCGCACGCTAAGATGTTGTTCTAGCCCACGTTATCGTTTGGGCTTAGCGCGCGCAGAGTGGCTGGTAGCGCGCGCTAATCCGGCAGACTGGGCAGAATGTTTCTGGACTCGGATGATGTCCAGGTAGCGCACGCTATGGCTCGATAGCGCGCGCTATCGAGGGACAGTTAGCGCACGCTACTTCCTGGTAGCGCACGCTAATCCGGCAGTCCAGTACTGGGCAGAATGTTTCTGGACTCGGCTGATGTCCAGGTAGCGCACGCTATGGCCCGATAGCGCGCGCTATCGAGGGGCGGTTAGCGCACGCTACTTCCTGGTAGCGCATGCTAACGGTCGAGAACCGTAGGTTCTGGATTGGGTTTTTGGCCGATAGCGCACACTAACCTTGATGGTTAGCGCACGCTAATAACTCTCTGGCTATAAAAACCAGAGAGTTGACCGGAGCAGCCTTATTTCTCATTTCTTCTCTTCTTCTCCGAGGGTTAGGCGATTTGGAGCTTTTGGGAGCTTGGAGTTGATCGGATATCATTATCCATCCACGTTTTTTAGTCTCCAGCACCAAGTTATCATCATTTAAACATCTTCTACCGATTGAATCAAGATAAATCTCTTAGAACCCTTTTTTGGGGAGATTTGGGGGTTTTCGAGTTTTTGTCCGATTCGTACCGTACCGTTGATTAATCCATGATGGGTATAATTAATCTTGGTAGTATTCATATGTTTCCTGCGAATTTTGGTATTTTTCGGTTTGTCCTTGAAATCGAGAGGGTTTGGGGTTGTTGTCCGCCCTCGTCGATTTTGTCGTAGGAAACCACCGTATCGTTGTTTTATCGAGTTGCTGTAATCGTGTTTGACGAATCGTCTAGGTTCGGTGTTCGGTTTCTCACAACCGCGGTCGTAATCTTTCCCGTTTCTCGTCGTCGTTTAATCGAGGGAAGTATTCCTTAATGAACTTACACTCTTAACATGGTAGTTTTGCATGAGAAATTGGGTGTGTGTGTACGCTCATTACGGGTTAGATCTGACGGAGTCTCGGCAGGGTTCACAGAGTCGTGGGTCCGCGAGCTTGCTTTTAACCACTACGGGTTAGATCCGACGGGGTCTCGGTAGGGGTCCACAGAGGCGTGGGTCCGCGGTTAATTGTGGTGCATTTTACAAAATGTGTTCCGGCACATCTGGTAAATTTGCTATGTCATTAAGAGTCGATTTTTTGTTGTGATCCTCTTTCAGTTTTCTGAATATATATATATATATATAATTATGTATTTTATTTCCCCGATGCATCTGGTTCTGTTTTTATATTGTGTTTGGTGATTTAGTGTTTTTTTAAATGGGTGCTGGACAGGCAATAGAGTTGGCACTCCATGGCAGGCAACATGATGTCATCAACTTTAGCACTCAAACTAGTGGGATGTGCAAAAAGTATGGGATCCACAAGGTGTGCTTTCCTAAACTAACATCATTTATATATCTGAATTCTTTGTCCCAAAAATAAAACATTAAAAAGAAAAACAACTTTTCCTACTATTTAGCCTCGTCTTTAATGCAAAAAGAGAAGGGGGTGTAGGGGTTGTGTTTCCCTGGGAATAGGAAAAGTTGCATTAGCCAGTCTGCTAATAGTCTAATACTAAGAATAGAAAATTAGAAACCATTACTAAGGTGTTCTGCTGCCGTTCTGAACTCAGCTAATGGTATCTGTTGATTTGGTTTTCTAGTCCTAGAGAAAGTTTTGCATTCTTTCTTAATCATGTAATCTATTGTGCAGAAGGAAGTTGATAAATTCTGGACAGGTCTCAAAAGCTGTTTAAAGGTGTGTTAACATGATTCAAATGATGTCGTTGTGTTTGTTTCTTTCTCATTGACGTTTCTTTAATTCCCTGCGATGTAATTGTGGTGCAGGAGCTTGAAGATCTGACCCACTGTACTCTTTATCTGAATGTAAGTGTCACTATTTGTGGTTAGACTTTATCTCTGAATGTCTTTCCACCTCCAGGTGAAGCGAGAAGGAATCTAATGTTTCATTTTCTTAAACAGAAGGAAACTCTTATTGTTGTGGGTCCTTCTCCACGACTACGCTGGGTGAGGAATATATGGAAATTCTCCATTACTGGAAAGTTAAGTCCAGTCCATGTTATCGGGGTTTTCAACTCGAAGCTGAAACAAATAACCATATTGATGGGGAAAAGTGATACTATGATGGTGGAGAAGAGTGATTTCTGTGTCCTTGAGCAGCCAGTACCTGACCATTTGGTTAGTGACCCTTTCTTGATTAGAGAGAAAAGTGATTTTTGCGTCCATGAGCAACCAAAATCCAATCAGGAAGTTAACGATCCTCTTCAGGCAGAGCATAGCAAGTGTTTCCGTGCTAGCTCCGCAGAAAATCAAGGTACCTTTATCTCTCCGTTTCTTGGTTTTTTATGTTCTTTTATCTGCTTTGATTCTCACTCATCATTACCTATTTTTTTGTTGTATGGAGCAGCCAAGGTGAAAGAAGCTTGGCCGATGGTTGAATCTTCCCTTGAAGTACTTGGATGCATATGCGCAATGAGTATTGTATGTCCTTTGATATGTATTTGAATTACCATGCATCTCTTAAGTTATGAAATTAAAATTGATGCACCTATGAAAATGAATTTGAAATGTTCTCAGATTAATTCGACAGTTTTGGTAGTATCACCATGCTCTACAGATCCAGATATGTTGCGCAAGGCAAAGTTTCTTTTCAAGCTTTTACACAAGACTCGTGTTCCGGCACCTTTGGTAAACATGGCAGGCCCCCTTGTTTTTTTAATATGAAATAGAAGATCTGATATGTGGAGTTAAATATATGTTGTCATGGTCTTTCAGTTTCTGCTTCTTCCAAATGATATCTTCTTCATCTTTAACTTGAATTCAGATGTAGCTCTTGTTCAAGGCAACCATTTCTTTTTCTCGTATATATTTTTTGTTTATTTAGTTGTTCATGTGGGTGCTGACATATGCTTGCAGGCAATAGATCTGGCACTGCATGGTAGGCAACATGATCTCATTAAGTTTGGCACTCTAGAGGATGGAATGTGTATAGAATATCGGATAACCACGGTTTGTATACCTAACTCTACTTAATTGATCTCTTAGATTCTGGCTAAACCTAAAAGGTGAAAAATAAAAAATGTGCATTCTCTATGACTTCGGTAGTACTTTATGTGGTTCTTAATTCTTATGACTTGTGAGAGAGCATTTGATTTAAGATTCTTCTACCACCCAATTCGTCGTTGGGAACAAGGTTACTGGAATTAGTTACTCTGGGTAATCATATTAGGAATATGTGTACTGCAGGAAGTTTTGCAAACCTGCTAGGGTGTCTCTTGAATTGATTTAAGCTTCTGTATCACCCAATTCATTGCTGGGAATTGGGAAATTCAAATGATTTAATCTGGGTAACCATACTAGGGATATGGAGTATGGACCATATTTTCCGTGCTCTGCAGGCGTTCTGCGAACCTGCTATGCTGTCCCTTGATTTGATATGCTAGAGGTTGACACAAATATGTACCAGCCCTCCCTGACCTTCTATATTATGTGCAGAAGAAGTTTTATCAACATCGGAGATCTCTCAAACGCTCTTTAAAGGTGTGTGATATGATTTAACTTATATCCGACAGTCGGAGTGAGTTCTTTCTTTCTCATAGATTTTCTTTCTAATCCTTCGCCATATAACTGTGGTGCAGGAACTTGAAGATCTGACCCACTGTATTCTTTTCCTGAACGTGAGTGTCATTGTCCATGTTTTTTTTTGCTGTCGATATCTTCCCACCTTCAGGTGAAACAAGACTAAATTTTGTTGTTGCTTTTTATTAACAGAAGAAGACTCTTATTGCTGTGGGTCCTTCTCCAAGATTACACTGGGTTAGTGAGGTTTGGAGATTCTCCGTTACCGGAAATTTAAGTCCTGAATATGTTATTAGAGTTTTCGACAAGCAGCTGAATCGATCAACAATTATTATGGGGAATAATGATAGTATGATGAAGGAGAAGAGTGACTGTTGTGTCCTTGAGCAACCAAAATTCAATCCCAAAGTTATCAACTCTTTTCCGATGGAGGACAGTGATACTATTATGATCGAGAAGAATGACCTCTGTGCCCTTCAGGAGCCAAAATCTGATCATGTGGTTAACGGCCCTCTTCCATTGACGACGAGTAGCAATTTCAGCGTCCTTGAGCAATCCAAATCCACTCACGAGGTTAGCGACACTCTTCTGATTAAGAAGAGCATGTGTTTCCGTCTCCCCTCTGAAAACCGAGGTACTATTATCTTCTGTTCTTGTTTTTCTGTATTCTGTTTGGATTCTCACTTACTTTGTTCTACTTTTTTATCGTTTGTGACAGCCAAGTTGAAAGAATCTTGGCCAACGGTTAAGTCGTCCTTGGAACAACTCGGGTATTTGTGTTCGATGAGTATGGTATGTCGACTTATGTATTTGAAATACTATTTATTTTTGAAAAAAAAGAATAAGAAACTGATATTGGTGTCTTAAATGGTACCAGGATGATTCCAGATTCTCATTGGTATTACCCTGTTCTGCGGACCCAGAAATCAGGCGCAAGGCTGTCTACCTTTCCAAACTTTTGTTTAAGACTCCTGTTCCAGCACCTTTGGTACACATGTTTCCCCGATGTTTTTTGGTTGGAATTGAATGACTTTAGCTATTGCTCCTTTTTTTTATTTGTTTGTGACAGTCTTCCAGTTTCTTTTTGTCCTTAATGTTTTATTTTATCATCAATACATCATCTTGCATTCAGATGTATGATGTGTGTGCTGCGGCGCATTTTTTGCATTTTTTCTGGTTCGTTTATCACTTTACCTTATGTATATCTTGCATACCGATTTTTTCTTTGTTTACATGGGTGCTATCTATATTTTCTGATTCCAGGCAATAGAGTTGGCTCTCCATGGCAGGCAACATGATTACATCAAGCTTGGTCCAGTTGGTGGGTTACGAAAAAAATATGGGATGGACATGGTTTGTATTCCTAAATTGACTTCCTTGCATCTCATCAAATTTTCCATAAAAAATAAGGACACGAAGAATCATACACCAAATTTTGCATCCCTTATCCCTTGAGAGTTTCCAATTTTGCATCCATTATCCCTTGAGAGTTTCCAATGTAATGTTGACTTAAGCTTCATCTTTGACGTAAATATATGTTGGTAATAGGGAAGCTTAAATTAATTTATCTGGGTAATTATACTACTAATCTATCTATGTCTATATAATATACTAAAACTGAGTTCTTTTAGCCTTCCTCGATTTGACTTACGTGTCCTTTTGTGGTTTTTTTGACCAAAACAAATTAAATATTAAGACTTTCCATAATCTATATATTTTACAGCTCCAGCCAATTTTAATTTTTCAGAATATAATCAATCCAAAAATAAAGTAAAATTATCTATATTTTTCAATTTATATAACATCGTTGTCGATAGCGGCGTTTAGCGATGCGTAGCGGTCCATCATCGCTAAATGGGTTATAGTGTCGTTATGGCCTTTCAGCAGAATATAGCGGCCAAATAGCGGATAGCGGTGCCCTGAGTGCTATAGGCCGCTATTCGCCACTGACAAGTATGATATATAATCTATCTATTTACTATTGATTATTATACTAATACTTTGAGCCTTCTCATTGATTTGGTTTAAGTGTCATTTTGTGTTTTTTTTTGACCAAAACAAAAAAAAAGTTGAGACTTTTCCGTAATTTATATATTAACTCTCCATAATCTATATATTTTACAGCTCAAAACAACCTTAATTTTTCAGAATAAAGTCAAAATCTGATTTTAATTATGGAAAGATTAAACCTAAAAAATATCTATATCTATGTATATAATCTATCTATCTATCATTTGTAGTTATTTTACTAAAACAAATTAAAAATTAACACTATCTATAATCTACATATTAAGTTTTCAACTTTCCTATTCTATACTACCTCCGTTCTCTTATAACTGCAACATCTAGACTTTCACGTTTGTCAATGCACAACTTTGATTATTAATATCTTCAATTCTTTACTTTTAAAAATTATAATAAATTGATATTTTGAAAGTATATTTCGAGATAAATCTAACAAGATCCCACATGACTATATTTTTTCATATGTATAAATCAAAAAAGATGGTCAAACGATAATATGTGAACAGTGTAATAGTCAACACGTTGCAATAATAAAAGAACGGATGAAGTATATTTTACTGCTCATGCTTTCAAAAAAAATATATTTTACAGCTCAAATCAATTTTAGTTTCTGAGAAGGCAAAATAGCTCTACTAGGGACTTAGAGTTTGGCTTTTTTATCACTTAAGGGACTAAACTTTAAAGTGTATCAAAGTAGGGACTCAAGTTTATTCCGTTATACACGTTAGGGACTCCATTATTTTTAATCCGTTAAGTTTTAACGGATTGCTGACATGGCCGTTACGTGCCACGTGTCAGCATTTTATTAGTCGATAATAATAAAATAATAATAAAAATTTCCAGATATTTGTATTAATAATAAAATAATAATAAAAATATAAAAATCTAAAAAAATATAAAAGATAAAAAATCTGGAATTTTTTTAAAAATTGAAACTTTATTAATTTTAAAAAATATATGGAATATTAATATTAAAAACGGATATTTTTGCTTAAAGTTCAAAAATAAAAATTAAAAATTAAAATATTTGGATCTGATTTATAATTAATCTTTAATTTGTTTTTTTAGATTTTTAGATTTTTTTAAAATAATATTTATTTATTAATATTATGAAAAATTAGATCCAGTTTTTTATTTATGAAAAATAATATCCCATTTAAAAAAAAACAGTTTATAAATTAGATCCATTTTTTTTTTTTTTTTATTTTCAAACTTTAAATAAAAACACCCGATTTCAAATACTAATATTCCAGATTTTATTTAAAAAATAAGGTTTCGATTTTTTTAACAAAATCCAGATTTTTATATTTTTTTCATACTTTTATATTTTTTTTTATTATTTTATTATTTTTACAAAATCTAAAAAATATTAGTATTATTTTATATTATTACCGACCAATAAAATGCTGACATGTGGCACTTAACGGTCATGTCAGCAATCCGTTAAAACTTAACGGATTAAAAATAACGGAGTCTCTAACGTGTATAACGGAATAACTTGAGTCCCTACTTACACTTTAAAGTTTAGTCCCGTAAGTAATAAAAATGACAAACTTTAAGTAAGCTATTTTGCCATCTCAGAATATATTAAATCCGAAATAAAATCATATATATCTATATATATAATCTATCGATCAATCTAGGATTATACTAATACTGAGTCTTGATTTGGGTAACGAGTCATTTTATTTTACCGAAAGAAATAAAAACTTAAAGACTTTCCATAATCTATATATTAACTTTCCATGATCTATATTTTTTTTTTCAGCTCAGAATATATCATCTATATCTATATACATAATCTATCTATCAATCTAGGAAATACTAATACTGAGTTTTTTTGAGCTTTCTCATTAATTTGGGTAACGAGTCATTTTCTTTTTACCAGAACAAATAAACAATTAAGACTTTCCATAATCTATATATTTACTTTCCATGATTTATATATTTTACAGATCAACTCAGTTTTTTCAGAATAAAATAAATAAAAAAATAATATAAAATTATGTATACCTATATATAAACTCTATCTAACCATCTATCTATCTATATAATATCTATATTCAATATATTATACTAATATTGAGTGACCACAATGATTTGGCTTATGTATCATTTTGTGGATTTATTTTTGGCGAATTTTAACTTTTTAACTACTACTTATGAGAACTCTTTCCCTTTTCCACTTGCTTAGCCCTAGACTTGGTAAATTATGTAGAGCCGACGAGACTTTTTCCTTTTCCCTTAACCGATCGAGTATTGTAAGCCTCTTCTCCAACTCCACTGGTTCTAGCAACTGCATCCCACGTCAAAGAATCATCATCAAAAACAAAATCATCTTTATCTTCTCCTTGATTTTCTTCATCCACTGCACCTATCAACCACTCATTGCTATCATCTATGTCCCGCAAGGTAATTGGATCGATACGGTCACGTGCTTCATATCGCCGCTTTAATGCCCGATTGTACTTGACATATACCAAATCATTCAAGCGCTTTTGAGCTAGTCTATTTCTCTTCTTGCTGTGAATCTGCAGTTATAAGTAAAACGATTTTAATAGATAAAAAGTTATACAAGTCAAAAATATGTATTATGTAAAGTTTATATCCTTACTCTAATTCCGCTTGCAACCGGATGCACTACAAGTGAGACTAAGCACTTTCGTAGCAAATTTCTGCAAATTTGGAGTTGAGGACCCAAACGATTTCCACCATTCCGCTGCAATGCGATTATTTTAGAACAAACATGGTCACATTCACATAAATACATAATTTACTAATTGGCTAACTACTTGAAGGCATAGTTGTTAAAGGCGAAAGGCGCACCAAGGCGATTCGGGTTCCCATCGCCTGAGGCGCAAGGCGCAAGGCGAGGCGCGCGCCTGAGAGATGTGAGGCGCATACAAACTAAAAAATAAATTAAATTGAATTATAAAACTTATAAAAACAGTCACAAGAAAATATAACTATCCACAAAAAACTTGATAATTAATAAAATTGAAGTGTCAATACAACCAAATAACTTTTAAAATATTCTGAAAAAAAAAAAAAAAAGTACTATTGCCGAGGCGCGCCTGAGGCGCACCAAGGCGCAGCAAAAAGGCGCACCGAGGCGCACCAAGGCGCGCGCCTGGCTGAGGTCGCCCGCCTGGAGGCTTAAAAGGCGCCCTGCCTTTTTGTCTGCGCGCCTTGCCCCTGAGGCGCGCCTGTAACAACTATGCTTGAAGGAAAAATACTTGATTAGAACTTGGACATTTACCTGGAGTTTTATTTTTTCTGTGCCTAATTGCCATCTCAATCCCAAATAATCCTTCTGTATTTTGATACAAAGACACTTAACCACCACTTTGCTCCATTTGTTACAAACTTACAATATGACTCTGCAAAATAAGAATAAGAAGGAAACAATGCATTATTAATTAAGTCAACACAAAAATTAAGAATAACAAATCACTGCAAACACTGAAAAAACACAGCAGGAAAACCACTGCCAAAAAATAAGAACAAAAAACCACTGCAAAAGTGCAAACACAGTAGAAGACCACCGCAAACACTGAAAAATAACCAGAAAACACACAGAAAAGGACCATACCTGAAAATAGTGGTGGAGGCGGAGGCGGCGGTCGGAAGTAGCTGGAAGTGGCGCGACGGCGGTCGGCGGTGGAGCAGCTCCGGAGCAGTCGCACAGATCAGGTGCCGCGACTGGAACTTTAAGTTTATTTTTATCTAAAACTGAAACCCTAATTCCTTTTGTTTTAGAAAATAACACTGGAATGCTGGGCTCATTAAGTAATAAAAACGCTGAAAAAACAAGGACTAAAACGCTGGAAATAGAAAAGGTACAGGCGCGCCTTTTCAGCGCCTGGAGGGAAGACAGAAGACGCGCCTAGGCGCGCGCTCGGCGAAGGTCGCCCGCCTTCGGGCATAAAAAGCATTCAGCCATTTTACATGCGCGCTTCGCGCCTCAGGCGCCCCTTTCACAACTATGGAACCATATATAATAGTAATCTATGTATCAATATATCTATATTATTTAACGAAATCTAACAAAAATACGAATATCATTAAATTTTAAAGAATCTTATACTGATTTAGGTAAATCGTATAATTTATAATCGATTCGACACATAATTAGACGACTAAAGTGGTTTAAAAAATGATTTTGCCAACCTATGAGGTATCTTGAAGTTAAATTTTGTTGTTAGATAATATACCTCATATTTCCCAATGTGTTACCTTTGTTATTTACTTCAAAGAAAAGGTTAAGTGTCCAAATTATTATTATATTATATTTGTTGCTTATAATATTTTGTTAAATGAGTCATGTTCCATGATGTACGTGATGATTTTATAATATCGATCACGTAATGTGACATAACTATAACAATTATCTCGACTCATCACCATCTCATTATATTTTCCATGTAACTGGAAAAGCCTATGATTTTGATGGTTTTGGAATTTCAACTCATTTCTCCTTCATATGAAGGTTGCGACAGGAAGGGCATCCGGCGCAAAACTTTGCCACTTTCTCTTTTGCATGAATTGTAGTGTTAACTAATTTTTGACAATTAATTGACACTATAATTTTCATGCCACCGACCCCAACATAGTTGGGATTAAGGTGCAGTTGATGATGATGATAATATTTTGTTAAATATTTCAGATTGCGCGCGGTGCCACGACAAACATCTATATGTAGTAAGCTTGACTTTTCAGATTTTGTATGTGATGTATAATATTGTAAATAATAATAGTAATACTCCTTTATTTTGTTTAATCTGATGTAAATTTATTTTTATGTTTGACTTTTAATTAAACGAAAAATTTATGTCCCATTGATGATCATGTACCGGTATGAATCATACTTCAGGTTTTCTTCTTGCATTTCGTGACCCAGCTACTAGATGACAGCTAGGATGTTAGAGTTAATATCTAGTATTTAGAATTTTCCGATCTAAATTGTAAGTGAACTAGGTTTTTACATGAAGAAGACTTGACTTAGTTTTATGTTATGGGTCGGAGAAAAGCTTAACCCAGTATCGTTGGAGAAAGAAAAAGAAGATTGAAGTGCAGAGATATGTCAGAACCATTTTCAGCCTATTCTGATTTTCTTATATTTTGCAGGAGAAATTTGATAAACTGCGAAGAGGTTTGAAACGCTCTTTAAAGGTGTGTAACATGATTCAAGTGATGTTATAATGATTGCTTCTTCATTCTCATATTTGTTTCTTTCATACTTTGCAATATAATTGTGGTCCAGGAACTTGAAGACCTGACCCAGTGTACTCTCTTTCTGAACGTAAGTGTAAACTATTTGCGACTTCGCCCTCCTCTAACTCTCCCGTTGGTCGAGCTCCTTCGGACCCTCATCTTCCTATTTATAAGCCGAGTTTGATGATTCACATTATCTTTGAAATTCTTCTTTCCTCCGGTGAAGCAAGACTTAATCTAACAGTTTATTATCATTAACAGATGAACACGCTTACCGCTGTGGGTCCCTCTTCAAGATTAGGCTGGGTTAGGAGGGTTTTGAAATTCAGCATAAAAGGAAAGACGAGTCCCGTTCATGTTATCAGTGGGTTCATATGTAAGTATGATCAAAGAATTGCAAGTGTTCGAGATCTTGATGTCTCCAACATCAATAACGCTGGACATCTGGTAAGCGAAGATGGGTTAGCTGTAGTGACATTGTCCTTTCCTATAGTAAAAGGTACATCTCTCTGTTCTTGTTGGTTATCCAGTAACTTAATGTCCTATGCTTTTCCTTTTTCTTTTAGTCTGAAATGTCCTATGCTTGAAAGTAAGCCTTTGGTTTG
This sequence comes from Orobanche coerulescens, assembly GCA_033398695.1. Taxonomy (NCBI): domain Eukaryota; kingdom Viridiplantae; phylum Streptophyta; class Magnoliopsida; order Lamiales; family Orobanchaceae; genus Orobanche; species Orobanche coerulescens. Next base: position 211,949,244 of record CM065804.1, read on the forward strand.
AACAACAAGCACAATATTGATAGCTAAGTTCACAAGGGCATTCCTTATGCATCTATTCCATTATCCGGCTTTAAGTATGGAAGTATTTGTTTGGCGTTTGTAGCAAAATGGATGAAAGACGCCTTGTCAATGGTGGAGTCATCTTTAGAGAAATATGGCATTTGTTGCAGGCTGAACCTGGTATGTTGAGTTTGCTTAATTAAAATTGATATAATTTGATCAATCATATTATTCCAAATTATAAAGAGGCCCCATTTAACGCAAATATGAAATTGTTATGCATACAGACTAACCATACCATGTCTATCTCAACAACTGAAGCAACCGAAGAGTACCCAGCTGCTTTTGAGAAGGCTAGGCATCTTTTGCAACTCCTGACAACAAATAATGTCCCTCCATATCTGGTACAAATCACAGATTCTTGTTAGTTTAATCCGCATGTAACATGTTATATTCCTAATGAATATAATTCTTGACGCTTAAATTGCCGATTGACAGTTATGTTGTTAAATGATTTACAGCTGTTGCACGATTATCAGAAATGTGTAATACAGATATGTACTTATCTTGTATCTTCTATTCGTGGAGTGGATACTTATTATGTTTTCTACTTGCTTCTCATTTGTCTTTCAGGCTATAGATTTAGCGCTGAATGGAAAGCAGCATGAATTCATCGAGATCGGGTTTCAGGAAGGTGGGCTTTGCTCCCTGTATGGAATCAAGAAGGTTGGTTGGCTTTCTGAAAATAAATCCAACCGATTGGAATTTTAATCATTTATTATTGCGAGAAGTAGATGAGGATTGTGATCTCCTCTATTTTGCAATCATTTATTGTGATCAACTCACGCAGGAACAGTATTTTAAACGGTGTATATGGCTCGCTCACTATCTGAAGGTGTGCCTAAATAAGTAAATAGTGATCTACATTTAAAATGAATAAGAGAATTTGTCTCATTAATATTTCTCCAGTACGTCTCTTTTACATGATTTGCAACGCAGGATATTGAAAAAGGGATAAGATGTGGTACTATATACTTTTCAGCTTTAGTAAGTACCGTCGTCCTCCCTTTGATTTTTATGGGTCATATTCTTTCTTTTTTAGGTGGTGTTTGCCTGTTCTCTAAAACATTGCTTGCCTTCGGATGAACAGGGAGGCACTGTTTGCTGTGTGGATCCGTCAACTGCGTCCCACACATCGTCTGCGCGACTGAGGACATTCAGGAAGGTTGTGTTGGCCTGCATTGTAGAAAATCTGAATCCTGCGTATCTGAAAAGAAAAAATTCGAAACGGAAGCTGAAGAAGAAAATTGATAGTTTGCTTGCAAATTGAAAGAGACTTTATATTGCCATATCTTTCGAGATGCGTACACTTGAAAAAAAGGAGCGTAGTGTCACGGCCGGATGTCGACGACGGGACAGGGAGCTTTCGAGTGCTCAAACCCCACCCCGTGACAATAGGTTACTAACTAAAGCGGCAGAGTGATTAGGTCAATTTTATGTTGCACCACAAGATGAAACTTTAATTCAAATTATTGTATTAAAAGTTAAATATAATATTTTCTTATATTAAGAATATAATAATTTATTTATAATATACTAAAACAGTTTATACAGTAAGAAGTGCCTATAGAGCGTTAATGGGGGAGGCTGACACTCGTATCCAATGATTTCCCGTGTTGGAATAAACTGTGGAATTTGAAGATACCCCAGAAGATTAAGGGCCCGTTTGGTTCGCTGGAATCCTTGGGAATCCTAAGGAATTGGAATCTAATTCTCAAGGATTCCTATGTTTGGTTGAAAATAGAGATGGGAATTGGAATCTTGGGGTGGGATTGAATTCCCAAAGCTATGGGATTTTCAATTCCTTCAAGAGGGGGAGGGATTCTCAATTCCATCAAGGAAGGAATTTGACATTTACCATTTTACCCCTTTCCGGCCGCCGCCTTCTCCGGCCACCGCCGCCTCTCCGGCCATCGCCTATCCGGCCGCTGCCTCTCCGGCCACCGCCGCCTCCGTCCACAGCCTCCTCTTCAGCCACCTCCTCTCCGGCCACCGCCTCTCTGGCCCATCTCCGGCCACTGCCGCCTATCCGATCACCGCCAGCATCTCCGGTCCCGCTCCGGCCACCTGCCGCCTCTCCGGTCCCGCTCCGGCCACCTGCCGCCTCTCCGGTCCCGCTCCGGCCATCGCCTGCCACCGCCGTCGCTCGTCGCCACCCGTCAAGAAGGGCAGTTATGTCATTTTGCATTTCTGAAATCAAATTCATCTGAAATGTCTGCGAACCAAACAGACTATGGAATTGAATTCCAATTCCATTTCCTGCCAACCAAACAGATGATGGAATTGGATTCCAATTCCTGACAGATTTCAATTCCAATTTCAATTCCAATTCCATCAGAAACATTCCAGCGAACAAAAGGGGCCCTAAGATTTTTTGGGGCGTTGTGCGAGGGACATTACCTATTCGTGCAGCATTGATTCGAGGGGAGTGGAGCTAGATAGAGTCTCTCCACATTGTGATGCCGGTTCTGAAACTAGGATTGCAAACGAGTCGAGCTGCTCGCGAGCGTTTGCAAGCATGTTTGGTCAAAGTTCGACCCGAGTTTGAGTTGACTGAGTTCGGCTTGAGCTCGTGACTCGCGAGCGGGCATTTCAATTATTTTTTAGAGATTGTCATATATGTATAAACAAGTAAAGGGCGCCCGCTGCGTTGCAGCGTTTTTTTTTTTTTTTTTTTTTTTTTATTGTTTTGCTACGGGATAATTTTTATGTGAGGTTATTTTGTGGTAAAAGATTGATTCGTTGGGATCCATAATGTATTTAAATAAATGAGAAGATTGTATAATTGTTTTTTTTTTTAAGAAGTAATATTGAACGTACTTGATAAGCTAAGAAGATCCATAAAAGTTTTTATTTTGTACATAATGTATATAAAATGAAGGTTGCTACTATGTTTTAAGTGTTTTGTTGACCGTGTCTATCCTTACAACAAAAAGTGGGCAGTCAAAAAAGGAAAGCCCGTGGGTAGATGTGCAAGGCAATATTATTTTTTTCTTTTTTTAACCCAATATTTTGTGTAAAAGTTAGCCTATTTCTTTAGTCAGGCCCTAAACACTATGCCCTTTCTCATAGTATACAGCACAACGAAATATTTAAACATAATATCAATTTTATATTGTGGCACGGAAGCCTATTTCCCCTTCTTTAGTATATAGAGAGAATATCCCTAATATTTAATTATTTATTATTAATTATTTTTATAATACTAATTATTTATTAAAATTGACAGTTTTTTGTTATTTTTAGCAAAATATAAAAAAATAAAAAAAATATGCTGGCGAGCTGCTCGCAAGGGTTTGAAATGCTGTTCAAGTTGAGCTCGAGTTCGAATTTGCAACTCATTCGAGTTTGAACTCGATTGAATAGTAACAAGAGCCAAAGCTTGACTCGGCTTGCTGCAGCTCTAATTGAAATGATAGAACCTCCACGATTGTACGAATTACGCATGATTTTAATTATATTTGCGTTAGATTATCACAATCAACCTGAGAAAATGTGTTACTATGTCATGATGGGTCTGAGACATGTGAATGAAAAGTATATTCAAAACTACACTGCGAACATCATTCAGTTCCACTTTCGAGTTTGATCATTAATTTTATATTATGTGTTGTGTATCGTTGTGGATTATTAATGGTTTATTTTTTGATAAATCAAATTATTCAATTTAACAAATAATATGAAAAAGAAGACTGTGAGCTAAAAAGCGTAAAGTAAAAAGCTAGTTAAGTATGACAATCGTATATCTATGTAGCAAGATGAGCACCTAGCAAGGTGCTCTAGAGTTGGAATATAATTCCTACGAAAATATCTCTTCACATGATATTGAATCATCACAAACTATTCCGTTTGATTTAAACCAAAATCCAAAAGTTATTCGTGTTTCCGACAATGCAGAGACGATATCCTCCTTAAGCGGATTCCTTTTGCTCCGCAGCCTACATAGTATTAGCAGTCGTTTCCAGCTAGTGTTTATTCTTTTAATTAATTTTTCATTTTATAATAATTTATTCCCTACATTTCCTTTTCTGTCAGTATTTTTTTTACCACCATTTGTTTTATTTTAGTCATAAGATATGTTGCATCCTCTTGTTGGCTTTGTGGTGTTCTATCTTATTTACTCTATCTGTCCACAAAAATTGTAATACATTTGACTTTCAAGATCTCCAAAATTCAATTTTGACCATTAATAATTTTAATTGTATATGAAAAAAAAATTATAATAAAATTTATATTTTGAAAATATACATTGACAATCTAATAAATACTTACACAACTATAATCATTTTGACCAAAAAAAGTCGAATGTGTTAGAGGGAGTATAATTTTTTTTTCAATTTTATTACTTTATATAGTGCTTAATGACATAAAAAATTGAATTATAGGGCTACACTAATTTTTCGATCTCGTCTCGGGGCACCGAATGTTCAAGGCCGGCTCTGCTTAAACATCAAGAAGCCCCAAACACAACTGATGAACTTACTGCAACTAGGATAAAAACCTTCGATATGTTGCTAGTTCAGGACTTAAACAAGGTTTTACTTACCTCATGTATGAGGTGATGAGAGATTCGGGTGGCAATAAGTACAAGATACCATACATGATTAATGGTGGATAGATACCAGTGTATATCGAGTGCGATCGTGCTAGTCGTGAACCATGCAAGAGCATCTTTATACTTTACAAATTGAGATGGATGGAGTTCTACTTTTCGCTTAAAAAAGTTACTAAACTACTCATTTTTGTGTAGATGGAAATAGTACATAACACTTCCAATATAATAAGCTCCTAAACAGAAGGAGTTACTGTAATGAACCAAACAGAAAAAGTACGAAGAAACGGAAATTTGAGAACGCTCAAAACGTCCCCAACACTGTTCAGGCTCCCATGATCAAGCAGTAAAACATCTTATTTAATGCAAAAGAGTACTCTAGCATAGAGCAACTAACATCATCGTTGTACGACAGTGTTAATACTCGATTTGAAAGGGTTCGAGCACAACTTCGGTTTTTCCTTGCTTTTTGAAGTAGTTGGCACGGAACTCTTCATATCGAAAGCCTCTAAAGTGCCGCGGATTGCTTGCATTAATAAGAGCTGCTGCAGGTTCTATATGGCAATCAGGCGAAGGTGTAATGAAAAATCCAATCGTCGTCCGGAGAGTAGTCGGATTCGTCACAACTCGGTGTTCAGCACACTTGAGCTTCCCGTTACTGATGATCTGACATCCCAACAAGACCAGAATTTTAGTTACAGATGTTGATGGATTTTGGTAGAAAAAAGTATCATCGACGGTTAGTATGTGTTAGAGGTAGTATGTACGTACCCGTAATTGATAGCCTATATTGACCACTAGTCCATTTGCAATAGGATCCACTCCTATCCAGTTTCCATCCTTCAACACTTGAAGGCCACTGACATCTCCTTGAAGTAAAATGGTGATGAGCTGCGGGTCGGAGTGTTTGGTTATTCCTAGTGTCAAACTTGGATCCGGACAGGGTGGATAGTGGTTGACAAATACGTCGGTCTCTTTGCTAAGTTCATCACCGAAATAATTCGATCCGATCCCTAGTCCTTCACCAATCAACTCCAATATGTCCAAAGCCACCTTCTTCACTTGGATGAAACATTTGCTAATGTGATCTCTATAATACCATACGACTGAAATTACAGACCGAACAACTATAGCTCTACGATATATATATATATATATATATATATATATATATATATATATATATATATATATATTCTAAGTACCCACATACCCTAGCTGCATGTATATGCATCATTGGATTCATGATAAAAATCATTTGGTAACGTGATCTCTATAATACCATACGATTGAAATTACAGACCGAACAACTATAGCTCTACGATATATATATTCTAAGTACCCACATACCGTAGTTGCATGTATATGCATCCTTGGATTCATGATAAAAATCATTTGCTACATATTTAATGGTGAATATAAATGCAGTTACGATACTCATGTGTGTACCTTCGAATTTCTCTCTCTCTCTCTATATATATATACATAAATATGTAGATTACCGGTATTTAGCTGGTTTCTGAGGCCAAATCGGAATGAATTTCTCTAAAGGCTCACAAGGGTGTCGGATAAAATCGCGCCAAAGATGAGTTTCCTCCCAATCATAGTTGACACTACTGTGTATGAGCTTGCACAGTTTGTTGGGGTCGTCAGTGTGGATGCTTGCTCTCTTTTCCTCTAGAGGCAACTCAAAAAACTCATTGAACACATCCATTGTGTCGTTCATCAAGGCTTCTGGTATGCCATGGTTGATTACCTGCACAATATATATAACTTATGTATTGGATGATGATGATGATGAAATGATGATAATGAGCATTACTCCCTTTAAATTAATTCTTTTTATTGATGTTGACCATGAATATAATGTTTTAATACTATATGGATAATTTTTTTTAAAGTATTTGCACAATAAGTATGTATAATAAAAAAAGTTATTTATAGTCAAAGGTCCGTCTCGAAAAAAACAAATCAAATAAAAAAGAATTAGAGAGAGTGTGAAATACTTTATACCATCTTTTGTGATTTACACGTAAGAAAGTCATATGTATCTTGTTATATTTGTTTCAATATAATACTTTTGAAATATCGACTTCTTCGTTATCATTAATAAATAATAGAAGATAATAAATGAAGTCGTACATTGACAAGCGTAAATGTCCGAATGTCTCAATGTGAATATAATTTATTTCCTATATGACAGAGTTTTGAAGACATCCTATCGAGAGTTTATTTCCAAGTGGCAAGAAAAATTTTCGAACTCTTGATTTGGACGAACAACACGTTTCCGATGTACTTGTTTGCTTATATGATGTAATATTTTTTTCGTTTATTATTTTTAAAGCCAACTAAAAAAAGTACCCCATAGAGATCACCCATTAATATTACAAAATTATTATATATTCTCAAACTAAATTTATAAATATGATTCAATAAATAGTAAAATCGCGAGTTTACTCCAATAAATCATAATCAACCATAAAATTGAAAGAAAAAAAAAAAGAAATCTTTCATCAAGTTTCCTAAGAGAATTATTCTTCTGGATAAAAAGATCATCACAAAAGCAGAAAATAAACTATGTATTCCTAATCAACAATATTAATAATCATTCATCAAGTTTAGTAAAAAAATTATTCTTCCAGAAATAAAAAATTGTCTTTTTAATTTCATCAAGATTCTCTAATTTGAATTCATTAAAAACTTTTTTTTTTTTTTTTTTTGAGGAAAGACATTCTCTTGAAAAACCCTCAACTCAAAAAGGTCTCAAGATGATGTCTTCACATATCTCTGCCATGCAGTGGCGAACCAGAAGTTTAAATTACCCGGGCATTAAATATTTAACCGCGAAAATTAGTCGGGGCCTAAAAAATTTCTTTTTGTTTTTTTTTATAAATACCCGAGGCTAAAAAAAAAATTTATTGATTTTTTTGAGTCTAGCCGTGGCTCTAGCTTCCCTTAGCCCCCTAGTTCCGCCCCTGCTGCCACGTTAATAGTATTCAAAGAGAACATAGATGCATTGGAGTAGACTTTCCAAATTTCAGACGTGATTCCCACGAGACACACGTTAATAGTTCGACCAATTTATTTCTTTTTATATATTGTGATGATAAAAATAAAAGTTATATCATCGGATTCCTTATTAAAATATATTTCATAGTATTATTCTTTTTTTTTATATATAATTTGTCAAGATATAATTAAGAAGTTATCATGGTCGTCGTTTCATCTCAAAAAGCGAGCACAACTGATATATCGAACTTGATGGAATATATAGTTGCAGCTAGGGAGACGAACAGAAATCCTGGATAAAGAGAATTAAACTAAACCTGAAAGAATCCAAATTCCTGACTAGCCTCAATAATTTGTTGTATCACACTTGCTCGATCGAGACTGTGCGATCCAAGATCGATCACTGGAATGTCTTCAGATGAAGGTGCAATGCAGAACTTCCCTGGTCTCACATCAGGTGGGAATATGTAAGCCTCAGGCAAGGGTAGTTCAGCATTGTACCAGTTTGGAACAAGCTTCTCCATTTCTACCTCGGCTTCGAACCTATCGCTCCGAACTCGAGGACGATGAACATGGAAAGAGAAGAGCCAGCTCATATATAACATATTTGTGGCTTTGATACAGAATAATAATACCTTGATACATTGACAGGAGAAGTTTGTGGTGAAGAATTGAGAAGCGTCATCTTGATTTGATGGCACTGTTTTGAAAAGTTGGAAAAGGAACAATCATGGATGCTGCTGCGGCCCGCACCGGAAGCAATGGCCGATCGAGTATGCGAGTCCCATTGTGTTACGATCTCCAAAATTTTGTATTAGATTACGTCTGCGGATGGCTAAGTTCGATAAATTTTAAGTTAATAAAAATATATAAGGCCCGTCTTAACATTGAAGTTCAAAATTTTCAAGGTCAGCTAAAGTAGAAAAAAAAATCCGCATCGAATTGAATTTATACGCGTGCCAGGATTTCAATTTTCAATCCGACCCATATTAAAAATATCCGGTATTGACCACAACAAAGAGCCAATCAAATCGTTTGCCACCATACTTTCTTTTGTCTATCAAAGCTCCTACACACACATACAAATGCACACACAAATGCACACTCCTGCTTTGTAGGGGTTGTACCCTGCGTAGTAGGGGTTGTACTCTGCTTTATAGGTAGTAGGGGTTGTGTAGGGGTACAACCCCTACTACGCATGGTACAACCCATACAAAACAGAGGTGTGCATTTGTGTGTGCATTTGCATGTGTGTGTAGCATTATTCAATTTATATTAGGGGTGTTCATCACGGTGTGTAATCAATTTTTATGAACTTACTCATTTTCATCAGTTCGGTAAAAGTCAAATTACGAACCAGTTTATATACAATGAATATCGATATTTTTGGTGACCAATAAATCGGTTCGAGTACGTCGCGCATCCGACCCGGTCCATCACAATAAAAATAATCTTTTTTAATAAAAAATAAAACATAGGATATAAAATATCACTAAACAATAACAATAACAATATCACTAAGTGTTGCTAAGTGTTATGTTAATTTTTCAAAAGTACATATTGATAGATGACATTAATATTCGATGTTCTTATCATATCTATAATTAACAACAAGTGGGGAAGCCCGCTGCGTTGCAGCGGGTCCTTTTGAATTTAAATAGTCTTTTTTTTTTCTTTACGACGTTGTTCGTTTCGAAATTATTGTTCATATTTGACTTTGACATTCTGTATTTTTTCTTGTCTTTGGTAATTTCTGATGCAAAATATATTAATAGATTAACACTGCAAGCTTTCTTTTGGTAATCAAAAGTGTTGGGCTAAACTTTGTTTTCGTGATTTTGATGATTGTGTGTTCAATTTTTATTATCACTACTACAAACTAAAAACTAACCTGCTGAAACAATACCAAACGGTTCTTCCTCACGAACATATTTTAAGAGGCTGTGAATTTTGCGTTCACACTCGGTCGACAATTTCAGGTCTGTCAGCGGCTGTGAGTTCCGGAAACGCCTCCATGTATAACTCAATCTCTGGCCACTTGACGTTGCATGTGAATGTCACAAAGAAAGATGGGTTACCATGAACGCGACAAATGGCCAATGCATCAAGTTAATGACTATACATGTACCTCGGGCCACCTGTAAATGAGGTAGGTAAAATGATTCTAGAACCAACGTCACTGCCATCTCGATCGCCTCTCATAATTGCATCATACAATCCCGACAAATATTCACCTCTAATGTCATCTTGGTTGCGCCGAACAAAATCTGTGCGGTCCTGTTCAATGCTGCAATATGCTGTGACTACGTATTGCTGAAATAAACGGCCACCCCGCATTATAAGATTATAATAGCCAACACGATCGTGCAAGTAGTACGCATAATACATAAGCATAGAAACCTTCTTGTCAGGATCTAACTCGGTGCTATTCGGACTACATAAACGGAGACCTAGATGGTACCCTTCCTCACCATAGAGGAACAACAAAGGAAATTGAAATGACATACAGCAGGGGTGTAGTTTATTCACCCTCTGAGGTTCGCCCGAGCGTTTCTCAATTATGATGTCAAAATCAGTCTCTATTTCTGGACCAGTGTCGTAGACAATAGCGCCTATCGAGTCCGATGTAGGAAGCTCGTATTGTTTATTGCGAGCAACACCAAATAGCCTAACCTTAAATTCTGGAATGTCTTGCTGTTGCAACTTATCACGTGCCGTACGGAACACCTGAACCAAGGCATTGTTAGCATCCAGGAAATGTATCAGACCTTGTACAACCCCCGCATCAAGAGTATTTCGAACAGAACTTGGAAAGTGTCCCAAACGGTTGTCCACTTCATGATGTGTATCATAAATGTACAGCTGCAAAAACCTCGGATCCGCACCCGAAGGTGGACATAACCCACCAATTCGATGATATATTTGACCGGATACCTTAAACACATACGGCCCCCCTCCATTGTTAATGGATTCGTCAATAGTCGCTCCTACAGACATCATGGCAAATTGTGAACATAGTCTGAGTACTGCTGACCACGCCTTAACTTCAACGAACCCCCAAGACAACATCGGTTGTAACATGGAGCACTGTTAGTTGACTTATCTACAATCCTTTCTTCAATCCAAAAACGGGCACCACAGTTACGGCACACACGATCGCATGGACCGGACCTGTACATCGAAGGAGGACCTGCGACGATGAGGTTACATGTAAAGCAACAGCAATGGTAATCTGAACACAAAAGCTATGGTCATCCCGAAGCACATCACATGGACGAAAACAATACAAACCTTGTCCTGGGGGGGTTGCTGGCTCCGACTGTTGATGGACCTGTGGCTGAGGAGCCTTACGGCGAGTCCATCTACCTGTAACAGGAGGAATATCAATGCTACAAAAGGTTGTCAAAGGTGCCTGTATAACAACCAAAGAAGAATTTCTTTCAGAATTAGAGATACAATAATATACACACGTGCACGCGTTCCAGGCGAATGGCGCTGTTGGTCATATGCATTTGAAAATTTTGGTGGCCCATCTAGCGGTAACCTTACTCCCGGTTTGTCAGTGGCCCCGTGTGAAGTCTCAGTAGGTGGCGTAGACCAAGGAGCTAACATAAAAGAATGAGGAAAGGGAAACCATATAAGTGTACATGTAAATATGGAAGAAGTAATGCGAAGCAATATATACATACAACTATAAAAGTTTCCTGAGTGGAACACATACACGAAGGATCTCGTTGGTAAACGGACAAACGCGAATGACCAATCAAAGAACATGAACGGAACGCACTTCCCACAGTGGTCTCAACCTCAGGTAGTTCCTCCGAAAATGCATCCAACAGGGGGGTAACCGTTTGCGCAACAAAATCCAACAACATAGGACCTGCAAAACGAATTTCCAAAAACAATATTGCAAGATAAATATTACTAAGGTAGAACATAATAACAGGAAGGGCGTGCAGAGAACGTAGTAACACAATAAAACTAACCATGAGGACGGTGATATTCCACCGAAGTTGGTACAAAAGGAGAAATGGAAGAAAATATATTTCATAGTATTATTCATTTTTTTTGTATAATTTGTCAAGATATAATTAAGAAGTTATCATGGTCGACGTTTCATCTCAAAAAAGCGAGCACAACTGATATATCGAACTTGAGGGAATATATAGTTGCACCTAGGGAGACGAACAGAAATCCTGGATAAAGAGAATTAAACTAAACCTGAAAGAATCCAAATTCCTGACTAGCCTCAATAATTTGTTGTATCACACTTGCTCGATCGAGACTGTGCGATCCAAGATCGATCACTGGAATGTCTTCAGATGAAGGTGCAATGCAGAACTTCCCTGGTCTCACATCAGGTGGGAATATGTAAGCCTCAGGCAAGGGTAGTTCAGCATTGTACCAGTTTGGAACAAGCTTCTCCATTTCTACCTTGGCTTCGAACCTATCGCTCCGAACTCGAGGATGATGAACATGGAAAGAGAAGAGCCAGCTCATATATAACATATTTGTGGCTTTGATACAGAATAATAATACCTTGATACATGACAGGAGAAGTTTGTGGTGAAGAATTGAGAAGCGTCATCTTGATTTGATGGCACTGTTTTGAAAAGTTGGAAAAGGAACAATCATGGATGATGCTGCGGCCCGCACCGGAAGCAATGGCCGATTTAGTATGCGAGTCCCATTGTGTTACGATCTCCAAAATTTTGTTTTAGATTACGTCTGCGGATGGTTAAGTTCGATAAATTTTAAGTTAATAAAAATATATAAGGCCCGTCTTAACATTGAGGTTCAAAATTTTCAATTTCAGCTAAAGTAGAAAAAAATCCGCATCGAATTGGATTTATACGCGTGCCAGGATTTCAATTTTCAATCCAACCCATATTAAAATTATCCGGTATTGACCACAACAAAGAGCCAATCAAATCGTTTGCCACCATCCTTTCTTTTCTCTATATGCACAGTATCCTTGTCCAGCCACACCCGTGTTAGTGCAATCTTTTTTATTTGGGAAAAAAACGTCCATTGTGGACGGGGTTAGAGGCGGGACCCACCAACCTGTGAGAAAAAGAGAATCTGAAGAGTACAAACAATATGACCCGAAGTATGGGCCATAATACGGATCCTAAATCTAAAAAACAAAGTACCTAAGGCATGCTAAAGAAATACAAGCTGCACCACTAAAGACGTGGGCTAATGTGTGGACCGATAGGTAAAAAATCACCTCCGAGTTATGACCAAAAATGGGCCATAAACCGGATCCTAATAACTAAAATGCCAGCAGCCCGCTGGAGAAATACAAGGTGTACCACTAAAACCGTGGGCTAATGTGCGGGCCCGTAGCAAAAAATCAGATGATAAAATACTACCTAAATCTAAAAGAAGGGTAGCCAAGCTGGTCCATCCGTATAAGAGAGAGAAGAAACGGAGAAGCAATATCATATGAATAAGTCTGAATATCGAGGGACGACATGCCGAGCTCAAAAAGATAATCAGCCGGCCTGTTGCCTTCCCGGAAAATGTGGGTGACTCTGTACTGAATGTCTCGGAGAATGTGTCGGATACACATAAGAGTGTGACGAACCTGCCAAGAGTCCCGATGGCCAGATGAAAGCAGGGTCACCACAGCAGCAGCATCAAGCTCAATCCAAACAAGTCTCGATCTCTGGGAAGCCAAAATCAGTCCAATAGCAAGCGTCTGGATCTCTGCATCGAAGCTCGAAGAGGCCAGAAAAGAGGAATAGAAAGCAAGGAGTATCACTCCGTGATAATCTCTAATCAGACCTCCACCACCAGCAATCTGAGTATCTCTATCAAAGGAGCCATCCGTGTTTAGCTTGATCCAAGGGGACTCAGGTCGAAGCCAAACCACCAGAACAGGGCGTTTTGTGTCTTATTTTTTTTTTTAGCGTGAATAATAAAGAGTCTTGCTCGGGACTAGCAAGAATTTAAGTTTGTGGGTGTGATAAGTGTTAGTTTTATACATTTATCTATGGTTTGTATCGATAAATTTAACCCATAATTGAGCTAGTCTACTCGTTTTTGCTTTTAATTAATTAGTTTTTAATAATTTTATTTTTATCGGATGAAGATGTAAATCTAATCTTAATCGGATTGAATTACTGATTTACTCAAGAAATAACAATTTATAAAATATTCTCTTTGTTGAATTTTTATGTATTCATGTTGTAGGGCTTTCCGAGACGAGTTCGGCAGTCTTTCCGGATTCAAAATCAGAGTTATATATCAAAAGTTATCATCCGAAGAATATTTGGGGCAAAAACGCAAAGTATAAGAAATTTTGGGCTGAAAATAAAGTTTGAAACTCCATACGGGCGTAACATCATAAAGTACGGGCGTAATTCACAAAGCAAAAAGCCGTAGCCATGTTACGGCCGTAACTCTTCAATGTTACGACCGTAAGTCAGCATAGTTACGGCCGTAACTCCTCAATGTTACGGCCGTAACTCTTGGCAGATTATTGATCATTGCCTAGTTTTTTATACTTTTGGTCTATTATTGAGGGGATGGCTGACATTGATCCGATCTATTGTAATAATGCTGGAGTTTTAGAGCTATTAGATGACTTTAGGTGTATAAATAGACCCCTTAGATCCATTATCATTCATTATTCATCTTATATTTTTCCACTTTTTGTAATATTTTCTTTTTGTGTGAAGAACACACTTGTGTTCTTGAGTGATTTGTGTAATAGTGGTATAACATATGTTGTTCAGGGAGTTTATTGCTTCTTTCTCCTTTATCTACTGAGGGATTTAGGATCAATTCTTTCTCTTTTTCAACTAATAATGACCACTCAAGCTTGTATTATGTTTATTAAACCCTTCATGGGCTAAGTTACCTTAGTTGGGATTATAAACAAGGTTAGTCATGTTATTTAAGTTTGTATAAAGATCTATTATGAATTACTAATTATTGTGTGTGATTTTCATTGTTTTAACAATCTTTATTTATTTGGCCAATAAATGACGATATTTATGGTTTTCATATGTTTCGAAAGAAAATATGTTTGATTAGATCAAATGATCTTCACTCTAAGTTGTTCTAGGGGATAGAAATATACCTCTAGACCTTAGATGGTTCTTTGAGTTATTTTCATGAAACCTAATGCTATGTATTGAAGCCAATCAACATAGAAATATAGTGGATTGATTCAATATATAAGGGGCGTTTTATAGTTCGAAAGAGAAACCGTCTTTTTAAGGAAAATCGAATCTACACAACATAATAAGTAAATTCATCTTATGATCTCCTATACATCTTCTATAACTAATGATGAACTAAGTTTTTAATCCCAACTATTTCATTTTATCTTGTATTAATCTATTATTAGTGCAATCTTTCATTTCCTTGAATATTAGAACTATTATTACATTTTCTTTGTAATTGTCAAACCAAAATTCTTAAATTGTGTGTTTCAATCATATAAATCTATATAACAAATAGTTAAATAGTGTATAATTCAATATATAATCAAACTTCCTCGTGGGATCGATAAACCGGACTCAAAAAGTCCACTTACTACTTGATACGATATCGTGCACTTGCGATAGTTACACTAAAGACGTGTCATTCGGTACCAACAAACTCGGACGAGTCATCCCAACACAACGGTGATCTGCACCTCCTTCCATACAATGCCTCAAAAGGTGCCATTTTGATCTAGGCGTGCCAACTATTGTTGTACGTGAACTCGATTAATGGCAAGTGTGACTCCCAATCATCCTTTCAGTCTAACGCACAGGCTCTCAACATATCCTCCAACATCTGGATCGTCCGCTCTGACTGCCCGTCTATCTGAGGGTGGTAGGATGTACTGAGTCTCAACTCAGTACCCAAAGCTCGATGAACAGCCTGCCAAAAATGCGACACAAACCGGCCATCTCGATCCGAAACAATACTCCTAGGAGTCCCATGTAACCTCATGATCTCTGCTATAAACACTCGTGCTAGCCTCTCCGGCCCCCAAGTGTCCTTAATACCCATAAAGTGAGCTGATTTAATTAGTCGATCGATAATAACTCATATCATGTTCATTCCAGTCCGAGTCCTAGGCATACCGGTGGTGTAATCCATAGAAATGTCTTCCCACTTCCACTCCAGAATGGGAAGTGGTCATAATAACCCTGCGGGCCGCTGATGCTCAGTCTTAACCTGCTGACAGGTCAAACACTTCACCACAAACTCGCTAACGTCCATCTTCAAATTGCTCCACCAGTAGTTACTCCTTACATCCTTGTACATTTTGCTCGTACCAGGATGTATGGAGTAAGGTGTAGTATGAGCTTCACTCAAGATCTTCCGTCTCAACTCAATATCACTCGGTACACATAATCTGCCGCGAAATCTCAAAACTCCATCATCCTGAACCACAAATCCAGGGGCTTTCCCCTTCTTCACGTCCTCTCTCAACTGGACTAAAAGCGGATCATCATATTGCCTCGCCTTGATATCATCAACCAAGGACGAAGTGATTTCTAACGCACATAACTGGCCCTGAACTCTCTGGACCCAAACCTCGATATCCTGACAAATCAAATCCCTCTGGATCTTGCCTTGAGGCGTAAGTACTTCTAACATCTGTAGCGTCATCGGCTTACTACTCAACGCGTCTGCCACCACGTTAGCCTTACCCGGATGGTAAAGAATTTCGAGGTCATAATCTTTAATTAACTCCAACCATCTACGCTGTCTCATATTCAACTCCTTTTGACTGAAGATATATTTCAAACTCTTGTGGTCCGTGTAAATCTTACACGACGACCCATAGAGATAATGCCTCCAAATTTTTAAAGCGAAGACGACCGCTGCTAATTCTAAATCATGCCTAGGGTAGTTTGCTTCATAAGGTTTCAACTGACGGGACGCATAAGCAATGACTCTATCCCTCTGCATCAAGACACATCCAAGTTCGAGGCCCGAAGCATCACTATAAACCACAAAATCCTCGTTCCCCTGAGGCAAGGCTAGAACGGGTGTGGTAGTCAACCGTTTCTTCAACTCATCAAAACTGTCCTGCCTGTCTGCGGTCCACTCAAACTTCTGAGTCTTTTGGAGTAACTGAGTGAGTGGTCTAGCGATCTTAGAAAATCCTTCGATGAATCTACGGTAATAGCCTGTAAGTCCCAGAAAACTCCTCACTTTCTTCACATTTCTCGGCGGTTCCCAAGCCATCAGTGCCTCTATCTTCTGCGGATCTACTCGAACTCCCTCCGCGGAAATCACATGCCCGAGGAATATCACTTCCTTGATCCAGAACTCACACTTAGAGAACTTCGCGTACAGCTGCTCAACTCTCAAAATATCTAACATAGTCCGGAGATGTATGGTGTGCTCCTCCTGACTCCGAGAATAGATAAGAATGTCGTCGATAAAGACGACTACAAATTTGTCTAGATACTCAATAAAGACTTTGTTCATAAACTGCATGAACACTGCTGGGGCATTGGTTAGCCCGAATGGCATAACCACAAATTCGTAATGGCCATATCTCATCCGAAAAGTAGCTTTCGGTATATCGTTATCCCGAATCCTCAACTGGTAGTAGCTCGATCGTAAGTCAATCTTCGAGAAGACTGTCGCTCCCTGAAGCTGATCAAATAAGTCATCGATCCGGGGCAAAGGGTACTTATTTTTGATGGTTAACTTGTTTAATTCTCGATAATCGATGCATAAACGAAGTGACCCATCCTTCTTCTTAACAAAAAGCACAGGTGCACCCCAAGGCGATGCACTCGATCGAATATACCCTTTATCTAGCAACTCTCCCAACTGCTTCTTCAATTCTAACATCTCCGACGGTGCCATACGGTACGGCGCTCGAGAAATAGGACCCGCGTTCGGCTCTAGATCAATAGGAAACTCAACCTCCCGCTGCGGTGGTTGTAACACCCCCAATCCACTCAGGGATATTACACGCCGTAGACCCTCTCCTTGAGGATCTACCAGGCTGATAACTAAAATCAAACATCTAAACATCGCCTTTAAGGCTAAAATGACTCAGTAGACCGATTTGGTCTTTCAACAAAAACATACAACTCAATTCCAAACACATACCCACGCAGGGGTCAAAATACAATAAACTCCCGTACAACGGGGAAAAAAATACTGCAGCGGAAAAGAAAATACAACTAGACCAATACGACATCAACGGATCCTCGTGTGATTAGTATCGTTCATCTTTCATCATCCTTCGTGCCAACCCTATGTTATGCTCCAAAACCTGAATGCAAAAATAGACATCCACCCCCGAATATTCGGGGGTTAGCAAAACTCCACTGTTTTGCTAGTGCAAGTACAAGTGCAAAAATACGAGCCATACAATTCACATTCCACGAATAACAATAACCAGGAATCCTCAAAAATCCAAAAGTAACGAAAAGTATTTCCCGAGGCTAGAGTTTGGGTAAAACATTCCAAAACCGAAAGACCACAATTAAAGGGAAACAATTTATGAAACAGTTTAAAATACCATCGAGAGTTTTAATAGAAAACAATTTAGGATTATCAAATCCTATCTTTCCAAAATCAACAGGGGTCACAGCCCAAAGGTTTTGTTTTCGCAAATAGAAAACCGACAACAATTCACAGGGCCAAAACCCAAGTCACGTGTCCTCGACGGACATAAAAATCAATGCAAACTCGTGAAGTTTTTACTCATGAATCCCGGACTCACCCATTGGAATTCCCGTCGTGGCCCCGTCGAACCAACCCACGGTGAGTAAAATACATTCACTAAATATACACCAACCTGTGAAGTTTTTACTCATGAATCCCGGACTCACCCATTGGAATTCCCATCGTGGCCCCGTCGAACCAACCCACGGTGAGTAAAATACATTCACCACTCGTGAATTCCGGACTCACCCATTGGAATTCCCGTCGTGGCCCCGTCGAACCAACCCACGGTGAGCGAAGTAATCATGCACAAATAACATATCACACCAAGGATATCCAAACCATTCACCCAGAAGCATCAAACACTTAGCAAAACACCACGTCAAACCACAATGCACCGAAATGAAACAATATACGTCTACACGCAAATACCAAGTGCATCATCAACACCAAACATATTCATAGGATTCACATAGTCACTTACAACCCACACAATTTACAAAACACACGCGTTTTGAAAGTGAGCCTTTAACGAGGCTAGCCGAAACTTTTGAAAACTCATTTCAAACAAACAAACAAACATACCAAGACGATCGCCAATCATCATATCCACAAAATAAGAAATGTATGGACAAGGTACTTGCCTCGAATAATCACAGCGCGGAGAAACGACCGAAGTAGGTTGGCACGAACCGACTACGAACCCGCCGACTCTACCGAACGCCAACTCGCGATAATAAACTACGAAGGACAATAACAACAATGAAATGAATTCCATAACACAACTCAAAGCCGTTGAATTCAAAGAACGAATGACGAAAGTTCAAGTGTTTTCCCCAAAACGGCCAAGAACACGATTCGTCCCGACAAAACACGAAAATGGAATTCCAAGTTGAAATATGGATATACAATCCATAGAATGTGTTTAACAACATCATTTAACCACAATCGATCCATCAAAAACGGATGAAAAACGAGATCGAGAACAAATCCCCCAAAAAGTCGATTCGAGGAAAATCAAGAAATATACTTCGATTCGACGAAGAACAATGGATTAAATGATGTTAAACACAAGAATACTACTAATATTAATCATACCCATCATGAATTAATCAACAATACAGAACGAATCGGACAAAAACGCAAAAATCACCAAATTCAAGAATTTAGGGTTCTAAGAAGAGATTACCTTGATTCGCTGGATCAAAGGATGATAACGGATGATTAATCGATGATATGAGCTCAACAACTTCATGGATTTGTTGTTCAACAATATGGCTTCGGAATCCCCAAGGCCACATCCGCGGAAGAGAAAGAAAAGAAGGAGAAAAATGGCCAAAAACCCGTCTGCAGGGTTACGTACGTAACCGGCCAAGGCTTACGTCATCGAAGTCATCGCCCCAAATCGCCGGCCCGCTCGTGCGTTACGGCCGGGGCCTTACGACGTAATCGCCTTTACGTGCGTATCGCCGAGCACTAACGCACGTAACTCGGCCGATCTGCGGCCACAGGCCCGCCGGCCATGACTCGGCCGGGGCCAACTCCGACGGCCCGAACGACCCCGAAACTCGAACCTGAATACGAATCGAAGATACGGTTACGAAGTACTCGCAAAGACGAACTTGAGCACTAAGAGAACACACGATTCCGACCATCCGAAGGCTCGAAATTCGACAACGGAAAGTAATTACCCCAAACTTTGGGAAATTACGAAAATGGCCAAAACGTCCGAAATACACGATACATGATCGAAACACAAAACCGAAGTTCACAACACGTCTAACAAAGTTAAACAGACTTACGGGAAACTCGAAATAGCAGTTTCGAACGAGATTCGCAAGAATCGAACTCAAGTGCAGAAAAGTCGCTAAAAAGCACGGAACTCAACAAAACAACACCGAAACGAACTCGGATGTCAAAAAGTGTAGAATTAATCATTCCCAGAATGACGAAACGGTCATGAGCGAGTTCCAAACGGACTTCCGCCGAAAAAAAAGAAATTACCGGAAATCGAAATTACGGGTTATTACAGTGGTAATCCTGGCAAGTCATCCGGAAATACGTCGGGATACTCGCTAACAACTGGAATCGACGACATGTTAACTCCACCATTCTCCGCCTTCAGAGCGTAACACCAGTAGCCTACACAACCCTGGTTCAGAAGTTTTATCGTCTTCAAGGCACTAATCACATTGCCTGATCTACCCGGCTTACAACCAACAAGTGTATGCTCTGTGCCATCCTCAGCCACTATCGAGATAGTACGAGTCCGATAGTTCATGATGGCACCATGACGATCCAACCAATCATCCCCGAGGATCAAATCCTCGCCCTTAAGGTCCACCACAATGATATTCGAGGGTCAATCCCGGCTCCCGATCCTCACTGGGCAATCCCTAACCTCCCGAATCCCAACCATACGATCCCCACTAGGCATACCAACTACAAACGGTTCACACTCGAACAAGCAGTCAATACCAATACGACACACACAATCCAAAGCAATAAAAGGGTGGGTAGCACCCAATCAAAAAGCACCGAAACTGGATGAGAAAGGATCTGAGTGGTACCTGACCCCACCAGAACATCTGCCTTTTTCGTGCGCCTCATATGATATAACCGAGGATGGACTGAGCACGAAATAGATGCAGCTCGGCAGTCCGGCTGACCCCGACCCCTACCACGGCCCGAACTCTGAGGAGCCTGAGTGACTGGAGTCTTCTGATCGACGCTAAGCTCCTTCTGAACAGCGGTGGTATACGGAGCTCTTGCGGATCTGGTAGCCCTCTCGCAATGAGTGGCCCGGTGCCCGGTTTGTCCGCAAGTAAAGCAAGTAACTAAAGGGAATGGTCAATCCTTCATCAAATGCTCATATTGGTTGCAGTTAAAACAAACTCTGCCACCAGATGCAACGAACTGGACTGAACAGTTACCCTGAGATCCCCCGGCCTGATGAAACGGACTCCTCCCTGATGTAGGAGCAGGCTGAGATTTCGAAAATCGACCACTCTTGCCGGCTGAAAAAATGCCAGCTGTCTTCTGTTTCTTGGCCTCGGAACCCAACTCTAATTTCGGGGCAGCCATCTCGATCGCTAGGGCACGATCCTGGTATTCTTTCAAGGTGGCACACATGAGCCGTGTCATACTCTGCCTGATATGCGGCTTCATGCGCATATTTAAATAACGGATTTTATCGGCCTCAGTCCTCACCTGATCCTTCACGAATCCCAACTGCTGATTATAAGAGATGATGGCCTGAGAAATCGGCACATCCTGAGGTGTGGCAGTGAAGAATTACACAATCCTGCGTTCTTTGACTGGCGGTGCCAATAGACTCGTAAGCCCATCTTTCTCCATTTTATGAACCTTGGTCTGACTAATATGACCAATTCTAAGATGCCACTTAAGTGCTTGGTTTGTTTCATCCCTACCACGCTTCCTAGTTATAGTGTTCACAGTTGTTTTATTCTTTAGATTCAAATGGTATAAACCATTTAATAATGTAGCAGTACCAGCCAATTTATTTCTGAAATAAATACGACAGGACCCATCTCCAATAAAGAAGTGAAATCCCTTTCGGTCCATGACCGGAATTGATACAATATTCTTGTGCCCCTTGGGAAAAACAAGTACATCATCTAAAGTAAGAATAAAACCAGATTCTAAATCCAACATAAGGGATCTAATATCATAAGCCTCGACACTATGTCCACTTTCGACGGTGATCATCACTTCCCCTGAATCCAACTTCCTACTTCATTCGAGATCCTGATTCATTGTACAAATGTGAGAACTCGTACTGGAATCAAGTATCCAAGAAGTAGAATATACAGTTACAGAACAATTTGTTTCTAAAACCAGTAGTTCCGTACTTGAAGACGCATTACGGTCAAGCTTTGGATAGTACCTCTTTCAGTAGCCTAGCTCACTGCAGTTGAGGCATACATCCGTTTTCTTGGCCCCCTTGCTCTTTTGAACGATTGGGGCCGTGCCCTTTTCCTTATCAATCTTGGCTATTGGACCTAACTGTTTATTGTTCTTTTTCTTCCTATTCTTGAACTTTCAAGTCCCAGAAGAAATCACAAGTGCAGCTTCATTTCCCTTTGTCTTCATCTGATACTGGGCAGTCGTCAATTTTTTCATTAGCCCAGCTAAGTTACATGCAATCTCATTGCAATTGAAGTTCATGACAAATTAGGAAAATGAGTCAGGAAGTGACTGCAGGATAAGGTCAGTTTGGCGAGATGCATGCATCTGAAAATCAAGAGCTTCCAATCTCTCAATCATAGAGATCATCTTGAGGACATGGTCCACAACTCTCTCTCCTTCCTTCATCCTAGCGCCGAATAATTGCTTTGATATCTCATATCTAGCAGTTCGACTATGCTCTCCATAGAGCTCAGTCAGGTGCGCTAAGATGGCTCTCAAAGACATCATCTTTTCATGGGCATGTTGAAGCTCATTTAGTCATTGAGCCTAGCATGTACCCGCACACTCTTACGTCGTTTTTCACCCATTTCTCATGGGTATCGACATCTTCCTGATTGGCTCGGGTTCTTGCAGGAGCTGCTGGGATGTCCGCCTCCAAGAAGTATCCCAGCATTTCCATAGTGAGAACAATCCTCAAGTTCCGAAGCCAGTCCACAGTTCGTACCAGTCAGGACATTCTTTTCAAGTAGTATAGCGAGTGGGTTCATTGTCATATTGAAAGATTTTGTTAACTGCAAAGAATAATTTAAAATTTGTTAGTGATTGTTTAATTATGATCCGATTAAGAATTTAAGGGCTTTCTTTATTCATAACTCGACTCCTACTATTTTATCGGCATTTGCATACTCCCATGTGAAATCCGGAAGTCACAGTTGACTTCTTAGTGGTGATCAAGTTATTTACAAAGTTTAATAGAGGGCAATTCATACGGTTTCTATTCTATCATTCCTTATAAAGTGGTGTCTAACACCAACCCATCTAATGGATGACTCGATCTTCTTTACCCCTAGTTCACTTGCCCTCAACCCATTCGGTTTCTATGGATCGCTGAACTATCTAAGTTTAAACCGTCAACTCCTATTAGTCTGACAATTGAATCTTACCCATCAACCCATACGGTTTCTAGGGTTTGATTTGTCACAACCAAAGGCATGTAATGCACTCTAGGAATTTATCAACCTTGCCCAAAAATATTACCCCGACATACTCGGAAGAATAATATTTCAATTCAGATTTCAATTTTCCAAGAGTTTGACGGAGGGTAGGAAACCTCCTAACCTTTATAACTTAGTGTTTGTAAGTGTGGGTATTAACGCAATTATATGTTACACTTTGCACATTAATCCGTTTATAAATGCGGTTTGTCGGTTTGTTTGTTTGTCATACATTATGAAAACATACACAACCTAAAACTAACAACATGCAGTTCATGGACCGTTCCTAAGCACCGAGTCATCATCGACTCGATAAAAAAATACAAGTAATCTAATTACATAACATTTAGATCCCGAAAATTAGAGTCGTTTTACAAAACAGAAATTTTCCAAAAATCCTTTCGATCGTAATAAAAATGACGGTGGTATTTTGCAATGTCTGAACTATTTTAAAACACATTTCCCAAATACCGATTGATGGTGCTATTTGAAAATACATGACCAACTTGTCACAATTAAACCGATTTCAAAATCCACACAAATCGTTGTTTAACCGCACCATCAAAATATTTTCAAAAAAATTTTTGATTTCCACAAAAATGCTCAAACCAGTAGAGTCTTTCAGGAAAAATGTTTTCAAACCTACCCGCAGCGGGCATAATTACAACAATCCAAAATAGTCGAACTTAAAACCACATGCTCAAACGGCAACCAGGGTCGCCAATTCAATCAAATGCCCTCGTGGCACCAAGTTTAAACACACAACAAATTCATCTCTCTGATTCTCTCACAAACTCTACTGTCGGTACCTTTTTCGGAATGATCAAAGTTTACAACTTTCACACTATACCACCCCACACGGTGGTTCAACGTCAAAGCGTCAATACGTCCAGTTCTATACACATACAGTGTATCACAAGTATCGAATACAAACTCCGTTACACAACACCGTGCAAATAACATTATGCACCACAAATATCACACATAAATAAAATCATGAAAACAGATATTATACATAAAAGAGGAGACTTACGTCTACAGGCCGCACGGAGATGACGGTCGCCCACGATACTAATCTCATCCGACAACATAACCGACATGCTGTGACTACGCACAGCTCAACTTGGTCACGCGACAATTCGAATGACGAGACAACACATTACTCGACAAATCAGGACTCGACTTGACCCGACAGTCTAGGTTTCCGCAACCTAAGCTCCGATACCATAAATGTAACATCCCCAAAACCATATGGGAATATTACACGCCGTAGACCCCTTTTCACGAGGATCTACCAGGCTATACCTTACAAAACAACCAAATGCTTGCCCGGCCAGGGTCAAACAATAACATAATACAGACCGTTAAGGCCACTTACACGCGAATACACAGACCGATGAGGTCACGCAACTCAATTAACAAAGCTAACTAAAACAACATTACCCACACAAAGGTCGAAACACAATACAGCGGAAGACTGAAATCAACTCTGACAACACAACGAAAATCAAAATGACTCTCAACTCTTGATTAGTATCGTAGCTCGTCACTTCCCGTGCGAATCCTGTGACTGCTCCCCTGAACCTGCAAGCACCTGGACACAAAATAGACATCCACCCCCCGATTACTCGGGGTTTAGCAGAATTCCACTATTTCGCTAGTGCAAGTATAATACGATACGAAATGCAATAAGTAAATAGCAACCACGAATTTACTATGGAAATCAACTATCAAAATATTCCCGAGAAGATTTAGAATTTTGGAAATGAACAAGAAATATTTGGAAAGGAACTCATTAGCTCGGGGATTTTTAAAATAAAAACTCTTTTGGACCTCAAGTTCCATAGTGAGGACAATCCTCAAGTTCCGAAGCCAGTCCATATAGTTCGTACCAGTCAGGACGTTCTTTTCAAGTAGTATAGCGAGTGGGTTCATTGTCATATTGGGAGATTTTGTTAACTGCAAAGAATAATTTAAGATTTGTTAGTGATTGTTTAATTATGATCCGATTAAGAATTTAAGGACTTTCTTTATTCATAACTCGGCTCCCACTATTTTATCGGCATTTGCATACTCCCATGTGAAATCCGAAAGTCACAGTTGACTTCTTAGTGGTGATCAAGTTATTTACAACGTTTAATAGAGGGCAACTCATACGGTTTCTATTCTATCATTCCTTATAAAGTGGTGTCTAACACCAACCCATCTAATGGATGATTCGATATTCTTTTACCCCTAGTTCACTTGCCCTCAACCCATTCGGTTTCTATGGATCGCTGAACTATCTAAGTTTAAACCGTAAACTCCTATTAGTCTGACAATTGAATCTTACCCGTCAACCCATACGGTTTCCAGGGTTTGATTTGTCACAACCAAAGGCATGTAATGCACTCTAGGAATTTATCAACCTTCCCCAAAAATATTACCCCGACATACTCAGAAGAATAATATTTCAATTTAGATTTCAATTTTCCAAGAGTTTGACGGAGGGTAGGAAACCTCCTAACCTTTATAACTTAGTGTTTGTAAGTGGGGGTATTAACCCGATTATATGTTACACTTTGCACATTAATCCGTTTATAAGTGCGGTTTGTCGGTTTGTTTGTTTGTCATACATTATGAAAACATACACAACCTAAAACTAACAACATGCAGTTCATGGACCGTTCCTAAGCACCGAGTCATCATCGACTCGATAAAAAAATACAAGTAATCTAATTACAAGTCTTGAATCTTCGTCTTCATGGCGGTTCGTCCTCGGCTCTCCGTCATAGCTAATTTATTGCATTAATAAAATTTGCATCCTATACAAATTCAAACGGTCATTACAACCCCATCGAATAAAGATTCAAAATACTAAGTCCATGAACTACATCACCATTTAAAAATAATGCAACCATTACATTAAATAAATGGCAATATTGATTAATCTAAATATTGATCTAATCAACAAAAATTAATGCAACTATTAGAATTAATACAATTAATTCACATAACGTTAATTTTAATTTGTTCCGGACAAAATAAATATTTCATTGAATTAATAAATGCAATTTAATTTGCGAAAAATTAATTTACCGAACAAAATATAAAAACGGAGTCGGAAAACACAAGGCACAGGCCAAGCCGCGGCCCGTGGCTGCCACCCGGCCAATGACCAGTAGCCCGCGGCTTGCTGCCGGCCGATCCGGTAGCTCGTGACCAGGCCCAGTGCCGGTCCGGCCATTTTTCTGGCTCGTCCTTTCGTCCCAAATCTAAAAATAATATTTTTCGGATTTTTATATTACACAATTAGATCAGTTTTTCAAAGAAAAATAGATTTATATTATAACATAAAATCGTGAAAAATAATTTTTAGATGAATAATTAAACATTAACAATTAAAATAATTATGATTCTAAATCATAAAAAATAACCAAATATTCCAAATGCAAATATCGAATATACTATCGCATAGACCTCGCTCTGATACTACTGTTGGGGTTCGGTGATTAAAACGAGATACGCAGCGGAAAATAAACCGGTCCAACCGGATAAAACCAAACCTCAAAAAAATAAACGGATCGATCAAGCATCGTATAAATGAATATAAAATGACGAAGATAAAATTAATAGATCATACCCTCGTAGACCTTTGATAATATCTTCTTGATTCCAAGCACAACACGAATCCAATCGAACGAGCTTTTGGAAATTCTCGAGCACCGAAAGCACCGTGCCTCTACGTATCACACGTCGGATAGATAACCGAAAAATACTCCTATCGTCTTGTTCTCCAAGAACACGGCTAGAAGTTAAAAGGATAAGCTCTTTATATTTACTAACACTCTAAGTGTATGAATTAATTGTTTTTTACTCAAGAATACACTTTGTATTCAAGAATGAAAAATGAAAAAAAAAAACAAATCTTCTTTCTCCGTCTTGTTTCCTCACGTAAATGCAGGCTTAGTTCAGCCTATCTGATGAATGATGATGGTTAATATAATACACAACACACTCATCACCTCATAATTCAACCATAATTAATTCATTAAATTAATTAATTAAAACCCCACACATCATATCAAAATGGCATAAAAACAAACTTGATACTTCATCACAATGATGAAAGGACTGTGGGGCGGCTAAGATGAGATATTTTTGGTCCGTGAAACGGACCCTCGTGTATCTAATCCGATAGATAAACCTTGTTTCGTTTAAAAAATAATACAATTAATTAATCTAATTAATTAATTATATTAAATATAAATTCTCTAAGCATTAATATGAATTAAATTAATTACCCAGTAATTTATTTAATTCATGAACCGATTTAATTTATCAAATAAATTAAATTAGGCATCTAATGTCCAATATTAACCAAGAGAGAAATAAGCTCAAAATATTCCGTTGTTTATCCTATGTGCGCGACTCTGTGGGTTTGTCTCAATTAGAAATGGAAGGATCCAAAGAGTGTGAGTAACACCTAGCCAGTCTTGTGGCTCACAATGTAACTCAACTGAGAACGAATAATTAGGATTATTCCAAAACCAATAGTTATGAATAACGTATACGTATAAACCCTTCAATCATATATCCCGGTCAAGTATTAGGTTCATGGTAAAGTCAAACCCTATTGTAACTTGACTCTATGCATTTTGTTTATGCAAACTGAGATCATCGAGCTCTCGTGTATCAAATACAACTAGCTCTAATTTCTTTGGCCAAAGACTTATGATCTCATTTTCCATTAACCGCATAGAACATTTACCTGCTCACTAACAGGAGAAAGAATCCTATCTTGGTATTCAGTAGAGACTGCTACTTGCCCATTAAGTCGCATTTTGTGGTTGACTCCACCAACCGGCGATTGATCGAACTACTCTAATGACTAATTTAACGTCACAATCACATCTCCTACTGAAACCTCAAGTCAAAGGTCCACGTATACCTATCACAGCCTTTCGATTCAGTCATTGACAAACCCTGAATGATATCCATGTGACCGAATTGAGATGAGTCGTGTTCGACTATACTAATCTCATTAGCATACCTATAACGTGTGCTCCCACTAACTCTTAGTGAAGACATGCACTCTACATGTCAAAGTATACGTTATACAAATCTTGGCTAAACTTAATGCCCAATTAAGTTTTATCGACTTGCGAACTAGTTAAGCATTCTAAACACTTCCAGTGCCTATCTCCTTATCTCCATAAGGAGTAGAATGTTTGCTCTCAAATGCAAGGACTATTATTCTATATACCAAATCACAATGCCAGTGATATATAATAATATAAAAATAATAATTGTCCTATTAAATATTCATAATTACAATATAAATGCTCTCACTCTCTCATCCTCTGAGTGACATTCGAGGGCATATTTCTAACAGCCCCCAGTGCAGAACAATATGAATGTTTAACTTTATATTTGTTCATTTTCTTGTATTATGAATACGTCAGTAAATTATAAATTGTGTAGCTTGTTCACTATTTGTATTATGAATATTTGAAACAGAACTGATACTATAAGCTCGTTGAGGCATTGCATTCACCAAACCCCCTCCGAAAGATGAATTTTACCCAAACTTGTGGGCTGAGACGGCTGGCGGAGTTAGATAGGGTGGAAGGGTGATGAGAATTTCAAAGGGGATAATCATAAATGAAGTCATCAACCAACCCACAAGTCGTCGTCTTGTTGACTCACGAGCATCATTATGACCTATCGAGGTCGATCGGTCTTTGGAGGCTACCATCGAGGCGCTAAAAAAAGATAACGCGGAGATGAAGAAGTCAAGAGAGAAGATGGAGTCCAAATTTACAAAGATGAGTAAACTCATGTTGAGATTACTCAAATGAAAGAAGAAGGTAGATACCTCATCATCTCAGGCGAACGGTGAGGATGATAACTCTGATGACTTTGATGAGGATGAGTTGATGCATTCAATATCTGACGAGTGACATGTTAGATATATCTTTTCATGATCGTACTTATTATATTTCGTATATATTGTGATTTTGATTTTTATAAAATGTTATATTTATTCTGCATAGTGTTTTATTTATTTGTTGGTTTGGTTGGAATATTATTTGTTGTTGTGTTGGTTTATTGGTTCGGTTGATGGTGTGTTGTGTTTAATGTTTTTATGCTGTTTTTTGTGCTGTATTGATAGAATGGTGTTTTGTTTTGCTGAGGATAGAAAGGGGTCCAAAAAACTGAGTTGTGTTGTTTTGTTTTTGTGTGGTTGGTTTGTTGATGTGCTGTGGTGTTCTGCTTCTGCTGTCAAAAAAATGGAAGGGGCATTAGCCTCACATATGTGTAATATCTGCAAATTTTCGATTTTCGGTAAATTTCTTTTTTCGGCCGAAGTCCGTTTTAACGACTCTCTTTTGACCGTTTCGTCATTCAGAGAATATTTAATTCTGCACTTTTTGTCATCCGAGTTCGTTCCGGTGCTGCTTTGTTGAGTTCCGTGCTTTTTAGCGACTTTTCCACGCTTGAGTTCGGTTCTTGCGAATCTCGTTCGAAACTGTCGTTTGGGGTTTTTCGTAAGTTCATTTAACGTTGTTATACGTGTTGTGAGCTTCAGTTTGATTATTCGTTGTCGTATGGTGATTTTCGGGCATTTGGGCCATTTTCGTAATTTCCCAAAGTTTGGGGTAATTACCTTCCGTTGTTAAATTTCGAGCCTTCGGGTGGTCGGAATCGTGTGTTCTACTAGCTCTTAGATTCGTCTTTGTGAGTACTTCGTAACCGTATCTTCGGTTCGTATTCAGGTTCGGGTTTCGGTGTCGTTTTGTTGAATTCAGGATTACTTAACGACTTTTCTAAGTATGAGTTCGACTTTGTTAGATCACCATTAATTTTTGGTAACTCCAAAAATTCTGAATCTTTGAAATATTATAGAGCATCGAGTTAGCTTTCCAATGGTTCAAACGGTGAGTCAATCGGAGTCCGGACGAGAGAGTTATGGTCGTTTTATCTCACCCGCTCGTTATTGGCGATCATGCCGGCCGAACTTCGGCCGTGTCGTCCGACACGGCCCGTGCCGTACTCGTCGGATAAGCGGAAGTCTCGCCTCGGGACCCGAGTGTCGCACAGCACGGCCGAGCCGAACTCTTCCGGATAAGCGGGAACCGGCGCCAGAGGCCGGCCGTGTTCCAGGACACGGTCGAGTCAATGCCGAGCGCCGCGGACGGGTCACTATCGGGCGACGCGGCCGTGTCTAGCGAGACACGGTCGAGTCCTGCCGCCAGTCGGCTATTTAAGGGCCTCGACCGAGTCATCCGGCCATTTTCACCCTTTTTCTTCGTTTCTTCGCGTTTTTTCGTCAATAATGGATGGATTTGGATAGATATGACATAAAGCAACATGTTTTGGAAGTTGTAATCATGGATTAACATCATCTTCCACCCGGATCGAAGGTAAGAACACCTAAACTTTTGGTTTTTGGATGTTCTTGAGGTTTCTTGGTGTTTTGGCCGATTTGCTTCGTTTTGATTCATATTATTTTTAGAACTTGATTGTAAACTCGTAATCATTCATACCCTTGAAGTTTTGTGGAACGGATTTGAGTATTTCTTTGATTAATCGATTAAAATAGACTACGCCCTCAAAGTGTCCGATAAAATGCTTCAATGGGTAGAACTTGGGAAGTTCCATACGTTTTCGTAGAATTGTGATTGAATTGATATCGTTGTGACTTAGGAGCGAATTCTTGTGAAGAACTCGAGTCGGAACCCTTCCGTTCATTGCCTTCTTTGGGGTCCGAGCTTCCCGGTCGAACCATGTTCGTCGGAGCGTTCGGAAGCGGTTATTAAGGCAAGTATCTTACTATACGACTTGTATCTTGCGACTAGTAATTATGTATGAGATGTGTGATGATTTTGCTTGCCTTCGTAATTATGTTCCGTTTGAGTTGGTTGTGTTTTCCGTAATTTGAAGGCTTTGCGATAATATTGTTATATTAGTATACATGTTAGGCGTTGTGCCATTTGTGCAGGATTGCGCCGTACATATGGGACGGTCGTACACTTGGTTGTGTAATGTAATGTGTGCCGAACGTGTGTTATGTTGGATATGTGTCGTTGATTGACGATAGTTGTTGCGAGTGTTGAGATTGTGTTATGTGCAGGGATGTACGATTTTGTGGTGATCAATGTGATTGATCAATTGTGCTCATTGTTGTATGTAATATGAATGTGAATATGAATATGTGTGTGACCGCTAAGTTCACTCGTGTTGGTCCGACGGGACCTACGAGGATTCGTGGCAGTGGACTACGG
Organism: Orobanche coerulescens; assembly: GCA_033398695.1. NCBI lineage: Eukaryota > Viridiplantae > Streptophyta > Magnoliopsida > Lamiales > Orobanchaceae > Orobanche > Orobanche coerulescens. The sequence continues at coordinate 211,980,920 of CM065804.1, forward strand.
GGTCAGAACTTAGTGAGGTAGTGAGGTCCAATCGTCTTTGATGCAGCGAGGCCTACGATAACGCATGGCAGTGGACCATGAGTTTCGGACACAGTACGTCCAACCGGGTGAGCTCGACGGGGCTTACGGTGACACGTGGCAGTGGACTACGGTGTCAGGACTGTGTGTGGTTGTTGAGATTGATATAGTCCGTGCGGGTTGTTAAGCCTACAGAGACACGTGACAGTGGATCACGGTGTCGGAATTGGTTATGTCTGGTTAATAGTCCGTGCGGGTTGTTGAACCTACGGAGACACGTGACAGTGGATCACGGTGTCGGAATTGATTATGTTTGTTTAATTGTGCGTGGTGTAGTCCGTGCGGGTTGTTGAACCTACGGAGACACGTGACAGTGGATCACGGTGTCATAAGCATGATTGTTTTCAAATCAAAGTTTTGAAAAGAAAGTTTTAAGAAAGGAATGTTGGGTCGAGCCCCACGAGATTTATGAAATGTTTTCGTACTGTGAATTATTGAAATACAATTTGTGATTTGGGTTAAGACCCTAAGATTTTCGAAAGCTTTGAAATTCTAAAAATTCCCGAGATGATAATCTTATTTTCGAATGCTTCATAGCTTATCTTTCCTTGTGAAAACCTCCCAGTGATATTTGTTACTTGATTATTATATTTGATTCATGATTATTAATTGCTTGTTACATTTCGTATGATTTGATACTTGCACTAGTAAAACAGTGGAGTTTTACTAACCCCCGAGTAATCGGGGGGTGGATGTCTGTTTTACGTCCAGGTTCATGCAGATTCAGGGGAGCAGTCACAGGATTGGCACAAGAGGATGACGGGCTGCGATACTAATCATGAGTTGAGAGTTGTTCTGATTTTTGTTGTGTTGTCAGAGTTGATTTCAGTCTTCCGTTGTATTGTATTTCGACCCCTGTGTGGGTAATGTCGTTTAAGTAAGTTTTGTTGTTTGAGTTGTGTGACCTCATCGGTCTGTGTATTCACGTGTGAGTGACCATACGGTCTGTATTATTATATTGTTTGACCCTGGCCGGACAAGCATTTGGTTGTTTATGGATGTTTAGCCTGGTAGCTCCTTCTGGAAAGGGTCTACGGCGTGTAATATTCCCATACGGTTTTGGGGGTGTTACATTTATGGTATCGGAGCTTAGGTTGCGGAAACCTAGGCTGTCGGGTCGAGTCAAGTCGTGATTTGTCGAGTAATGTGTTGTCATGTCGTTTGAGTCATCAGGTGACAAGTTGAGTTGTGCGTAGTCACAACGTGTCGGTTATGTTGTCGGACGAGATTAGTATCGTGGGCGACCGTCACCTCCGTGCGACCTGTGGATGTAAGTCTCCTCTTTTATGCGAAGTACCTGTGTATCTCGATTTTATGTCAGTGAGTTAATTGCGGTGCATGATTTTCTTTACACAGTATTGTGTAATATAATTGTGTTTAGTACTTGTGGCATATAGTTTGTGTATAGAACTGGGCACATTATTGTTTTATCTTTGAACCACCGGGTGGTGTGGTATGGTGTGGAAGTTGTAAACCTTGATGGATTTCGAAAAGGTATCGGCGACTGAGTTTTATTTTGAAAGTCGATTCCCTTAACCGAGTTTTGACATTATGGCCTTGATCGTTTTGGCGAAATTCTTATGACGGTATTTAGTATTTTGTAAATGGCTTTTGTGAGTTTTTGAAATATTACCGTCATCGGCCATTTAGGCGTTTTTGTAAATAGTTTTTATCTGGTGGGTTCGTGCGCAGGACCCACAACGCTATAATGTTCCGTGTAATTACGAGATTTTTGGGCATTCTAGCCCATTGAATTATCTTTGAAAATCTTGAGTATCCTAGAAATAAATTTCGAGACGTACGTTTAAAATGAATTGTTTTCTCATGGTACTTCCAAGGTGCCACGATATGTTTCCGAATTCTTCTACCTCGAGGACCAAAATGTTTTGAGATATTTTTCAATGTTTTATAAACACTTTTACTTAGACCCGAGGGTCGAATATTCTGAAAGTTTTTCACTAAGAGAAAGTGTCCTCATTTTTCTCAAATGCGAAATGGTTTTCCAAAGTCTCGATAACGATGTTTCACGTTTGTATTTTTTTGAAAGGTGATACTCAAGATCAACCGGTGTTTTTCTAAATTATTTTCAAAAGGTGGTTTTTATTTTTTTAAAACCTATCAATTCCCGTTTGCGTTTGGGAATGTATGTATGATTTTTGCTTTGTCATTTTGATGTTCCTCCCGAGTATGATCGAATTGGTGGCATGAACGTCGAGGCATTGCCACGCAATTATTGTACTAGCCCTCTGTGAGGGGTGTGAACAGTGTTCTTGTTTATCGCCTTGTGGCGATTTGCGTGTTGTCGCACGAGTGTGAGATGTTGAAGCTTGGGTTGTACGTTTGTGTACATGTGTGATTGTTTCATAATGTTTGTAATTATGTGCTGATTATCGTTCGGGCCGTTGATGTCGCCGAACGATCATCGTTGTTGTAGTGTTTGTGTGTGTATTACTTTACGATGGTAATCGTTGTATATGATATGTGTTATGATTCTTTATTATCTGAGTTGGCATCTCGGTATGTTGTTTTGCGGTGTTATGTTCCATCGTATCTAGCATCTGTATTTTCGATATGCCGAGCCGAGGCATTTGAGCGTATTGCCGGGGCATGTGCGTGCCAATTGTCCTTATCGTCGATGCGCTTTTCAAGTGTGGACCCGAGAGACACAGGATCCGGTTTTGCGGGTGGGTTCCGAGTCTTTGGGCGCGAACTTTAGTAAAGATATGAGGATCGGATCTGAGAGGCCCATGGGAGATATTTCTGTCGTTTGCTTTTTGTGTTGTCACCTTACTCCAGTTGTTGTGAGTTGCGGGAACGACATTTATTTTATAAGAGGTCGAATGTAATGCCGGTATCATTTTGACTTCTGCATTTCCTCTTTCTCAGGTCTATCGACTCGTCGTGTTCGTTGATACTTTATGAACTTGTTCTGTATTTCGGTTTCATCGTTCGAACGAACTGTGATCGTGTTGTGGGTCGATCTGGTTATCGATGTGACTTTTTGGGTTCAGTTCGATTCTTGTGAACCTTGTTCGGGAGTGACCTCATCTGGTTCTATTAGTTCTTTTATTCGAAGTGGATCGGGTTTGGAACTCTTGTGTTTTCGACTCTGTCGACTCATTATGTTCGTTGACATTTCTGAGCTTGTCCTGCCCCTTGCTTTTGTTGATCGAACGAGTGTGGTATTGTTTTGGATTAACTCGTTTGTCGTTGTGACTTTTCAATCGCTATTCCCTTTCCTGTGGATCTTATGGGAATGCACGTCTTGTTGTTCTCACGGATCATCACGGGAGTTGTTGTTTGAATTTTCTTATCCTTCGTGTTTCGAACATGATTGTTCGATTTTTGTTGTCTCGATCGTTGTGGTTCGATCGTTTGTTTGTTCGGTTTTGTTCTCGTTTCGTGATTGTTGAGCATCCAGGCTCCTTCCTAATTCCCTTAAGTTCGGGAAATTAGTCTCGTTTTCGATCTTCCAACCCTTGGGCGGTGGGATTCCGTATTTGTTCAGCGGTTGGCTCGCGTTTTGATTGATGTACCGTTGGGTTGATCAATCATATTGATTTTCGTTCGTTGTGTTTTGTGATTGTCGGATAATTGACTTGGCTATATTATTCGTTTGATGACGCTTGTCATTTGTTGGTTTTATTATATCCCTAACGGCGACGTTGTGTTGGTCGCCGTGGAGCGTGTTTTCACGCCGTATATTCCTTTGCGTTGTTTGTAACATTTCGCCGTTGGGCGTTAGTTACGCATACTTGTGTATCTTGTTGAGTTTTTCCTGGCGGAATATTTCTTCCCCCTACTTGTTTTAAGTTTCGGGACGAAACTTCTTTTAGGAGGTAGAATGTAATATCTGCAAATTTTCGATTTTCGGTAAATTTCTTTTTCGGCGAAGTCCGTTTTGGCGACTCTCTTTTGACCGTTTCGTCATTGAGAGAATATTTAATTCGCACTTTTTGTCATCCGAGTTCGTTCGGTCTTTGCTTTGTTGAGTTCCGTGCTTTTAGCGACTTTTCCACGCTTGAGTTCGGTTCTTGCGAATCTCGTTCAAACTGTCGTTTGGGGTTTTCGTAAGTTCATTTAACGTTGTTATACGTGTTGTGAGCTTCAGTTTGATTATTCGTTGTCGTATGGTGATTTTCGGGCATTTGGGCCATTTTCGTAATTTCCCAAAGTTTGGGGTAATTACCTTCCGTTGTTGAATTTCGAGCCTTCGGGTGGTCGGAATCGTGTGTTCTACTAGCTCTTAGATTCGTCTTTGTGAGTACTTCGTAACCGTATCTTCGGTTCGTATTCAGGTTCGGGTTTCGGTGTCGTTTTGTTGAATTCAGGATTACTTAACGACTTTTCTAAGTATGAGTTCGACTTTCTTAGATCACCATTAATTTTTGGTAACTCCAAAAATTCTGAATCTTTGCAATATTATAGAGCATCGAGTTAGCTTTCCAATGGTTCAAACGGTGAGTCAATCGGAGTCCAGACGAGAGAGTTATGGTCGTTTTATCTCACCCGCTCGTTATTGGCCGATCACTGCCGGCCGAACTCGGCCGTGTCGTCCGACACGGCCCGTGCCGTGCACTCGTCCGGATAAGCGAAGTCTCGCCTCGGGACCCGACCGTGTCGCTGCACGGCCGAGCCGAACTCTTAGGATAAGCCGGAACCGATCGCCCGAGAGGCCGGCCGTGTTCGGGACACGGTCGAGTCAATGCCGAGCGCCGCGGACGGGTCACTATCGGGCGACGCGACCGTGTCTAGCAGGACACGGTCGAGTCCCTGCCGGCCAGGGTCGGCTATTTAAGGGCCTGGACCGAGTCATCCGGCTATTTTCACCCTTTTTCTTCGTTTCTTCGCGTTTCTTCGTCAATAATGGATGGATTTGGATAGATATGACATAAAGCAACATGTTTTGGAAGTTGTAATCATGGATTAACATCATCTTCCACCCGGATCGAAGGTAAGAACACCTAAACTTTTGGTTTTTGGATGTTCTTGAGGTTTCTTGGTGTTTTGGCCGATTTGCTTCGTTTTGATTCATATTATTTTTAGAACTTGATTGTAAACTCGTAATCATTCATACCCTTGAAGTTTTGTGGAACGAATTTGAGTATTTCTTTGATTAATCGATTAAATTGGACTACGCCCTCAAAGTGTCCGATAAAATGCTTCAATGGGTAGAACTTGGGAAGTTCCATACGTTTTCGTAGAATTGTGATTGAATTGATATCGTTGTGACTTAGGAGCGAATTCTTGTGAAGAACTCGAGTCGGAACCCTTCCGTTCGTTGCCTTCTTTGGGGTCCGAGCTTCCCGGTCGAACCGTGTTCGTCGGAGCGTTCGGAAGCGGTTATTAAGGCAAGTATCTTACTATACGACTTGTATCTTGCGACTAGTAATCATGTATGAGATGTGTGATGATTTTGCTTGCCTTTGTAATTATGTTCCGTTTGAGTTGGTTGTGTTTTCCGTAATTTGAAGGCTTTGCGATAATATTGTTATATTAGTATACATGTTAGGCGTTGTGCCATTTGTGCAGGATTGCGCCGTACATATGGGACGGTCGTACACTTGGTTGTGTAATGTAATGTGTGCCGAACGTGTGTTATGTTGGATATGTGTCGTTGATTGACGATAGTTGTTGCGAGTGTTGAGATTGTGTTATGTGCAGGGATGTACGATTTTGTGGTGATCAATGTGATTGATCAATTGTGCTCATTGTTGTATGTAATATGAATGTGAATATGAATATGTGTGTGACCGCTAAGTTCACTCGTGTTGGTCCGACGGGACCTACGAGGATTCGTGGCGATGGACTACGGGGTCGAACTTAGTGAGTGCGAGGTCCAATCGTGCTGGTGCAGCGAGGCCTACGATAACGCATGGCAGTGGACCATGAGTTTCGGACACAGTACGTCCAACCGGGTGAGCTCGACGGGGCTTACGGTGACACGTGGCAGTGGACTACGGTGTCAGGACTGTGTGTGGTTGTTGAGATTGATATAGTCCGTGCGGGTTGTTAAGCCTACGGAGACACGTGACAGTGGATCACGGTGTCGGAATTGGTTATGTCTGGTTAATAGTCCGTGCGGGTTGTTGAACCTACGGAGACACGTGACAGTGGATCACGGTGTCGGAATTAATTATGTTTGTTTAATTGTGCGTGGTGTAGTCCGTGCGGGTTGTTGAACCTACGGAGACACGTGACAGTGGATCACGGTGTCATAAGCATGATTGTTTTCAAATCAAAGTTTTGAAAAGAAAGTTTTAAGAAAGGAATGTTGGGTCGAGCCCCACGAGATTTATGAAATGTTTTAAATCTTGTGAATTATTGAAATACAATTTGTGATTTGGGTTAAGACCCTAAGATTTTCAAAGCTTTGAAATTCTAAAAATTCCCGAGATGATAATCTTATTTTCGAATGCTTCATAGCTTATCTTTCCTTGTGAAAACCTCCCAGTGATATTTGTTACTTGATTATTATATTTGATTCATGATTATTAATTGCTTGTTACATTTCGTATGATTTGATACTTGCACTAGTAAAACAGTGGAGTTTTACTAACCCCAGTGTCGGGGGGTGGAGTGTCTGTTTTGCGTCGAGTTCATGCAGTTCGAGGCGATCACAGGATTGGCACAAGAGGATGACGGGCTGCGATACTAATCATGAGTTGAGAGTTGTTCTGATTTTTGTTGTGTTGTCAGAGTTGATTTCAGTCTTCCGTTGTATTGTATTTCGACCCCTGTGTGGGTAATGTCGTTTAAGTAAGTTTTGTTGTTTGAGTTGTGTGACCTCATCGGTCTGTGTATTCACGTGTGAGTGACCATACGGTCTGTATTATTATATTGTTTGACCCTGGCCGGGCAAGCATTTGGTTGTTTATGGATGTTTAGCCTGGTAGCTCCTTCTGGAAAGGGTCTACGGCGTGTAATATTCCCATACGGTTTTGGGGGTGTTACAATATGTGACGCTGATAGGATGTTAAGGCGTCACATATGTGACGCTAAAGATGGACAATGCATATAAAAACATAGCTTAGTGGGCGGCATGGGAATTGAACCCACGCCGGTGGCAAAGTTGTGTGGCCTTTACCCACTCAGCTATGTTTTGATTTAATAAATATATTACATTATATTTATTTATTCTTATACTCTATTTCATACTTATATTTAATTTATTTTTCAAATTGAATCAATTTTCGAAATATTTAAGCATAAATAAATATACTGTAATTTAATTTCTTAATGTTAATAAATTTGTTACACTGTATTTATTAAATATAATTTTATATTCATTATTTATAGTATTTAATATTTCAACTAATACAAATTTGTATATTTAAAATGGATTTAGTATATATAAATATATTTAATTTCATGAGATTAATATAAATATACGTTGTATAAATATACGTTGTATAAATATACGTTATACATATAATTAAATATACTCTATAATTTAAAAAAAAAATCAACTAAGCCTTATTGGCGTCATGTGACGCAATTCCTGGAATAAATTAAAAAAATAAATTTTACACAATGGCGTCACATATGTGACGCCTTTATGTAACCAGCGCTGATTGATTTTTGCGAAATTTAAGGCGTCATATATGTGGCGTTTTTTTTAGTTTTATTGTCGTCATTATTTTTTTAACTTCATTTTTTACGGTGAAGCTAATAAAGTACCGCTAATATAACTCTTTTTTAATATACGCCACTACTATATCCCATCGTTAATTTCTTTGCACGCAATAGTACAATTAATTAGGAAAGTTCCTTATAATTAATCACCATTATCAGATAATACACGTGCACATCCCATCTTTCCTTTGTTAAATGCATATACCATTAGGAAAGTTCCCTTATAAATATTAGTTAACGGTAAGTTTCCTTATATTAGTTAACACCATTATGTCACGAGCGCGTGCAGGGACCGTGTCAAGCTCACAGAGGACTACTCTCCCTATAATAGGCTTAGACGGAAAAAGCCTTATGAGTGCAGTAGACATTAAAAGGCCAAGGAGCACACTCTTCAGAAAGAAGACCTTAGAAGCTTCAAGATGGAGACCAATCAGTTCGAGAAGGTCAAAGAGGATTCCAGAAGCTCAGAAATCAGGTCGGATTGCTACGGGCCGAATCGAACCATGGCCGGGCCAGACCGGGATACTTCGGGCCGGACGTTCCAGAGAGGTCTGGAGACTCCAAGGAGTCTTCTTAGAATTGTTTAGAATTGTATAGACCATTCTAGATGATGGCATTCTTGTAAATACTTGGAATAGTAGTGTGATGTTGGTAATTTGTTGGCTTGGAGGATTAGTATAAATACCCCCTTGGGGCTCATTTGTAACTAATCTTGAGAAATCTGATTTGCTACAGTAATACAAGCAAAACTTTCCCCAAGCATTCTCCTACTTTTCTTCCTAGCAATCTTAGTTGTTGAAAGGCTTACTACTTAGACTTGTGACAATCTAAGATAGTGCCGCACGACAAGGTAACTTAGCGAGGCGCAAGTATAACTCCGTGACAATTAGCTATATATATGGCCCCTCTATTGCTCGATATTGTACATCTTAATTTCTCTCCAAGAATTGTGTCAAAGATTTCTGTTCCAGAAAATCAAAATGAATGTCATGCCGATCTCGAAAGGGATGCCGATCAATGGCTCGAGGGGGATGCCGATCAATGGCAAGATTGCGGCTGTCGTTATTGGCTCAATGCCGGTGAATCCCACGGATAGGAGTTGTTCACACGGCCGGTCTCTTTTCTGTGAGCATCTTTTTGGCTCATCCACGAGGATGCTCCCGATCAATGCGGGCGGTGGGAATGATCCCGTTGAGATCGCCTGGGAGAAACCTGATCTTGGTTGGGTCAATGTAATACAGATGCAGGTTGGAACAAAGATAAATGTCAGTGGGTATCATCGTATATTATTAGAGATCACACAGCTGATTATATTAGTGGGGAAACTCGCCCAGCGTTGGGACAAAAAGATGACGTCGAGTATGCCGAACTTCAAGGTACCATGTTTGGAGTTGAAAACTCACTGCACTATGACTCGATTTGGATCGAAACAGAAAACTTGGTCAATGCGACTTGCTTGAAGCGCAAAATCGAGCAGAAAAGGGTCGTGGAAGGAATGGAAAACATTACTAAACAAATTGAAGACGATGAAAAAATGTCGAGGTGATACATGTCTACCGTGAGGGCAATAAAACCGCATATTACTGTTGGAAATTGGTTAATAATATTTAATTAAATATTATTTAGTTAATCTATTGGTAAAGTAGATTAACAAATTTCTCAGAACTAATTTTTTGGGTGAGTGAGAAATGAAGTGCTAAAATTAGTTGACAACGGAGTGAGCTACGCTACTCGTATACACACACACACGTGTCGTCGGCGCCATCGCCGGAATGGATCGAGCCGTGGATAATAACTTGTATATACAGACAAGTGAATATAAATATTATATATATATATATATATATATATATATATTAAGTGATATTGTGTGGGATGAAAAAATTGATTTAATTAAATTAAATCATAATTGACAATCAATTTTATATTGATTGTGGCGTGTGTGTGTATGGAGCCTTTAAGGCATTTGAAAAGTGAAATTAATATTTCCTATTAACCAACTAAGTAACGGCATGGGGCATTTGAATGGTGTTCAAAAGTTAAAAATTTTTGAACCGTAAGCCATTATTTGGTTTTAAGAATTGAAACCGAAGGTTTTATTTTATGGCTTGTTAATGATGTTTAAATCCTCCAATGGTGAGCTTGCCTATATATAGGGCACCATGCATGGCATCATACACACTTGCAAACACCCTTAGTATCCATATCTTGCATACATATCATTTGTTGTGTTGAAGCTCTGTCCTCGCCTCGTTCTAGTTCGTCGGAGCTTGTGGGTTTGTGGTGCTACTACCTTCAAGACGAAGTCGTTTTATCTTTGGAGACGACACACCTAAACCGAGAGCACTACCGAGGCGTATCTCGTCTTGCGGAAAGAGGCCTTCCTCGACTCGGCATTAGTTTACGGTTTTATAATTTATTTTCGTGTATTTTTTCAATTTTGTTTCGAGTTTTGTATTTTTCATTTACGTACGAGTTTGTAGTTTCTGTTTTCGAGTTGTAATTTTGTAGTCCAGTTGTAATTTCTTTTTTCCGCCCAACAAGTTTGTAACACAGATAATCAACAATCGCAAGACGAGATATTACTTGCTAAATCCTACAACTGGAGATGACGACCGTTGCTGCCACCGACTCCGCCACCGCCGCTACCTTTGCCTCCGCGACCGAAGCTTCGACCGTGGCAAACACAATTGCCGCAACCTTGTCCAGCATGATGAGCTCGACTACCTCATCAACAACTCCATAGGTGTTTTCGAACCCCTTTCTGACTACCAGTGGATCCACCTCGAGTGGCACCGTTGGTTCCACTTTTAGTGGTACCGTGGGATCCATGTTAGGATCTAGTGTTGGAGCCTACAGGTTCAACACGAGTGGTTCCTTTTTTGGAACAACCTCGGGGCCTAAGATGATGCCTACCGCCGAGAAGCTGCCAAAGTTTGGTGGTGCCGACTTTAAAAGGTGGCAACAAAAGATGTTCTATTTAACAACATTGGGGTTTGCTAACTTCCTTAAGGAAGATGCGCCACCGGTGCCAAATGCTCAAGAGACTAGTTTTACAGTCCGAGCTGCCTATGACAACTGGCACAATGGAGACTATCTTTGTAAAAACTTTATTCTGAATTCTTTAGAAGATTGTTTGTACAATGTTTATTCTGTTGTAAACACATCAAAAGAGATGTGGGAAGCACTTGAAAAGAAGTACCGTAGTGATGATGCAGGTACAAAGAAGTTTGTAGTCGCCAAGTATCTGGACTACAAGATGGTTGACTCAAAACCAATCATGGAACAAGTGCAAGAGTTCCAACTCATCGTTCATGATGTCAATGCCGAAGGAATGGTCCTGCCGGACGCTTTCACTGTTGCAACTGTGATCGAGAAGTTGCCCCCCATTTGGAAAGACTTCAAGAGCTATCTCAAACACAAGAGAAAGGAGATAACTCTTGAAGACTTGATTGTGAAACTGCGCATCGAGTCAGACGTGCGCAAAAATGACCACAAACCAAAAGGCCTGATTGATGCTAAGGCCAATCTGTTGGAACATGGCGGTCCCTCCAACAAACGAGCTCATCACAGTGCTCAAAACAAGTACAAAGGGAAGCAACCAACCAAGAAGTTTGATGGTGATTGCTTCAACTGTGGCAAACATGGGTTTCTAAGTTTTGTTTCTTCTATCTTTCATGTATTTATTTTTTGTCCCAACAGCTTGCATCTTCAATTAGTTTCTTCTGATTTAGAAAGAAATCACAGAGAATATATGATAAAGTAGTAATAATCATTGATCATGTGAAGACTATACTACTCAAAGGCGGAAAAGACATTGGGGACGTTGCTGCGACTATGGAACCGGTAGCAGATGGAGAGGCGACATTTCTGCTGGAAAAGAGAGAGAGGGAGGAAGAATGAGTGAAATAATGTGAGAGAGAAGGAATCTAGATATATATGAAAAGTGGTGATGAAAATGAAAGGAGAGACATGCCACATGGGACAAAATACTATGTGGCAAATTCAAGCAAAAAATAAATGGTTTAAAATCACTTCAAATATATTTTGCGATTCAAAATAATTTGTTCATTTTTACACAATTTTAGCTAAAATACTACGTGGCAAATTCCAGCAGAAAATAAATGATCTAAAATTACTTTATAGATATAAAACGATTCAATTAGTTTGTTCATTCTTCCACAGTTTTAGCTATTTATAATATTTATCATATTATCCATTAGTTAGTTAGATTTAGATGATTTTGTAGGACACCAATACTTATCACAAATCCTCTAAAAAAATAATTGATTTAAAAATATTTGTCATATTATATGTCATATTACCGATTATTCTACAGTTTCAGCTACTAATAATATCTGTCATATTATCTATTAGTTAGTTAGATTTATGAGATTTCTTGGGAGACCAATACTTATCACAAAGCCATTCCTCATTTCCTAAAAACCGAGTGTTATATAAACACGAAATGACATCACTCCTCATACTACAAGGTCAGAATACATGTGTTATCTCGAAATGTTTAATTCGAAAAGAATGATGATAATCGATAACTACGCTATTACAAATTTGCCACATGATTTTATCATGTGCATTATGGAGAAGCTTGCGCGTCAATCACCTAACGCCTGGGCAAACGCTAACGCCAGGTAATTTGCCGGTTTCATATGTTCTTCATTCGCTGCGCGTTATTGTATATATAAACAGATTATTAATTTATCTAACTACAAACAATTTTACGATTCCCATCTGTCCACTCTTCAATGAGTTGGGTAACACACCAAGCATTTTGCATCTATGTTGACATGCAACATGATGTTTCTACTCCAATGTTAGATAATCCGGTGGCTGCAAAAAATCCTGAAGCACTGTTCAGAAAATTATTGGTACATTAATATCTAATTAGTTACTAATTATTTTTATCTCATCTTCTCCTAACTTTATTATTATTTCATTGTTTTGTAGTCAAAGTTCTTCATTGAGGAAAATGAAGACGAATCATTTGAATTAATGATTATCGCCCTAAACCTCAATCACCATGAAGCCACATATTGTTTGAACTTCATGAAGTTGTTTAGTGGTAATGAAAAACACAGAGAAGAGGGAATTTAAGGGTTGTCGATGTTGGAGGATAATTCTAAGAGCGCATTATATATCACATCATGCAGATGGAAACTGAAAAATAGCCTTTAAAAAATGAAATTTAAGCTTCCGAACTACCTTGGTGTTCCATTATTCTGTAATTCAAGTGACGAAGAATTTCTATCGCATCTAAAAAGACAACTTCCGCACAACCAGTGCCCTAGATGTGTTGCTGATATTTTGAAGTGGTCTATATGAATGCTATAAGTACAGGCGAGCACAGCGCCAAAATCTAGGAGTATTTCAATATCGTTATAATTGTCTCAATCCAAGTTTCTCTATCAACTTAAATTTATGGATTTCATATTCACTTATCTTGGGTTTCAAATTCTCACTTTTCTGCTCATGCATGTTTCACTTATTACAAACATTTTAACCGATTCTCCTGGAAAATACAATATTTCGATATGTATATTGATTTCGTTGTATATCTCTAAAAGATACTAATTAAAACCCAGATCCCAAATACTCTAGAAAAATGAACAACTTGTATTAATTAAAGTCATCACATAAAAATTACTTTAGATAAAAGATTCAAGTTTATTTTGGTTTAATTCGAATTTATTGAGATGTCTATCAAATAGAAAAAGGTCTGTTTTAATATTTTAAAAGACCGAATAACCTTGCAAATTAGATAACTAATAGATAATTAGAAAAATCTAAATAAATGAAGCACAGATCCTACCAACTCTAGCAAGATAAATAACTTATATTAATAAAGGTTATAAATTACCTATTTATATAATAAAATATTTACCATATATTCAAATGTATTTCTATTTAATTCGAATTAAATAAAAAGACCGAATCAAATTTTTATTTAACAGAAAATGACTGTTTTAATATTCTAAAAGCCCGAATCAAATTGTAAATTAAATAACTAAAATTTGGACTCGGATAATCTTAATAACTGAAACATAGATCCTAAAAACTCTCTAAAGATAAACCACTTCAAGTTACCTTGATATATAATAAAATATCTATCATATATTCAATTTTTTTTACTTTATTTCGAATATAATAACAGTCTTTTAACAGATAAGGACTGTTTTAATATTTAATAGAAACACAGATCCTAACAACTCTACAAAGATAAACAACTTATATTAATAAAAGGTTATAAATTACATGTTTAGCTAATAAGATATCTACCATATTTTCAAAACAATGTTCATTTAATTCTAATTTATTCACATTCTTTTAACAAAGAATGACTGTTTTATAATATTTTAAAAAACCAAATCAAATTGATATTTAAATAACTAAAATTCGGATAATCTTAACAACTGAAACCTGGATCCTAGAAACTCTAGAAAGTTAAACCACTTCGGACTGTTTTATAATGTTTTAAAAGACCAAATCAAATTGATATTTAAATAACTAAAATTCGGATAATCTTAACAACTGGAACCTGGATCCTAAAAACTCTAGAAAGTTAAACCACTTCGGACTGTTTTATAATATTTTAAAAGACCAACAAATTGATATTTAAATAACTAAAATTCGAATAATCTTAACAACTGAAACCTGGATCCTAAAAATTCTAGAAAGTTAAACCACTGCAAGTTAATTGTTTATATAATAAAACATCAATCATATATTCAAATTTATATTGCTTTAATTCGAACATATTTAAAGTCTTTTACCGAATCAACTTGCCAATTAGAGAACTAAAAATTCGGGTAATCTAAACAATTGAAACTCATATCCCAATAACCCTGGAAGTATAAACCACTCCATTATTATGATTTAGATGATACAATATCTATCATAAATCCAATTTTATTTCATTTTAAGTCAAATTAATCAAGTCTTTTGAAAAAGATGGACTGTTATGATATTTTAATAATTCGAGATAACAACTAAAAATTTGGATAATGACAGAAAATTCAATGGGTCATCTTTTCAACAAACGTAAATTAAGATCTGTTCCAAATTAAGACTCCTACAAAAGACGGTCACTCGAGGCAAGGGCCTGTTCGACACTATAAATAACATAGTACATCTATGTTTTAATCACACACTACAAAGAAAATATATCAGATATTAAATATGTCAAATATATTTGTTCGAGGAATTAACAATGAGACCAGCAACAGGACCATCAAAGTGAAGATCTTGCGTTTATGGATTCCAACTGACCAACCAAAGAAACCAGTTTCGATCGAGGCTATCCTTATGCACAGCGAGGTAACTTTTCTTCCACAACTTTTTTATCATTTTCGTTCAATTATTTCATTATAAACTAAACTGCTATATATTATAGGGATCCAAAATACCAGCTTACGTGAAAAGAGGTTTACTATCCAATTTCAAAAAGCAATTGACCGAAGGCGAAATAGTGAATATTTCTAATTTTGGTGTCGAGGACAACCACCAGAGCAAATGGACCAAGGCCGGAATAGAATGCCCAGTAAAATTGATATTCAACTATATTACAAAAGTGGCTAGGTGTAAGCCCGATATGTGGATTCAATCAAATGGACTCGAACTGATTCCTTTTGACGACATTCCTTCTTTTAATGGAGAATATTTTATTGGTAGGTTGTATATTATTGTATTTTTATGATCTCCTAATAAATATTATTATGCTGATATACTATCAATATTTTCAGACATAATAGGACGCATTATAAGAATAGGCAACATCATTTATCTCGATAAGACATATGCTCGAAAGTTAGACATCGAAATTCAAGATGAAAGGTAACTTAATTTCGATGTTTTTTCTAATTTGAATAGTTATCTTTAGTATTACATTTGATCTTAAACTATATAACATTTGTAACACCCCCGAGATATTCAAGGTATATTACAGTGCCGTGGACCCCCACATAGGACCCACCGGGCAAGACACGAATTACAACAGGAAAAACACGCGTCATCCAGATGAAAATTAAATAACACGCCCTGTACAACCGGTGGAAAAACAACACCAAAAAACGTAAATAACTTCAACGAATACAAACCACAATTCGAAGGGAAAAGCCCAAGTACTTGAGAGTACAATCTATAAGTGTATAAAGTAGAAAACAACCATATCGAAAAGAACAATATAAATAAAAAGACTCAAATGCACATATTAACGACCCTGGCCAGCATCCTCGTACTGTCCCTGCACCCGCTCGTCCGGCTGAACATAACCTGAAATCCATAACAATAATTTTCCCAAAACGGGTCCCCAGAGGGGTTAGCAATTACGCCAGTACAAATAATCAAGGCAAACCATTCGCTTACACATTTCATAGTATAATGCACCAAATTCGTTTCAAAACCAAAACCAGACATGTCTTTTCCGGAAACAAACAGTCAATCATCAATTTGCCTAGGACCAGTGTGAAGCCACTGATCCCACTCGAGGACTCTAAGGACCCTCCCGAGTTGGTCATATCATAAAACAAATCACGCACAGGCATCGAGCTAAGACCGGGGTGAAGCCACTGATCCCACTCGAGGCCTCTAAGGACCCTCCCGAGCTGGCTAGCGAACCAAACTCGTGAATCCAGAGTGAAGTCATAGATGTAACACCCCCAAAACTCCTTGGGTTATTACAGTGTCGTGGACCCCACACTCGGAGATCCACCAAGCGAACACGACTAAAATATATTAAATTAACCAACAAAGGAAACTGCAATCATTACTATGATGACCGACACAATATTCTGATAAGGAATTTCAACGACAATGATGGGCCTACATGGCCAAAATGAAAATAACAACACCCACGAACCTCTGCTCGGGTAATACATAATGACAATGACTGACAAACTGGAGTACACTCCAACTGACTGACCAACATGAACAACTCGGACTAGTATCGCTCGAATGCCTCTTCGCCATCATCATGCCCCTGTGTCTCAACTCTCTCCTCGCAAGCACCTAAAACATGAAAACATGTTCCGCCCCCACGGGGTCAGTCATCCAGATAATGAACATCAAATACATGTACAACATGATATGCATCCAAAGGCAGAATGAAACGGTACAATGATAATAATACGAGATGCTCACAACCCAAGGTAAGAACCGAGCATTCGGGAAACACTATGCCCATGGCATACTATTAATACTTGTTCAACAGGTTAGAACATAAGTGACCAACGACAAATCGTACTTATAGAGCAACACAATGAATTACACGATATGAACCAAACCAGGACTGAATTAATTATGAATCACAATGCCCGAAGGCTCCAATGAAATTACCAAAACATCACAAAGGCCTGAAAGCCACTCAGCCGAAGCTGTCAAATATCACAACCACCTGAAACCAAAATAGCCGGAAGCTATATTAATGAGGTCCGAAGCCACGACACGAAGCCGTATCACAATGAGACCAAGCAATGCCAGTGACCTACTGAACTGTAGGTGTTAGGAAACCACCCACTAAGGTTCGAGCCCCAAACTTACCCATAGTGAGATCATAAACATGACCGTGTCCTACTGAGCTGTAGGTGTTGTTAGATTGGTACCGCCACTAGAAGAGGGGTTGAATAGTGCGGATAAGAGTATTGTACTCTTTTTGTGCGGAAGCAAAAATATCGGAGTAATAAAAATGCAGAAAAGAAAGAACACAAGAAATTGTTCGAGAGGTTCGGCTATTAACGAAGCCTACGTCCCCTACCTAGTTTTATCGACTAGGACTTTTCTTAGAACTTAGAATTGCACTTTCTAGTTTAGTGCCAACTTCTTACAACTTCTTGATTTGCGGGCTCAAGAACAACCTCACTAAAACACTCTTGTTTTTCTGGGTACAAGATAACCTTTACACAAAACAAATGCGAGTAGGAACTCGACTCTCACGATATATCGCTCTTTGATACAAGAATGAAGATTGGAAATTATAGAACAAATCTTCTCGTATCACAATCTAGAATAAGTATATCTCTCAAAATGTTTGCTTGATATTGCTTGAGTATGCTAGTAGGCTCAGAATGCTTGTGTATCTTCTATCTCTATGAAGTGGGCTATTTATAGCCTTCTTGAGCTCATATTCCCGTTGGAACAGTTTAACTGATTACGTACGTTACGTGCTGATGGTTACGTACGTTATGAGAACGCATGACGTTATATGCTACGAATAGCGGCCGTAACTAACAAAGGAAGAATCTGGTCCAGTGAGATATGATAATATACGCATGACGTTATGAACTGCATGGTTACGTACGTAATATTCCGGTCAGAGATCCGTTGAGTGTGACGACTTGTTGCAACGGCTAGTGACTTTTCCAACGGTCAGAATAATTCAAGCATTACGTACGTTAGATAACTCTGGTTACGTACGTTACCTGTACAGAAAAACTTACAAAAACAATGAGTGTTACGTACATTATGATAGACGAGTTACGTACGTTAACTGTACTGAAAATCTTGCAGACAACTGTGAATGTTACGTACGTTAAGATGGTTTGCATTACGTACGTTAAATGAAGGAAAAATATGTTTTAAGTAAATTTTGGTTTTAATAACACATCATCAAAATGATCTAAGAAAAAATATTGTTCCAACAATCTCCCCCTTTTTGATGATGACAAAATTTAAGTATGAGAGTTTTTGAAAAAAAGAGTTTAAGGAAGTTTTTTTTTTTTTTTTTTAAATTTAATAAGCTTTTCCCTTGAATAAGGCTCCCCCTGAAAACGAGCACGGGTTATTTCAAAAATGATTTCAAAAACGATACATATTTTTCTCCCCCTTTTTGTCATTAACAAAAAGTTGAGAGATCCTGCAAGAGAAATCAATGATACTCATAATAATCAATGAAATCCAAAGCAACGAATAACCAAACCAATGCATAGAAAGAAACAATAGTTAATACAAACGAAACATATTCAAAATAAAACACCAATAGAGTTCATGCATGGAAATGAAATGTTTGGTCTAAATAGAAAAAGGGAAACATCATCATAAGAAGGATAGCCCGACTAGTCAAGGTCCGCATCCGGAGGTGTCGGCGGTATTCCAAAATGCGTGCAGATGCTTTTGACCATGATTTTGATTTCGCTCATATCTTTCTCGAGCCTATCCATCCGAGAAGCCATCTGAGATGAAGAGGATTCCGGACGAGGTCGGGAGGAACCAAGCTGAGATGAAGGATGAGGTCTAGTATGCTCGATCCCCCTAGATGTGATCCTCTCCTCCGGTCTCGGAAGAGCACCCCCTTCTACAAGCCGATCATCATCCTTGATATACGCAAAGTATACCCATCCACGATTTCTCGTGTGTAGATACCTCATCGTCCGTAAAGTCCCCTCGGTGACGAGGCTCCCCCTAGGAGTCGGAACCCCATGAACCCCAGATAAATCAACTCCTGCTTTCTCAAATATTTCTGTTAAGATTGACCCAAACGGCATTCCCGATTTTCTCTGACGATCAACTTTCGCGTAGCTCTTTTTGTGGAAAATTTGACCTTTTTCCACGAACCATTTTAGCACAATAGACGCGAAGTTGACTTGGTGATCCTTCCACACATGATAAATGATCTCCATATCGATATTCACAAGACGAAGCTGAGCATTAACTTTAGGCATAAGACAACGAGTGATAGCATCGTGAAGCAAGCAGATGTTTATCCCAAAGTCATTGTTTTCAAAACGCCCGGAATGAACATTTAGAACGGCTTTCCTTAACAGAAAATCTCGGACTTCACTTTCATGCACATTATGGTTTTCATCACTATACATAGAGTAGTCAACGACTTCGTCAGGATCCGCAAAAATGCCTTTACAAGAAAATCCCTCATTTGGGAGACCAAATATTTCCGAAAGTTTTGTGGCATCAAAGGATATTGGTTTACCACGCACAAGAGAGTTAACCACAGCAAGTCCATCGGCATCATACGTGACAAAAATTTTTGCATAAAACTCTTTTACACAGTCCACATATATTGGTCGAGCAAGGCTAACAAAACGATTTATCCCAAGCATATCGAAGAATTCTTCGATAGCAACACCAACAGAGTTCAGAGATTCGAAATCAAAATGGTGAATCGGAGTTACCTCTTCGTCGGTAAGGATT
The DNA here is from genome assembly GCA_033398695.1 of Orobanche coerulescens. Classification (NCBI taxonomy): domain Eukaryota; kingdom Viridiplantae; phylum Streptophyta; class Magnoliopsida; order Lamiales; family Orobanchaceae; genus Orobanche; species Orobanche coerulescens. Next base: position 212,000,789 of record CM065804.1, read on the forward strand.
TCGTTGAAGATTTTCATATCCTGAGCATTCCGAAAGGTTGGTTCACCGGAAGCCGTGGAAGATGATTGGGAGGTTTCTCATCTTCTCTTCTTTCCAGTTCTGGAAGCCATCTTGAGTGAAATGGTCGTAAAAGTGATGATTGATGGATGAGAATGATGTTTCGGTCAATTTTGTGGAGATTTCTTTCGCCGTCGATGCTAGGGATTTGAGATGAAATGAAACACACGGTCGAAAAGGGTTTATATATGTTAGGGTCAAAGGCGGATTACGTACGTTATATCCCTTCTGTAACGTACGTAGCGTGAAAACCTGAACTCTCTGGACTGAATCCTGCGATTTGTTACGTACGTAACGTAACATCATGTAACGTACATAAGGTCCTATTACGTACGTAATGGACCGCCCCTACTGTAATATCCGGATTTATTACGGTGTATTTCATCTGTATTCAAACCCTGTATTATTCGGATTGGTGATTTTGATTATTGGAGTATGATATTTCGTGCATTGATATCATTGTACATAAGTATAGAAACTTGCAAAATTGCTCAAGCAACCTCGTGATAGCGCACACTAAGAATGTATCTTAACGCGCGCTATCGGGCCCTTATTAGCGCACGCTATGAAGATAGGAGTTGCGTGCGCTAAGAACTCAATTATTGAGCGGACAATGAAGACATGCGCCAATGTGACATGGGTCCGGATAAGATTCCCATGACGCACCCGGACAATTCAAGTCAACCATTATTAGCGCACGCTAAGGAATGCTTAGTAGCGTGCGCTAACTTGTTAATAATGCAGAATATTATAAATGGGACAACAACCGTTTTGGTTTTCATTTCTTTCGCCCATTCTTCATCCTTGAGAGTTCAGAGAGCTGTAATAATACTCCTATACACTTAGAACACATCTTGTTGGTGTTTGTATATTGGTTATCACTTGGGATTATTCATTGAAGTGGAATAGCACCTTGGAGTGGCATACAACCAACCGGAGTTGGATTCTACCTTACGCTTCAGTGATTTTCATCATATTAAGGTATGTTCAATCTATCTCAAGACTTAGAGTTGGATTCTAACGATTTGGATGATCATGTTAACAAGATATGGATTTTCATAGATGAATTATCCAAGTATATCATGTTTGGAATAGTGAGATGAATAAGCCTTAAATACCTTGATTATAATCATCATGATTCGAATCTTATTACACTGAATATGTGAAGAGAAGCTTCTATCATTGGTAAACCGAATCTAATAGATGATTTCATAGTAATCTTGGACTAGACGTTAACATCCTTATTGTTAGATAAATCTAAAGGTTTGATCATGGAAGGATTTATCTAGTATAGATAGAACGTTTATCAACTTCAGCATGATAATATGGATTGATATAGAGGTGTTGATATCAACCGTTAAGCTTTTCGAATTGTCGTATGAAGATTTGAAGTCGGAATGGAATATGGTTTAAATTGGTATGCATATCCTTGAATCCGAAGTTGTCTTTATCCATAAAATCATTCATAAGGGTATGAACATGGTATTCATGGAAGTAACATGAATTATCACGCAAGATTTCATTGTTTCGATCATGGCAAGAACAGCATCTTGCCAAAGAAAAGCGCCATGCATAGATAGCGCACGCTATGCCATGAAGTTTGACGCGGCGCTATCGAGCACGAGTTAGCGTGGCGCTACGCTTAATACGTAACGACGCTAGACCATCGACGAAGTCACTTGGCCGGTCGCTGAAGTATCGACCATGCATAGTTAGCGTACGCTAGTCTTTGTTGTTTGCGTGCGCTATCGGGCAGACTTAACGCACGCTACACAGAGTACTTAGCGTGCGCTAAGCAGTTCAGTCAGATTGCATTTTATGAACTTTTGGCCGTAAATCGAATTGTTAAACATCCGTATGACGTGAGATAAATCCTATATCATTTCTTTTGTTAAGGTTTGATCTTGTTGCGTGATTGATTGAGGAGGACGACTTTCGAGTGTTCGTTTTTGTGGAAGTATTATTCTTGTCTTCAAACCGAGGCAAGTACTCTAATTAGAATTGTTTATATTATGACAATTATGATGTGATTGTATCGTATAAATATGTTGTGAATATATGTCCACCATGCGTTGATCCGACGGGAATCATCATGGGAATCTATAGCTGTGTGCGCTGGATCGTTGGACAGGTAGTTCCACCATGTGTTGGTCCGACGGGATCATCATGGGAATCTATAGCTGTGTGCGCTGGATCGTTGGAATACCATCAGTATGTTGAAACTGTTATGATATGATATGTGTTGTGGATATTCTCGTTGGAGAAACTTGTTATGATATAATTGTTGATTATATCACTGTTGTATGATTATTGTACTTGTACTAGCATCGTTGTGCTAACCCCTTCGGGGGTGAACATTTGTGTATGTTCAGGATCTAGGAGAGCGGGAAAACAACCACTGGAGATGCATGACGACGAGGGTGCAGAGTGATGTTCCGACCGGGTTTACTATCTGTTATTTGTTGGTTATTTTAATAAGTACTCGAGTACGAAGTCATTTGTGATGATTTGAATTTGGTGATGTATTATTGAGTTCTGTTGAACAATTGTACTATTTCTGTATTGGGTCAGAACTGTTGTACCGTAATTTCGTTATTTCCATTCGTTAGTACCTTTTAATGCTCGTTAAATTCTTGACCTTGTAAATCCTTATGTAAAGGATTTACGGCTACTGTAATATTCCCGAATATATCGGGGTGTTACGTAATATGGTATCGGAGCTAAGATTATGGATATCTTGGCCGTTGGGTTAAAATAGGGGTCATTTATGTATTTTGAGGTAACCGGCCGTAAATGACATCACTGCACTGCCTACGTCTTCATGCGAACGGTGGTTGTAAGTTCCTAAACTCTATCTCGTTCTTTACACGTTGTGTCTATTTATACTTGAATATTAGAACGATGTCTTTTCGTATATTAAGTACTTGTGCTTACGGTATGTTGAGAGGCGGACGTGGACGTGGTCGCGGTCGTGGACGCGACGAAGGAATGCTGAAGGGAGGCGTCGCCTTCTAATCGTGCTAGTCATAGCTCAAAGTAGCCGCAAAGAATCCATCAATAACGAACCGAACTGGTGTGCCGAAATCCTTCGTCAAGTCGTGAACCGATGACTCGGTTCGCCAGTGTCGTGGACCGAATGCAAGTGGCAAAGGAATTCGGCAGGAGATGGACAACAAAGGATTCGAAATGGGAAATCGAGGTGACCGATGGTTACAAGAAGTGGCAAAGATGCAACCACCCAAATTTGACGGCTTTTCCGAGACTCCCACTTGGGACCATTGGTTGAAGGAACTCGGAGAAAATTTTTGCCGGAATTAATTGCCGGACGACAGAGAGCTCCTATTGCCCAAGATTTCTCGATAGGGAAGCATCCGAGTGGTGGGAAGCTATCCGACTGCAGATCATGATGCCGATTGACGGAATTTAAAATGATGATGGAAGCTCAAGATTGCCTCGTCCCGTGAGGGAAGCCAAAATCGGGAATTTTTCTCCGCTCAACCATCGACGAACCCGTATCCTGCGATTAAGACGTTTAACCAAAGCTAGCATTTGTTCGACATCCGGTCATAATAGATGCGGAGATGATGATTCATTTTGAAATGAGGATGAAACCGAGAAATCCAGGTACATGTCCGGTTTTGAATGTACCACTCTCCGCCAATACCAGGATAAGGCGTTGGCGTACGAAATAAAAGAAGCGGCAATGGAGAAGTTTATGGAGTCGAAGAAACAGAAAGTCTCGGTACTTTACAGAGCACAAGAGCAATGGGCCCGCAAGGCCAGGTCTTCTTTTCTTTCAAGAAGCCTCCGCACCCATCTAAGAGCGGAAAGAATTACGGAACAATGTCGGCCACGACGGATACGGCTAGGAAGTGCTTTAACCGTGGTCGCCTGTGCCACCTTTGGCGTGATTGTTTGCGCACTCCAGTTACATGTTTTGAGTGCGGACAGGAAGGGCACCGTGCGACGTTTTGTAAGGACGCCACTAAGTACAATGGAACCCGTTCATCACAGCCAGTTCAGAAGGAAGCCAGTGTCCAACAGACGCAGCAAAGTGTTCAGATGCCTCAGAATTTTGGCCGCGGGCGAGGCAGAGGACAATGGGACCGAAAGGGTACATCGAGTGCCGGATCTGTTCCCCCACGTTTGTATGAGATGAGGAGTGTAATACCCGGTTGTAATTCATTCATTTTCATTCAGTAATTATCAGTCTGTAATTGTCACTCAGTGTATTTTCACTCAATTATAATCATTCATCAATCATGTTCATTCACCGTGTTCACCGTTCGGAAAAACTTCGAGTTGTGTATCGTTATTGTTCATTGTTCCAACTTTCCTCATATGAGTTCGACTTTGTTAGATCACCATTAATTTTTGGTAACTCCAAAAATTCTAAATCTTTTCAATATTATAGAGCATCGAGTTAGCTTTCCAATGGTTCAAACGGTGAGTCAATCGGAGTCCGGACGAGAGAGTTATGGTCGTTTTAGCTCACCCGCTCATTTTTCAGCTTTTGGCCGATCACTGCCGACCGGACTCGGTCGTGTCGTCCGACACGGCCCGTGCCGTACTTGTCCGGAAATGCCGAAGTATCTGCCCACAGGACTCGACCGTGTCGTTTGTCACGGCTGAGTCGAACTCTTCCGGATAAGCGAACCGCCCGGCCACGCCCGGCCGTGTCCCGTGACACGGCCGAGTCATCTTAGTCATTTGTCGGACGGGTCACTATCGGAAGGCCCTCCGGCGCCGCGGCCGTGTCAAGCGGGACACGGCCGAGTCCTGTCGGCCAGGTATGCGACACGACCGTGCCGATCGGCACGGGCGTGTCGGCGAGTAGTCAACCCCTTTAAATTCGTTTTTTTTGTATTTCAGCCCATTCCTTCCATTTTTCTTCACCTACAACCGAGAGAGAAAGCTTGAGGGAGGGTTTTTCCTTCACAAATCATTTGGGTGTTTGATTTTCTTCATCTCCTTTCGATCGTGAAGCCCGGATAATCAATCTAACGCGTGTTCTTCGGATTAAAGTACTTGGATCTTCAAAGGTAATATTCCTTCAACACTTTGGACTTCGATTTTGTGTTGAGATATGATGTTTTGGACGTTATAATCATGTTATATGAAGGGATATGTATATGATTATGAGTTTGTATAAGGATTCATTGGATTATTGAGGGATTATTCAAGAACACCTTGAATATCGAGTTGGAATTGGGGATTTTCGACTAATTGTTGTTATAATCATATTTTTGGATATTCATAACGGATTATTGATCGTATTGGAGATGTTTTGTTGGTTTGAAACACTTCTTGGGGATTTTGATATTGGTATATTGAGGTTTGATTGTAAACAATCGGAGTTTGGATACAACGTGTTTGATTTAATGCCTCTATGGACTTGGTTTAGTCGTATCGACATTTTGAGTTCGTTATATTCGTGTTTGATTCGTATATTGAACGGATTGTTGGTAATTGTATTATTTAAGGTTGTTCAAGCGACCGATATCTCTTCATTTAGGACATTTGTTCGTGGAAGGACTTTCTTCATCGGTATTGTGTAAGTTAATTCTTACTCGGTTAAAAAGATATTCATCCCTTTTGTTGTTGTTCATTCATAATCATAACTCATTCATCATTATATTAACCGTATCAAAACTTGTTGTTGTCAATTAATCACTTCAGTCATAAGGAACGACGGTTCCAATCTTTTCATTGAGCTGTCATTTATTTCATTACCATTCCACCTCGGTGAGTCATTATTCATTTTCGATGTCACTTTTGTTATAACGTGGCATTCTGGGTCATACTGGCGTGCCAGTTGGTATGTGTAGGATTTTCATGTCGGGCACATTTATGTCGTGTGTTGGTTGTTGGCCTCACATTGGACTGTGCACACGAGTCATATTGTCTCGTGAGACTGATTAGGTACAAGACCACACGGGTATTCGATCGATACTCGTTGGTGGCTTGTGCACGGACACATTTCCATCCCGGGCGTAGTGTGACGCCACCCTTTGAGCCGTACTGTTAGTTGATTCATATAGCATGTTTGATTGCGTATGTTTCGACAGGATATTTCATAACTTCAGATATAATCATGATTGTGTATTTTCAACCCTTGAGGATTGTGGTTCTTTGTCGACCCGTTTGGGGATTTTGTTTTTGGTCATGGCAAGGCAAACGCACGGAATAGCATGTTGATGTCGAGAATTCCTAGTGATACTAGTAGGGGCCCCGATCTTTGATTATTCATGTTATTGTCCTTTATTTTCAGCTGAGACTTTCACTTGAATACTCCGTTTCATTCGGTGTTGTGTATTTTATCTTCATATAAAATACACTAGTATTCGATTGTCTTTGGTGTGTTGTAACTAAACTCCTCATCGGAGTAATTATTGCTGTAATGTAGTTCGGTACTACATTTATCTTGTGTAATTCATTCATTTTCATTTGCCTGGTGGGTCCCAGTTGGGGATCTACGGCACTGTAATATCCGCCTAGTTTGGGGTGTTACAGAGTTGGTATCGGAGCGTGGTTTTGAATACTACCTTCCGAGTCATGTTTCATTTGAAATCATCGTCATCGGACTAGTATCATTGGACTTTCGCGTCACGTGTGACCTGTGCAAATGCCGAGCCAATCAGACCGAAAGAACTGTAAGATTTCTATCGCCATGGTATAATTTCTGGCAATAGTCATTCATTCATCATTCATCAATTTACAATCCTCAAACATCATCATTCATTGTGATCAGGACGATCATGTTAACTCATTAATTACTCAATTCATTTCATTACTCAGTTGTCAATCTGGATGATCATATTATCAATCTTGTTAAGTTATTCAAGATAATCATTTCAAGAATTTCATCGATAATCATGTAACTTCATAAATCATTCATATAATCACTAAGTTAGAGCATGTATACTCATTTTCATCATCTCATGACATAATCATAACGTGCTAATCATGCGGGAAATATAATCATTATGCGACCTTCCTACTTCAAGATGGAGAGAGAGGCTGTCGAGGATGCACGGGGAGAGGCGCGGTGACCGAAACCCGAGAAATAATCACTTTGCCGGGAAATCGTGCCTGGACTCGGCTCGATCGGAAGATGTTCGGGTTGATCCACTCACTTTTATGCAGCCATGATGACCCATGTGCGGTTGCTCAATCATCATTGCGCCACTGACCGGATTAATCGAGAGAACTCTCCGTGCAGCCACCGCTAAGGAAATTGGCGGCAAAGAACTTTGCATATGTCAACAGGAAATCAACGGCGTAATCAATCCGAAGGCGGTCGGTCAACCTTCAAGAAGCCTCGTGTGAGTCCTATCGTTTCGGCGACCTCTACGGCGCATAATCGTGCGGGATCTCATTCCCGAGCGGCCGATTCGGCCATCACTGTTTCAATTGTGGGCCGGTCATTTCAGCGAGTGTCAAACCGTCTATCACGTGCTATAATTGTGGGAATTTTGGGCATAAGGCCCGTTTTTGCCGAAAGGACTCCAAGTCGGCTCCGGCGGCATCTCAGGCCCCGAAGCAACCAGCGTTTCAGAATCAGACTGCTTTGTCATCGTCGTTTAAGACAATGGAAGCAAATAGAGTTGGAGCTCGTATTTATCAGACGGGAGCTTACGGTTCGGGGACCGTCAAGTCCCAGATTCATATGATGAGGAGGATCGACGATCCGGTGGTCCGAATGATTTCAGGTATACTCGTAATTTTATTTCAACTTGTGTGTACCTTTTGATGCTGGTACACCGCATTCATTCATTTTCGAATCATGCTTGAATAGACTTATTTCGGGATAGTTCTATTGCTTGTGGACCTCATACCATCGGTCTACCTGACGATGGAAGAATTTTCGGAATCATACCGAATTAAGCTTAATGACCGCGATTGGTTGATGGATCTAATCGTGGTGAACTTATCTTAGGACGATGTAATTTTCGGTATTAGTTGGTTTAACCGTCTTGATACTATCCTCAGTGTTTGTTAGCGTTTGGTCGCTATCTTTCCGTCGTTGGTTGTCGAATGTGTGCTTCAGGGAAGTAATCCCCGTTGTTCCAGTAGAATTTTTATTATGGCGGAAGCAGAGAAATTCCGCAATCGAACTATTCAATCATTCATTGTATCATTCTCATCGATTGGCCTTTCTAAGGCAATCGAGTTATTCAATCATTCTTTGTATCATTTTAATCGATTGGCCTTTCTAAGACAATCGATTCATTCAATCATTCATTGTATCATTTTCATCGATTGGCCTTTCAAAGGCAATCGAGTTATTCAAACATTCATTGTATCATCTTCATCGATTGGCCTTTCTAAGGCAATCGAGTTGTTCAATCATTATTGGTATTTTTTTTATCGATTGATCATTCTAGGGCAATCGAAGTGTTCAATCATTCGGGGTATCATTGTCATCGATTGACGATGTATTTCCAGACGAGTTATTTGGTTGCCTTCACATAGAGTAGTGGAATTCAGGAGTGAGTTGGAGCCGGTACGTCCCCTTTATCGAAGGCACCGTATCGGATGACCCCGACCAGAATGCAGGAGTTGAAGATTCAACTTGAGGAATAGTTCGAGGAAGGTTATCTTCGACCGATTGCGTCTCCGTGAGGAGCACCAGTGTGATCTGTCAAGGAGAAGGATGGCTCGTCTCGTGTGTGTATTAATTACCAGGAGTTGAACAGGGTGATGATCAAGAGTAGTATCCTTTACCTCGTATTGCTGATCTTTTAGATCAACTTCAGGGAGCTTCAGTATTTTCCAAGATCGACTTAAGATCTGGATATCACCAGTTGCGGATTCGAGAGTCGGATATCGCGAGGACAGCGTTTCGTACACGCTATGGTCATTATGAGTTCGTAGTTATGCCGTTCGGGCTAACTATTGCACCTGCGGTATTCAGGGAGTTAATGAATCGGGTTTTCATCGACTTTTTGGATCAGTTTGTTGTTGTCTTCATCGAAGACATTTTGATTTATTCTCTTAGCCGAGAGGAACGCGAGGTTCATCTTCTTCATATTCTCGACGTGTTGAGACGAGAGCAACTTTATGGAAAGTTTTCCAAATGTGAGTTCTAGAGGTCCGAAGTGACTTTCTCGGGCATGTAATTTCATCTGACAGAGTTCGTGTCGACCCTCAGAAGATGGAAACTATCCGAGATTGGCTTTACCTCCGGCTTTGAGCAGGATTCATAATGTGTTTCACGTCTCTCAGTTGCGGAAGTATGTTGCCGACCCAAGTCACATACTTCAGTTCGACGAAATCGAGATCGCAGATGATCATTCGTACGAGGAGCGTCCTGTACGAGTGTTAGAGCGGCAAATCAAACAGTTGAGGAACAAGACGATCCCTTTGGTCAAGATTCAGTGGTCTAGACACGGAGTCGAAGAGGCCACTTGGGAAACCGAGGAGAATATGCGGGAGAGTTCTCCCGAGTTGTTTGACCCTTAGTTTCGGGGACGAAACTCTTTTTAAGGGGGGGAGTATGTAATACCCGGTTGTAATTCATTCATTTTCATTCAGTAATTATCAGTCTGTAATTGTCACTCAGTGTATTTTCACTCAATTATAATCATTCATCAATCATGTTCATTCACCGTGTTCACCGTTCGGAAAAACTTCGAGTTGTGTATCGTTATTGTTCATTGTTGCAACTTTCCTCATATGAGTTCGACTTTGTTAGATCACCATTAATTTTTGGTAACTCCAAAAATTCTAAATCTTTGCAATATTATAGAGCATCGAGTTAGATTTCCAATGGTTCAAACGGTGAGTCAATCGGAGTCCGGACGAGAGAGTTATGGTCGTTTTAGCTCACCCGCTCATTTTTCAGCTTTTGGCCGATCACTGCCGACCGGACTCGGTCGTGTCGTCCGACACGGCCCGTGCCGTACTCGTCCGGAAATGCCGAAGTATCTGCCCACAGGACTCGACCGTGTCGTTTGGCACGGCCGAGTCGAACTCTTCCGGATAAGCGGGCGCGCCCGGCCACGCTCGACCGTGTCCCGTGACACGGCCGAGTCATGCCGAAGTCGCCGCTTGACGGGTCACTATCGGAAGGCCCTCGCGCCGCGGCCGTGTCAAGCGGGACACGGCCGAGTCCTGTCGGCCGGTATGCGACACGACCGTGCCGATCGGCACGGGCCGTGTCCGGCAGGGTAGTCAACCCCTTTAAATTCGTTTTTTTTGTATTTCAGCCCATTCCTTCCATTTTGCTTCACCTACAACCGAGAGAGAAATCTTGAGGGAGGGTTTTTCCTTCACAAATCATTTGGGTGTTTGATTTTCTTCATCTCCTTTCGATCGTGAAGCCCGAATAATCAATCTAACGCGTGTTCTTCGGATTAAAGTACTTGGATCTTCAAAGGTAATATTCCTTCAACACTTTGGACTTCGATTTTGTGTTGAGATATGATGTTTTGGACGTTATAATCATGTTATATGAAGGGATATGTATATGATTATGAGTTTGTATAAGGATTCATTGGATTATTGAGGGATTATTCAAGAACACCTTGAATATCGAGTTGGAATTGGGGATTTTTGACTAATTGTTGTTATAATCACATTTTTGGATATTCATAACGGATTATTGATCGTATTGGAGATGTTTTGTTGGTTTGAAACACTTCTTGGGGATTTTGATATTGGTATATTGAGGTTTGATTGTAAACAATCGGAGTTTGGATACAACGTGTTTGATTTAATGCCTCTATGGACTTGGTTTAGTCGTATCGACGTTTTGAGTTCGTTATATTCGTGTTTGATTCGTATATTGAACGGATTGTTGGTAATTGTATTATTTAAGGTTGTTCGAGCGACCGATATCTCTTCATTTAGGACATTTGTTCGTGGAAGGACTTTCTTCATCGGTATTGTGTAAGTTAATTCTTACTCGGTTAAAAGGATATTCATCCCTTTTGTTGTTGTTCATTCATAATCATAACTCATTCATCATTATATTAACCGTATCAAAACTTGTTGTTGTCAATTAATCACTAAATACATAAGGAACGACGGTTCCAATCTTTTCATTGAGCTGTCATTTATTTCATTACCATTCCACCTCGGTGAGTCATTATTCATTTTCGATGTCACTTTTGTTATAACGTGGCATTCCGGGTCATACTGGCGTGCCGGTTGGTATGTGTAGGATTTTCATGTCGGGCACATTTATGTCGTGTGTTGGTTGTTGGCCTCACATTGGACTGTGCACACAAGTCATATTGTCTCGTGAGACTGATTAGGTACAAGACCACACGGGTATTCGATCGATACTCGTTGGTGGCTTGTGCACGGACACATTTCCATCCCGGGCGTAGTGTGGCGCCACCCTTTGAGCCGTACTGTTAGTTGATTCATATAGCATGTTTGATTGCGTATGTTTCGACAGGATATTTCATAACTTCAGATATAATCATGATTGTGTATTTTCAACCCTTGAGGATTGTGGTTCTTTATGGCGGCCCGTTTGGGGATTTTGTTTTTCAGGTCATGGCAAGGCAAACGCACGGGAATAGCATGTTTATGTCGAGAAGTCCTAGTGATACTAGTAGGGGGCCCCGATCTTTCAGTTATTCATGTTATTGTCCTTTATTTTCCGCTGCAGACTTTCACTTGAATACTCCGTTTCATTCAGTGTTGTGTATTTTATCTTCATATAAAATACACTAGTATTCGGTATTGTCCTGGTGTGTTGTAACTAAACTCCTCATCGGAGTAATTATTGCTGTAATGTAGTTCGGTACTACATTTATCTTGTGTAATTCATTCATTTTCATTTGCCTGGTGGGTCCCAGTTGGGGATCTACGGCACTGTAATATCCGCCTAGTTTGGGGTGTTACAGAGTTGGTATCGGAGCGTGGTTTTGAATACTACCTTCCGAGTCATGTTTCATTTGAAATCATCGTCATCGGACTAGTATCATTGGACTTTCGCGTCACGTGTGACCTGTGCAAATGCCGAGCCAATCAGACCGAAAGAACTGTAAGATTTCTATCGCCATGGTATAATTTCTGGCAATAGTCATTCATTCATCATTCATCAATTTACAATCCTCAAACATCATCATTCATTGTGATCAGGACGATCATGTTAACTCATTAATTACTCAATTCATTTCATTACTCAGTTGTCAATCTGGATGATCATATTATCAATCTTGTTAAGTTATTCAAGATAATCATTTCAAGAATTTCATCAGATAATCATGTAACTTCAGTAAATCATTCATATAATCACTAAGTTAGAGCATGTATACTCATTTTCATCATCTCATGACATAATCATAACGTGCTAATCATGCGGGAAATATAATCATTATGCGACCTTCCTACTTCAGTATGGAGAGAGCTGTCAGGGGATGCACGGGGAGAGGCCGCGGTGCGGACCGAAACCCGAGAAATAATCACTCGCTGCCGGGAAATCGTGCCCAGGACTCGGCTCGATCAGAAGATGTTCGGGTTGATCCACTCACTTTTATGCAGGCCATGATGACCCATGTGCAGTTGCTCAATCATCATTGCGCCACTCTGACCGGATTAATCGAGAGAACTCTCCGTTTGAGCAGTGCTAAGGAAATTGGCCGAAAGAACTGCATATGTCAACAGGAAATCAACGAAGCGTAATCAATCCGAAGGCGGTCAGTCAACCTTCAAGAAGCCTCGTGTGAGTCCTATCGTTTCTGAGCGACCTCCTACGGCGCATAATCGTGCGGGATCTCATTCCCGAGCGCCGTTCGGCCATCACCTGTTTCAATTGTGGAACGCCGGGTCATTTCAGCCGAGTGTCCGAAACCGTCTATCACGTGCTATAATTGTGGGAATTTTGGGCATAAGGCCCGTTTTTGCGAAAGGACTCCAAGTCGGCTCGCGCATCTCAGCCCCGAAGCAACCAGCGTTTGTAATCGATCGCTTTGTCATCGCTGTTTAAGACAATGGAAGCAAATAGAGTTGGAGCTCGTATTTATCGACGGGAGCTTAGGTTCGGGGACCGCAAGTCCTGATTCATATGATGAGGAGGATCGACGATCCGGTGGTCCGAATGATTTCGGTATACTCGTAATTTTATTTCAACTTGTGTGTACCTTTTGATCTTGGTACACCGCATTCATTCATTTTCGAATCATGCTTGAATAGACTTATTTCGGGATAGTTCTATTGCTTGTGGACCTCATACCATCGGTCTACCTGACGATGGAAGAATTTTCGGAATCATACCGAATTAAGCTTAATGACCGCGATTGGTTGATGGATCTAATCGTGGTGAACTTATCTTAGGATGATGTAATTTTCGGTATTAGTTGGTTTAACCGTCTTGATACTATCCTCAGTGTTTGTTAGCGTTTGGTCGCTATCTTTCCGTCGTTGGTTGTCGAATGTGTGCTTCAGGGAAGTAATCCCCGTTGTTCCAGTAGAATTTTTATTATGGCGGAAGCAGAGAAATTCCGCAATCGAACTATTCAATCATTCATTGTATCATTCTCATCGATTGGCCTTTCTAAGGCAATCGAGTTATTCAATCATTCTTTGTATCATTTTCATCGATTGGCCTTTCTAAGACAATCGAGTCATTCAATCATTCATTGTATCATTTTCATCGATTGGCCTTTCAAAGGCAATCGAGTTATTCAAACATTCATTGTATCATCTTCATCGATTGGCCTTTCTAAGGCAATCGAGTTGTTCAATCATTATTGGTATTTTTTTTATCGATTGATCATTCTAGGGCAATCGAAGTGTTCAATCATTCGGGGTATCATTGTCATCGATTGACGATGTATTTCCAGACGAGTTATCTGATTGCCTTCACATAGAGTAGTGGAATTCAGGAGTGAGTTGGAGCCGGTACGTCCCCTTTATCGAAGGCACCGTATCGGATGACCCCGACCAGAATGCAGGAGTTGAAGATTCAACTTGAGGAATAGTTCGAGGAAGGTTATCTTCGACCGATTGCGTCCCCGTGAGGAGCACCAGTGTGATCTGTCAAGGAGAAGGATGGCTCGTCTCGTGTGTGTATTAATTACCAGGAGTTGAACAGGGTGATGATCAAGAGTAGTATCCTTTACCTCGTATTGCTGATCTTTTAGATCAACTTCAGGGAGCTTCAGTATTTTCCAAGATCAACTTAAGATCTGGATATCACCAGTTGCGGATTCGAGAGTCGGATATCGCGAGGGCAGCGTTTCATACACGCTATGGTCATTATGAGTTCGTAGTTATGCCGTTCGGGCTAACTATTGCACCTGCGGTATTCAGGGAGTTAATGAATCGGGTTTTCATCGACTTTTTGGATCAGTTTGTTGTTGTCTTCATCGAAGACATTTTGATTTATTCTCTTAGCCGAGAGGAACGCGAGGTTCATCTTCTTCAGATTCTCGACGTGTTGAGACGAGAGCAACTTTATGGAAAGTTTTCCAAATGTGAGTTCTAGAGGTCCGAAGTGACTTTCTCGGGCATGTAATTTCATCTGACAGAGTTCGTGTCGACCCTCAGAAGACGGAGACTATCCGAGATTGGCTTTACCTCCGGCTTTGAGCAGGATTCATAATGTGTTTCACGTCTCTCAGTTGCGGAAGTATGTTTCCGACCCGAGTCACATACTTCAGTTCGACGAAATCGAGATCGCAGATGATCATTCGTACGAGGAGCGTCCTGTACGAGTGTTAGAGCGGCGAATCAAACAGTTGAGGAACAAGACGATCCCTTTGGTCAAGATTCAGTGGTCTAGACACGGAGTCGAAGAGGCCACTTGGGAAACCGAGGAGAATATGCGGGAGAGTTCTCCCGAGTTGTTTGACCCTTAGTTTCGGGGACGAAACTCTTTTTAAGGGGGGGAGTATGTAATACCCGGTTGTAATTCATTCATTTTCATTCAGTAATTATCAGTCTGTAATTGTCACTCAGTGTATTTTCACTCAATTATAATCATTCATCAATCATGTTCATTCACCGTGTTCACCGTTCGGAAAAACTTCGAGTTGTGTATCGTTATTGTTCATTGTTGCAACTTTCCTCATATGAGTTCGACTTTGTTAGATCACCATTAATTTTTGATAAGCCAGAACCGACTGCCCAGCACGCCCGACCGTGTCCCAGGACACGGTCGAGTCATGCCGAGTCGCTGTCGGACGGGTCACTATCGAAAGGCCCTCCGCGCCGCGACCGTGTCAAGCAGGACACGGTCGAGTCCCTGTCGGCCAGCTGTGCGACACGACCGTGCCGATCGGCACGGGCCGTGTCCGGCAGGGTAGTCAACCCCTTTAAATTCGTTTTTTTTGTATTTCAGCCCATTCCTTCCATTTTTCTTCACCTACAACCGAGAGAGAAAGCTTGAGGGAGGGTTTTTCCTTCACAAATCATTTGGGTGTTTGATTTTCTTCATCTCCTTTCGATCGTGAAGCCCGAATAATCAATCTAACGCGTGTTCTTCGGATTAAAGTACTTGGATCTTCAAAGGTAATATTCCTTCAACACTTTGGACTTCGATTTTGTGTTGAGATATGATGTTTTGGACGTTATAATCATGTTATATGAAGGGATATGTATATGATTATGAGTTTGTATAAGGATTCATTGGATTATTGAGGGATTATTCAAGAACACCTTGAATATCGAGTTGGAATTGGGGATTTTCGACTAATTGTTGTTATAATCACATTTTTGGATATTCATAACGGATTATTGATCGTATTGGAGATGTTTTGTTGGTTTGAAACACTTCTTGGGGATTTTGATATTGGTATATTGAGGTTTGATTGTAAACAATCGGAGTTTGGATACAACGTGTTTGATTTAATGCCTCTATGGACTTGGTTTAGTCGTATCGATGTTTTGAGTTCGTTATATTCGTGTTTGATTCGTATATTGAACGGATTGTTGGTAATTGTATTATTTACGGTTGTTCGAGCGACCGATATCTCTTCATTTAGCACATTTGTTCGTGGAAGGACTTTCTTCATCGGTATTGTGTAAGTTAATTCTTACTCGGTTAAAAGGATATTCATCCCTTTTGTTGTTGTTCATTCATAATCATAACTCATTCATCATTATATTAACCGTATCAAAACTTGTTGTTGTCAATTAATCACTTGATCATAAGGAGCAGCGGTTCCAATCTTTTCATTGAGCTGTCATTTTTTTCATTACCATTCCACCTATGTGAGTAATTATTCATTTTATATGTCACTTTTGTTATAACGTGGCATTAGGGTCATCTTGGCGTGCGTTGGTATGTGTAGGATTTTCATGTCGGGCACATTTATGTCGTGTGTTGGTTGTTGGCCTCACATTGGACTGTGCACACGAGTCATATTGTCTCGTGAGACTGATTAGGTACAAGACCACACGGGTATTCGATCGATACTCGTTGGTGGCTTGTGCACGGACACATTTCCATCCCGGGCGTAGTGTGGCGCCACCCTTTGAGCCGTACTGTTAGTTGATTCATATAGCATGTTTGATTGCGTATGTTTCGACAGGATATTTCATAACTTCAGATATAATCATGATTGTGTATTTTCAACCCTTGAGGATTGTGGTTCTTTGTAACTGACCCCGTTTGGGGATTTTGTTTTTCAGGTCATGGCAAGGCAAACGCACGGGAATAGCATGTTGATGTCGAGAAGTCCTAGTGATACTAGTAGGGCCCCCGATCTTTCAGTTATTCATGTTATTGTCCTTTATTTTCCGCTGCAGACTTTCACTTGAATACTCCGTTTCATTCAGTGTTGTGTATTTTATCTTCATATAAAATACACTAGTATTCGGTATTGTCCTGGTGTGTTGTAACTAAACTCCTCATCGGAGTAATTATTGTTGTAATGTAGTTCGGTACTACATTTATCTTGTGTAATTCATTCATTTTCATTTGCCTGGTGGGTCCCAGTTGGGGATCTACGGCACTGTAATATCCGCCTAGTTTGGGGTGTTACAAGGAGGACAGATGATCAGGATGCTGCTGTCGCATCAGGTACTGTCCAAATCCTTTCCCAGCCAGTTAGCGTTTTGTTCGATACAGGAGCTACACATTCTTTCATATCTTTGTCTTGTGTAAATCGTTTGAATATTTCCGGTTTTCATGCTTGTGAAGCTTATGTTGTTGGTTTACCGAGTGGAGAGAGGATTGTCGGAAATTTAGAAACTAGAAATTTCCCTGTATCATTTGGGGGCAGAGAGTGGCTCTCAAATCTGATCGTGATAGAAATGCAAGGAGATGACCTGATACTCGGAGACGATTGGCTTAATCGGTATGGAGCAATTGTAGACTACCGAAGGAGGAATATTTCACGATCGCCGATGATGGCTCCAATCTTGCTCAAGGATGGAAACCGGAAGCTCGGGAAAATTGATCAAGGCGATAAAAGTCATCAAATTGTTGAAACAGTGTGCGTAATGCATCGTGTTACGCAATGAAGAAAGAAGACGAAATTGTGGAACTTTCATCCATTCTGTTGTGAACGAATTTCCGGATGTATTTCTGACGAGTTAAGGACTACCTCCACGAAGGGATGTGGAATTTACCATTGGTGAAACCCGAGCTACACCAATTTCCAAGGCGCCGTATCGTATGGCACCTCTTGAGATGTACGAATCGAAGAAGCAACTAGAGGAGTTCTTGGATAAGGGCTATATTCGGCCAAGCGTTTTACCACAGGGAGCGCCGATTCTTTTGTCCGAAAGAAGGATGGATCGCTCCGACTGTGTATTGACTATCGAGAGCTGAACAAGTTGACGATTAAGAACAAGTATCCGTTGCCACGGATCGATGATTTGTTTGACCAGTTGCAAGGGGCAACAATATTTTCTAAGATCGATCTGAGATCAGGATATCATCAACTGAGGATTAAGGAATCTGATGTTCCGAAATCAGCGTTCGTAACTCGCTACGGGCATTATGAGTTTGTAGTGATGCCGTTTGGTCTCACTAATGCACTCCGTATTTATGCAATTGATGAACCGTGTGTTCATTGAATTTTGGATAAATTTGTGGTCGTGTTTATTGATGACATTCTCGTGTATTCTAAGAGTCCTAAGAACATGCGCAAAGATTTGCGGATTGTATTGGAACTTTTGAGAAACGAACAATTGTACGCCAAACTTTCTAAGTGTGAATTCGGCTAAAGGAAGTAATGTTCCTCGGCCATGTAGTGTCACCAAGGAGTCCGAGTAGATCCTCGAAGATCGAAGCAATTATGAATTGGGAGCCTCCAAAGAACGTGAAAGAGGTCCAAGCTTCTTGGGACTTCTTTGGATACTATCGTCGATTCGTGGAAGGGTTTTCTAAAATCTCCCGCCCACTTACTCGACTCCTGCAGAAAACTCAAAAGTTTGAGTGGAATGAATTGTGTCAGATTAGCTTTGATGATTTGAAGAAGAGATTGACGACGGCACCGATTCTATCACTTCCGCAGGGAACTGGAGGATTCATAGTTTACAGTGATGCTTCGAACCAAGGACTTGGGTGCGTGTTGATGCAGAATGATAAGGTGATCGCTTATGCGTCACGACAACTGAAACTTTATGAAGTGAATTACCCGACACATGATTTGGAGCTAGCAGCAGTGGTTTTTGCCTTGAAGATCTGGAGGCATTATCTGTACGGGACTCACTGTCAGATCTTTACGGATCATAAGAGTCTCAAGTACATATTTAGTCAGAAAGAGTTGAACATGCGGCAAAGAAGATGGTTAGAACTGATTAAGGACTATGACTTGGAGATTTTATATCCTCCAGGCAAAGCGAATGTAGTGGCCGATGCACTTAGCCGCAAGCCTGTCTCTATTCAGATGCTGGAGACGCTGACATCCCAACTTAGCCTTCAACGAGAGATGATTCGTGAAGGGATTGAAGTGTGGTTACAAAGAGTCCAAGGACAACTGTGCGTGATGGAGATAACTTCATCTTTAACCGAAGAAATCAAATCTAGACAGGCAGATGATCCTCTGATGATTCGGTTACATGATGAAGTGATCAAAGGAAAGGCCCCCGGATTCATAATTCATGACGATGGAGTTTGAGATTTCAGAACCGACTCTGCGTTCCCGATGTTGATGTTCTGAAACAGACGATTATGAAGGAAGCTCATAGTTCGCCCTATTCTATCCACCCGGGCACCAGTAAAATGTATAAGGACTTGAAGCAGAATTTCTGGTGGGGCAACATGAAGAAAGACGTAGCGGACTATGTTTCGAAATGCTTGACTTGTCAGCAGGTTAAGATCGAGCATCAACAGCCGGCTGGAATGTTGAAGCCGCTCCCGATTCCTGAATGGAAGTGGGAGGACATATCGATCGACTTTATCACTAAATATGCCGAAAACCAGGACAGGAATGAACATGATTTGGGTGATAGTTGATCGTTTAACCAAATCGGCTCATTTTCTAGGTATTAAGGATACGTGGGGACCAGAGAGGTTGGCACGAGTATTTATTTCGGAGATAGTTCGATTGCATGGTACGCCGAAGACCATTGTTTCTGATCGAGACGGTCGTTTTGTGTCTCACTTTTGGAAAGCAGTTCATAAGGCCTTGGGGACGGAATTGAACTTCAGTACAGCTTATCACCCGCAGACTGACGGACAATCTGAGAGAACTATACAAACGATGGAAGACATGCTAAGGGCCTGTGCCTTAGATTGGTCAAACGATTGGGAAGTTCATCTACCGTTGATTGAATTTACCTACAACAATAGTTGGCATGCTTCCATTAAGATGGCACCGTTTGAGGCATTATACGGAAGGAGATGCAGATCGCCCCTATGCTGGGACGATTCATCGGACTTGATCAGAATAGAACCAGAGTTGATCGAGCAGACTCGAGAGAAGATAGCCTTGATTCGTGAAAGGCTGTTAACTGCCCAGAGTCGCCAGAAATCCTATGCGGACGTACGCCGCCGCCCATTGGAGTTCAGTACTGGAGATCACGTACTTTTGAAGGTTTCTCCTACTCGGGGAATCTTTCGTTTCGGAAGGAAAGGAAAGCTGAGTCCAAGATATATCGGACCATTTGAGATCCTCGAGAGAGTTGGGGAGTTGGCATACAGATTGGCATTGCCGCCGTCATTGTGCCATGTTCATAACGTGTTCCACGTATCCCAGTTACGGAGGTATATACCAGATCCCAGTCATATCATTGATTTCGGCGAGATCGAAGTCGAGCAGGATGGAACGTTTGAAGAAAGACCGGTTAAGATACTCGAGAGTCGAGTTAAGCAGCTTAGGAACAAACCAATCGTTTTGGTCAAAGTTCAGTGGTCACGTCACGGAATGGAAGAAGCCACTTGGGAAACGGAAGCTGATATGAAGTCTAGATATCCCGAGTTATTTCGTCTTGAGTTTCGGGACGAAACTCCTTTTTAGTAGGAGAGTATGTAATATCCGGATTTATTACGGTGTATTTCATCTGTATTCAAACCCTGTATTATTCGGATTGGTGATTTTGATTATTGGAGTATGATATTTCGTGCATTGATATCATTGTACATAAGTATAGAAACTTGCAAAATTGCTCAAGCAACCTCGTGATAGCGCACGCTAAGAATGTATCTTAACGCGCGCTATCGGGCCATTATTAGCGCACGCTATGAATATAGGAGTTGCGTGCGCTAAGAACTCAATTATTGAGCGGGACAACTAGCACATGCGCCAGCCGGGACATGGGTCCGGATAAGATTCCCGCGGATGCACCCGGACAATTCTGAAGTCAACCATTATTAGTGCACGCTAAGGAATGGTTAGTAGCGTGCGCTAACTTGTTAATAATGCAGAATATTATAAATGGGACAACAACCGTTTTGGTTTTCATTTCTTTCGCCCATTCTTCATCCTTGAGAGTTCATAGAGCTGTAATAATACTCCTATACACTTAGAACACATCTTGTTGGTGTTTGTATATTGGTTATCACTTGGGATTATTCATTGAAGTGGAATAGCACCTTGGAGTGGCATACAACCAACCGGAGTTGGATTCTACCTTACGGTTCAGTGATTTTCATCATATTAAGGTATGTTCAATCTATCTCAAGACTTAGAATTGGATTCTAACGATTTGGATGATCATGTTAACAAGATATGGATTTTCATAGATGAATTATCCAAGTATATCATGTTTGGAATAGTGAGATGAATAAGCCTTAAATACCTTGATTATAATCATCATGATTCGAATCTTATTACACTGAATATGTGAAGAGAAGCTTCTATCATTGGTAAACCGAATCTAATAGATGATTTCATAGTAATCTTGGACTAGACGTTAACATCCTTATTGTTAGATAAATCTAAAGGTTTGATCATGGAAGGATTTACCTAGTATAGATAGAACGTTTATCAACTTCAGCATGATAATATGGATTGATATAGAGGTGTTGATATCAACCGTTAAGCTTTTCGAATTGTCGTATGAAGATTTGAAGTCGGAATGGAATTTGGTTTAAATTGGTATGCATATCCTTGAATCCGAAGTTGTCTTTATCCATAAAATCATTCATAAGGGTATGAACATGGTATTCATGGAAGTAACATGAATTATCACGCAAGATTTCATTGTTTCGATCATGGCAAGAACAGTTTACTGCTAAGCAGTAAACTGCCATGCATAGATAGCGCACGCTATGCCATGAAGTTTAACGTGCGCTATCGAGCACGAGTTAGCGTGCGCTACGTTTAATACATAACGTACGCTAGACCATCAGACGAGTCAGTTGGCTGGTCAGTGAAGTACTGACCATGCATAGTTAGCGTACGCTAGTCTTTGTTGTTTGCGTGCGCTATCGGGCAGACTTAACGCACGCTACACAGAGTACTTAGCGTGCGCTAAGCAGTTCAGTCAGATTGCATTTTATGAACTTTTGGCCGTAAATCGAATTGTTAAACATCCGTATGACGTGAGATAAATCCTATATCATTTCTTTTGTTAAGGTTTGATCTTGTTGCGTGATTGATTGAGGAGGACGACTTTCGAGTGTTCGTTTTTGTGGAAGTATTGTTCTTGTCTTCAAACCGAGGCAAGTACTCTAATTAGAATTGTTTATATTATGACAATTATGATGTGATTGTATCGTATAAATATGTTGTGAATATATGTCCACCATGCGTTGATCCGACGGGAATCATCATGGGAATCTATAGCTGTGTGCGCTGGATCGTTGGACAGGTAGTTCCACCATGTGTTGGTCCGACGGGATCATCATGGGAATCTATAGCTGTGTGCGCTGGATCGTTGGAATACCATCAGTATGTTGAAACTGTTATGATATGATATGTGTTGTGGATATTCTCGTTGGAGAAACTTGTTATGATATAATTGTTGATTATATCACTGTTGTATGATTATTGTACTTGTACTAGCATCGTTGTGCTAACCCCTTCGGGGGTGAACATTTGTGTATGTTCAGGATCTAGGAGAGCGGGAAAACAACCACTGGAGATGCATGACGACGAGGGTGCAGAGTGATGTTCCGACCGGGTTTACTGTCTGTTATTTGTTGGTTATTTTAATAAGTACTCGAGTACGAAGTCATTTGTGATGATTTGAATTTGGTGATGTATTATTGAGTTCTGTTGAACAATTGTACTATTTCTGTATTGGGTCAGAACTGTTGTACCGTAATTTCGTTATTTCCATTCGTTAGTACCTTTTAATGCCTGTTTAAATTCTTCAGCCTTGTAAATCCTTATGTAAAGGATTTACGGCGCTGTAATATTCCTGAATATATCGGGGGTGTTACACCTACCGTACGTAAGCAGGACCAAATGAATCGTCTTTTCCTTTCGATGATGTCCCGATTTAAATGACCATTTAATGTGACTATGATGAGTATGCAAAATGATCAACATGTCCCATTCCTAAATTTATGCGAATAAAATTGAAAGCCTCTTCGGGTAATGGTTTTGTAAAAATATCCGCCAATTGTTCATTAGTACCAACAAATTGGAGACGAACATTCCCGTTTTGGATATGGTCACGAATAAAATGGTGACGAATTTCTATGTGTTTTGTCCTACTATGCAAAATGGGGTTTTTACTTAAATTAATGGCACTCGTATTGTCACAAAAGATAGGAGTATTTTTAAGTTCGATGCCATAATCAAGTAATTGATTTTTGATCCAAAGGACTTGTGCACATGCACTTCCCGCAGCCACATGTTCTGGTTCAGCTGTGGAAGTAGCGACACTAGTTTGTTTCTTACTCCCCCATGAAATTAAACACGAACTCATAAAATGAAAAGTTCCGGTGGTGCTTTTTCTATCAATTTTACATCCACCGAAATCGGCATCACTATATGCAAAAAGTTGAAAATCAATGCTAGAAGGATACCACAGGCCTAAACCAGCAGTATAATTTAAATATCGAAAAATCCGTTTGCATGCAATGAGATGAGATTCTTTAGGATTTGCTTGAAAGCGAGCACATAGACAAGTAGCAAACATTATATCGGGTCTAGATGCAGTTAAATAAAGTAGAGAGCCGATCATACCTCGGTACTGTTTTTCGTCAACAGATTTACCTTTTTCATCTTTATCGAGTTTAAGAGTGGAAGACATAGGAGTAGATATTTCTTTGCAATCTTCCATCTTAAATTTCTTTAGGAGCTCATTGACGTACTTGGATTGGTGAATGAATATTCCGTCATTGAGTTGCCTAATTTGGAGTCCGAGAAAGTTTTTCAACTCTCCCATCATACTCATTTCGAACTCTCCCTTCATAAGATTTGAAAATTCTTTGGACAAAGATTCGTTAGTTGCACCAAAAACAATATCGTCCACATAAATTTGACAAATTAACATATCATCACTTAAAACCTTAATGAATAGGGTATTATCAACATTACCTTTTTTATACCCATTAGAAATAAGAAAAGAGCTTAGACGATCATACCATGCTCTCGGAGCTTGTTTTAATCCATAGAGAGCTTTATGGAGCTTGTACACATGATCCGGATGATCATAATCTTCAAAACCCGGTGGTTGCTTGACATACACTTCCTCCTGGATGATTCCATTTAGGAATGCACTTTTTACATCCATTTGATGGAGTTTGATCTTCTTGTATGCGGCAAAAGCACAGAGAAGACGAATAGCTTCAAGACGAGCAATAGGAGCGAACGTCTCTTCATAATCTAAGACTTCTTCTTGATTATAACCTTGGGCGACCAACCTCGATTTATTTTTAATTGGGAGACCATCATCATCGGTTTTGATTTTATGAACCCATTTGGTGCCAATGATTGATTTGTCTACCGGTGCCGGAACTAATTCCCAAACATTATTTCTTTCGAATTGGTTTAGCTCTTCTTGCATAGCAATAGCCCAATTCTCATCATTTATGGCCTCATTGATATTCTTTGGTTCTGTAAGAGAAATAAATGCAATATTTTTAATACAATCATTTATATTCCTCCTAGTTCGTACACCTTCATCGATTTTTCCGAGAATTTGTTCTATCGGATGGTCTTTCACGTTTGCCCAATCTTTAGGAAGGTTGTAAGTATTTTCCTCCTGCTTATCCGAGCTTACGTCGAGTTTCTCCAGCTCCTTTGATACATCGGATACTTCGTTAGCTGGAACCATACCTGCATCATCATCAAAAACAACCTTTCTCGGGGGTAAAACTGTATCAGCGAATTTTACATGAATAGATTCTTCTACCGAGCCTCTTCTATAATTAAATACACGATACGCTTTAATATTAGTAGAATAACCAAGAAATATACCAATATCTGATTTTGAATCGAATTTACCCAAATTATCCTTACCATTATTATGAATAAACACTTTACAACCAAATGGATGAAAATAAGATAAATTGGGCTTTTTACCTTTAAAAATCTCATAAGGAGTCATCATTTTGTTTCTCCTGAGATGGACACGATTAATAACATAACAAGCGGTGTTAACGGCTTCGGCCCAAAAATATTTAGGGAGACCATACTCATTGAGCATTGTCCGGCTCATTTCTTCTAGAGAGCGATTCTTCCTCTCGACAACTCCATTTTGTTGGGGTGTCCGAGGTGCCGAAAAATTGTGCCCAATACCATATTTATCGCACCAATCTTCAAAGAGATTAGAATCAAATTCTCCACCATGATCGGTTCGTATGGCGATAACTGGTAATTCTTTTTCCTTCTGGGTAACCTTACACCACTTAACAAACTCGTTAAAAGTATCATCTTTATTAGCTAAGAATTTTACCCAAGTAAATCTTGAAAAATCATCGACAAGAACTAAAGTGTAAAGTTTACCTGTTAGACTGGCATGTCGAGACGGATCAATTAAATCCATATGAATTAATTCAAGAATGCGACTAGTGGAAATTTCCATTTTTGGTTTAAACGAGCCTCTTGCATGTTTACCTTTAATACAGGCCTCACAAATGTGGTCTTTTCTAAAATTTAATTTTGGTAGACCACGAACAATATCATTTTTGACCAATTTTAAAAGAAGTGGTAAAGAGGCATGTCCCAATTTTCGGTGCCAAATAACGGCGTTTTCATCGTATGAAAGTAGACATTTTTCGTTGAAAGAAGATTCATCTTGGAGATCAATAATGTAAATATTTCCATAACGCAATCCAATAAAAACGATGAAGTCTTTTCTCATTGCCGTGCAATGCGTAATTTCAAAAATTAATTTAAGACCGGTGTCACAAAGTTGGGAAACACTTAGGAGATTATGGCAAAGTCCATCAACAAATAGAACATTTTCAATAGTAGGTAAAGGTTTCTTACCAATTTTACATGTCCCTTTTATTTGGCCCTTTTTATTATCGCCAAAGGTAACACAGCCACGATCTTCCTTTTTCAGCTCCGTGAAGAGATGTTCATTTCCACTCATGTGATTTGAACATCCACTATCAACATACCATTTATTTGATAATGTTGTTTTCCTTGCTTGTACCTACAAAAACAATTTTCTTCCGTTTTATAGGTACCCAGACTAATTTGGGTCCTCAGGAGTTAGATACAAAAACTTGATTTTTAACAATGGTCCCTTTTGGTACCCAAATTTGCTTAACCCTTATAGTACGTCTAGAATTACGACAGTAAGTTTCGGTATGTCCAGGTTTTAAACATTTTGGACATGATGGAATTCCCGTTTTTAAAGTGTCCGAATCTTTTGTGGTAATTTCTAAGGACATTTTCATTGGAAATGAGTTATACCCAAGTCCTTGTTTTGAAAGAGAAAATTTTTGACCAAATAATAGTTGCTCGAATTTGTCATTACCACATGGGAATTTTCTAACATAAAGTTTTAATTCTTTCTGAGTCTTGTGCAATTCATCTCTCAGAATTTTCTTGGTTTCCAAACAATTCGTATGATCAAACGAAACTTCCTTGTTTTTCAATAATTTAGCATTTTCATTTTCAAGGAGTTTTATTTTCTTTTTCAAGTCTTTATTACTATTGCAAGCCTTTTCGTATTCATTATTTAGGGATTCAAAGGCATCAAGTAGTTCTTCATGAGAATCACTAATCTCGACTTCTTCGTCACTATCTTCGGATGCGCGGGCCATTAGAGCAAGATTGGTTTGGACTTGTGGTTCATCATCCTCATCATCATCGCTCCATGTGGCGACATAAACTTCCTTCTTTTTGAACTTTTCGTGAGGTGGTTTTGATGAACTTATTGGAGCAGCAGCACGACAATCTTTCGCAAAATGGCACAGGCGCCGCACCTTCGACAAGTGTTGTCGAACTTTTTGTTTTGAGGGAAGTGAGTCTTTTTGGATTCATCCCTTGATTCTTGCTTGATGTCTCTCCGGCGCCTTTGTAGAAGATTTTTGAATTTCTTTATGTTTTTGGCATAAAAGGCGGTTTCTTCGTCCTCTTCTTCGATAGGTTCATCCTCTAGATCGCTTTCTTCTTTGGCTTTGAAGGCGATTGTCCTTTCTCTCTCTTTGGGTTTTGGTTTCGAACTTCGAGATTTAATGACAATCTCATAATTAATGAGAGATCCGATGAGAGCGCTGAATTCTATGGTATTGAGGTCTTTCGACTCCATGATAGCCGTAATGTGATGGCGTCCCATTCTCTTGGTAGAAACCGAAGGATTTTCTTGGCTTTATCACTACTTGATATCGGTTTCCCGAATGAAGCTAGCCCATTAGTGATTGCCGAGAAACGGTCAAGCATAGTGGTAATGCTTTCTTCTTCTTTCATAGTGAAGAGTTCATAATCGTGAAGAAGCATATTGATTTTGGTTTCCTTAACTTGACTCGTGCCTTCATGGGTGATCTCTAACATTTTCCAGATTTCTTTCGCCGTCTCGCAGGAAGAAATTCTATTGTGATCTTCTGGATTGAGAGCACAGTAAAGCAATTGAGTGGCTTTACTATTGAAGTGATCGTTCTTCCAGTCGGTATCGTCGTACTCTTCAAAGCTTTTGAGTGAGCCATCCGTATTCTTAGGAATTGTAGGTCCGAGGGCAATGACCTTCCATATTTCAATATCGTGAGCTCGGATGAAGATGGACATCTTCTTCTTCCATGTCATAAAGTTTGAACCATCAAAGAAGGGAGGGCGATTGAGAGCGTTGCCTTCAACGGAGGAGTGGATAAAGGCCATTTGGATCTTTTCTCTAGCGGGTGTTAATCCGGTGATAAAGAGACCGATCCGATACCAATTATTAGATTGGTACAGCCACTAGAAGGGGGGTTGAATTGTGCGGATAAGAGTATTGTACTCTTTTTGTGCGGAAGCAAAAATATCGGAGTAATAAAAATGCGGAAAAGAAAGAACACAAGAAATTGTTCGAGAGGTTCGGCTATTAACGAAGCCTACGTCCCCTACCTAGTTTTATCGACTAGGACTTTTCTTAGAACTTAGAATTGCACTTTCTAGTTTAGTGCCAACTTCTTACAACTTCTTGATTTCCGGGCTCAAGAACAACCTCACTAAAACACTCTTGTTTTTCTGGGTACAAGATAACCTTTACACAAAACAAATGCGAGTAGGAACTCGACTTTCACGATATATCGCTCTTTGATACAAGAATGAAGATTGGAAATTATAGAACAAATCTTCTCGTATCACAATCTAGAATAAGTATATCTCTCAAAATGTTTGCTTGATATTGCTTGAGTATGCTAGTAGGCTCAGAATGCTTGTGTATCTTCTATCTCCATGAAGTGGGCTATTTATAGCCTTCTTGAGCTCATATTCCCGTTGGAACAGTTTAACTGATTACGTACGTTACGTGCTGATGGTTACGTACGTTATGAACGTTACGTACGTTATATGCTACGAATAGCGGCCGTAACGAACAGTGAAGAACTGGTCCAGTGAGATATGATAATATACGTTACGTACGTTATGAACTGCATGGTTACGTACGTAATATTTCGGTCAGAGATCCGTTGAGTGTGACGACTTGTTGCAACGGCTAGTAACTTTTCCAACGGTCAGAATAATTCAAGCATTACGTACGTTAGATAACTCTGGTTACGTACGTTACCTGTACAGAAAAACTTACGATAACAATGAGTGTTACATACGTTATGATAGACGAGTTACGTACGTTAACTGTACTGAAAATCTTGCAGACAACTGTGAATGTTACGTACGTTAAGATGGTTTGCGTTACGTACGTTAACTGAAGGAAAAATATGTTTTAAGTAAATTTTGGTTTTAATAACACATCATCAAAATGATCTAAGAAAAAATATTGTTCCAAAAGGTGTTGGGAAACTAACCGCGAAGGTTCAAGCCCCAAGCTTACCCATAATGAGATCACCAGTGACCGTGACCTGTTGAAGTGCAGGTGCTGGGAAACCAACTGCGAAGGTTCAAGCCCCAAACTTACCCATAATGAGATCGTAACCATGACCGTGACCTACTGAGCTGTAGGTGTTGGGAAACCAACCGCGAAGGTTCAAGCCCCAAGCTTACCCAACGAGCACTAGCTGAGACTAGCCTCCAAAACACAATTATTCACAAACGGCAACGATTCAAAGATTACCGAATTCACAAGAATAATAGTGTGCTACCTTGATTCGGCCAACACAACGACAATAACTCACGGATGGGCATCGTCCTCGACAGTCACAATTCAATACCCCGATTGCCTTAGAATGGCCAACCGATAACAATGATGCAGCAGAAGATTCAATGAATGATTAAGCGATTCGATTGCCTTAGAACGGACAATCGATAACAATGATGCAATGAATGATTGAATTCCTCGATTGTCTTAGAATGGCCAATCGATAACAATGATACAATGAATGATTGAATACCTTGATTGCCTTTGAACGGCCAATCGATGACAATGGTACGATGAATGATTGAATGCCTCTATTGCCTTAGAACGTCCAATCGATAACAATGATAAGACGGATGCCTCAGCACCTTTAATCGATTACCAACGACGAAGATAAGGAATGAATACACTGATGCATTCAACCGGCCAATACAACATCAATGACAAAACACCAACATTAATAACAATGATTATAACAACGTCTTAGATCGACATCGATATCAACAACAATAATCGATACATCGATACCGCGGACCGGATATCGACAATAAAATTAACAACGAGTATCACAATGCCTTGAACCGACCATTAACGAACAATAATAACATTTAGCACAATTTCCGAAGGGTATCGTATCGAACGATCCCTTAATATTAATGAACTCATGAAGAGACTAAGTCTCGGAATGATACAATAAATTAACATACATATATGATGACATTAATCTCATTGACTAGTACAAGTATAAAACTTGCCTCAAACCGACGGCGAGAAAGTCCTTCCACGATCAACGTCCCTAATAAAAATATCGGTCGCTCGAACAACCTTGAATAACACAAGTACCAACAATTCGCTTAATACACGAATCAATCATGATCACAACCAACTCAAAAGTCGATACAACACTACCCAAAACTCATTGGGGCATTTAAACAAACACGTTGGATCGAATCATTCATTGGAGGTTGGTTTAAATAATGAATGGTAGTAGCATGGCTATGACGGTCACCAGTAGTGCCGGATCCCGAAGAATGCGATATGGCCGCCTCACTGGCTGCCCCACATCCCAGGCCGTGTCCACGACCACAACCACGGCCTCCTCCAGCATCCATACTGGTGTTAAAAGGTAGCAAAAACAACTCGATGATAAGTAAGAGAGGAAAAATAACCACAGTTCAAGAAACAGAAATACGGTATGAGAAAACAAGGGATCGAGTAAGAAAAACTTACGAGCACTGGAAGTACCAAGATGTTGGCAGCGGTGTGACAATGTGCAAAATAAAACGTAACTAGACCCAAATAACCGACAAGCCTACGTATCCATAAACCTAGCGCTCCGATACCATTTTCTGTAACACCCCCGAGATATTCAAGATATATTATAGTGCCGTGTTTCCCTACATAGGACCCACCAGGCTAGACATGAATTACCACAGAAAAAACACGCGTCATCCAGATGAAAATTAAATAACATGCTCGGTACAACTGGTGGAAAAACAACACCGAAAAACGTAAATAACTTCAACGAATACAAACCACAATCCGAAAGGAAAAGCTTAAGTACTTACGAGTACAATCTACAAGTTTATAAAGTATACAACAACCATAACCTGAAATCCATAACAAGAATTTCCCCAAAATGGGTCCCAGAGGGGTTAGTAATTACGCTAGTACAAGTAATCAAGGCAAACCATTCGTTTACACATTTCATAGTATAATGCACCAAATTCATTTCAAAACTAAAACCAGACATGTCTTTTCCAGAAACAAACAGTCAATCATCAATTTGCCTAGGACCGGGGTGAAGCCACTGATCCCACTCGAGGCCTCTAAGGACCCTCCCGAGCTGGCCATATCATAAAACAAATTACACACAGGCATCGCCTAGGACCGGGGTGAAGCCACTGATCCCACCCAAGGCCTCTAAGGACCCTCCCGAGGTGGATAGCGAATCAAACTCGTGAATCCAGAGTGAAGTCATAGATTCCCTCGAGGACCCGTCGGACCCTCCCGAGGTGAGCAAAGCACACACAATATACATTACCATTTCATGTTATGAATAAAGGTTTCCAAAAATACCTGCCTTGAGTAAGTGACGACGACACGAACGGAAACAATCAAACACGATTGCTAGGAACCGACGAAACCGAACCTAGCAATTTGAAGAATATAATTACAACCACTTCTAAACGATTACGTAAATGGAATACACCCGAAAACCCGCCTACGATTCATGTGTATCCGTACAAAAACAACAACGAGGGCGGATCGCAACCAAACCCTCTCGATTACGCAAAAACCACGAAATACACCATGAATCCGTAGGGAAACGAGAAAACCAACAAGATTAATCATAATCATCATGGATTAATCAACAACACGAAACAAATTGGACAAAAACTCAAACCCCCCCCCCCCCAAATTTCCCAAAAATAGGGTTCTAGGAGATTACATTGGATTAAAGATGAATAATAAGTTTGGTGTTGTTAATCTTCACTAAGGACACAAGAAAATTATGGCTAGGAATTTCAACGCTTCAAATCGCTCGGAAATCGCCCAAGATTCGCCCACAAACTGGAGAGAGAGAAAAAGAAAGTGAAATGAGAGTCTGGGCCAACTCCCTGGTTTTTATAGACAGGTAGCATTAGCGTGCGTTAACGATTAACGTTAGCATGCGCTACACAAGAGTAGTGTGCGCTAACAGTCTCTCGATAGCGAGCGCTATTGGGCCATAGCGTGTGCTACCTGGGCACCAGACCGAGTCCAGAAACAAACTGTACAGTACTGGACTGCCAGATTAGCGCGCGCTACCTGGACACTCAACGTGCGCTGGGCCTCAACACTAACGTGTGCTAAGATGTTATAATTTAATAAAATAAGTTCCAAATTGTGTGGGGCACACCTGTGGGGGCCATATTGTGGCAACATGGTTCTGTCTAATGCAACACCACATAATAACAACTGCAACCCAATGTGTATTGCAAAATATTAACCAATTGCAATACACTAACTACCTATTGCAACACCTCAAATGAAAAGAATAAAAATATAGCATTTAAATCTTGCATTTCCCATAAAAAAACCAATTCTGCATCATTAACTAGCTATAGTTAAACTAATAAGTACATTAATCCATCAAAAACATCAACCAATCCACTACATCAACCAACAACATCAACCAAATAGACAACCAATTCAAGAACATAAGTAGAAGTCCTAGAAAATAATATGGTTATTGTCAACCAACCACATGAAAATGTAATAGGCACGATAGATGGTTGAAAATTGTTCTAAAGAGAAGAACAAATGGATGACATCTAAGAGTTAGGGCCTCCTGTAACTGGAGTGTCATATTCTTGCGTAATTGGAGTGCCATCTTCTCACGTAATTGGAGTGCCATCTTCTCGCGTATCACCAGAAAGTGTTGCACCAATATCAACTTTCAAGTCAGGGTTGGCTTCACCTAATTTTTTCAGAATCCATGTTAGGTTGTGCCGGACCTTCTGATTCACCTTGGCATCCATTTCTTCATTGAACCTACCAGTAACCTTAGCCTCCACTTCGTCAACAAGCTCCTGCCGATTAGTAAGTAACCCACTTCCTTATAATTCAGACACTTAACAAGGGGTTTCTCCAATAAGCCAACGGCTTTACGAACTACTTCTTCATTAGCAAACCATTCCTCATGCACATTATTCACACTCTTTCATAAATAATTAATTATGTAAAAGGAAGTGAATCAAAAGAAGAAATGTAACCATAGAAGATATCATATAGAAAAGCAGTTGCAGGCATGATTTAGGGACTTCAACGAATTTATTTACTTGAGGCTGGCTTAAAATTTCATGAACATACATGATATATCAAATAGAACAATTTCAGCCCAATAAAGGACGGTAGAAATCTTGTTAATGTCTTCCTCTTGACGTTGCTGTATATCTTCTTCCTTTAAGATGCTATAACTCTTCTGGGGAATATACAAGAACATATAGTATCAAAAGGAGATTAATTTATGAGGTGTTTTTAAACATTACTTTGGCAAAACTTCCAAAATCAGCACATCAATTATTGTCAACTCTTATACAAACACACTAAAAAAATTATAAAATTGTTACTGAAAAGATGAAATATATATAGCAAACTAAGGTATTACGGATTAAACAGAGCAGCAATAACCAGCACACTAAATTCTGACATAAAGTGCCAAGATTCACCTTCCCAGATATTAAGGAAAAATCTACTGAATACCCAGTTATAAGCAAGTGCTATTGATGTTTACAGGGCAAAACACAAAGGTACAGCAAAACATTTGTATTGTGTCCACGTCTTCCCAACTAAGATTGAACTGACACATTTTTACATGGCAATGAAGAATCAAAAATAATTTTTCTTTTTCCTTTACCACACAAACAAAAGGATGGAAAGAGCACCCCTAGACCCCGCACCTCAAAAAAAAAAAATGCAATCCCTAGTTTAAGTTGCAAACCTGAAGATTGAACCTAACACATCGAGGCTGGTATGAAACCTAATTGCTGAAGCCACTTTGTTGTATAGATATATTATATAACAATATATTATAATATTATATATTATAGTACTAGTCTCGACTAGTCTACGACTCGCCATGTCGGACCCCCACCGACTCGACTCAACTTACCGCCATAACATCCATGATTAAAAGCCTTTAAGTTTTTAGATGGGGCAGTCATTCACCTGATCTCAAGAGTAAAATCAACCAAAACTCATCTGCAAAAAAAGATACATCAAAAGATATCTGAATGATACATCATTCTTGGAAGCAGCTTTTCAAGTTGCATGATTCTAATATAAGTTGAAATATTCAATCAATCAGCAGATTTCATTCATGTCCTCATAGAAGTGCGGTTCAGAGTACTTCTATATAGCCAACTAGTATTTAAATATTTCACCAAGTTGGTGAGAGTAATGTAATAATAAGGTTATTTATGTTACTATGTATAGTTTAGGCTTAAAAATCTAAACATTGTAAGTTACCTTGTAGATGATAAAAAAAAGGTGGAAGATTAAGGTTGATTAATTCATTCCACCACATTTCCTACCAACTCTCTCTTCATCTCCCAGCATGAATACCTACATGCTAATCTGAGCTCTTGAATCATTGATTCTGGTGCTGGTATGGCACTGTTTACTCTTCATATAGTGTGGACTTCCGTAGGGATAATGTTCTCAGATAGCTCTTTTGTCCTAATTGCTGGGAAAGGGAAAATCAACGTCTCCATGACATCACTTTATCCTATGTGCTTCATGTCCCTAAGTTCACAAGAAATTTTACGTGTCAGTGCTACTACAAACCAGTTGATGTAGTGAACATTTTTCCCCATCACTGTTTATAGCAAACTTACAATTATGACACTGAGGGAGATGTGGACATTCCTGATTCTATGTTTAAAGTTTGGGCTCCAGTAATGCGAAAGTTATTTCTTTAATGTTGAAATCGATGGAGCCTTAAATAAGCAATGGGTTCATATTTGCTGAAACTGATAATGATATGTGGGAGGCAGTTAGGAACACAACTAAGTAATGAAAATGTTATGTCATTATTGTAAGTTACTTTTATAAATAGAAAATGGTGGAACAATTAGTGTTACTAATTCGTTCCACCACATTTTCTGCCAAACACTCTCTTCATCTCCTCACATGAATACATACATGCTACATTCTAACACAAGTGCCCATATCTTATTACATTAAAAGATATCTTACAAAATGTTGAGTTCCATCACCTTTTCCAATACATCTTAAAAACTTCAGTCATAAGTCATAACTCTAAAAGCAGAATTAGTAGGTAGTAGGTACAACACCAGAAGTTGATATTCAGAAATTCAACCGTTCGATTTCAGCAATTACGTTTACAGGACAAAACACAAAGACACAAGCAACAATAAGGAGGTACCCTCCAAGAAGAAATCCTTTTATACGAACACATCAATTATCACATGTGATGCAAACTCAGCATTCTACACTTCACTTCCAGCATAAATCAGACTCGATCCAAAAATGAAGAAACCAAATTGATACCTAGTCTAGCCGAATTAGTCACTCAGTAGACAATTGGAGCAAGGAAATAAACAATAAAGTATGAAAACAAATGTCTTCAACAAGTATACCTGACTGGGGAGAGCTTCACATCCAATCGCGACCACCACCATCGCCGTCGCAGCCCTCTCCGCCGCACCGCAGCCCTAACCGCTCGCTGCTCCTCTGATGTCACGTCTACTGCTCAAATCTTGTGCATGTGTGTGCAGGCGAAGCCCAGTGTGTGTGTGTGTGTGAGAGTTTTGAGAGAGAAAAAAAAAAGAAGAAGAAGAACAGGGAGAGGGAGATCGGGAGGGGAAGGACAGAGAGACGGAGAGAAAAGAAGGAAAAAAATGAGAAGATTGAGGGGGCGGGGGCGGTTACCAAGAAGTAGGGTTTGGGTAAAATTCCGATTTAGATACGATGTTATTTGATTAGGGGAAATATTTTTATTCAAAAAATTTATTGTCTTTTATCAAAGAATTAAAGAAATTATCAAGATATTTAACTTAAAATTTTCGACCTATCCCGTGTTTTTATTTTTGGGTGAAATCTAATATATTGTGTTACTCCACAAAATGCTAAAGTGAAGTTGTTTACAGTATTTTACTTCTAATATTTTTTTTTAATTTTTAATAAACTTACATATAGTAAGAAAATTCTGAAAAAAGAATAGTATTTATAAAATAAAAATAGTATTTATTTAATGAAGACATATTTTGTATAAAATATCTTTTTTTGTTTTAATAAATTTTTATATATTATTTTTTTAATTTTTTAATAAAATTATGTATTGTAAGAAAATTTTGGAAAAAAATAATATTTATAAAATAAATATACTATTTATTTAATGGAGACATATTTTATATAAAATATCTTTTTTGGTTTTATTAAATTTTAATTAGTCTTAAAGTATAATTTTTATTTTGAAAGAAATTTATCTTTTTATTTATTAATAGTCTAAGGCAACACAGGCATAGTGTTGCAGTGTGTAACACCTATTTATAGCTACAACAACACAGATTTATGTCTACGGTAACACCAAGGTTACAAGGTTGCGATAGGGCAAAAATTTCATAGCTATTGCAACACATGAGGAGGCAACACCATGTCCATGAGGTGGCGATAGGCCATCTATGGCGTAGTGATTCTTAGCGTGCGCTAATCTGTTCGTCCAGAGAGCAGAGGCCAGAACAAACTCACTGCCACTGCCAGACTCGACTCGCTAGCGTGCGCTACGAAGCAAATGTAGCGTGCGCTACTATATGGTGCTTAGCGTGCGCTAAACAAGAATAATAGCGCACGCTAGGCAGGGAATAATAATGGCCCCAAAACACCGAAACACGAACGAAACATCAAACGGAAGTTCACAACAAGCATAGTAACATAGGATGGATCTACGGCAACCCCAAAACGGCGGTTCTGAACAACAATTACGAGAATCGGACGACAAAAAGTCCAGTAATAGGTGTTCTCGAAATACCAATACGGTTACAAGCGAGTCACTGAAAACGAAAATTACACCAAAAATGATAATAACGGGAAAGAAAAATGCGGATATTACAACATTAATGTAGGAATGTTAGCGTAAAGGTGGTAGTATGGGAGTCCTACGCAGACAAGGTGCTAGAAATAGCACCTACCAACGATAAGCTTGAAGACGGCTTTACTATAGCATTGTAGTTTGCACACAAGTCCATTAGGCAAGGTCATCAGCATTTCATACTAATTTTAAAGTACGTTTCTTTATTTTAAGCACGTACTAATAAAATCACGCCAATTTTAATAGAATAGATACATGTGCAAACTACTATGCATGCCACCAAGATGCTCATAAATGGAGAGTTACCTGAGTTTGAAGACTTCAATATGAAAGTACTGCGGAACAGTATATTATATAAGTGTTTTTTAATCATCATTTTATGTTTTTTATAGACAAAACATTATTTTTAACTAATCTCGCCGTACTATAGGAAGAAGATGTCGGGAAATGATTTAGTTAGTAGATCAATCACATTACAGAGTGACATCCGTATACTGAAATCAGAGGAATGGTTGAACATGGACAAACACAGGACAACTTCTCAGATCAAGAAAGGAACTGAGGTAAATCAATCTATTGTATTTGATTTATAATATTTTTTATTCAATTTAATTAATGTAGATTTAACGTTTTCCAGCCTGGTTCCTATATTCTCTTTGTCAAGTTCACTGACATTGGAGATACATGGTACTACAATTCGTGCGTGTATTGCAAAACAAAGACTGGGGACAAAAAGGCTGGGGAAATCTGTCCCAATACAAAGTGTGGACTTAAAATGAAGGCAATTGTACCTAGGTAATCAGGTCAATTTAAGTCATTTATACTTAATATTAGAAACGTCGTTTAACGATGGATAAAACAGGTTCAGGCTCAAGGTTATAGCAATAGTTTCTAAATCAAATGATGACATTACCGTTGTTTTATTTGAGGATATGGTTACAAACTTTATAGGCAAAT
Source organism: Orobanche coerulescens (assembly GCA_033398695.1). Classification (NCBI taxonomy): domain Eukaryota; kingdom Viridiplantae; phylum Streptophyta; class Magnoliopsida; order Lamiales; family Orobanchaceae; genus Orobanche; species Orobanche coerulescens. The sequence goes on from CM065804.1 coordinate 212,038,392, forward strand.
CAGCTGCTACAGTTCTTGCTTCCCTCATTGAGGTAAAAGCGTTTCAACCAGTTTCATTAGATATAATTTCTTAAAATATTGTAGTTCTGATAATGTTTTTTTCAAACTAAATGAAGGAGATGAATAAGCACTACCCATGGACTTTCAACCAAAACTTTTCAAAGATTATTTGATAAGAATCCGAGTGTCAAGGGAATATAACATCGTAAAGGGTTATAATGACTACAGTGTGTTGTGTCAAGATTTATTCACCTCGACAGGCGATCGACTGCAAAGCCGAGCGACCGAGTCTATTATCAATCAAGCTATGGCAAACTCGCCTAATCGAAGATACCAGACCACCATCAAGTACCTAGCGATTGACTCCCAAGGCGATCGCCCTTTGGCACATAGCGATCGACTCTAGTGCCCGGCTAAGGACGATCGTCCTGCGCCACGAGCAGGGACCATCGTCCGTCAAAGTCCACGAAGAATAGATCTCAAAACAGTGCCCATGTGCAGATCCAAGACAAGATCCGCATTTCATGGATCATTGACCACCAACAGCTGTCTCTGACAAGGGCGGCTTTACCTACCGACAAGCCCGCCGAAAGGCACAAGGTGGGACCGCCCGTGACAGCGACTCAGACGCGTGCAGGCTTCTCATTGGACCGCACGACTGACTGCCAGCAACTCCTATAGACTTTAAGGAGACAAGCTCATGTGCTAAAAGACGATCGCCCGCTTATTATAATACAGCTGAGGCGATCGCCCGGCAGATAAAAGTCCTATAAATAGAGAACCTCCTCCTACTGGAAAGAGGTTCCGCGTTCAGTTCCCAATCGGTTCACATATGTTCCGAATTCATTCAGGGAATTACATACAAACTTACATACTTCCCAGCTTCTAGCTTCTCTCCCGAATCTACCTCGGGATTTCTCTCTCAGCACCTCTCAACCAGAAGACGGTTGGCAGAGGCAAGAAGTCTCCACAGTGCAGATTCAAAGAGATTCACAAGTCCAGGAGCTCAAGCATACAGCTAATACATGCCGCGAGAGACTGTCGATCTCTCACCGCCGTCACATCTCATCAATGTTGTTACAAGGACTCACAGAGCATCATATCTGGTTCTTCCGGCAATCTACACGCTCACTAGCTAAGATAACAAGAATCTTTACACTCATTGTAATTGTATTCTTACATTAATACTTGTATCCCCGAATATTTGTATTAATAATATCTCGCGAGAGCATTCAAGCCCGGGACTAACAACCCCGGCAATTCTTTTGTTATTTATCTTTTCCCACGGAAGTGTTCTCGCATTTGTTTGCTATCCATCCATTCCAGCAATATCTATCTCCGGATAATATTTTGGGTAGCAACACAGTGTGGAACACCTAACAGCTGATATGAGAGAATCATTGGTGAATATTTCAATCTAGCCATAAACGTGATATTACTCTACCTATTATATTTTTAGATTTAAAAATAATATAATTATTTATAAGACCATTGACATATTATAAATATTTTAGGAGGTTGCATCTGAGTCCAAGATGTTGCTTGGAGGTTGCAAAGAGAAATATGTTGGAAAGAGAAAAGAAAAGGTTGACGAGGAATATAATGATCAGGGCTCTAATGATATTTACGATACGACCCTTACTCCTGCTAAGCGTGGCAGAGCAATTGAAATTGATGAAGAAGTCAATATTATAGGAATGCAACAGTCTTCAACTAGAGTGGTCATAAAGAAGGAAAAAATGTTTAATAATTTAAAGAACAGTTGAATTGGTTTTTAGATATCTTTTACTTTTTTTTTTGGTTCCGTTAATTTCATTTCCAATTGATAATTATCAGAAAGTTGATAATTTCTTTTCCTATTTTGATAATAGTGAACTTTGCTATTAATTTCTGAATGATAAATTGCACTTTAGTGCTTATTGTTCTTACATATTATTCAATATGAGATCAGTACTAATTATCTGTTACCCAACATTTAAATTGTAAAATGTGGGTAACTGTTGATTAGAAATTAACAGTTACTGATCAGTACTAATTATCCGTTACCCAACATTTACTTACATTCTATACAAACTTATTCAATGTGAGATTAGTGCTAATTATCTGCTACCCAACATTTACTTACATTCTATACAAACTTATCCATAACTCTGGAATTTTATTTTGTAATTTTCAAGTTCAAGAGCCTAATCAAAACTGTTTTCAAAGTGAGGACGAAGATTTAATAATGATATACATACAACTCAATTAAATAATCTACTATAAGTATTTAAATAGTTAGATGTAAAGCAAGATTAACAAACTGATAATAAGAAATAATTAGATTTAGATAGAGATGTACCTGTTGCATCCCCAAATCCCATTGGGTCATTACAGTCCCGTGGACCCCACACCAGGAGATCCACCAGGCGAACACGACCAAATACAACAAACTGACCAAAAGGGAGGATCACAGTCCCTACCATGATATTCGACATAATATTCCGATACGGAATTTCAATGACAAAAGTGGGCTACATGGCCAAAATAAAAATACAACAACATCCACGAGTCTTGTTCGGGTAATACAAAATGACAACAACGGACAAACTGGAGTACTCCAAACTGTCTGACCGACATGAACACCAAAACATCTCAGACTAGTATCGCTCGAATGCCTCATCGCCATCGTCATGCCCCTGTATCTCAACTCTCTCCTCACAAGCATCTAAAACATAAAAACATGTTCCGCCCCCAAGGGGTCAGTCATCTAGATAATGAATATCAAATACATGTACAACATGATATGCATCCAAAGGCAGAACGAACAGTACAACAATGGTAATACGAGATGCTCACAAACCAAAGTAAGAATCGAGCATTCGTGAAACACTATGCCCACGGCATACGATCAGTACCTGATCAACATGTTAGAAACACAAGTGCCCAACGGCGAATCAGCAATATAGAATACAACAATGAATTACCCGAAGATAAACCAAACCAGATTTGAAATAAATACGAATCACAATGTCCGAAGGCTCCAACGGAAATACCAAATCATCACAATGGCCTGGAAACCCCTCAGCCGAAGCTGCTAAAATAACACAATGGCCTGAAAGCCTCTCAGTCGAAGCTGTCAATCATCACAATGGTCTGAAACCACTCAGCTGAAGCTGTCAATCATCACAATGGCCCGCAGCTAAAACAGCCTGAAGCTGTATCATATGAAGACCGAAGCCATGGCACGAAGCCGTATTACAATGAGATAATCCAATGACCGTGACCTGCTGAATTGCAGGTGCTGGAAAACCAACTGCAAAGGTTCAAGCCCCAGACTTACCCATAATGAGATCATCCAGTGACCGTGACCTACTGAACTGTAGGTGTTTGGAAACCAACCGCGAAAGTTCTGTAACACCCCAAAAGGCGGCTATTACAGTGCCGTGGACCCCACACTGGGACCCACCAGGCGATATCCAAAACAGGTTAAATAAGCATTATCTTTGTGATACCGAACCACAATAATTAGTCACTACTTCGACTAGGAGTTTATTTAATAGTATGGCCAACGGCCTTATGATACAAAGGATCCGAAAACACAAGTATAAACCATATGAAGATGGAAAATACTTAAACATCAATCCAACCAGACAAAAATTTAAATAAGGCAGAATTAAAGTAATATTACATGGTTTAAAACATAACCGGACAACAATAGACTTGGGCCCCCCAAACTAGTATCCCTCGAACCCTTCGCCGCCAACATGCTCTTCCCGTGCCTTGCCTTTGCCTCGACCTAAAATACAACACAAGTATTTCGCCCATAACACAGGGTCAGATATACATGATAATTAATTCTTCCGACATTATACAATTCACATATATAGATCTCAAGGAAACATTCCGACTATTAATCATACCCCTCGGGCGTATGAAACAGTCAGTCACAAACCATCGAACACATCCAATCATACATGGATTATGAACGATTAACAATATGGCTCAAGATGGACATCACAGTACGCCCGATCCGGAAATGTGTCCGTGTACATGTCCACCCCGTATATGGAATCCAGAATATACATGTGACAATGTACCTAATTAGCCTCACGAACTACGTCTCGTGTGCACAGTCCAATACGGAAACATCCACGTATGACTATATAAGTGCCCGGCTAAAAATCCTACACAATATCCAATCGGCACGCAGATATGATTCCAGAAATGTCACGATACAACATGACAACGAATTTCAACGAAATACATATCCGATTAAGGATCAAGAAAAACTCACCAAAGTGATAATAAGGACCATCAAGATCAACGATTTAAAGTGACAGACTTGGGAATGCAAATCCCATGATGAACGATGGAACAACGTCAAAGACAATATCAAATTTATATAACATTTCACAAACATTTCATACACATGAAACGTATAATCATCACAAGAATCTAATCATCATTATAACCAAGCAAGATAACTTGCCTCAATTCCGTAAGCGAAAGATAGTCCTTCTCCAAATGATCAAACGGGCGGTATCCTTGGTTAAACACTCAATCGAACAAGCAACCTTGAATGAAACGTAATTTATTCAATAACACATTCACATAATATTAATATCAATTCGTAGGAAACGACGCCCGCAACCTACTTGAATAGTTCATTCCACCCTAATGAATACCTTAACGATCAATGAAAGGTTTCAATACATTTAATTCATCTTCCAAAATCGGATTACCATACCAAAAGTGTCCTTTAATACTATTGTCATTCTATGCACAAAACATCTCCAATTCACCAATAAAATTGGTTTAATCAAATTCTTATGTTCCACAACATCTACTATTATACAAGGATAGTCATAACGAATTCGATACTCAATCTACTATGGCATTATCATTCATAAACAGCATCACCTTCTTAAGATCACCATCTATTTAGTATGATAATAAAAAACATTCTAAGTTATCAACACATTAGATTAATGAAAAGTTATTGTTGTAATTATCAAGATCCTTACTATTCTTCAAAGACTTGTGAAGCTGAACCATAATGATTGTTAAAGCTTCTAAGATCTCTGAACAAGATCATCTAATCCTATCTTTAGCATTATCAAGTTCTTCCCAAGGTAATTAAATACCTAAAATGGTGTTTAAACACTTTATGATATCAATTCTATTGGTTAAATCCAACTATGGTGAAGTTAACCGATTCAACGATGTTCTACTGAGCTAAATTCGTCCAGACAGATGAGTATGATAATTACAACATGGTTAATATCACTATATCATCAAGAATACATCCATTCAAACCCGCATTTATCATTTTCATCAAGAAGTGTTTAAAAAGTTGGATTAAAACTATGTTTTACTTGATTAATTTAACTCTAGGTGAAATATACTTCATCATTAACACCAACATATGAAAAGTACAGAGAAGAGATGCACACATACCTCCAGAAATGATGAACAACTCTCAACACTACAAGAAAGTACACTCCAAGCTCAAGAACACCTCCTAATCTTCAAGGTAATAAGCTCCACTCTAAGATTTAAGGTTTAAACACGAGTTGGAGGAGGTTGATATCGATTTGGGGGTGCAGAGGGACGATATATGGAGAGAAAATCGGTTTAGAGTTGTGAAGAAATGAAAAACAGGCTGGTCCTATAAATAGACTGTACAGGCTTAACGTACGCTGTCGGGGAAATTTAGCGTACGTTAACACTCTTACGTACGCTAACCGGTTAATGTTACGTACGTAAGCGGCTTACAGTGGCTACTGTCTTGAATCCACAGGCCATTAGCGCATGCTAATTAAAAGGGTGTTACGCACGCTAATAAAAGTTGACTCTGGCCGACACGACAGCTCAGACATCATACACATGCATGCCAACGGATAACAAGTTCACGTGCTGATGTCAACTGATGTCAGATTCCTTCTTAACGTATGCAACAGACAACGTATTACGTACGTTAAATCACGAGTTTAGCGTACGTTAGTTAAGCTACGTAGTGTATGCTACACCAACAGAAAAAGTTCAAAAATGCAACTCTCCAATTAACATCGAATCATCAAGTATGAAATGAAATTACAACGATATGAAGCTCAAATCTATAATACCTCAACATAATACTAAATGCAACAATCCACGATAATCAAATTATCCGAATATACAACGACAGATAAAAATGAAAAATTACAATCGGATATTACAGGTTCAAGCCCCAAACTTACCCATAATGAGATCATCAACATGACCGTCTGAGCAGGAGAGGAAGTAGCTCGCTGGAAACGGTCAGGAGGCGAGCACCCCAACCAGAACTTTGAAGAAATAAGCCCCGCAGCAGATAGCAATGAGACATGGTGCTCTACCTGCCGTGTTAGTGCAATCTTTCTCACTAGAATTGTGCAAATTTATATTAGGGGTGTTCATGGAATGGGTACTCGGTCACGGTCTGTACTCAATTTTTATGAACTTACTCATTTTCATCAGTTCGGTAAAAATCAAATTACGAACCAATTTATATACAATGAATACCCATTTTTTTGGTTACCTATAAAATCGGTTCGAGTACGTCGCGCATCCGACCCGGTCCATCACAATAAATATCATTTTTTAAATAAAAAATAAAACATAGGATATAAAATATCACTATTTGTTATATTAATTTTTCAAAAGTATTAACATATTGATAGATGACATTAATATTCGATGTTTTTATCATAGGTATAATTAACAATAATATAGTAACAGAGTAAAAACATAAAATAATAGTTTTTTAGTTTATTCATACAAAAAGTTCAAAAGTGCCACTATAGGTACACGTCAGTTCACAAAAACGACAAGCGCAAACTGATTAACTACAATGTACTCGACCCACTTACTCAAAATGGTTCAATTACCCATTTTTACGGTTCAGATCGAGTTAGTTTTCTCAATTTTTGATTTCTTGATTTTTCAAAAACCTACTTCTAGCTAGTTTTATTAAAGGTAATGGCCTAGCCAGATATGTTGATTACTAGGGTCCGCATTAATAAAGATTATTATCAGATAACATGGAAATCATAAATCTGTACGCCTTAAAAGATCATTGTACCTCTTCATGTTAAATCTTAATATCAAAAATTAAAAAATACTCCTAAACTCCGAAAAGAACTCTTAAATTAAATTAAAGGGACAAATAAGCTTATATCTTTTATCTCCGGTAGACCTCTAACGGACCGTTGACGGGCTCCGGCTGTCGAACAATTTTCTTCGACTGCCTGATGTCCTGTTCTCCAGCGGGACATGTAATATCCACATTTTTTCGGCATTTTCACGATTGTATGTTTTTCTTGTTTTGGTGGCTCGTGTGTAACCGTATGGGTATTTCAGGAATACTTGTTTTCGGACTTATTTTACTCAATTCCTCATTTGTTGGCTTTTACGTCTCTATTTGTTCCGATTCTTGAAATTGTTGTTTGGAACCGCCGTTTTGGGGTTGCCATAAATCTATCGTGTGTTATTATGCGTGTTGTGAGCTTCTGTTTGTTGTTTCGATCGTGTTTCGTAGTCGTTTTGCACCCGGCTGCCTAGCGCACGCTATGGATGTTAGTTAGCGCGCGCTAGTGTCATTGGTAGTGCACGTTACGCTTGTTTTGTAGCGCGCGATAGTGACTCGGGCACAGCAGTGGCAGTAGTCCGTTTCTGCCCCATGCCCTCTGGAAGAGTAGCTTAGCGCACGCTAAGATGTTTTTCTAGAGCACGTTATCATTTGGGCTTAGCGCGCGCAGAGTGGCTGGTAGCGCGCGCTAATCTGACAGTTCAGTACTGGGCAGAATGTTTCTGGACTCGGCTGATGTCCAGGTAGCGCACGCTATGGCCCGATAGCGCGCGCTATCGAGGGGCAGTTAGCGCACGCTACTTCCTGGTAGCGCACGCTAATTCGGTAGTCCAATACTAGGCAGAATGTTTCTGGACTCGGCTGATGTCCAGGTAGCGCACGCTATGGCCCGATAGCGCGCGCTATCGAGGGGCGGTTAGCGCACGCTACTTCCTGGTAGCGCATGTTAACGGTCCAGAACCGTAAGTTCTGGACTGAGTTTTTGGCCGATAGCGCACGCTAACCTTGATGGTTAGCGCACGCTAATAACTCTCTGGCTATAAAAACCAGAGAGTTGACCGGAGCAGCCTCATTTCTCATTTCTTCTCTTCTTCTCTGAGGGTTAGGCGCTTTGGAGCTTTTGGGAGCTTGGAGTTGATCGGATATCATTATCCATCCACGTTTTTTAGTCTCTAGCACCAAGTTATCATCATCTAAACATCTTCTACCGATTGAATCAAGGTAAATCTCTTAGAACCCTATTTCGGGGAGATTTGGGGGTTTTCGAGTTTTTGTCCGATTCGGTCCGTACCGTTGATTGATCCATGATGGGTATAATTAATCTTGGTAGTATTCATATGTTTCCTGCGAATTTTGGTATTTTTCGGTTTGTCCTTGAAATCGAGAGGGTTTGGGGTTGTTGTCCGCCCTCGTCGATTTTGTCGTAGGAAACCACATAATCGTAGGTGGTTTTCGGGTGTTTTCCGTATCGTTGTTTTGTCGAGTTGCTGTAATCGTGTTTGAAGAATCGTCTAGGTCGGTGTTCGGTTTCTCGCAACCACGGTCGTAATCGTTCCCGTTTCTCATCGTCGTTTAATCGAGGGAAGTATTCCTTAATGAACTTACACTCTTAACATGGTAGTTTTGCATGAGAAATTGGGGGGGTGTACGCTCACTACCGGTTAGATCCGACGGATTCTTAGTAAGGGTCCACAGAGCCGTGGGTCCGCGAGCATGCTTTTAACCACTACGGGTTAGATCCGATGGGGTCTCGGTAGGGGTCCATAGAGGCGTGGGTCCGCGGTTAATTGTGGTGCATTTTAGAAAATGTGTTTTGGTTATGGCGTTTCCGAAAATGTGTGTTTCAACTGATGTTTTCTGAATTGCAGGATTTGACTATATGTATAAGATGTAAGTTTTTCATTTGTCCTACTTGTACTAGCGTAATTGCTGTAATACCCGAGATCTTTATTCCGGATTCGTTGGGTTTTCTCGGTTTTATCGAATTGTCATGGTCCTCATCGTAGGAATTTCGTGCCATGTTTGGTTGTGACTTGTTGGGACATGTTTTTGAAGGCATTTCGGATCACTTTGTGAGTTTTTGAGATTTTGTGGTGTAGCGCACGCTAATGCTTGAAGCATAGCGCACGCTACTGCGTGGTGTTTAGCGCACGCTACTGAATGTGTAGCGCACGCTAATCGGCAAGCCAGAGGCGATCCCAAGAGATACCGGATCGGGATCGAGCTTTGTTAGCGCACGCTAAGGCCGATAGCTAGCGCACGCTATCGGTCGCTTAGCGCACGCTCCTCTTTCTTTCTAGCGCACGCTACCCGAGGTGCGATTCGCCTGTGGGCTACTGGATCGGTTTTGTGACCCGTTAGCGCGCGCTACGGCCGCTACATAGCGCACGCTAACTATGTTATACGCGGTTTCTCTCGAGCGTTGACCCGTTAGCGCACGCTAATGAAGGGTGATTAGCGCACGCTAATAATCGGCCCAAAGATAAATACCGACAGCAGATTAAGTCGTCATTTTCCACTTTCTTCATCCCTTTCGACGGGAGTGAGATCCAGAGGCGAGTAGGACCGATCTTTTCTTCTAGCTTCATCTTTGAGCGGATTTGTAGATGTTTAACAACATCTAATCGTCTTCTTGGTCCAAATCAAGGTAATCTCTTGTTAGAACCCTATTTTCTTAAATTTGGGGTTTTTGCGATTTGTGATTCTTGACCGATCTCATCCGATCGGTTATTTGTTCTTGTTTGTCTTGACCGTAATCTTGATTTTGTTAACCGTTCATCGATTTTTATCGCCGGATCAACGATTCTTGATTTCTTTGAGAATACTTAGATCCTTGTCCTTTTAGGATCGTTTTGGATTTCGATTAGTGTTATTGATTCGTGGTGATGCTATTTTCGTAGTATTCGTGGGTGTCGAAGTCTTGATCGTTTTGGAGGTTCGAAGGTTGCCCGATCGTGCCCGCTCGCTGCTTCGTCGCTCGTAATACTGAGGCAAGTATCTTGTCCATACATTTCATGTTTCGTAGGCGTAATTATTGATAAATGATTATATACGAAACCCAATGTTTAATGAACGTAAAAAGGGATCGGTATGTTCTCGATAAATGTTGTCTTTCAACGATAATTTATGTACTTCGTGAATATATGTGTTCTCGGAATATGTGTGTTGGATTTGTATGTTGAAAAGATGATATGATCACTTTGAATGAGTTTATTAGACCGTAACCCTTTGCCGGGGATTACGTAATGTTATGTGTACTTGTTCGTTAAGAATGTATTACGTGGGATATTAGTTGTTACTCCTTTGAAAGGAGGTTGTGATGTTTAAGTGTTGCTTGGCTTGATGTTCTGCTCATTGTGATGTGATTCTTTGAAAGTGATGTGCCTCCGGCAGGATTGTTGAATCTCAGGATCCATACTTGCTAGTATGGGTCGGGCGTGACCGTAGGGTTATCCAATCCGGGTATGTCTTGCGGGGACTCCGAGGTTCGGGGCTTGCTAGCCCGATGCCGAGATAACTTGTGGGGTTATCATCGGGTATGTCTTGCGGGGACTCCGAGGTTCGTGGCTTGTTAGCCCGATGCCGGGATAACTTATGGTTGTGATTTGGAATGGTTCTGTGGTTGTTGCCACGAGGACATGTGATTTTTGGTATGGTTTCCTATTGGATTATTCACTCGGGTATGTTCTACGGGAGCATCTGAGGTTCGTGGCTTGTTAGCACGGGACGCGAATAATCCTTAGGAACATGTGTTATGTTATTCGGGTCGTGGACTGTGGCTTATGATTCGGGTCTTGGACCCCGTGTGTTGTGAATTGGGTTGTGGAACCACGTTTTATTATCGGAATCGTATTTTGGAAAGATGATTTTGGGCCGTGTCCCCAAGTGTTTTCGAAAGACTTGAGAATTCCTTATTTCCAAATGTTTTCAAACTCCCGAGACCGTAAAATATTTTGTATGAGACACATGGTTCTTTTCCTACCTTTTATAAATCAAACTGTTTTGATTAAGTGATTTATCTCGGGAAATATATTCAAGATTTTATATTCTTGAAGCACGTTGTGTATGGCTTGTACTTTTGGTTTTATACTTGCACTAGCAAAACAGTGGAGTTTTGCTAACCCCAGTATTCGGGGTGGATGTCAGACAAGGCCCGGTACTTGCAGTAGGGGAGCGAATCACAGGATCGATACGAAGGATGATGGGAAACGAAGATACTAATCACGTGAAGACCAATTATAGAGTATTTGGTAGAGTCGTGTTGATTATTCCTCCGATGTGTTATTTTATCGAATTATGGAAGTGATATTGTATTCTAGCCCCTGCGTGGGTATGTGTTCTGGGCAAGGATCTTGTATGTATTGTTCTGTGTGTTGTGATATAAGACCATATCGGTCTAATGGTCCTTTATGTAGCCATGTCGGAATGTGAAGTGATGCATTGTTTTGTATTCAGCCTGGTAGATCCTCGCGGAGAGGGTCTGCGGCGCTGTAATATTCCCGAGTGGTTTGGGGGTGTTACAATTGCTAACCCCTTTGGGGGACCCATTTTGAGGAAATTCGTTTTATGAATTTCAGGTCAGGTTCATCGGGACGAGCGGGCTCTGGATCAGTACGAGGATGATGGCCGTGTGTGATGATTGTGCATGAGTGGTGTTTTATTGTTTTCTGTCTTTTGATCGATTGTCAACTTGTAAACTAATAGAAGTACTCGAGTACTTAGGAGCTTTTGATTGTTCGGATTGAACGGTTTCGTCTATTATATTTTCATTGGGTGTTTGCAATGTTGATTGACCGGTTGAACCGGATGGATTATTATTGTTTTGCGTCTTTATGATGAGATGTTATTATGTTGAATCCGCGAGTCGATGAGTGTGTTTGGTCACCTAGCCTGGTGGGTCCCATGTAGGGATCCACGGTGTTGTAATATAACCTGACTATTTTGGGGGTGTTACAGAAAATGGTATCGGAGCACTAGGTTTATGGATACCTAGGCTTGTAGGTTATTTGGGTCTAGTTGTGTTTCGTTTTTCACTTCGTCATCACGCTGCTATTATTCCGGTCCAGTGCCCGTAAGTTTTTCTTACTCTATTCCTTGTTTCCTCGTATCGTACTTTCAATTCTTCAACTATGGATTTTTTTCCTCTCTTACTTATCATCGAGTTGCTTTTGCTACCTTTTAACACCAGTATGGATGCTGGAAGAGGTCGTTGTCGTGGTCGTGGATGCGGCCGGGGACGTGGGGCAGCTGATGAGGCAGCCACGTCGCATTCTTCTGGAGCCGACAGTACCGGTGACCGTCATAGTCATGCTTCTACTCAAGATGGCACCGACCTTGGTTTTGCGGTTGTTATGCAACAAATGGTGAACCAAATGGTGGCGATAGCTCAGGCGGTTCAGAACCCAACTCCGGCCCATGCTGCTCGGTGCGGAGCCGATCGTCGGCTTCAGGATATCATCAAGATGCATCCTCCTCAGTTTTCGGGAGCTATAGACCCGATCGATTGGCTGAGAAGGGTGGATCAAGGAGATATCCAAAGTCTTTATTGCCACCAATTGTCCCGAGGATCGTAAAGTTCCTATTGCCGAGTACTTTCTCACCGGGAACGCTACTGATTGGTGGGAGACTGTTGAGCCCAAGGACCGCGTTGCTTCATAGGATGAGTTCAAAGACCTGATGGAGATCGAATATTGCCCGTGGCCGGTCAAACAAGCTCGAGTCCATGCCTTCTTTGATGCTCAGCCTCGGGATATTCCATTTTCCCAGGCTATTGCTGATTACAACCGGGAGTTAAGTTTCGTGAATACCCAAGTTAGAGAGGAGAGCGACAAGATTTTCCACTTTTCCAGACGGATGAAACTGAAGATTCGTGATTACATGTCTGGACTTGTCTGCACTGCCTTGAAGGATTATCAGAGTAGAGATCTTGCATACGACATGTCCTTGACGGCTAGTGAAGCGGTTCGTGAGAGCATGAAACAGAAGTCCGCCGGAAATTTTTCGGGCCACAAGAGTGGAGGTCAGCAGAAATCTCGGTCTGCTAACTTTCCCGCTGGTGGTGGTCCAGCTCGTTCTACTGGGGGTTTCCGCGGGACTGCCAGTACTCTTTCCCGTGATGTGAAGTGTTTTAACTGTGGTTGGCCGAGCCACATCAGTCGAGCTTGTCCTAGTCCTTTGCTGACGTGTAATCGGTGTGGCCAGTCGGGCCACAAGGCTGCTTTCTGTGCTGATAGAGAGAAAATTCTTGGTGCCCAGGCTTCTTTACCAGCGCCTAGGGAACCAAGTGCGAATCAAGGGTCGTTTGATTCTCAGTCTCCACCGAGTGCCAGTCGAGGGAGAGGTCAGGATCAGCACGCTAGAGAGGGAGCTTCCAGCGTCGGCTCCGCCCACCCGCGTGTTTATGAAATGAGGAGGGTCGATGATCCAGCGGCTACTCTGGCGACAGGTACCGTTCATATTCATTCTCACTCGGTCAGTGTGCTTTTCGATTCTGGTGCTACGCATTCGTTCATTTCTCTGGAATGTGTGCGCCGTTTAGGTCTTGCTTGCTTGTCTCTTAGCAAGCCTTTCATCGTTAAACTTCCTAGCGGTGATAGGATCGTTGGTTATCGGGAGATCCGAAATTGTTCTGTGATTATTTGCGAGAGGGCTTGGCTCTCTAATCTTATTGTTGTGGGTATTGAGGGTGAGGATTTGAATCTCGGGGATGATTGACTCGAGCGGCATGGAGCGATCATGAACTACCGCACGAGAATCATCACTATATTAGCCGAGGACGGCATCGAGCACTCTTTCATAGGGCGAAAGAGGGGAAACCAGAAGTTCGTTATTAACCCTTTGAAGGCGATGAGAATCATACGGAAGGGGTGTACTGGTAATTGGTGCTACGCCTTGAAGGCGGAGAGCAGTGGAGTCGATCTTTCATCTATTCTAGTTGTTAGTGAGTTTCCTGATGTCTTTCCTGACGAGCTACCGGGGTTGCCATCGGACCGTAAGGTTGAATTTGCTATCGAGTTAGAGCCGGGTGCGGCTCCAATTTCGAAGGCGCCATACCGCATGGCACCTTCAGAGATGGTTGAGTTGAAGAAGCAGTTGAGTGAGCTTCTTGAGTCGAGGTATATTCGACCGAGCGCTTAGCCTTGGGGCGCACCGGTTCTGTTTGTGCGGAAGAAGGATGGTTCACTGCGTTTGTGTATCTACTATCGCGAGCTAAACAAGGTGACCATCAAGAACAAGTATCCCTTGCCGAGGATTGATGACTTGTTCGATCAGTTGCAGGGAGCTGCGGTATTCTCGAAGATCGACTTGAAATCGGGGTACTATCAACTTCGGGTGAAGGAGTCCGACATTTCGAAAACAACTTTTCGGACGAGATACGGACAGTATGAGTTTGTGTCCATGCCCTTCGGGTTGACTAATGCGCTGGCGGTGTTCATGCAGTTGATGAACAAGGTCTTTATTGATTATTTGGATAAGTATGTCATCGTGTTAGACATTTTGAGGACCGATCAACTCTATGAGAAGTTCTTGAAATGCAAGTTCTGGATGAAGGAAGTGATGTTTCTAGGTCACATGATTTCAGCCGAGGGGGTCCGTGTGGATCCACAGAAGGTTGAGACAGTGTTGGATTGGGCACCGCCTAAGAATGTGAAGGAGGTCAGTAGTTTATTGGGATTGGCTGACTACTACCGTAGGTTCGTCGAGGAGTTCTCGAAACTAGATCGGCCACTTACACAGTTGCTCCAGAATTCCGAGACATTCGTCTGGAATGACGAGAGACATGCGAGTCTTGAGGAGCTGAAGAGGCGTTTAACTTCAGCCCCGGTTTTAGCGTTGCCGTGTGGCAACGAGGGTTTTGCTATTTATAGTGATGCTTCAAGTCAGGGTCTTGGGTGCGTATTGATGCAACATGGAAAGACCATTGCGTATGCGTCGAGCCAGTTGAGGCCGTATGAGCTCAACTACCCTACTCACGATTTGGAGTTAGCGGCAGTTGCCTTTGCGCTCAAGATTTGGTGTCACTATTTGTTTGGCTCCGCATGTCAGAATTTTACCGATCATAAAAGTTTGAAGTACAGATTCACTCAGCGGGAGTTGAATATGAGGCACAGGAGATGGTTGGAGTTGATTAAGGATTATGACCTCGAAATCTATTATCATCCGGGCAAGGCGAACATCGTGGGAAAGTTTCTTGGGTTTGTGATTCATGAAGATGGTGTGTTGAGATTCCAGGGTCGAATTTGTGTACCGAACGACTCAGAATTGAGGCAGGGTATTTTGCGGGAGGCCCATGCTACGCCTTACTCCGTTCATCCTGGTTCGAGTAAGATGTACAAGGACCTGAGGAGGAATTTTTGGTGGAATGATATGAAGGGGGAGGTGGCACGGTTTGTAGCGAGATGTTTGACTTGTCAGCAGGTCAAAATCGAGCATCAGCGATCGGCTGGATTATTACAGTCGCTTCCAGTTCCGGAATGGAAATGGGAAGATATTTCGATAGACTTCATCACGAGTTTGTCGAGATTGAAATCGGACATGAACATGGTTTGGGTGATTGTGGATCGTCTGAACAAGTCGGCACATTTTCTGGGCATCAAGGATACCTGGGGTCTGGAAAAGTTGGCTCGGGTGTTTATTGTGCAGATTGTGAGACTTCACAGTACTCCAAAGTCTATTATTTCGGATCGGGATGGCCGTTTTGTATCACACTTTTGGCAGGCGGTGCATAAGACGTTAGGTACTCGTTTGCATCTGAGCACTTCTTTTTATACTCAGTCGGATGGGCAGTCGGAGCGCACTATCCAGACATTTGAGGATATGTTGCGCGCTTGTGCTCTCGATTGGAGCAGTGACTGGGAGGAGCACTTAACGTTGATCGAGTCCACGTACAACAATAGTTGGCACGCGTCGATTCGAATGGCACCATATGAGACGCTTTGTGGGCGGCGATGTCGATCGTCGATTTGTTGGAGCGAGGCGTCCAATTTGGTCGGGACCGAACTAGATATCATTGCAGAGACGAGACAGAAGGTGGAATTAATTCGGGAGAGGATGTTGACTGCTCAGAGCCGATATAAGTCATATGCTGATGTACGTCGTCGACTCTTGGAATTCGAGGTGGGATACCACGTTTTGCTAAAGGTGTCGCCGACGAGGGGAGTTTTCCGTTTTGGGAAGAAGGGAAAATTGAGCCCGAGATTTATTGGGCCCTTTGAGATTCTCGAGAGAGTCGGCGACTTGGCATACCGGTTGGCATTACCTCCGGCCTTGAGTCACGTTCATAGCATTTTCCATGTTTCCCAATTGAGGAAATATGTCCCGGATCCTAGTCACGTCATCGACTATGGTGAAATCGATATCGCTGAGGATATTACTTTCGAGGATCGTCCTTTGAAGATTTTGGAGCATCGTGAGAAGCGACTGAGGCATAAAATCATTCCTTGGTCAAGGTGCAGTGGTCGAGGCATGGTGTCGAGGAGGCCACTTGGGAAACCGAGGATAACATGCGTGTTAGGTACCCCGAGTTGTTCGTTTCTTAAGTTTCGGGACGAAACTTATTTTTAGAGGGGTAGAATGTAATATCCGTATTTTTCTTTTTCCGGCACTTTCATGATTTTGTGTTTTTATTGTTTTGGTGGCTCGTGTGTAACCATATGGGTATTTCGGGAATACTTGTTTTCAGACGTATTTTACTCAATTCCGCATTTGTTGGCTTTTCCGTCTCTATTTGTTCCGATTCTTGAAATTGTTGATTGAACCACCGTTTTGGGGTTGCCATAAATATATCGTGTGTTATTATGCGTGTTGTGAGCTTCCGTTTGTTGTTTCGATTGTGTTTCGTGTGTTTTGGGTGTTTGAGTCGTTTTGCACCCGGCTGCCTAGCGCACGCTAGTGTCCTTGGTAGCGCACGCTACGCTTGTTTTGTAGCGCGCGCTAGTGACTCGGGCACAGCAGTGGCAGTAGTCTGTTTCTACCCTCTGCCCTCTAGAAACTCTAGTTGTGTTTCTTTTTGCACTTCGTCATCACACTGCCATTATTCCGGTACTTCCAGTGCCCATATGTTTTTCTTACTCTGTTCCTTGTTCCCTTGTATCGTACTTTCGACTGTTGAACTGTGGATGTTTTTCCTCTCTTACTTATTATCGAGTTGCTTTTGCTACCTTTTAACAGCAGTATGAATGCTTGAAGAGGTCGTGGTCGTGGTCGTGGACGCGGCCGGGGATGTAGGGCAGCCGATGAGTCGGCCACGTCGCATTCTTCTGGAGTCGGCAGTACCGGTGACCGTCATAGTCATGCTTCTACTCAAGATGGCGCCGACCTTGGTGTTGCGGTTGTTATGCAACAAACGGTGAACCAAATGGCGTCGATAGCTTAGGCGGTTCAGAACCCAACTCCGGCCCATGCTGCTCGGGGCGGAGCAGATCGTTGGCTTCAGGATGTCATCAAGATGCATCCTCCTCAATTTTCGGGAGCTTCATACCCGATTGACTGAGAAGGGTGGATCAAGGAGATATCCAAAGTCTTTATTGCCACCAATTGTCCCGAGGATCGTAAAGTTCCTATTGCCCAGTACTTTCTCACCGGGAATGCTACTGATTGGTGGGAGGCTGTTGAGCCCAAGGACCGCGTTGCTTCATGGGATGAGTTTAAAGACCTGATGGAGATCGAATATTTCCCGCGGCCGGTCAAACAAGCTCGAGTCCATGCCTTCTTTGATGCTCAGTCTCGGGACATTTCCGTTTCCCAGGCTATTGCTGATTACAACTGAGAGTTGGGTTTCATGAATACCCAAGTTAAAGAGGAGGGCGGCAAGATTTTCCACTTTTACAGACGGATGAAACTGAAGATTCGTGATTACATGTCTGGACTCGTCTGCACCGCCTTGAAGGATTATCACAGTAGAGCTCTTGCATACGACATGTCCTTGACGGCTAGTGAAGCGGTTCGTGAGAGCAAGAAACAGAAGTCCGCCGGAAATTTTTCGCGCCACAAGAGTGGAGGTCAGCAGAAATCTCAGTCTGCTAACTTTCCCGCTGGTGGTCCACTGCTCATCGGGGTTTCATGGACCGCAAGATTTTCCCGTGATGTGAAGTGTTATAACTGTGGCCGGCCGGGCCACATCAGTCGAGCTTGTCCTAGTCCTTTGCTGACATGTAATCGGTGTGGCCAGTCGGGCCACAAGGCTGCTTTCTATGCTGATAGAGAGAAAATTCTTGGTGCTCAGGCTTCCTTCCCAGCGCCTAGGGAACCAAGTGCGAATCAAGGGTCGTTTGCTTCTCAGTCTCCGCCGAGTACCAGTCGAGGGAGAGGTCGGGGTCAGCCCGCTAGAGGGGGAGCTTCCAGCGTCGGCTCCGCCCACCCGCGTGTTTATGAAATGAGGAGGGTCGATGATCCAGCGGCTACTCTGGCGACAGGTACCGTTCATATTCATTCTCACCCGGTCAGTGTGCTTTTCGATTCTGGTGCTACGCATTCGTTCATTTCTCTAGAATGTGTGCGCCGTTTGGGTCTTGATTGCTTGTCTCGTTTTGAGCCTTTCATCGTTAAACTTCCTAGTAGTGATAGGATCGTTGGTGATCGGGAGATCCGAGATTGTTCTGTGATTATTTGCGAGAGGTCTTGGCTCTCTAATCTTATTGTTGTGGGTATTGAGGGTGAGGATTTGATTCTCGGGGATGATTGGCTCGAGCAGCATGGAGCGATCATGAACTACCGCATGAGAATCATCACTACATTAGCCGAGGACGGCACCGAGCACTCTTTCGCAGGCGAAAGAGGGGAAACTAGAAGTTCGTTATTAACGCTTTGAAAGCGATGAGACTCCTATGGAAGGGGTGTACTGGTAATTGGTGCTACGCCTTGAAGGCGGAGAGCGGTGGAGTCGAGCTTTCATCAATTCCAGTTGTTAGTGAGTTTTCTGATGTCTTTCCTGACGAGCTACCGGGGTTGCCACTGGACCGTGAGGTTGAATTTGCTATCGAGTTAGAGCCGGGTGTGGCTCCAATTTCGAAGGCGCTGTACCGCATGGCACCTTCAGAGATGGCTGAGTTGAAGAAGCAGTTGAGCGAGCTTCTTGAGTCTGGGTATATTCGACCGAGCGCTTCGCCTTGGGACGCACCGGTTCTGTTTGTGCGGAAGAATGATGGTTCACTGCGTTTGTGTATCGACTATCGCGAGCTAAACAAGGTGACCATCAAGAAAAAGTATCCCTTGCCGAGGATTGATGACTTGTTCGATCAGTTGCAGGGATCTGCGGTATTCTCGAAGATCGACTTGAAATTGGGGTACTATCAACTTCGGGTGAAGGAGTCCGACATTCCGAAAACAACTTTTCGGATGAGATACGGACATTATGAGTTTGTGGCCATGCCCTTCGGGTTGACGAATGCGCCAATGGTGTTCATGCAGTTGATGAACAAGGTCTTTATTGAGTATTTGGATAAGTGTGTCGTCGTCTTCATTGACGATATCCTTATTTATTAGAGGAACGGGGAGGAGCATGCGCATCATTTGCGCGTGGTGTTAGACATTTTGAGGACCGAGCAACTCTATGCGAAGTTCTTGAAACGTGAGTTCTGGATGAAGGAAGTGATGTTTCTAGGTCACGTGATTTCAGCCGAGGGGGTCCGTGTGGATCCACAGTAGGTTGAGGCAGTGTTGGATTGGGCACCGCCTAAGAATGTGAAGGAGGTCCGTAGTTTCTTGGGATTGGCTGGCTACTACTGTAGGTTCATCGAGGAGTTCTCGAAACTAGCTCGGCCACTTACACAGTTGCTCCAGAAGTCCGAGACATTCGTCTGGAATGATGAGAGACAGGCGAGTTTTGAGGAGTTGAAGAGGCGTTGAACTTCAGCCCCGATTTTAGGGTTGTCGTGTGGCAACGAGTGTTTTGCTGTTTATAGTGATGCTTCGGGTCAGGGTCTTGGGTGCGTATTGATGCAGCATGGCAAGACCATTGCGTATGCGTCGAGACAGTTGAGGCCGTACGAGCTCAACTACCCTACTCATGATTTGGAGTTAGCGACAGTTGTCTTTGTGCTCAAGATTTGGCGTCACTATTTGTTTGGCTCCTTATGTCAGATTTTTACCGATCATAAAAGTCTGAAGTACAGATTCAGCCAGCGGGAGTTGAATATGAGGCAGATGAGGTGGTTGGAGTTGATTAAGGATTATGACCTCGAAATCCATTATCATCCGGGAAAGGCGAACGTCGTGGCCGACGCCTTGAGTCGGAAACCAGTTGCGTTGAGGACATTTGAGATCCTTACATCTCAATCTGAGCTTCAACGGATTTTGATCAATTTGGATGTTGAAATTTTATTGCCGGAAGCGGTCAGACAACTTTGTGCTTTAGAGATTTCGTCGTCGCTGGTCGATGAAATTAAACTGAAGCAGTTGGAGGATCCGATGATTACTCAAATCCGAGATAATGTTCTTAAGGGAAAGTCTCATGGGTTTGTGATTCAAGAAGATGGTGTGTTGAGATTCCAGGGACGAATTTGTGTACCGAACGACTCGGAATTGAGGCAGGGTATTTTGCGGGAGGCCCATGCTACGCCTTACTCCGTTCATCCTGGTTCGAGCAAGATATACAAGGACCTGAGGAGGAATTTTTGGTGGAATGATATGAAGGCGGAGGTGGCACGGTTTGTAGCGAGATATTTGACTTGTCAGCAGGTCAAAATCGAGCATCAACGATCGAATATCATCATCTATCCATGTTTTTTAGTCTCTAGCACCAAGTTATCATCATTTAAACATCTTCTACCGATTGAATCAAGGTAAATCTCCTAGAACCCTATTTTGGGGAGATTTGGGGGTTTTCGGGTTTTGTCCGATTCGTTCCGTACTGTTGATTAATCGATGATGGTATAATTAATCTTGGTAGTATTCCTATGTTTCCTGCGAATTTTGGTGTTTTTCGGTTTGTCCTTGAAATCGAGAGGGTTTGGGGTTGTTGTCCACCCTCGTCAATTTTGTCGTAGGAAACCACATAATCGTAGGTGAGTTTCCGGGTGTTTTCCGTATTGTTGTTTTGTCGAGTTGTTATAATCGTGTTTGATGAATCGTCTAGGTTCGGTATTCGCTTTCTCGCAACCGCGGTCGTAATCTTTCCCGTTTCTCGTCGTCGTTTGATCGAGGCAAGTATTCCTTAGTGAATTTGCACTCTTAACATGGTAGTTTTGCATGAGAAATGGGGTGTGTGTGTACGCTCACTACGGGTTAGATCCGACGAGGTCTCGGTAGGGGTCCACAGAGGCGTGGGTCCACGAGCTTGCTTTTAACCACTACGGGTTAGATCCGACGGGATCTCAGTTGGGGTCCACAGAGGCGTGAGTCTGCGGTTAATTGTGGTGCATTTTACAAAATGTGTTTTGGTTATGGCGTTTCCGGAAATGTGTGTTTCAACTGATGTTTTCTGAATTGCATGCTTTGACTATATGTGTAAGATGTAAGTTTTTCATTTGGCCTATTTGTACTAGCGTAATTGCTAACCCCTTTGCGGGACCCGTTTTGGGGAAATTCGTTTTATGAATTTCAAGTCAGGTTCATCGGGACGAGCGGGCACTTGATCAGTACGAGGATGATGGTCGTGCGTGATGATTGTGCATGAGTGGTGTTTTATTATTCTGTATTTTGACCAATTGTCAACTTGTAAACTAATAGAAGTACTCGAGTACTTATGAGCTTTTGATTGTTCGGATTGAACGGTTTCGTCTATTATATTTTCAATGGGTGTTTGCGATGTTGATTGACCGGTTGAACCGGGTGGATTATTATTGTTTTGCGTTTTTATGACGAGGTGTTATTATGTTGAATCCGCAAGTCGATGAGTGTTTGGTCACCTAGCCTGGTGGGTCCCATGTAGGGATCCACTGCGCTGTTATATACCCTGACTATCTTGGGGGTGTTACAGGACAACCGTCGATAGACCTCCGACTCCAACGACAGCCAGTTTATTTATTTTTTAATTTCTTTTCATCCGCCTTCGCCATAATCTCCAGTGGGGCCGCTGATAGACTTTCCGCGACAACCAATTTTTTTCGTTCCTTTTTTGTCTGTTGTCGGCCTACTCTCCGATAGGGCCGCTACCGATAAACTTTCGACAACGACCATTTTTTTTCTTTTTCTTTTTGGTCCACTTTTCGGCCTAATATTTGGTAGGACCACTGATGGTAGACCTTCATCGATAGCCATTTTTTTTTGACCACTTACCGACTGTGGGGGCCCTGACGGTTGTCGTGCCATTTTGGCACGGGTCATCCATGAGTCATTAGTGCATCTAAAAAGGCCATTGTATCCCTCCATGTTATATTTACTATTAAAAATCAAAAAATACGCCTAAACTTCATAAAAAAATAACAATAAAATAATAAATTAAAGGGACAAATAATCCTTTATTTTTTTTTATCTCCAGGAACCTCTGGACTTTACATTTTTTTTGACCGCCTATAAGCGTGCTCTCCTGCAGATCCACCGCCGCCCGCCGACAGACCTCCAATAACGACCTATTTTTTTGCTGTCGATCTGCTCTATAGTGGGGCAGCGGTCTACTGTTATTAGATATCCCATGACGACCATTTTTTTGTGATCTTCCTGCTGGCCTGCTCTCCGGCAGGATTGCCGCCAACATACATCTGAAGACCAGCCATTTTTTTGCGGCCTGACAGCTGTTGGCTCAGCCTGAGCCCATTGGGCCAAAAGAAAAAATCGTTTCAAACCGGCCAGGCCGAGAAAATATCGAGCAAATATTTTGATGGCCCAGCCCGTGGGTAGAATCGCACCAGAAGTAGAATGATGTGTATTGATGGTTTGAGCATATGGTAAGATATGTCGCCAATTATGATATTGGGGTATGAGTATTATTGTGATATCGAGTTATGAATGTGGTTGTACGTGAGTTATAAGTACTGTTGTGATGTTGAGATATGCATATGTTTAAGCTAACTTATGAGGTAGATTGTTTCAGTTGTTCGTCTTACGAAATAACGAGTATGAGGTTCGCATCAGTTTGTATTGAGCTATGAGGTGACACATATGAGGTATGTTTCTAATTACTTAAGTTAATGACATAAAGTAAGTTCAGGTTTGGTGCTGAACGGTTAATGGTATTAAAATTATTCTTATTGCACTTCAGTATTTGTGTTCATAAGTTGTGAATATGCTTATTCGTTGGACATTATTATGACTGGCCCAATTGTGAGACTTATTTTTTAGGCATTGATAATGGGGTTAGTAGTGATCGTGAAGAGACAAGAATCCCAAATGATACTAGTTACATCATGATTGACTATTAATCGTGATTTTTTGAATGAATTATTATTTAGCGATGTGATTATATTTGAAATGTTGCTTTTTTTTTTATAAAGTATTTTCGAAAGTTGTTGATTTTGATAAATTGATTCTCCCATCTTGTTTTTGAAGATGTGTTTTGAATGGCATGTCGTCATGTATTCTGAATAAGAGATTTATGTCGGCTTTGGGTAATAATTGTAAAATATTTTGAAATTGATTTCTGAAAAATAATATTTTAGCCTGATGAGTTCCGGTTGGGGGCTCACGGTGCTGTAGCACTCCAGATAATTTTAGGGGTGTTATAATTTTTTTCCTAAGCAGGCAAAGAAAACTACTTACGAAAAGACAAATGCTAAAATAAATGATCATGCCGAAGCAATTACCCCAAAAATGTGTTAGTTCCTGATGTTGGGTTTCTCTATGACTCACACAGATATTGCTCCTAGACTGGTTATATATTAACATTTGAGAATATAGCTGTATCTTGGAAATCGGCTTGAGCAAACCCTTGTGGTTATGTCCTCGAATCACGAAGAGATTATTGCTTTGCATGAACCGGTCAGTAACACTAACCGTACATGAATAAGAAACACTTGTAAGGAACTAATGATTAAGTACTACTGCTGATGAGCTCATTTAAATTTATGAAAATAATGCAAGTTGTAAATTCCCTCGATCAATGTAAGGATCATGCAGAATATTATGCGTGATATAAGTGAATAGACTCACATATGTTGCACTCTCTTCTTTAAATCAAGGTTTATTTTTCTCACTGGGTTTTGTACTTGGCAAGATTTCTAACGAGACAACAATATATGAATGTAAATATATGGAGAACTATAGATCTTACAACTTATGTGATCGATGTAAATGTCATAAGAGAAGGTTGATCTGCAAAGAAACTTAATCACTTTGCATTATACTATTTTCTTTGTATTTAGCAAACTTATACAGTTTAAAACTTCTTGATGGATGTAAACGTCAGGGGGAAATATAGACTTACGGTGGAGTCTTATATATGTATAAATGTTACACATTATACTCTTTTTCTTAATCAAAGATTGTCTTACCACTGACTTTTTATACTTGAAAAGATTTTTAACGAGATAACAAGATGTAATGAACTCACTGGTTGATGAAATAATATCTTTGAGTGTATTCAAATTAAAGATCATATTCCATACATTGTGGACAAAATAGTTATGTATATAATTACATTTTGTTTATCTTATTTTTGTCTTTTTGTTTATTATGTCTTCAAGTTTGTCATTATTTTAAAGAAACAAATAAAAACAGGTACAATTTGGCTTGAAAATTTCAAGAGAAAAAACTAATAAAAAATTATCGACCTACAAATTCGTTGGTAAAATCCGACAGAAAATAAATTTATTGGTAATTATCGATGAATTCACCAATGATTTATGTATCCGACTAGTCGGAAGTTGCCCTCGGAAATTACCAACAGATAAGACGGGTCGGCATCTTCCAAAGGACACTCCCTCGATGATTATCGAAGGATTAGAGGGTCGCAGCCTGGTCTATTGACCAGGATTACCGACGAAATATCCTTCGGAGAGATGGTTGGTGCATTTACTGGTGGACAACTAATATGTCAATAACTGTTTACTGACCACGATTTTGGCGAGAGAGAGTTTTCGTTGGTAAAGTTGTTACCAACCGAATTTTCACTACGCCATATATGAGCTTTAACAACGTTTTTTTCAATGTTACAGCAAAAGTGTAACCATATATGCCTTGAAAGTGATCTAGGCCTACACTTTTTTTCGGTGTTAGTATTGCTATAAATCACTGTTACGGTAGACGTTATTCAGTATCTACGGTAACGTTGAAGTCGGTGTAGCCGTTGGTCTTTAAAAAATATGTAGCCGTTGATCTTTAAAAATAAATAAAAAATAGGCGAGCTCAATGATTGTCCGAATATTAGTCAATTTAATAGGCGAGCTCAATCTTTGTCCAAATATTTCAATTAAGCGGGTCAAATTTCAATTATTCACTCCTAACTCTTTCTCTCAACTCTCTCACAGCTCAACCGTTGACCAGCCAACCGGCAAATACATTTCGTATCGTATATCTTCTCTCTCTCTCTCTCTCTCTCTCTCTATATATATATATATATATATATATATATATATATATATATATATATATATATATAAAAGTAGGAAAAATAAATATAAGTAAAATAAATATAAGTTATATACATATTTATATATCCTACCCTTATATAATATATATCCTACTTCCTACTTAAAGAGTGAAGGGTCAAATGGTCACATGTTTCCTCCTTTTTTTCCTCGTTGAAAACGTCCTCTTTTGCATCTCGCTTCATTTTCTTTTCTTTCTGAAAACGTATTTCTTTTCCTCTATCTTCTCACCGCTTTGCCTTGTTTTTGTCATCGACGTGTTCTTCCACACGATATCTTCTCTTCATCTATCTGGTGAGTAAGGTGGTGACGGGATTTGTT
The DNA here is from genome assembly GCA_033398695.1 of Orobanche coerulescens. Lineage (NCBI taxonomy): Eukaryota > Viridiplantae > Streptophyta > Magnoliopsida > Lamiales > Orobanchaceae > Orobanche > Orobanche coerulescens. The sequence goes on from CM065804.1 coordinate 212,064,264, forward strand.
ATCGGGATGGTTGGTGGCTTAGTGGCTACAGGTCGGGGAAGAATTCCGGTTCAGGTAAATGGATCTCTATGTATGTTATCTATCTCGGGCAGAGCCTCCTCTTTCAATGGATTTTTATGGTGTTGATCAATGGGATTAATGATGAAATGATGTTGGTGAGGTGAAATGTGCTGAATTTCTTAGAAATTTAGTGTTCTGAGTTTTTAATTTTTCTGATTAATTGGTAAACTACTTAGAAAAAAAATCATAATTCTATCCATTTTACATTTCCGAATCACTGTAATGTCCTGTATTAATCTCTGTAGAGGAGAGTATAACTAGAAAGAGGAACATATGAGCATATGGCTGGATTTTTTTTTGTAAGTGAATTACTAATTGATTCTTATAGTTCACATCCACTTAAACGGATGCACATAATCGTTCTTTAATTCTGTCGAATTTTTGTGCAGAAATTTTGGGTTTTCTAATTTTCTTTCCAAGTCCATTTTCATGGTCCAAGAAAATGTCAATTCACTAATAACTCCCGAAAAGAATGAATCCGACTTTAAGAAAATGGACTCAAACTCTGCTGGAAATCCGAGCGATGAAAAAGCCACTACCAAACGTAGAGTTCCCATTTATCTCAGAGCCTCAACCGGTTCTTGCCACGATATCTGTAAGTACGGAAAATACCATGCTTTGGTAAAGAAGCTAATTTCAAAATTCTTTCTTGAATTATATTTCTTTCATGGGTGGTATTTGTTGTAATTTATTTATGGTTTTGTATTTTTCCTTTATTTAGTTGCTCTTGTTGTTTATTTTTCTTGGTTTTTCAATATCCTTTTGGTTCGTTGCTACTTATTAAGAGTTGTTCTACGTAGGTGTTTGGTGATTTTTACCAAGCTTTTATTCATTTGTGCTATTGAAAAACTCATAAATGCATTATTCCTCTAATCCTACATTTTGTGATCCATGACTTGCTGACTTCACACCTTGTCTAGAGAATTGGTGCAGTGGGTAGCCACCTGCAAAATCCTGTCCCACATTCCTTCAATCCTGTTCAACTGTTTCATACCTTTCGTATCTCCAAAGGAAGCATGTCCTCTTCACCCTTAGAGAACCAATGGAACAGGGCACTCCTAAAGTGTCATCTTCCATCATCGAAATTTATGTGTAGGGAGAAATGGGCATCTTTTGTGTTCACCATCAAATGGAGCATGAAGCGCGTTTGGTCTCACCATGGATGAGGTTACGTGCTCTCTCTCTCTCTCCCCCTCTCCCTCCCTCCCCCCTCTCCCTCTCCCTCTCCCTCTCCCTCTCCCTCTCTTTCCCCCCCCCCTCCCCTCCCCCCTCACTCCCTCTCTCTCCCTCTCACTTCTTTATTCTTAATTTTTTGGACTCTTGCGTAGGAATTCTTACTTTTCTATGTGTGTTTTTTCTGTTTGAGTTGTTTCAGAAGAAAGCGTCAAATTTCAATCATGATATTGCATAATCATCTATGATTCATATTGGGCGTGTTTAGTTGAGTTCAGTGGTGTATCATGTCATTACTGTCTTGCATAATGATGTCTTCAGATTTAGGTTGAGTTGATTATGTTCAATTATTTAATTGTTATCTGAAGACTGATTCTGATATTATCTGGCCTTATTATCTTGTATCTGCATTTTGATTGTTGTTCGGATGATGTGACAACCATAATGTTTTCCAGAATTTCATATGTTCGGCATTGTACTGCAGTTGTACAGTATCTGCCTCTTTTGCGTAAGCTTAGTTTCTCTGTTGTACATGTGGCTAACTTCTCAAGTTTATTTATTTTGTACCAACTTATTCCTTGTAAGCATATGTGCTACTGTGTCTTTTTATCGTCTCGACCATGATTAGGTTTAAGAAATATTTATAAGTTTGTTTGTTGTAAATCTCGTATTATTTTCAAGAGGATATTAGGCGTAGCACCATTGTTTTTGTCGTAAATCTCGAAGAATTGTTCTATAGTAATTTGTGATTGTATCTAGGTTTAGTTTGTGCTAGAGAGTGAGCTTTTTGATGAAGATGTTCCTTGCTGAGAAATGAACTGGTTCTTTTTCTTGATTGAAAAAATAAACATATGGCCCCACGTGAATAGCTCACACTATATTGAAGTCATTTAGTATAAAATGATTGTGTAAAAAATGTTAGGCTAGAATTTGGAAAGTATTTCTGATTCTTACACTCATTATTGAGATTTCAGAGGAAAAGTTGGTAATGTTTCTTTTTATCAAGTATCGAGCTTGTTCGATTTTTGAAGTTATTGTTACTTTCTTCTCAAGTTGGCCATTAAGGGTTTGTTCTTTCGAATTTAGTTTCAGCATATTTTAGTTCAGTTCAGCACTAGGTTCTTCTTTTTGGCCCTGTTATGTTATGAATTTCAGTATTGAAATTTAACCATTTACTCCTTAATGGTGCAACCACTCTGGTCAAATCCTCTCAAAGTGAAAAGTAGCATAAACAACAAAGACGGTAAGATACCCCGACGGTCTTTTTTAAACTTACAGTAGCCCTCCTGAACTGCGGATGCTTTTTCCTCTGACTTATAAAATTCAGATTATTTACAGTAATTGGTTCTCAATTTTTCGAGTTGGCTTTAATATTAGTTTATTGTTTTCTCGCAGAATTTTTGTTCTTGGTTTCATAAGGTACTGTTCCAGCTTCTATAACCTTACCCTCTCTTCATTTTTTATTGTTGTAGTCCATGCATAGTACTTAAATTTTAAGAAAAAAAACATTTTATCATAATCATACAAGTGAGCCTGTATGACAGATTCATTATTTTATTGATTGAGGTAGCGATTGCAATGACAGATCTTTAAATATACCTAAGAAATTACTACTAATCGCAACATATTTGGCCTCCGGATCAAATCAACATGAGGTCAATGAATGCGATGATAGACTAGGCCAGCCTGAGTGTTGCCTCCATAATCCATATGATAAATGAACCTACCCACTATGGTAAAACTATCAATCATTTTATTTCTATCTCAAGTTATTTGTTCAATGCCTAACATGACTTATCTTGTTTTTAATTGGTATTTGCAGTGTCAACTTGTTGGCACACTTATCCAAAACTTCTTATGTACACATTAAGGTTTATGCTGCTGATTCATCCGATGCTAATGACTATGGTACTTTATATTGCCTAAATACCATGTTCATTTTCCTGAGCCTTTTCTTCGTTCACGTGTGATGATTGATAATCTCCCAAAAAGGTAAGATAGCTAATCTTTGCCAAACAATAAACCCTTTTTCTTCTTACATAGTTTTTTCTTGCTAAAGATGACATGTTCTGGAGGTTGGATTTATAGTTCCGATGTAGATAGATAAATAGTGCTATCTGTGTAATAAATTTGTATTTTACCAATGGATTTTGAGTAATTTCTGATCTTTTGTGACAGTACTGAGCTTCAATTTAGTTTTTCTTCTACATTTATTTTCAATTAGACCTTATTATTTTTCATATTTCATTATGAGAAGAGGTGTCGGCCCATACGATGAATGGAATTCATTACTTTGGATCATGAAAAACCAATTGGCCAATGTTTATTCTGAATGAAAGTTGTTAACAATAATAGGTACCTTTGCAGGGTGGTAAAGCAGCTTTGCTGGATAATGTCACTTACCATGTTAAGTATTTGCAAAATCAAGTGAAGGTAAATTTTAGTCCTAGTGATTTCAATCTGACATTCTCTAATTTCAAATCTTGAAAGAGATAAGAAAAGAAGTTTTCTTAAATTGTTACCTTTGATTCCTTGGAAAAACTTGATGGTTAACATCTCTTGAATCCCAAAAAACTAAAAATAAAAAGGCTTGCTTTTGTCTCTTGTGGTGGCTGAGATTTTAAGAACCCATAGACATCCTGTGCGGTATGCATAGTTCTAGGTCAGACCTATTCAAGTCAAACGCAACATTTCTGATTTCACAGCCTTTCACTTGGTGATGCACCATATTGCTGTAGTGAATATTCATATTTTTCTGTAAACTTTATAATCATGCTAAAAATATTTTTGAGGTTCTGGTTTTTGTAGTTCGTGCGCTCAATTCTAAACGTTATCAAGGTTCTGACCATGATATCAGTTGTCAACATCTTATTAATCCGTGTGTGTGTGTGTTGGGGGGGGAGGGGGGGCTCTTTTTCATGCTGTCAAATTGCTCATCATAATTTCACTATTATTTATTTCACGCATAAAAAAAGTTTCAGTCGTGCGCTTACAATGTTGATTCCTAGCACTATTCTTATCCAAGTTGAGCGATATTTGCTCAAAAACACTCATCGTTGGGTGTTTACTATGCAGGAGCTTAGTCACAGTAGATTGGGAGGTGAATCACCTTCAAATTCTCTTATATTCCTTGAGGTATTAGGAATTATGCTTAAATAGTTTGCCAAATGGTGTAATACCCGGTTGTAATTCATTCATTTTCATTCAGTAATTATCAGTCTGTAATTGTCACTCAGTGTATTTTCACTCAATTATAATCATTCATCAATCATGTTCGTTCACCGTGTTCACCGTTCGGAAAAACTTCGAATTGTGTATCATTATTGTTCATTGTTTCAACTTTCCTCATATGAGTTCGACTTTGTTAGATCACCATTAATTTTTGGTAACTCCAAAAATTCTAAATCTTTGCAATATTATAGAGCATCGAGTTAGCTTTCCAATGGTTCAAACGGTGAGTCAATCGGAGTCCGAACGAGAGAGTTATGGTCGTTTTAGCTCACCCGCTCATTTTTCAGCTTTTGGCCGATCACTGCCGACCGGACTCGGTCGTGTCGTCCGACACGGCCCGTGCCGTACTCGTACGGAAATGCCGAAGTATCTGCCCACAGGACTCGACCGTGTCGTTTGGCACGGCCGAGTCGAACTCTTCCGGATAAGCGAACCGATCGCCCGGCCACGCCGGCCGTGTCCCGGGACACGGCCGAGTCATCTTAAGTCATTGTCGGACGGGTCACTTTCGGAAGGCCCTCGCGCCGCGACCGTGTCAAGCGAGGACACGGTCGAGTCCTGTCGGCCAGGTATGCGACACGGCCGTGCCGATCGGCCGCGGGCCGTGTCCGGCAGGGTAGTCAACCCCTATAAATTGGTTTTTTGAGCATTTCAGCTCATTTTTTTCCATCTTTTCCACCTTCTTACGAGAGAGATAAGCTTGAGGGAGAGTTTTCTTCATCAATTATCATTTGATGTGTATTTTTCATCACCTTCAATCATTTGGGAAGCTTGGATACTCGATTAAACTCGTGTTCTTCGGATCGAAGTGATTGGATATTCAAGAGGTAATTTCTTCGACACCTTGGATTTCGATTCTATGTTGAGATATGATGTTTTGGACGTTATAATCATGTTATATGAAGGGATATGTATATGATTATGAGTTTGTATAAGGATTCATTGGATTATCGAAGGATTATTCAAGAACACTTTGATTATCGAGTTGAAATTGGGGGTTTTCGATTAATTGTTGTTATAATCACGTTTTCGGATATTCATTTTGGATTATTGATCATTCGGAAGATGTTTGTTGGTTTGAAACACTTCTTGGGGGAATTGATAGTGGCTTATTGAGATTTGATTGTAAACAACCGGAGTTTGGCCACAACGTATTCGATTTAATGCCCCAATGAACTTAGTTTAATCATATCGACGTTTTGAGTTCGTTATATTCGTGTTTGATTCGTATATTGAACGAGTTGTTGGATATTGTATAATTCAAGGTTGTTCGAGCGACCGATATCTCAATTAGGACGTTGTTCGTGGAAGGATAATTGTCACCGGTATTGTGTAAGTTGATTCTTACTCAGTTATAAGGATATTCATTTCCTTTTGTTGTTGTTCATTCATAATCGTAACTCATTCATCATTGTGTTAACCGTATTAAAACTTGACATTGTCAATTAATCACTTCAGTCACAAGGAACGACGGTTCCAATCCTTTTGTTGAGCTATCATTCATTTCACTATCATTTTACCTCGGTGAGTCATTATTCATTTTCGATGTCACTTTTGTTATATCGTGGCATTCCGGGTCATACTGGCGTGCCGGTTGGTATGTGTAGGATTTTCATGTCGGGCACATTTATGTCGTGTGTTGGTTGCTGGCCTCACATTGGACTGTGCACACGAGTCGATTGCTTCGTGAGACTGATTAGGTACAAGACCACGCGGGTATTCGATCGATACTCGTTGGTGGATTGTGCACGGACACATTTCCATCCCGGGCATAGTGTGGCGCCACCCTTTGAGCCGTACTGTTAGTTGATTCATACAGCATGTTTGATTGCGTATGTTTTCAACAAGATTGGGTTATAATCTAACCATTTCATTTTAATCGAACTTGTGGTTTATACTACATATTTATATGATTGTTTTTATTCAACTCTGAAGGATTGTTATTCTGTATATCTGACCCCGTTTGGGGATATTTGTTTCTCAGGTCATGGCAAGACAAAGGCACAGGGAGAGCACGTTGACGGCGAGGAGTCCCAATGATACTAGAAGGGGGCCCCAGTCTGTTCAGTCATTTATTCAGTCATTTATGTTTCTTTTATTTATTCCGCTGCAGACATTCCGTTTGAATACTCGTTTCATTCAGTGTTGTGTATTTTATCGTCACATAAGATACACATGTATTCTATTTTATCCTGGGTGTATTGTATGAAACTCCTAATCGGAGTAATTGATGTTGTAATGTGGTTCGGTACTACATTTACCCCGTGTAATTCATCCTTTTTCGTTCGCCTGGTGGGTCCCAGTCGGGGGTCCACGGCACTGTAATATCTGCCTAGTTTGGGGTGTTACAGAGTTGGTATCGGAGCGTGGTTTTGAATACTACCTTCCGAGTCATGTCTCATTTGAAATCATCGTCATCGGGCTAGTATCATTGGACTTTCGCGTCACGTGTGACTCGTGCGAATCCGAGCCAATCGGACCAAAAGAAGCGTAAGACTTCTAACGCCATGGTATAATTTATGGAAATTATAATTAATTCATAATTTATCAGTTAACAATCCTCAAACATCATTTTCATTTTGACCAGGACGGTCATTTTAACTCATTAATCACTCAATTCATTTCATTACTCGGTTGTTGATCTGGAAGATCATATAATTAATCTTGTTAATTTGTTCAAGATAATCATTTCAATAATTTCATCAGAAATCATGTCACTTCGGTTAATCGTTCATGTAATCACTGTGTTAGAGCGTATGCTCATTTTCATCACCTCATGTCATAGTCATAATGTGATATTCATGCGAGAGATATAATCATCATGTAACTTTCCACTTCAGTATGGAAAGAGCTGGCAGAGGACGAGGAGGACGAGGCCGTGGTGCGGGCCGAATCCCGAGAGCTCGTGTGAATACACGTGCGAATGCGAGAAACAATGCCAATTCATCGAGTAGCGACGCTGCCACTCATTCACCTGGGCGTGATCATTCACTATCGGGGAGTCGTACCCGGGACACGGCTCAGTCAGAAGGTGTTCGGGTGGACCCACTTGCTTTTATGCAGGGCATGATGGCCCAAATGACGCAGATGGCACAACTTATGGAGACGATGCACAATTCAGTCAATCAAAATCAACAGGCTCCTCCGCCGCCGCCTCAGAGGCAAGAGAGGGGTGTAAGAAATATCATTAGCGATATCTCTCGCCAGCGACCACCTACCTTTGAAGGCTCATCTGAGCCGGCGGATATTGTTCATTGGCTCGAACACTTCGAGAAGTTATTTGCTATGGTGGATTGCCCAGAAGGGCATAAAGTTTCAGTTGCGGCTTACTATCTGGGTAAGAGCGCTCATTCATAGTGGTTATCGTTGAAGCCCACAGACGGATCATGTACTTGGGATCAGTTTAAAACTCTCATGATGGATAGGTACTATCCGGCCCCACTCAGAGAGGCCAAGCTGTCAGAGTTACTCACTCCCGACCCCTCATCAGATGCGGATGTTCTTGCCATTGCCGAGAAATTTCAGGAACTTCTTCCGTTCGCCTCATCTATCATTCACTCTGAGGCGGATAAGATCAAGTATTTCAGCAAGAGGCTGAAACCTCATATGCGGCTACAGTTGCTTAATCATAATTGCACCACGTTGGCCGAATTCATTGAGAAAACTCTTACTTACGAGCTCACTGCCAAAGAGATTGCTAAGCAACAACCTTCATCTGCTGGCAAGAAATCTAAGAACCGTGTCGATCGGCGGAGTCGTGCCATTTTCAAGAAACCACGTGCGGGCTCTACTTTTTCTGAGCGACCTCCCACGGCATCTAAACCCGCGGAATCTCAGTCACGAGCGGCCAGTTCGTCCATCACCTGTTTCAACTGTGAGGAACAGGGTCATTTCAGCACCAAATGTCCGAAGCAGTCTGTCACGTGCCACAACTGTGGGATTGCTGGGCATAGGGCCCGTTTTTGCCGAAGGGACTCTAAACCTACTCCGACGTCATCTTGGGTATTGACTGGATGGATCGTCATGATGCCATCATTAGTGTCCGTAAGCGTATGGTCACTATCATTTCAGACGATGGGGTTGAATGTGTTTTTCAGGGAGGTAATCCCGGCTGTTCTGGTAAAGTCATTAATTTGATGAAAGCAGTGAGATTACTCAGTCAGGGGTGTGTTGGTTATTGGTGCTATATGACCAAAACCGAGGAATCATCAATAATGTTGTCAGATATTCCAGTAGTAAGGGAATATGCCGATGTTTTTCCAGACGAGTTACCTGGTTTGCCTCCACAGAGAGATGTGGAATTCACGATTGAGTTGGAGCCTGGTACGTCTCCGATATCAAAGGCACCGTACCGGATGGCCCCGACCGAAATGCAGGAGTTGAAGAATCAACTTGAGGAATTGTTCGAGAAAGGTTATATCCGACCGAGTGCGTCTCCGTGGGGAGCACTAGTGCTGTTTGTCAAAAAGAAGGATGGTTCGTTCCGGTTGTGTATTGATTACCGGGAATTGAACCGGGTGACGATCAAGAATAAGTATCCTTTACCCCGCATTGATGATCTCTTAGATCAACTACAGGGAGCTTCAGTATTTTCCAAGATCGACTTAAGATCTGGATATCACCAGTTGCGGATTCGAGAGTCGGATATCGCGAGGACGGCGTTTCGAACACGCTATGGTCATTATGAGTTCGTAGTTATGCCGTTCGGGCTAACTAATGCACCTGCGGTATTCATAATGAATCGGGTTTTCATCGACTTTTTGGATCGGTTTTTTGTTGTCTTCATCGATGACATTTTGATTTATTCTCGTAACCGAGAGGAACACGAGGTTCATCTTCATCAGGTTCTCGACGTGTTGAGACGAGAGCAACTTTATGGAAAGTTTTCCAAATGTGAGTTTTGGATGTCCAAAGTGACTTTTCTCGGACATGTAATTTCATCGGACGGAGTTCGTGTCGACCCTCATAAGACGGAGGCTATCCGAGACTGGTTACCTCCGAAGAATGTTAAGGAGATCCGAAGTTTTCTCGGATTAGCGGGCTATTATCGGCGATTTGTGGAGGGATTTTCTAAAATCGCTCAACCCTTGACGAACCTTTTGCGGAAGGATAAGAAATACACGTGGTCCGACGCGTGTCAACGGAGTTTTGAGGAACTCAAGAGCCGGTTAATGTCAGCACCTGTACTTTCCTTACCGCAGGGGACGGAGGGATTTGTGGTTTATAGTGATGCGTCCAGACAGGGTCTCAGATGTGTACTCATGCAGAATGGGAAGGTTATTGCTTATGCTTCACGGCAATTGAGACCTTACAAGGTTAATTATCCGACCCACGACCTTGAGCTAGCAGCCGTGGTGTTCGCTTTGAAGATTTGGCGTCATTACCTTTATGGCGTCACTTGTCAGATATTCACCGATCATAAAAGTTTAAAGTATATATTTACTCAGAAGGAGTTAAATATGCGACAGAGGCGGTGGTTAGAACTAATCAAGGATTATGATATTGAGATCCTTTACCACCCGGGCAAGGCGAACGTTGTCGCCGACGCCTTGAGTCGTAAGTCCGTTCAGGAGCAGATGCTTGCTCGTTTAACAATTCAGAAGGAGCTCCAACAGGAATTCCTTAGACCCGAGATCGAGGTCTGGCTTCAGCGAGTTCAGGGACAGCTTTGTATGTTAGAGATTTCATCATCTCTTGAGGATGCAATCAGGGAGAATCTGGGTTCAGACCCAGCATTGTTGCGCATTCGTGAGGATGTGGCTCAGGGGAAAGCCCCTGGGTTCGTGATCCACGAGGATGGACTTTTGAGGTTTAAGAACCGGTTGTGCGTACCGGCGAATGATGAGTTGAAAAACTCGATTTTGAGAGAAGCTCATGCTACTCCTTATTCTGTTCATCCGGGGTCTAGCAAGATGTATAAAGTCTTGAAACAAAATTACTGGTGGAGTAATATGAAGCGAGAAGTCGCAGAATTTGTTTCGAGATGCTTAACCTGTCAACAAGTTAAGATTGAACATCAGCGACCGGCGGGTATGCTGAAACCTCTTCCTATTCCCGAATGGAAGTGGGAAGACATTGTAACACCCCCAAACCACTCGGGAATATTACAGCGCCGCAGACCCTCTCCGCGAGGATCTACCAGGCTAAATACAATACAATGCATCACTTCACATGCCGACATGGCTACGTAAAGGACCATTAAACCGATTTGGTCTTTTATCACAACACACAACATTACATACATGATTCTTTCCCAAAACTCATACCCGCGCAGGGGCTGGAATACAATAACGCTCCCATAAATCGGGATAACAATACATCGTAGAAATAACCAACAAGACTATTCAACATACTCAACGATTGGTCTTCATGTGATTAGTATCGTCGTCTTCCATCATCCTTCGTATCGATCCTGTGATTTGCTCCCCAGCAACCTGCAAATACCTGGACGCAATACAGACATCCACCCCCCGAATACTCGGGGGTTAGCAAAACTCCACTGTTTTGCTAGTGCAAGTATAAAATATAAATACAAGCCATACATATCATATTCTGGGAATACAATAACTTGATTAATTTAGAAAGACTTCCCGAGATGTTTCATTTAGTTAAAATAATTCAAGTCTTGAAAGTAGAATTGAACAAGTAAGCACTTTGAAAACAACTCCGAATCCCGGGAGTTTTTGATTGGAAAATAATCACAAAACCTATAGCCATACATCAATTCACAACAGTGGACCAATTACACACAACACACCATCCATAAGCCATTCTAGTCCAAGCACCTCTGATGAATATGTTTTACATCCCAAACATTATGGCAAGTCAAAACATCGTGATACTCCGGACATATCACAAAATGCATCAAGTCATAAGGTTAAAAATACTCCTGGTTAACCGTGGATCCGACAATACGCGAATCCCTCCTCGACCCCGTCGGGCCCTCTCGGAGTGGCTAACCCAAATGTTCGCGGAACCGTCATAAGCGGAACCCTCCTCGGCCCCGTCAGGCCCTCTCGGAGTGAACAAATATAACTCTCACACTCAGAAGTAATATCCGACTTCCAATGCAAAGGACTATAAACCATATACTCAGAGTACTCACCAGAATGGCCTCCCCAATCGGACACATGCAAGATTAACAATATAATCTACAAACTATGAAAGGTAGGAATGAAACGAGGTAAACAACAAGTAAAATGTTTTAAAGAATTCACAGCCTTACGGAACCCATTTTGGGACACAACCCAAGGTTATTTCCAAAATACAATTCCAATCACAAATCACAGGGTCCAAGACCCAAATACTCACATCGACATCCTTCCAAGGGTTATTCGCATCCCGTGCTAGTAAGCCACGGACCTCGGAGCCTACTTGAGACATCCCCGAGTGAAAAACCCAATAAAAAATCACACAACATCACACATCATCGTGACGACAGTCATCTAACTATACCACACGAAAACCGGGCACAACATACAATACTAGTACCCATTCTCAGAATGACACATTCGTTCTTGAACACTCAAGTTAATTTGAAGAAGACCTTTATCGAGAATATACTTATATATATTGATTCTTTTGAAAGTTAAATAACATTCAATTTTCCATATAGACAATCACCAATTTATTATGTATACGGAATACGAAGTGTATGGGCAAGATACTTGCCTCGGTAGTTGACACCGCACACTCCGACGAACGTGGATTAACCGGAAAACCTCGAATGCCCACAACTCTCCGGCGGAAACGACGGTAACACCACCGATCGGAAAACGGCGAACGGAAGGGTTCCGACTCGAGTTCTTCGCAAGGAACCTGACCCCAACATCATACCATGAATAAATCGACGATCGAACAAGGAAGAATAATCGTAGAACGCCCGAATCCCCTTTGTGACATTTTATCGAACACTTTCAAGGTGTCGATTTGAAACTCAATAAAACGACGAATCCTCGGCAATCCAACCGTGTAAAAACAAGGGATTCGATATAAAACAACTTAATAATCATCAATCCATCACTATTCTAAGTTATAACGAACCAAACGGACGAAATCCACAAAATCCCCAATTTTTTCCCAAACTATGATTTTAGGAAAACTAACCTTGATTCGCTGGATTGAAGGATGTTAAGGAGTGATTAATCGATGTTATCAGCTCCCAAACTTCGTGGATTAGTTGTATAGTAACATGCCTTCGTCACCCCCAAGAGTCCAGCCGCGGAGAGAAAGGGAGAAAATGAAAATGAGTGCAAACAAGATCTTGCTCGGTCATATTTATATCGGTGCGACTAGCGTGCGCTAGGCTGCCGAGCTAGCGTGCGCTAGCGGCGGTCATGGTCGAGAATGTTCGGCCGGCCCGCCATCATGCGCCGAACACGTGCGCTGTCGGCCCGACCACAATCCAGAGACTTCTGGCTCGGCCAGGTAGCGTGCGCAACCTTCCGGCCGAAGCGTGCGCTCACGGCGGCCAGAAGCGTCTTGATGTCCGGCGATAGCGTGCGCTACTGCCGATCCTCCCGATCGAGAACCTTTACGCCTTGCCTCGGCCGACTAGCGCGCAGCCAACCGGCCATAGCGTGCAGCGCCTCTGGCCGTGGCGTGCGCTACTTTCGGGGCGTGGCGTGCGCTCGCCGGTTCTGTCGCAATCGCCGGCGGTCTGCGCCTCGCCCGGCGATTACTGCGGCCGGCCACCGTCCCCCACCATCCGGCCAGTGTCCGACCACCATGATTCGACGACTCGATTTTCCGAAATCGCACGGAACGAACACGACAAAATACTCGGGGACAACATCATTGGTCCGAAATGAAAACAACGGATAACAAATCACCACCTATGGTCTTAAACGCCAAAATCAGTTGTCGAGAAAATAATACCGGAACTCGACAACCGGGAAATATCCAAGAAAAATCCAAAATAACCGGAACGAAAATCGTGGGTATTACATTCTACCCCCCTAAAAATAAGTTTCGTCCCGAAACTTAAAACAAAAGCAAGGCGAACCTCGACAACACACCAGAACTCCATGCAGTATAAAGCCACTACGATCCGATTCAATACGCAAGAATGCTTACGAAAAGCAACGAGCATGAATCGTTGTGGTTGATAAAACCGAGCAATACAAAAATCAAGTTATCATTCCAACGCTGAAAGGTATGAAATTCCAGTAACTCACAGATTTGGAAGATCGAATATGAAGAAAATTTCCCAACACTTATGGAAATCGCAAAATGGCCCAGATGTACAATAATCACGATTTCGAGGTCAAACGATAATGATTGGAGAACGATGAACGAATAGCAATGATCGAACAACAACGATAACCTTTGAAGTTCATACCTCAAATCAAGACATCAATAACTTATAGGAAGCACGAGGTGTTGGTTTCGAACACGGTTCACAAGAAATCGATCCGAACTTGGAAAGATTACAACGATATGCACATCAATTTGGAACAATGTCAGAACTCGCTCGAATGACAAATGTGAGAAACAACATAAGGTCAGAAGCATTAACGAACCCAATCGCCTCAATACGGTCGAACGAAACGGAAACGAGAAGAAGAGAAAAAAAAATGTGGGTATTACATCATATCGCCTTTAAAAGAGGTTTCATCCCCGAAACCTAAATAACGAAAACGAAGTGCTTGAATATCAACCTTCCCGGCCATATCCTCTTGGTCCCGCATCTAATTTCCATAACCAACTGTACTGTGGTCACGGTCGCGTCCTCTGTCCCTCGGCATACTAAGCGGATTCTCGCTCAATACGATTGCACCACTTCGCAAAATTAAATATGCTAAAGTACCAACTTAGCATGACATATCACATAAGGTAACCAGTAACAACTCGGAAAGAAAATCCACGAGGTATCCTTTTAAAGAAAATCTTTTGAAAATCCTTGGATTTGAATGCTATTAAAAATAAACTTTAAAAGTACTTTTAGTACCTCGGGTTGTTTCATCAAAACTTGTAAACATCACACTCTAACCGTTTCATTTGAAATCATTTGCCAAAATAATATTTACGTATGGCAGGCGTTATCAAAATCGTCATGCCTCTACGCATCATCATCACCGTTAACAAACAACAAGTTCACCATGCAAGATCATCAAACCATTCTTACATACTCTAACATTTCCAAATCCGAGTTTGAACTTTACATCGAGTGAGATTTCTTTTTATCTTTCACTATATATTTTTGAAAAGGAAATCGTACTGGTTTTTGAAAAAATATTTTATGATGTGAAAGATTTTTTTTGAAAATCATGTACTCGAATTATTCGAAAATACAATAGTATGTTAAAGTCATTTCTGAAAATTCTCCCAACACTACACAAGAATCAACGACGGTAACATTTTACAAGATATTCAAGGTATTTTAAAACAACTCTTTCAATACCGTCGAGGTTTTATTTGAGAATCCTAGGCCGGCTCGCAAATTTCAAGCAGGTTTTCAATGTTCATACGAAGCCGCTGAATTAATCGAAATGTCAAATTAGATTAAAAAAAATTGATTTCCACAACTTGCACAAACTTATGAAAGTTTCAGGAAAACATTTTCGAACACACACATACATCAGACATAATTTATCAACTCACCGAACAAAATCAATTATCGCTTAGCGCGAATGAAAGGTCACAACACACGTTCACACAAAACGGTTGTCATCACTAGACAACACACATAGAATACAGCCACAGACGACTGACTGCCGAAAGTTAGACCTAACGGCAAAAATGCGGTTCCACATCCTCAGTCCCAGCTAACTAGCGCACGCTACAACCATCATTTAGCGTGCGCTATTCATGCTGCATTAGCGCGCGTCACAACAATATTAGCGTGCGCTACTCATGCCACATTAGCGCGCGCTAGCTTGTACTTAGCGTGCGCTAACAGCTCGAGTTCAACACGTGATTACGAACATATATACGACATTACTAAAACCGATAGTTACAAATGAACAACGGCATCATATGAATCTAAATGCCATCGATTCACATGCTTACAACACTTCGCGAACAACCATCAAAGGACAACTGTCATCAAAAATCGAAATCTCGTCTATTAATAAAGAGAGCTGTCTTAACTCATACCGAACGACTTAGCATTCACATCACTGTTTTAGTCTAAAACTGGAAACACTGCCCGGACAACAGGAACATCATCACGTCTTTCTCGACTAACAGCCATAAAACCGATAAGTTGAAAACGAGAGTCACGTCTTGTCTACATTTTGTAAACTTCACTTGGGTTCAAAAAAACGTGTTTTGAAAACTTATAATACAAAATGAAAATAAAATATCGGTAGTTTGACTTCTTAAAAAAATTTGGCCTTGAGGTCATAATACGAAAATCAAACTTTTTCCTCCCTTTGGAGGATGTTTTAAAACAAAATATACGTGACTCCTCAAAACATGTAAAGTTTTAAAATATCACATTGATGAATTCTTCCTTGCGTAACCACATCAAGGCCATTATTCTTGTAAAAACGACTTATATCAGGATGTGTGTATATATACATATACGTTGGTACCACTTTTATCCTAGCATCATACGAGGACCAAACAACATAGGCCACATAATCACAAATCACCTTTAAACTCCACATCATAATACAAAATCATACAAGTTCGTATATCACAAGGCACAATATAGTAGGGAGACTTACATCCACAGGTCGCACGAAGATGATGGCTGCACCATGATACTAATCACGACCGACATTCCAGACGACGCGTCGCGACACGACTTAGACAAACACAATCTGACAGGACAAGACACGACAATACCTGACTGGACCCGACTGCCTAGGTTTCCGCAACCTAAGCTCTGATACCATATTCTGTAACACCCCCAAACCACTCGGGAATATTACAGCGCCGCAGACCCTCTCCGCGAGGATCTACCAGGCTAAATACAATACAATGCATCACTTCACATGCCGACATGGCTACGTAAAGGACCATTAAACCGATTTGGTCTTTTATCACAACACACAACATTACATACATGATTCTTTCCCAAAACTCATACCCGCGCAGGGGCTGGAATACAATAACGCTCCCATAAATCGGGATAACAATACATCGTAGAAATAACCAACAAGACTATTCAACATACTCAACGATTGGTCTTCATGTGATTAGTATCGTCGTCTTCCATCATCCTTCGTATCGATCCTGTGATTCGCTCCCAAAGAACTGCAAATACACGGGCCTTGTCTGAGACATCCACCCCCGAATACTCGGGGTTAGCAAACTCCTTTGTTTTGCTAGTGCAAGTATAAAATATAAATACAAGCCATACATATCATATTCAGGGAATACAATAACTTGATTAATTTAGAAAGACTTCCCGAGATGTTTCATTTAGTTAAAATAATTCAAGTCTTGAAAGTAGAATTGAACAAGTAAGCACTTTGAAAACAACTCCGAATCCGGGAGTTTTGATTGGAAAATAATCACAAAACCTATAGCCATACATCAATTCACAACGGTGGACCAATTACACACAACACACCATCCATAAGCCATTCTAGTCCAAGCACCTCGATGAATATGTTTTACATCCCAAACATTATGGCAAGTCAAAACATCGTGATACTCGGACATATCACAAAATGCATCAAGTCATAAGGTTAAAAATACTCTGGTTAACCGTGGATCCGACAATACGCGAATCCCTCCTCGACCCGTCAGTCCTCTCGGAGTGGCTAACCCAAATGTTCGCGGAACCGTCATAGCGGAACCCTCCTCGGCCCGTCAGTCCTCTCGGAGTGAACAAATATAACTCTCACACTCGAAGTAATATCCGACTTCCAATGCAAAGGACTATAAACCATATACTCGAGTACTCACCAGAATGGCCTCCCAATCGGACACATGCAAGATTAACAATATAATCTACAAACTATGAAAGGTAGGAATGAAACGAGGTAAACAACAAGTAAAATGTTTTAAAGAATTCACAGCCTTACGGAACCCATTTTGGGACACAACCCAAGGTTATTTCCAAAATACAATTCCAATCACAAATCACAGGGTCCAAGACCCAAATACTCACATCGACATCCTTCCAAGGGTTATTCGCATCCCGTGCTAGTAAGCCACGGACCTCGGAGCCTACTTGAGACATCCCCGAGTGAAAAACCCAATAAAAAATCACACAACATCACACATCATCGTGACGACAGTCATCTAACTATACCACACGAAAACCGGGCACAACATACAATACTAGTACCCATTCTCAGAATGACACATTCGTTCTTGAACACTCAAGTTAATTTGAAGAAGACCTTTATCGAGAATATACTTATATATATTGATTCTTTTGAAAGTTAAATAACATTCAATTTTCCATATAGACAATCACCAATTTATTATGTATACGGAATACGAAGTGTATGGGCAAGATACTTGCCTCGGTAGTTGACACCGCACACTCCGTGACGTGGATTAACCGGAAAACCTCGAATGCCCACAACTCTCGTGGAAACGACGGTAACACCACCGATCGGAAAACGGCGAACGGAAGGGTTCCGACTCGAGTTCTTCGCAAGGAACCTGACCCCAACATCATACCATGAATAAATCGACGATCGAACAAGGAAGAATAATCGTAGAACGCCCGAATCCCCTTTGTGACATTTTATCGAACACTTTCAAGGTGTCGATTTGAAACTCAATAAAACGACGAATCCTCGGCAATCCAACCGTGGAAAAACAAGGGATTCGATATAAAACAACTTAATAATCATCAATCCATCACTATTCTAAGTTATAACGAACCAAACGGACGAAATCCACAAAATCCCCAATTTTTTCCAAAACTATGATTTTAGGAAAACTAACCTTGATTCGCTGGATTGAAGGATGTTAAGGAGTGATTAATCGATGTTATCAGCTCCCAAACTTCGTGGATTAGTTGTATAGTAACATGCCTTCGTCACCCCCAAGAGTCCAGCCGCGGAAGAGAAAGGGAGAAAATGAAAAATGAGTGCAAACAGTACTGCTCGGTCATATTTATACTGGTGCAGCCTAGCGTGCGCTAGACTGCCGAGCTAGCGTGCGCTAGCGGGCGGTCATGGTCGAGAATGTTCGGCCGGGCCCGCCATCATGCGCTGAACACGTGCGCTGTCGGCCCAGCCACAATCCAGAGACTTCCTGGCTCGGCGGTAGCGTCGCAACCTTCCGGCCGTGGCGTGCGCTCTGCGGCGGCCGTAGCGTCTTGATGTCCGGCGATGGCGTGCGCTACTGCCGATCCTCGATCGAGAACCTTCGCGCCACGCCTCGGCCGACTAGCGCGCGCGGCCATAGCGTGCGGCGCCTCTCGGCCATAGCGTGCGCTACTTTCGGGGCGTAGCGTGCGCTCGCCGGTTCTGTCATGTCGCCGGCGGTGCGGCACTCGCCCGGCGATTACTGGCCGTCCGGCCACCGTCCCCAACCGTCGGCCGGTGTCGACCACCATGATTCGACGACTCGATTTTCCGAAATCGCCGGAACGAACACGACAAAATACTCGGGGACAACATCATTGGTCCGAAATGAAAACAACGGATAACAAATCACCACCTATGGTCTTAAACGCCAAAATCAGTTGTCGAGAAAATAATACCGGAACTCGACAACCGGGAAATATCCAAGAAAAATCCAAAATAACCGGAACGAAAATCGTGGGTATTACATTCTACCCCCTAAAAATAAGTTTCGTCCCGAAACTTAAAACAAAAGCAAGGCGAACCTCGACAACACACCAGAACTCCATGCAGTATAAAGCCACTACGATCCGATTCAATACGCAAGAATGCTTACGAAAAGCAACGAGCATGAATCGTTGCGGTTGATAAAACCGAGCAATACAAAAATCAAGTCATCATTCCAACGCTGAAAGGTATGAAATTCCAGTAACTCACAGATTTGGAAGATCGAATATGAAGAAAATTTCCCAACACTTATGGAAATCGCAAAATGGCCCAGATGTACAATAATCACGATTTCGAGGTCAAACGATAATGATTGGAGAACGATGAACGAATAGCAATGATCGAACAACAACGATAACCTTTGAAGTTCATACCTCAAATCAAGACATCAATAACTTATAGGAAGCACGAGGTGTTGGTTTCGAACACGGTTCACAAGAAATCGATCCGAACTTGGAAAGATTACAACGATATGCACATCAATTTGGAACAATGTCAGAACTCGCTCGAATGACAAATGTGAGAAACAACATAAGGTCAGAAGCATTAACGAACCCAATCGCCTCAATACGGTCGAACGAAACGGAAACGAGAAGAAGAGAAA
This sequence comes from Orobanche coerulescens, assembly GCA_033398695.1. Taxonomy (NCBI): domain Eukaryota; kingdom Viridiplantae; phylum Streptophyta; class Magnoliopsida; order Lamiales; family Orobanchaceae; genus Orobanche; species Orobanche coerulescens. The sequence continues at coordinate 212,084,040 of CM065804.1, forward strand.
AAAAAATGTGGGTATTACATCATATCGCCTTTAAAAGAGGTTTCATCCCCGAAACCTAAATAACGAAAACGAAGTGCTTGAATATCTACCTTCGGCCATATCCTCTTGGTCCCGCATCTAATTTCCATAACCAAGCATCTTGTGGTCACGGTCGCGTCCTCTGTCCCTCGGCATACTAAGCGGATTCTCGCTCAATACGATTGCACCACTTCGCAAAATTAAATATGCTAAAGTACCAACTTAGCATGACATATCACATAAGGTAACCAGTAACAACTCGGAAAGAAAATCCACGAGGTATCCTTTTAAAGAAAATCTTTTGAAAATCCTTGGATTTGAATGCTATTAAAAATAAACTTTAAAAGTACTTTTAGTACCTCGGGTTGTTTCATCAAAACTAGTAAACATCACACTCTAACCGTTTCATTTGAAATCATTTGCCAAAATAATATTTACGTATGGCAAGCGTTATCAAAATCGTCATGCCTCTACGCATCATCATCACCGTTAACAAACAACAAGTTCACCATGCAAGATCATCAAACCATTCTTACATACTCTAACATTTCCAAATCCGAGTTTGAACTTTACATCGAGTGAGATTTCTTTTTATCTTTCACTATATATTTTTTAAATGGATATCGTACTGGTTTTTTGAATAAATATTTTATGATGTGAATGATTTTTTTAAAAATCATGTACTCGAATTATTCGAAAATACAATAGTATGTTAAAGTCATTTCTGAAAATTCTCCCAACACTACACAAGAATCAACGACGGTAACATTTTACAAGATATTCAAGGTATTTTAAAACAACTCTTTCAATACCGTCGAGGTTTTATTTGAGAATCCTAGGCCGGCTCGCAAATTTCAAACAGTTTTCAATGTTCATACGAAGCCGCTGAATTAATCGAAATGTCAAATTAGATTAAAAAAAATTGATTTCCACAACTTGCACAAACTTATGAAAGTTTCAGGAAAACATTTTCGAACACACACATACATCAGACATAATTTATCAACTCACCGAACAAAATCAATTATCGCTTAGCGCGAATGAAAGGTCACAACACACGTTCACACAAAACGGTTGTCATCACTAGACAACACACATAGAATACAGCCACAGACGACTGACTGCCGAAAGTTAGACCTAACGGCAAAAATGCGGTTCCACATCCTCAGTCCCAGCTAACTAGCGCACGCTACAACCATCATTTAGCGTGCGCTATTCATGCTGCATTAGCGCGCGTCACAACAATATTAGCGTGCGCTACTCATGCCACATTAGCGCGCTAGCTTGTACTTAGCGTGCGCTAACAGCTCGAGTTCAACACGTGATTACGAACATATATACGACATTACTAAAACCGATAGTTACAAATGAACAACGGCATCATATGAATCTAAATGCCATCGATTCACATGCTTACAACACTTCGCGAACAACCATCAAAGGACAACTGTCATCAAAATCGAAATCTCGTCTATTAATAAAGAGAGTGTCTTAACTCATACCGAACGACTTAGCATTCACATCACTGTTTTAGTCTAAAGCTGGAAACACCGCCGGACAACGGGAACATCATCACGTCTTTCTCGACTAATGACCATAAAACCGATAAGTTGAAAACGAGAGTCACGTCTTGTCTACATTTTGTAAACTTCACTTGGGTTCAAAAAACGTGTTTTGAAAACTTATAATACAAAATGAAAATAAAATATCGGTAGTTTGACTTCTTAAAAAAAATTTGGCCTTGAGGTCATAATACGAAAATCAAACTTTTTCCTCCCTTTGGAGGATGTTTTAAAACAAAATATACGTGACTCCTCAAAACATGTAAAGTTTTAAAATATCACATTGATGAATTCTTCCTTGCGTAACCACATCAAGGCCATTATTCTTGTAAAAACGACTTATATCAGGATGTGTGTATATATACATATACGTTGGTACCACTTTTATCCTAGCATCATACGAGGACCAAACAACATAGGCCACATAATCACAAATCACCTTTAAACTCCACATCATAATACAAAATCATACAAGTTCGTATATCACAAGGCACAATATAGTAGGGAGACTTACATCCACAGGTCGCACGAAGATGATGGCTGCACCATGATACTAATCACGACCGACATTCCAGACGACGCGTCGCGACACGACTTAGACAAACACAATCGACAGGACAAGACACGACAATACCTTACTGGACCCACCGCCTAGGTTTCCGCAACCTAAGCTCGATACCATATTCGTAACACCCCAAACCACTCGGGAATATTACAGCGCTTGCACCCTCTCGCGAGGATCTACCAGGCTAAATACAATACAATGCATCACTTCACATGCCGACATGGCTACGTAAAGGACCATTAAACCGATTTGGTCTTTTATCACAACACACAACATTACATACATGATTCTTTCCCTAAACTCATACCCGCCAGAAGTGGAATACAATAACGCTCCCATAAATCGGGATAACAATACATCGTAGAAATAACCAACAAGACTATTCAACATACTCAACGATTAGTCTTCATGTGATTATTATCGTCGTCTTTCATCATCCATCGTATCGATCCTGTGATTCGCTCCCAAAGAACTCGCAAATACGGACGCTTGTGAGACATCCACCCCGAATACTCGGGGGTTAGCAAAACTCCACTGTTTTGCTAGTGCAAGTATAAAATATAAATACAAGCCATACATATCATATTCTGGGAATACAATAACTTGATTAATTTAGAAAGACTTCCCGAGATGTTTCATTTAGTTAAAATAATTCAAGTCTTGAAAGTAGAATTGAACAAGTAAGCACTTTGAAAACAACTCCGAATCCCGGGAGTTTTTGATTGGAAAATAATCACAAAACCTATAGCCATACATCAATTCACAACAGTGGACCAATTACACACAACACACCATCCATAAGCCATTCTAGTCCAAGCACCTCTGATGAATATGTTTTACATCCCAAACATTATGGCAAGTCAAAACATCGTGATACTCCGGACATATCACAAAATGCATCAAGTCATAAGGTTAAAAATACTACTGGTTAACCGTGGATCCGACAATACGCGAATCCCTCCTCGACCCCGTCGGGCCCTCTCGGAGTGGCTAACCCAAATGTTCGCGGAACCGTCATAAGCGGAACCCTCCTCGGCCCCGTCAGGCCCTCTCGGAGTGAACAAATATAACTCTCACGCTCAGAAGTAATATCCGACTTCCAATGCAAAGGACTATAAACCATATACTCGGAGTACTCACGAATGGCCTCCCAATCGGACACATGCAAGATTAACAATATAATCTACAAACTATGAAAGGTAGGAATGAAACGAGGTAAACAACAAGTAAAATGTTTTAAAGAATTCACAGCCTTACGGAACCCATTTTGGGACACAACCCAAGGTTATTTCCAAAATACAATTCCAATCACAAATCACAGGGTCCAAGACCCAAATACTCACATCGACATCCTTCCAAGGGTTATTCGCATCCCGTGCTAGTAAGCCACGGACCTCGGAGCCTACTTGAGACATCCCCGAGTGAAAAACCCAATAAAAAATCACACAACATCACACATCATCGTGACGACAGTCATCTAACTATACCACACGAAAACCGGGCACAACATACAATACTAGTACCCATTCTCAGAATGACACATTCGTTCTTGAACACTCAAGTTAATTTGAATAAGACCTTTATCGAGAGTATACTTATATATATTGATTCTTTTGAAAGTTAAATAACATTCAATTTTCCATATAGACAATCACCAATTTATTATGTATACGGAATACGAAGTGTATGGGCAAGATACTTGCCTCGTTAGTTGACACCGCACACTCCGACGAACGTGGATTAACCGGAAAACCTCGAATGCCCACAACTCTCCGGCGGAAACGACGGTAACACCACCGATCGGAAAAGCGTGACGGAAGGGTTCCGACTCGAGTTCTTCGCAAGGAACCTGACCCCAACATCATACCATGAATAAATCGACGATCGAACAAGGAAGAATAATCGTAGAACGCCCGAATCCCCTTTGTGACATTTTATCGAACACTTTCAAGGTGTCGATTTGAAACTCAATAAAGCAGCGAATCCTCGGCAATCCAACCGTGGAAAAACAAGGGATTCGATATAAAACAACTTAATAATCATCAATCCATCACTATTCTAAGTTATAACGAACCAAACGGACGAAATCCACAAAATCCCCAATTTTTCCAAAACTATGATTTTAGGAAAACTAACCTTGATTATTTGGATTGAAGGATGTTAAGGAGTGATTAATCGATGTTATCAGCTCCCAAACTTCGTGGATTAGTTGTATAGTAACATGCCTTCGTCACCCCCAAGAGTCCGGCCAGCGGAAGAGAAAGGAGAAAATGAAAAATGAGTGCAAACAAGATCGCTCGGTCATATTTATCTTTAGTGCGACTAGCGTGCGCTATCGCCGAGCTAGCGTGCGCTAGCGGCGGTCATGGTCGAGAATGTTGGCCGGGCCCGCCATCATGCGCCGAACACGTGCGCCGTCGGCCCGGCCACAATCCAGAGACTTCTGGCTCGGCGAGTAGCGTCGCAACCTTCCGGCCGTGGCGTGCGCTACGGCCGGCCGTGCGTGCGTCTTGATGTCCGTGATGGCGTGCGCTACTGCCGATCCTCCCGATCGAACCTTTACGCCCTTCGCCTCGGCCGACTAAGCGCGCGGCAGCCCGGCCATAGCGTGCGCGCCTCTGGCCATAGCGTGCGCTACTTCGGGGCGTAGCGTGCGCTCGCGCGGTTCTGTCGCAATCGCCCGGCGGTCACGGCACTCGCCCGGCGATTACTGCGGCCGTCCGACCACCGTCCCCAACCGTCCGGCGGTGTCCGACCACCATGATTCGACGACTCGATTTTGAAATCGCCGCAGGCGAACACGACAAAATACTCGGGGACAACATCATTGGTCCGAAATGAAAACAACGGATAACAAATCACCACCTATGGTCTTAAACGCCAAAATCAGTTGTCGAGAAAATAATACCGGAACTCGACAACCGGGAAATATCCAAGAAAAATCCAAAATAACCGGAACAAAAATCGTGGGTATTACAGACATTTCTATGGATTTCATCACGAGCTTGCCGACGAGTCGTCGTGGCATGAATACGATCTGGGTGATTGTGGACCGCTTAACTAAATCAGCTCATTTCCTTGAGATCAAGGATACGTGGGGTCCCGAGAGACTGGCCCAGTTATTCATCAAGGAGATAGTAAGACTGCACGGTACTCCTAAGAGTATCGTTTCCGATCGTGACGGACGATTTGTGTCTTATTTTTGGAAATCAGTTCATCGTGCTATGGGAACTCAGCTCAATCTCAGTACCGCCTTTCATCCTCAGTCCGACGGACAATCAGAGAGGACTATACAGACATTAGAGGACATGTTGAGGGCATGCGTCCTCGATTGGAAGGACGATTGGGAAGCCCAACTACCACTGATCGAGTTCACGTATAATAATAGTTGGCATGCCTCCATTAAGATGGAACCTTACGAGGCCTTGTACGGTCGTCGTTGTCGATCTCCCTTGTGTTGGGATGACTTGTCAGAATCAATCGGCACCGAACCCGATATGCTTATAGCCGCCCGAGAGAAGGTAGCTTTGATCAAGAGTCGTATGTTGACAGCTCAGAGTCGACATAAATCATATGCAGATAATCGTCGTCGACCACTAGAGTTCGAGACGGGTGACCATGTTTTGGTCAAGGTATCCCCGAGTCGAGGTATTTTCCGTTTCGGAAAACGGGGGAAGTTGAGTCCGAGATTCATTGGACCGTTTGAAATTTTGGATCGAGTAGGCGAGTTAGCTTATCGATTGGCGTTACCTCCGGCGTTGAGCCGAATTCATAATGTGTTTCATGTCTCTCAGTTGCGGAAGTATGTTGCCGACCCGAGTCACATACTTCAGTTCGACGAAATCGAGATCGCAGATGATCATTCGTACGAGGAGCGTCTTGTACGAGTGTTAGAGCGGCGAATCAAACAGTTGAGGAACAAGACGATCCCTTTGGTCAAGATTCAGTGTTCTAGACACGGGGTCGAAGAGGCCACTTGGGAAACCGAGGAGAATATGCGGGAGAGTTATCCCGAGTTGTTTGACCCTTAGTTTCGGGGACGAAACTCTTTTTAAGGGGGGGAGTATGTAATACCCGGTTGTAATTCATTCATTTTCATTCAGTAATTATCAGTCTGTAATTGTCACTCAGTGTATTTTCACTCAATTATAATCATTCATCAATCATGTTCGTTCACCGTGTTCACCGTTCGGAAAAACTTCGAATTGTGTATCATTATTGTTCATTGTTTCAACTTTCCTCATATGAGTTCGACTTTGTTAGATCACCATTAATTTTTGGTAACTCCAAAAATTCTAAATCTTTGCAATATTATAGAGCATCGAGTTAGATTTCCAATGGTTCAAACGGTGAGTCAATCGGAGTCCGGACGAGAGAGTTATGGTCGTTTTAGCTCACCCGCTCATTTTTCAGCTTTTGGCCGATCACTGCCGACCGGACTCGGTCGTGTCGTCCGACACGGCCCGTGCCGTACTCGTCCGGAAATGCCGAAGTATCTGCCCACAGGACTCGACCGTGTCGTTTGGCACGGCCGAGTCGAACTCTTCCGGATAAGCCAGAACCGACTGCCCAGACGCCCGACCGTGTCCCAGGACACGGTCGAGTCATGCCGAGTCGCTGTCGGACGGGTCACTTTCGGAAGGCCCTCCGCGCCGCGACCGTGTCAAGCAGGACACGGTCGAGTCCCTGTCGGCCAGCTGTGCGACACGACCGTGCCGATCGGCACGGGCCGTGTCCGGCAGGGTAGTCAACCCCTATAAATTGGTTTTTTGAGCATTTCAGCTCATTTTTTTCCATCTTTTCCACCTTCTTACGAGAGAGATAAGCTTGAGGGAGAGTTTTCTTCATCCATTATCATTTGAGTGTGTATTTTTCATCACCTTCAATCATTTGGGAAGCTTGGATACTCGATTAAACTCGTGTTCTTCGGATCGAAGTGATTGGATATTCAAGAGGTAATTTCTTCGACACCTTGGATTTCGATTCTATATTGAGATATGATGTTTTGGACGTTATAATCATGTTATATGAAGGGATATGTATATGATTATGAGTTTGTATAAGGATTCATTGGATTATCGAAGGATTATTCAAGAACACTTTGATTATCGAGTTGAAATTGGGGGTTTTCGATTAATTGTCGTTATAATCACGTTTTCGGATATTCATTTTGGATTATTGATCATTCGGAAGATGTTTGTTGGTTTGAAACACTTCTTGGGGGAATTGATAGTGGCTTATTGAGATTTGATTGTAAACAACCGGAGTTTGGCCACAACGTATTCGATTTAATGCCCCAATGAACTTAGTTTAATCATATCGACGTTTTGAGTTCGTTATATTCGTGTTTGATTCGTATATTGAACGAGTTGTTGGATATTGTATAATTCAAGGTTGTTCGAGCGACCGATATCTCAATTAGGACGTTGTTCGTGGAAGGATAATTGTCACCGGTATTGTGTAAGTTGATTCTTACTCAGTTATAAGGATATTCATTTCCTTTTGTTGTTGTTCATTCATAATCGTAACTCATTCATCATTGTGTTAACCGTATTAAAACTTGACATTGTCAATTAATCACTTCAGTCACAAGGAGCAGCGGTTCCAATCCTTTTGTTGAGCTATCATTCATTTCACTATCATTTTACCTCGGTGAGTCATTATTCATTTTCGATGTCACTTTTGTTATATCGTGGCATTCCGGGTCATACTGGCGTGCCGGTTGGTATGTGTAGGATTTTCATGTCGGGCACATTTATGTCGTGTGTTGGTTGCTGGCCTCACATTGGACTGTGCACACGAGTCGATTGCTTCGTGAGACTGATTAGGTACAAGACCACGCGGGTATTCGATCGATACTCGTTGGTGGCTTGTGCACGGACACATTTCCATCCCGGGCGTAGTGTGGCGCCACCCTTTGAGCCGTACTGTTAGTTGATTCATACAGCATGTTTGATTGCGTATGTTTTCAACAAGATTGGGTTATAATCTAACCGTTTCATTTTAATCGAACTTGTGATTTATACTACATATTTATATGATTGTGTTTATTCAACTCTGAAGGATTGTTATTCTGTATATCTGACCCCGTTTGGGGATATTTGTTTCTCAGGTCATGGCAAGGCAAAGGCACAGGGAGAGCACGTTGACGGCGAGGAGTCCCAATGATACTAGAAGGGGGCCCCAGTCTGTTCAGTCATTTATTCAGTCATTTATGTTTCTTTTATTTATTCCGCTGCAGACATTCCGTTTGAAAACTCGTTTCATTCAGTGTTGTGTATTTTATCGTCACATAAGATACACATGTATTCTATTTTATCCTGGGTGTATTGTATAAAACTCCTAATCGGAGTAATTGATGTTGTAATGTGGTTCGGTACTACATTTACCCCGTGTAATTCATCCTTTTTCGTTCGCCTGGTGGGTCCCAGTCGGGGGTCCACGGCACTGTAATATCTGCCTAGTTTGGGGTGTTACAAATGGCTCGAGGAAAATTGGGAACACTTTCAATGTATTAGAAAAAGCTATGCATTCTGCGTAATCTGGTTCTGACATTGAAGTCTGATTGTTCCAGAGCAACCCATCACCGGCACCACTCAAGAACATGTATTGTGTGCTTATTGGTTAGTTTTTATACAAATGTTAAATTTAATGTTATTCATCCGTTGATTGATGTCGGTGAATACATGTAAACAATTAATTTCTTTGCACAGACTGCATCGAAACTAACTAATTATTTTAATTTCAGTTCCGTTATACAATTGGTTAGGCTGGTGGTGGTCAAAATTATATTTTATGCTTGTGTAGTCAGATTTAATATTTGCAATATCAAACTAAGGTAGTACGAAAAACATAATAGTAAGAAATCATATGATTTTGTTCTTTTATATTTCGTTTAGGAATCGATCTGTATGATTTTGCTATTTATTATGTTATATTTCACCAGGTACCTGTTTGATTCGTCGAGATTTATCTTTCTGCTGCGTATACCATATTTCATAAGATATATGTCTCCCAATACTAACTTTTATATCCTGTCTTACAAGTTTAAATGTTGTTTATATTCATGTCAATTTGTGCAGGATTACTCAGTTGAACAAACCCCGCAATTGTTCGGACATCAAATTTTTGTTCGGTTGCCCGAAGCCTACAATTGTTGTGTACTTAGGAAAAACCTCAGGGTTAATTTTATAATTAGTCCATAAGCTTATAAACTAATATTTGCCCATGCTAAAAATACCTGTATTTATCATTTTAGTTTTCAAAATTCAAGATTTCGGAATTAGAATTCAGATTCCGTTTGATAAACAGACCCTAAGCGGCAATTTTTTTCTACTGCAGGTTTTGAATGTGTTGTTGAGATTAGCATGGATGCAAACTGTGATGAGTATCACCATTTTTTGTAACGGGTGGATATACTCGGCTCTTTGGTGATTCGAATCATTGCGATAGGATCCTTAACATCCTTATATTCATTTTGGATTTATGTAGTTATTTCGGATGGTTTATGTATTTGGATGGTTGTTTGATAACCTTTTATGTATTGGGATGTTTGAACTTATTTTTAATGGGTAATTCTATTTTTAAATACCATATGTTGATTTTTAACATTTAGAGTGTTGGTAAAAAACCTGCGAAAATGTAGCCATTGACCCCAAAAATATACTCTTTACGTGTCGGTAAAATAATAACAGTGTAGCCAAAGATATTAAATTGTTTAAGAAACAAGTGTAGCCATAATGATAAAGGGTGTTGCCAATAATATCGAAGTGTTACACAATTTTATGTTACAGTAGTACTAAACAGGTGTAGCCATAGGTCTACAGCTATACTTTTAATGGTGTCACCACATAGATAACGGTGTTGGCATATATCTACAACAACACCTCTTAAGGTGTAGGAACAGAACCAAAAAGTGTTGGCATAGGGGTCTACAGCTACACCTTTTCGCAGTGTTACGAAAAACTATAAAAGTGTTAGCGTAGACCCCTATGGTAGCGGCCATTTTTGTAACACCCTCAAATTTGGTCAAAATGTAGCCGTAGCCTGTTTTTTTTTCTTTTACCAATACTTTTTGGGCTGTGGACACATTTTTTTAGGTGTGACTGAAGCCCATATATGACGTAGTGTTTTGCGTTTCATCGACGGTTTTTGCTGTGGGTAATACGCGATTTTGTAGTGTACTCTGCAACATGTAACTTTGTAAGTACAATTGTACAATGATAAATGATACATTTGGTCCTATAAATATTTTACACAACTATGTTGTCCTATTTCATACCAGGATTGTAAAAATTGAAAATCGATTTTATTCGGCCGAGTATCTGAAATATGAGTATTTGGATAATTGAAGAGTACTCGAAGAATTAATCGGATGTTATTCTTATAATATTGTTCCTTATATTTGAGTAATAATCAAAAAAACAATACGAAATGAAGAGTCAAGTAATACTTACATGCTCGTAATTTTAAGAGTCAATCAACTAATGACTAACAATCTCTCTCCACACACACACACATATATATATATATATAGCAAATAAAAGTATTGAATTAAATATATTATAAGTTATGAATGATATGTATAATTGAGCATATGTTATTGGGTAGAATATGTAGTTTTGTTATAGTTTTTGATCAGGATAAATTGATGCGTATGATAGACATAAAAATTGATTAGGTCATTTAGTTTGTTTAAATTAAAAAATTCAAATATTATTTAACAAAAAAAAAAATCGAAGTACTCCCTCGATTAGTTCAAGTTTGGCAAATATTATTTTTTAGTCGGAGTAGTTCCAACTCGGCTAGATTAACGCTTAGTTCCCGAGTTTTAGTTAAGGAAAGAAAAGAAAGGGAAAGAAAGTTAGGAGAGAAAAGAAGAGAAAGGAAAGTGAAAGAAAATTGTATTTTGTGTTCCCGAGTTTGAAGGAAGTGAAAGGAAAATTAATCATTTTGTTCTTTTCTCTCCAAATCCTTCCAAATCGGAAGGAAAGTTTTCCTTCCATTTCTTTCCGTTTCTTTTCATTAAAAAACTCAGGAACACCAAATATTTTTTCTTTCTTCTTATTTCCATCCATTTCCCTTCTTTTCTCTCGTTAAGTTAAACTCGGGAACTAAGGGTAAGAGTCGAGTTCCAAGTACTACCCCGAATATTCATCCAAATTTACTGATTTTTCCAATATTGCTTTATATTATTCAGATGTGTTTTAGCTTTATTTTCAGGCTCAAAATGAATTGCGATTAAAATAGCCTAACCCAATAATCCCATTGGATCAGTTGGGCTTGGGCCAAAATAGCGTGAATCTCTTGGGTTGGTCATGTCGACGCTATTGCAGGAAATTAACAAAAAAAATATAGGGAACTAAAATAGAAATAATTATTTAGGTATAAAAAAATATAAATGAGTGGAGTTGAGTCGAACATAGTGATGTTCCAAATTTTATTTTGAATATGTTCCAACCTTGAAGGTCGTGTTTGTGATATCCCACCTCGGCTAGCAGAGAGGGGGCGATATGCCTCATATGTGCATGCCCGCCTCCAAATAGCATGAGGTCTTTTGGGAGTCTAGTGGCTTCGGGGAGATAGAACTCTGAAGTTAAGCGTGCTCGGGCGAGAGTAGTCTCAGGATGGGTGACCCCCTGGGAAGCTGCTCGCGGACTCCCAGAAACAAAACCGTGATGGCCACCTTAGAGGAGAGTGTCCAGAGCGGGCAATATCATGCTACGGCTGAGCGGTCTTGGGATGTGGCAATTTGAGGATATGTTGCGTGCTTGTGCTCTCGATCGGAACAGTGATTGGGAGGAGCAACTGCCGTTGATCGAGTTCACGTACAACAACAGTTGGCACGCATCGATTAAGATGGCACCGTGTGAGGCACTTTATGGGCGGCGATGTCGATCGTCGATTTGTTGGAACGAGGCGTTCGATTTGGTCGGGACCGAACCGGATATCGCCTTAGAGACGAGGAAGAGGGTGGAATTGATTCGGGAAAGGATGTTGACTGCTCAGAGTCGACAGAAATCATATGCCGATGTTCGTCGTCGACCTTTGGAATTCGAAGTGGGAGACCATGTTTTGCAAAAGGTGTCGCCGACGAAGGGAGTGTTCCGCTTCGGGAAGAAGGGAAAGTTGAGTCCGAGGTTTATTGGGCTCTTTGAGATTCTTGAAAGGGTCGGCGAGTTAGCGTATCATTTGGCATTGCCTCCGGCTTTGAGCCACGTCCATAGCGTTTTCCATATTTCCCAGCTGAGGAAATATGTTCCAGATCGTAGTCATGTCATCGACTATGGTGAGATCGATATCGCTGAGGATATTACTAGGGTGTTCAAAACCGGATATCCGGACTTTTGGATATCCGAAAATTCGGATATTAGATTTTGATATCCGATATCCGGAAAAAATATGAATTATGTTCGGATATCCATATATTCGAAAAAAAATATTCGGATTTGGATATAGGATATCCGAATATCCGAAAAAAACTTCGGATATTGACATCGGATATCCGAATATCCGAATACCTTATATTATTTAAAATATAAAAAAATAAAAATTTTAAGATTTTTCAGATATTTCGGATATCCGAATATCCAATTTTTCTGAAAAGTACTATCCGATATCCGAATTCGAAGTTCCGGATATCCGAACTTCGGATATCCGAATTTTCGGATATCCAAATTTTCGGATATCCGAAACTTCGGATTTTTGGATATTTCGGATCGGATATCGGATATCGGATATTTTGAACACCCCTAGATATTACCTTCGAGGAGCGTCCCTTGAAAATTTTGGAACACCGTGAGAAGCGACTAAGGCATAAGACCATTCCTTTGGTCAAGGTGCAGTGGTCGAGGCATGGTGTCGAGGAGACAACTTGGAAAACAGAGGATAGCATGCGTGCTAGGCACCCCGAGTTGTTTGTTTCTTAAGTTTCGGGACGAAACTTATTTTTAGAGGGGTGGAATTTAATATCCGCAATTTTTTCTTTTTTCCGGTACTTTTCGTTTTGGTGTATTTTTCATTTTTAGTGACTCGCTTGTAACCGTATTGATATTTCGAGAATATTTAATACTGTACTTTTTGTTATCCGAGCGTATTTCGGACCTGTTTTACTCAATTCCGCGTTTAATGTCTGTCGCTATTTGGTTCGATTCTCGTAATCATTGATCGGAACCGCCGTTTCGGGGTTGCCGCAAATCCATCTTATGTTATTATGCATGTTGTGAGATTTCGTTTGGCGTTTCGATCAGGTGTCGTGCATTTCGGATGTTTCGGGCCGTTTTGTAATTTCCCAAAGTTATGGGGCAATTATTATTGTTGTCATTTTTCGAACCCTTGAGTAGTCGGAATTGTGTTTTCTTTTAGCACTAAGATTCTCCGTCTCGAACTCTACGTTTTCGTATCTTTTTATTTTAGTAATCGTCGCGTTTTGATTTCCGGTTCTTTCCTTGCCTGTTTGTAGCGGCCTGTCAACCCCGCCCTGAATGGACATTACGTACGTTAGCCACGTTGCTGTTATGTACGTAATGATGTTTAGGAATTTGGGCAGTAGGCCCTGCCGGCCCCTTACGTACTCTATGAGCATGTTTTACTTACGTTAAAGTGGTACCTTACGTACGTTAAGCCCAGCGAATTACGTACGTAATGATTTTAGGAAATCGAGCAGTAGGTTCTGCTGATACATTACGTACATAAGTCTTTAAGTCTTACATACGTTAAGCAGCTAACGTACGTTAGCTACCCATGGCTAAAGTACGTAACGGGCCTTGGTTTAAATACCCAGGAGTTGATCGATTTCGTCCATTTTCACTTCTCTTTCCTCCTCTTCGATCCTAGGCGACTTCCGAGCAGTTTTCAGGCAATTTGAAGCCTTATAACTTCAAGCCATCATCTTTCTTGAGTTTTTGGTGTGTATTAACAACATCTACGTGTGTTCTTCATCTCCGATTCGAGGTAAACTCTTAGAACCTCATTTTTTTGGGGAATTTGGGGATTTTCGATTTAAAGTCCGATTCGTTCCATGTTATTGATTAATCCATGATGTATGTGATTAATCTTAGTGGTATTCATATTTTCCCCATGAATTCATTGTATATTTCGTGGTATTTGTGAAACCGAGAGGGTTCGGTTGCGATCCATTCTCGTTGTTGTTTTGTACGAATATACATGAATCGTAGGTGGGTTTCCGGGTGTATTCCATTTCTGTAATTGTTTATAAATGGTTGTGATTGTATTCTTCGAATCGTTAGGTTCGGGTTTTTCGGTTCCTAGCGATCGTGGTTGTTCTCTGTTCCGTCCGTTTCGTCGTTAATTACTCAAGGCAAGTATTCTTGGAAACCTTTATGCTTAACATGAAATGGTGATGTATAATATGTGTGTTTTGCTCACTCCGGAAGGGTCTGATGAGGCCTCGGGGGAATCCGTGACTTTACTCTGAATTGACTAGCTTGTTCGCTAGCTGGTTCGGGAGGGTCCTTAGAGGCCTCGAATGGGATCAGTGGTTTCGCCCCGGTCCTAGGCGATGCCTGTGCGTGATTTTTTTTCTGATTATGGCCAGTTCGGGAGGGTCCTTAGAGGCCTCGAATGGGACCCGTGGTTTCGTCCCGGTCCTAGACATATTGATTATTTGACTGTTTGTTTTCCGGAAAAAGACATGTCTGGTTTTGGTTTTTGAAATGACTTGATGCATGTACTATGAAATGTGTAAGCGAATGGTTTGCCTTGATTACTTGTACTAGCGTAATTGCTAACCCCTTTGGGACCCGTTTTGGGAAAATTCTTGTTATGAATTTCAGGAGAGCAGTACGAGGATGCTGGCCAGGGTTGCTGACGTGTGCAAATGAGTCCCCTTATTTCCGTTGTCCATTTTGATGTGGTTGTTTTTCAAACTTGTGAACTTATAGATAGTACTCGCGAGTACTTAGGTATTTTTACTTGGATTATAGTTTGTATTATTAAATGTTATTTATGATCGTCGGTGATGTCTGTTTTGCCAGTTATACCAGGCATTTTATTTAAATTTGGTCTTGGTGATGTGTGTTTTCTCGCTAACCGAGATGGTTAGACGAGTGGTATTTCTTATTTAGCCTGGTGGGTCCCGTGTAGGGGTCCACGACACTCTAATATACCATGAATATCTTGGGGATGTTACAGTGTTTGAGCTTGTCTGTTTAGTAATCGAGTCCAGAAGAAATTTTGTTTAGTTGAACATGTATCGAGCTCGAGTTGTTTGATATCTTTATATTTATTTTACTCTTTACTAATGAATCAATCTCAGGCCGAATTTACATTTTTTCTGGAATGGCTCAGTTCGTTCAAACTCAAACTGATTTTTAATTATAGATCTCTAGTCCAATATATATTGAGTAGTTGAATTCGTTGTCTATAATTCTACAATTAAATGAGATCCACCCCACACACATGCCAGAAAAAAGAACAAAAAATTGTTTTCCCTTTGCAAAATCCCACCATCGTTGTAATTTGAATAATGCAGACACGTACATATATTTGTACACATATGCATTTCAGCTATTTGTTTGTTATGGGACTCATTCATTTATTGTTGGACCATAATAAATGAATAAACGTGATGCATTTGCTACAAATATATGTACACATATGTGTACGTATAGCAATACACTTGTAATCATATCCCAACATTAATACAAGGTATCATGCATGATCATCCCGAATTGAAACATCCGTATACAAATAGAGCCGAGATGGATCAGATCAAACAGGAGCCCTCACAAGCTTCCCGTGCTTTGGATCTTTAGTATTATCTCCACCGTAATGGTCGCGCATAAAAGTATAACATGCAAGGGCCGACGTTGCTATGAGCATAGCGATACACTGAGTACGCGAACTCATGCTTCTCTCTCATTGTTTCTGATAACTGCCCAAGTAGCCGGCCTTGCAGGAATCACAATCGTAGCAATTCCGACCCTCTTTGGCCCACTCTTGACACTCATCATCAGTCGAACTGAGCCCATATATAGGCGTCACCCAAAGGCCCGTGCTAGTTGGCTCTAGCCCACAACGGTTCGGAGGTGTGCAACAGCCAATCTGCCAATAAATTACGAGAGGAGCACAGATCAAATACATGAATTTAAACTACATTAAAAAGCTTAAAGGACTTATATTAAGAATTACATCTTATATAAAAAATGAAAAAAATTGATGGTAATAATACACGTCATTTGTTTACTTTCACACCCCAAGAGCACCTAGTATGATGCTCATCTTGCTATATACATATACAGTTGTAATGTTTATATACATTTGTTATATTTATATTACATTCAAAACTTTATATATAATACATCTTTCTAATATGGTAAATGAGACATCTTGTTAGGTGCTACTTTAATGCCGGATAATATTTGCCTATAAATCCAACAGAGGAAAAATGTGTCTTCCAATGTACTACTATGGCTAGGCTACTATATGTGGATATCGATAATTAACACAACGGCATTTTCATGGAAAAAAGTAGAGTAATATTTAGTATAAAAATAGAGTATTTTAGAAGAATAATTAAACGTGGTATATGAGTTAGTTGCGTAAATATTTATGTGGGCATATAAAAATTATAAATAAACATTATTTTGAAATATACATGAAAACAAATTAAAAAAATCTTATATTTTAAAATTTAAAAAAAGTACGATCTAATATTAGTATATGAATAAGGGAATCCTTCAAGTATTTTAATGTTGATATGCTATTTATACACATAATGGGCCTTATTCATCTTTAAAATAGTTTACTTGTTTATTTGTCGTTGATATAAAAAAAATATTAGCTTCAAAAATTTGCATTTTAGATCCTACCCCAAATCTTTGAAATACAATATTTTAATTATTTATTATTCATTTAGACAAAAATCTATCAAATTGATCAGATTTTCAAGATTGGCAATAAAATACATATGACATACATAAGAATATAAAAATAATCATTATTTATTAACTTAAAAATATGACTTAATTTAAATATAATAATTTTTAACATCATCTTAAGCATACGATTAGCAACATCTTGTTGTATGAAAAAAATAATATCTGAGTATCTTGATTTTTAAGTGCATCAAACTCCATTCAAGCTCAAATCTAAAAAATCATCTCTCTCTCTCTCTCTCTATCTCTATATATATATATATATATATATATATAAAAGATGGATCAAATGAGAATGACTTTTTGAATAAAGAATAAGAATAAATTTGGACCATCGATTTTTATGTGATCTATGGTGCAAATTAGACTATGCATAAAAATGTGCATCTCATGCAATAAAATGCTAAGCACAAATTAAACATTATATGCATCAAAGTATCGATGCATTAAAACAATGCATTCTATGCATAAGTTTTCATGTGAATAAATCTAGGTCATCCATTTAATCAAAATCATGTACCTCATTCATTCTTATTTCTTAACCTAAAAACTATTCTCACCATATATATATATATAATGATAGCAAATAAAAGTATTGAACTAAATATATTTTAAGTTATTAATTATATGTATAATTGAGCATATATTAGAAAGTAAGGTTATTTGAATAACTTAGGTAGAATATATAATTTTGTCATAGTATTTGATCACGATAAATTGATGCGTATGGTAGAAATATAAGTTGATTAGCTCATTTAATTTGTTTAAATCAAAAAATTCAAGTATTATTTAGCAAAAAAAAAAATCCGAGTACTCCCTCGATTAGGGCTGAGAATTTAGGATCGGGAAATCCCGAGTCCCGGTCCCGTCCAGAGTCCCGAATTTTACGGGACCGGGACCGGGACCGGGACCTTAGATTTTGGTAATTTCGGGACTCGGGAGTCCCGAAGTCCCGATCGGGACTATCCTCGATTGAAATTTCTAATTTCGATCAATTTTTTTTTTCCTTTTCTGATTTCGGGACATTTCGAAATATTTCGGGACATTCAGGACATTTCGAAAAATTATCCTCGGGATCGGGACCGGAACCGGGCCTTACATTTATCCCATTTCGGGAATCGGGACTCCCGAAGTCTCGATCGGGACCGGGATCGGGACCACCAAATTGGTGATTTTCGAGACCGGGACATTCGGGACTCGGGACCTCGGGATGTCCCGATTCGCAGCCCTACCCTCGATTAATTCAAATTTGGCAATAATTGTTTTCTAGCCGGAGTAGTTCCAACTCGGCTCGATTGAGAGTCGAGTTCCAAGTACTCTCCCGAATATTCATCCGGATATTTTCGATACTTTATATTATTCAGATGTGTGTTAGCTTGATTTTCAGGCTCAAGATGAATTGTGATTAAAGGGGAGTTTAGGTATATGTACAACATTTCTAAAATATTTACACAAAATGAAACAAAGTAAAAATAATTACATATATAATACAAATAATACATAAAGGAATAAAGTGTGGTCAACCTCAATCGTTACTTTTTAGTTCCAAACATATCTCCCGGTTAGACGTTTGGTCAACTTCAATTCCTAATTTAACTTCGCGTGAGAAGAATTAAAATCTACAATTTCATGCAATTTAGTTACTAAATATAAGGAGGAAATAATTTTCATATTAAGATATCTATTATATATAAAGCTTATACCCCTTAATTTAATGTGCAAGGGGTTGTAACAAAAATTAAGTCTGCATAACTAATGATCGCACACCAAAATAATTTTATTTTTTATAAACTCAAGAATTTACATCTACATATTAAACTCCAAGGAATACAAACACTTGTGTAATGATGGAGTGAACACAAAAGGGTTCCTGGAACCATGCTCTCATAATTGATGAATATGAAGTGTTGCTTAAGTATTAATGCTTGAAGCACTACATAAACCATCCAAAGACGAGAAAACAACATAGCAAAAAACCACATCAGTTTTGCAGTTTGCCATATAAGCCTCCTGTTACGTTTTCTATTTATATGTAGATAAGAGGTTGTCACTATTTTTTAATCTTGGCCTACCTTTTTGAATATGGAGTTAAAGACTTGCTCTGGTATTCTTTAAAGATGTTTGTGTGTGCTTCTGACATTAAAAGGTTTGATGTTTGTATGGAGTTAAAGACTTGTTGTAGTATTCTTTCGAATATGGAGATCTGTGATTTGATGTTACTTTCTTTTCTTTGTTCGTTAAGAAACACAGAAACTAAATCGAATGATTTTGAGCAAAAACATTAAAGAGTTTGATGTTGTGTTTGATTATTCCGGGTAAGGAGTTACAACGACGGTAGTTTGTGTGTGAAGCTGTGTTCATGTTTGGTGGTTGATCTGCAAAACCAGAGAAAAAGATGGATGAGAGGCAGATGTTTTTAGGATAGTGATAAAAAATTAGATGTATATCTTGGAATGGATTGGATCCCATCTTACCCGAATTTTTTTACCCCATTGGTTTTGGGTTTTAAACTGTTGGACTGGATCCAACCGTAGCAAAACAATCTCAAAACACAATGGATTGATGTCAATAATCAATCGGTTGGGGTTTGCTAAAAGAAATGAAACAAAATGGATTGAAATAAAATGATTGTTTTAAAGTGTACAACTCATGAAAAGCTAATGAATGAATATATGCATGTAATAATGGGAACCTTATGTGAATACTAAGTCGGACCTCCAGCAGTTGGTAAATTTGATACATACATACATTCATCAATGCATAGATAAACATATGTATGCAGACACATAAGTACGATATTGGTATACATTGAATAAAGAAGCTGAAAAATATTATAGATACAGCATGACTGCATGGGTATTTTGCTTTATAGGTGGCATTCTTCATTGGAAATTTACCTCATATTAATGATTTACATAATCAATATGCACACTTTCTCTCTATCTCATGATGATGCTACTAATAGTCTCCTACAATATAATGGAGGCTCTTCGTGTCCAATCATATTTGTATTATTCACTTTTACTTTTTGCTTGGGGGGATGGTAAGTTGATAACCGTTGTGAATTAAAAACGAAATCATATCGTAGTTTCAAGATTGTATAAAATTGTAGAATGTTAAAACAAAAGCTGTTAGTATTTAAAGATTGCATGTGAAGAGACTTTTTTAAATGTAACGTCTTAGAAAAAGTCTTTTTACATGTACTCTTTTAATGTGAATAAGCTATTTTAAGTACTGTAAACTAATTAGTACCGACCATTACACTATGAATATTTAGATGCAATGGGTACAACGCACGGGTTGATAAAACATTACACTATGAACATTTAAAATAAGGGCGATTTACATCTGACTACCTTTTTAGATGGCCTAATTACAGTTTAGTCCCTATTGTTTCAGATATTACAATGAAGGACAAACTTTGCACTGTCCAGAAATTATATTTACAACGAAGGACAAAAGTCAAACTCTCAGATGATGTCACTGGAGAGAGAGTAATGATATTCCGAATTTGCCATTTTATTTTTATTTTTCTTTTTTACCCATTTATTTTTTGCCTCACGTGGGTGGCACATGCTGGACCTCATTGTAATATATATAACACTTTTGGACTTCAGTGTAATAAATTTTCAAGCTTTCTAGAAAAAAATATTTATTCCAAAAAAGAAAGTATTTTCTGGAAAAAATATATTATTTTTCGAAAAATAAAAAAAAATATTTTCTGGGAGAAAAATTATATTTTTGAAAAAAAACATTATTTTATGGAATTTTTTATTTTTTTATAAAAATTTTAAAAATATTTTCTGGAGAAAAAAATTATTTTTTGGCAAAATAATATTTTTTCCGAAATAAAATTATTTTCTCGAAAAAATATTATTTTTTCGAAAAAATAAAATTATTTTCTGGAAAAAATATTATTTTTTCGAAAAAATAAAATTATTTTCTGTAAAAAAATAAAAAAAATATTTTTTTGAAAAATAAAATTATTTTCTGAAAAAAAATAAAAAAAATATTTTTCCGAAAAAAAATAAAAAATATTTACTAGAGAAAAATTTATTTTTTGGCAAAATAATATTTTTTTCGAAATAAAATTATTTTCTTGAAAAAGTATTATTTTTTGGAAAAAATAAAATTATTTTCTGGAAAAAAATAAAATAAGATATTTTTGCGAAAAAAATAAAAAAATATATTTTCTGGAAAAAATTATATTTCGAAAAAAAAATTATTTTACGAAAAAGAATATTTTTTAAAAGAAATGTATTAGCCAAACACTTTAATAACTCATAAGCTATTTGTTTCATATGAAATGTATTTTAAAAGAAATGTTTTATTCAAGTAAATAGAGGGGCATTTTCGTCTTTTTAATGGAAGTCAACACCAATTCAAATTTTTGTCCTTCGTTGTAATTTATGAAACAATAGGGATTAAAGTGTAAAGAGACCATCTAATAGGGTAGTTCGTTGTAATTTCCCCTTTAAAATAAATACAATACATTACATATAACTAATTACATAGACTAAAAGAATTCTACACGGAAAAAGTGTTACGGATGAGTCCTTATTCACATTAAAAGACTACATGTGAAAAGATTATTTTAATTGTAACTTTTAATGTAAATAAACTAATTTAAATACAAAATTTATGATAACATCACAATTAAATCCTCTAAAATAAATACAATATAAATTCTTTAATAGGCATCTAAATACCGTCATATGTTCATTCAAGCGTCTGCAACCAATGCTCATTCAAGCGTCTGCAACCGAAGACCGCGCATTGCACGGGTTGGATCAAGCCTCGTCTGTGATATTTATTAATTGAAAATTCCAAAAATTAATGGATACTTGCAATTAGTACTTTGTTTATATAAATATTACATTTGAATACTAGTCATTTATAATTTATCTAAAGTTAACAATAAAGAAATAAACGTACAAAACTATGAATAATATCAAATGTAGTTTGGTTACCTAAATATAAACAAGTGAATATTGATTTGTTTAAATTTACAACACCAACTACAAGCATTCAGACACTTGCACGTAGTAGTTTGGTTACCTGAATTTTCCATTTGGATACTAATTATTCATGTGCGCTAATTATTTTATATAAATAATATCTAGACAAGAAAAATTACGAATAATATAAAATTGCACTTTCATTATTTAAATAATAAAATTGATATTATTTATTGTTGAACACTGAATTGTTTAATGTTGCGACACTAATCAATGATGTGTGGATACTTGCATGTAGTAGTTTGCTTACAGAAATATAATATTTGGATATCTTTTATATTTATTCATTAATGCAATCTATACTTCTATTAAAAGAGAGTTGTGGACATGTGTCACTTTGTAAGTTTTTTAGTTTTTTATTTTAAAATATAGCTTATACATAGCGATTCATTCTTAAATTTCTCAAAAAAAAAATCAAGATATGTGTTGTGTAAGTTTTCTTCCACAACTTACACCTCATCTACCAATAAAAAAATTCTTTTTTTATTTTTTTTTGCTTAAAATTTTAAATGTTTAAAAAAATTTATATCAAATTTATTTTTAATAAAAAATATATAAAATTAATTTTTGTTTCATAATTTTCAACTAGACATCCATATGAATATAATAAATTTGATAGATTTACAGTAATGACCGATTGCACAAAAAATTTATATTAGAAAAAATATGAACATTAATTTTCAATAAATTAATTGATGCAAAATATATTGACTCATTTTTATGAAATTAGATTTGAGACTCATATTGCTTACATACAAAATAAATTATGATATTTATTTAATTATAATAACTAAAAATAATAAAAATATACATTGCACACACACATATATTAAGACTTAATAACATACTACTTTCGTCCCCAAAATTTATTCATACTTTTTTCGATATGTTCGGTTTATGCAATGAATACTAATTGACTTAACACTCCGCTAATGTGGTACTCTTTCTTGAATTATATTAAACCCCATACAGCTAAGGACGGACGTCGGTTGAGTTCTTAGATCTGATTGATTGCACCTGCAACTCTCACTTGCACTACCCAAAATTATGAAATTAGTTGTAGCAAGAATCTCATAACAAGAGACCCCCATCTTTAACAAACTTGATTATTAGTGTTCAATCATCCGGTGCTCTCTTGCTCTATCGAACTCTGACATCTTTCTGTTCTATCTAAAAATAAATTTTTCTATTGATTCCTGCGAATTCAGGATCTCTATAACCATGAAAAAAAAGGATTGCTTGTCCACTGCGAGGTTTTATTCATGTAACCATGCTCCATTGTTAAAGGAGATTTGACAAAAATAAAGAAATTAGGATGAAACTCTATTTAGAATATTTCTCACAATAAATGAAAAGAGATATTATTCTTAAAAGGATTGACACACACACACACGTCAACTACTTGTGTAAGATTTAAGGGATAGGGAGGGAGATCTAGGGCTGGGACCGGTTCGGTTCTTGGTAAAAACTTAAAGAATCGGAACTGGTTTTTAAATACATAAACCCGTTCCATTTTTGGCCACTTTTTTCAGGAACCGAATTAGAAACTGAAATCGAAAAAACTGATTTTTTCTTCAGGAACCGAATTAGGAACCGGAACCGAATTTAATGTGTAAAAATCGGGGTTTTCGGTTCTTTAGGAACCGAATTGTGCAAAAAAACCGAATTTTGTAAAAAAAAAACCCGAATTTTGAATAAAAACCGAATTTAATGTGTAATATTTTGAACAAAATACATTTAATTTGCTTCATTTAATATCTATATTATGTAAAAATTTATATATAATATTATTTTTATTATTATATATATAATATATATATATATATATATATATATATATATATAGAACTTGTTCCAAACCGATTTTTTCTAACATCATAAAACAGGAACCGGAACCGGAACCGAATTATTACAAAGAAACCGAATTAAGAACCGGAACCGGTTAATAATAAAAAAACCGGAACCGAAACCGAATTTTTCGGTTCTTAATTCGGTTCTTGCATTAAAATTCGGCTCTTCGGGTAAAAATCCCAGCCCTAGGGAGATCAGTTTAGCACGTGAATACCACCTACATTTATTCTCCATTTTAATGGTTATTCACATATTAACACAAGTTTATAAATAAAATTCTTAAAATTGTTGTTTGTGTAAATATTTTTAATTTGGTGTTATATATATAATATTTAAGTAAAATATATTACACAATGTAATTTACCCGTGATAATTGCCTCACCCGGCAATAATCCCATTGGATCAGTGGGGCTTGGGCCAAAATAGCGTGAATCTCTTGGGTTGGTCATGCCGACGCTATTGCAGGAAATTAACCAAAAAAATGTAGGGAACTTAAATAGAAATGATTATTTAGGTATAAAAAAATATAAATGAGTGGAGTTGAGTCGAACATAGTGATGTTCAAATTTTATTTTGGATATGTTCCGAACTTGAAGGTCGTGTTTGAGCTTGTCTGTTTAATAACCTAATCGATTCCGGACAAAATTTTATTTAGTTGAACATGTCGAGCTCGAGTTATTCGATATTTTTATATTTATTTTATTCTTTAATAAATGAATCAATCTCAAACCAAATTTAGATTTCTTCTGGAATGGCTCGCTTCGTTAATCAAACTCAAACCAATTTTTAGTTATAGATCTCTAGTCCAATATATATCGCGTAGTTGAATTCGTTGTCTATAATTCTACACCTGGATGAGATCCACCCCACATGCCAAAAAAATGAACAAAAAAATGTTTTCCGTTGCAAAATCCCATCATCACTGTAATTAGAGTAATGTGATACGTACATATATTTATACACATACATCTCATCTATTCATTTATTGTTGGACCATAATAAATGAATGAATGTGATGCATGTGTACACAAATATATGTACACATATATATGTACATGTAGCAATACACTTGCAATTATATTCCAGCACAGTATCATGCATGATCATCCTTAGTTGAAACATCTGTATACAGATAGAGCCGAGATGGATCAGATCAAACAGGAGCCCTCACAAGCTTCCCGTGCTTTGGATCTTTAGTATTATCTCCACCGTAATGGTCGCGCATAAAAGTATAACATGCAAGGGCCGACGTTGCTATGAGCATAACGATACACTGAGTACGCGAACTCATGCTTCTTTCCCATTGTTTCTGATAACTGCCCAAGTAGCCGGCTTTGCATGAATCACAATCGTAGCAATTCCGACCCTCTGTGGCCCACTTTTGACACTCATCGTCAGTCGAATTGAGCCCATATATAGGCGTCACCCAACGACCCCTGCTAGTTGGCTCTAGTCCACAACGGTTCGGAGGTGCGCAACAGCCAATCTGCCAATAAATTACGAGAGGAGCACAGAGTAAATACATGAATTTAAACTACATTAAAATATTTATTAGGCTTATTGAAAACTTTTAATTACAAATATCCCTTCATTTCCTAATAGAAGTATGGGTTTTTTTTATCATTGATTAAGGATTATAAACCGTAACTAATTTTCCCATATATTTAATTAATAGCAGAATTTTCTAATTAAATTCCGTTCCATCTATTCTTTTAGTAGTTGTACTAACATAAATATTAGATGATGGGCACTATTATCATGAAATCTGCTATTATACCCAAATAAGAATATGGGTGGAATAGGAATAAATAAATTGGTGAAATTTTGTAGATTGACTTGTGTTTTGTAACAATAAATCTTAAAGGACTTATATTAAGAATTACATCTTATATAAAAGAAATGAAAGCAATTGATGGTAATGATACACGTCATTTGTTTACTTTCACTTATAGATATGAGGACTTGTATCGTGAACTCCCGGAACACCTAGTATGATACTCATCTAGCTATATATATACATTTGTCATATTTATATACATCTGTCATATTTATATTACATTCAAAATTTTATATATAATACATCATTTTAATATGGTAAATGAGACATCATGCCAGGTGTTCCTGTGGTGCGGGGTAATATCTGCTTTTTCCTTTTCTGAAAACAATATGTGCCTATAAATCCAATAGAGGAAAATGTGGCTTCCAATGTATAACTATGGGCTATGGCTACTATATGTGGATGTCGATAATTAACACAACGGCATTTTTCGAGGAAAAATTAGAGCTATGTTTAGTGTTGAAATAGAGTAATATTTATATTATATTTTAAAGTAATATTTAGTGTAAAAATAAAGTTCAATACTTCATTTATCCCGATATAAGTGTAAAATTTAGTGTAAAAATAGAGTATTTTAGAAGAATAATTAGATCTGGTATATGAGTTAGTTGCGTAAATATTGATGTGGGTGTATAAAAATTATAAATAAACATTATTTTGAAATATACATGAAAACAAATTAAAAACATCTTATATTTCAAAATTTTAAAAGAGTACAATTTAATATTAGTACATGAATAAGGGAATCCTTCAAATATTTTAATGTTGATATGCTATTTATACACATAATGATCCTTATTCATCTTTAAAATAGTTTACTTGTTTGTTTGTCGTTCTATATAAAAAAACATTATATTTAAAAACTTAGACATTATTTACATACAATTGCTAACAACATCTAAAATACTTATTTAGCATTCCACATATTATTACCAATTGTATGTAAGTATCTTAATTAATTATCACTGTAATCAGACCTTCTCCTACCCCAAAATTTTAAAATATCATAATTTAATTATTTATTATTTAATTTAGACAAAAATCTATCAAATTAATCAGATTTTCAAGATTGGCAATAAAATACATATCACATACATAAGAATCTAAAAATAATAATTATTAACTTAAAAATACGAACTTTATTTAAATATAATTGTTAACATCATCTTAAGCATACAATTGACAACATCTTGTTGTATGCAAAAAATAATATCTGAGTATCTTGATTTTTAAGTGCATCAAACTCCATTCAAGCTCAAGTCTAAAAAATCATAACTTACTCATCTATTATCCGTTTTAAATAAAAATCATCAGATTAAACATATTTTTGTAATTGAATATATCTATACTATATAAAACTTATCCCCCTTAATTTAATGTGGAAGGGAGATTTATGTCACTTATTCATGTTAAAGGATTACATATGAAGAGACTATTTTAATTGTAACTTTTAATGTAAATAAACTAATTTAAATACAAAAGTTATGATAAACATCACAATGCAAATGCACCTTTTAATACACAAGGTGATTAAAATGAACTTTTAAATGATAGTATAAATTACGAGATGGTTAAATTTTAGCTATGAAATCTTAGATACAATTGGTGCATCGCACGGGTTAAATAAACCAAAAACAACCCCGGAGCAACATACGAGTTAGTAAAGCCTCATTTCATATAACTAATTACATAGACTAAAATAAAATGACAATATCAATAAAAAAAATATAAACTTCTCTAAAAGGCATTTTAATTCTGCCATCTGCTCATTCAACCGTCTGCCCAACATTATGTACAAAACACGTAGATATTCAACTAAAGACCGTGCATCGCACGGGTTGGATAATGGCTCGTATACCGTTAAATAGGACAATCATTAATTTGCCAATACTTATTATATGCAAAAACAGCATCTGAGCATATATTTAAAGGTCTCTTAATTTAGAAATATAATCAAAATCATTCCCACCTAAACACTGTGTTTAGCACTAACTTATCAGTTAGTTTATAAGCTTCAGGAGCTTTTTTGACTATTGATTAAAAGAAACTCGTTTCGTAAATGACTAGCTTCTCAAATCAGCTATCTTATAAGCTAGCTGATTGATAAGCTAATTTTTCAAGCTTATGAAAAAATGAAGCTAGCTTCTCATCTTTATATATTTCATATATGTTCGTGACCTAAATAAAAACATAGTATTTTTTTACATAAACACTCACTGAGTAATTTACATATTACAAATAAACTCACCATCCGTTAACTTTCAGGAAAAATTGAAGCTTCAGATGAGTCGTGGACCCGAAAAATTATGGTTAGTCTTATCATCACTCTATTACACTTGCTAATGAATTACTTTGTTATAAATATAATACAATAATTTTGTGTTTGATTTATCTTTTATATTTTACGGAATCTTTTTGATACATATTGTTGTTGTGAACTTGTTCGTAACTAAAATTATACACACAAATCTTATTCAGCGGCAATTTTAAACCATCAAAAACAACTTATCAATGACTTTTCAAAGTGACAGTAAACTGTGTATAGTACATATGTGTAATTTAAAGGTAATATATATTAAAATAATAATAGATAAAAATATTATTTTATAACAAATATTGTTAAAATATAATGAGAAAGTTTAAAAAATAATATACAAATAAAAGTGATGTCATTTTATGTAATTTTATAAAAAAAACAACTAACTTATCAGCTAAACATCTGCATTAAAATCAACTACCTTGTCAGCTACATAATCATCTACCTTATCAGCTAACTTATCAGCTAGTCACCGTCTAAATCTGAAATATTAACACCATTGAGGGAGTATTCCCAATTTTCAAAGGTGATAAACCTTTTGCTGTATTAAGTCAAAACATAAAAGTTAAAAAAATTCAGTGACCTCACTCCTGTATTTCTTGATATAGCACTTATTTTGGTTCTTGTCAATTTTGCCTATAATCATGTTGACGGGTATAAGGGGTATGTCCGCAACTCATAATTTTGTACTAAACACAATTCAATTTTGTTTTTTTTTTTAAATTTAATCTCCGTACCTTCAGATTGAAATAGAAATTCATTGTAACTCCGGTTCTATCAAGCTCAGCGGTCTTGTGAAATCATGAGTTTCTAGCATGGTTCCTGTACTCCCGTAAAAAAAAAGTGATTATGGTACCAGGTTTGTCCTACCAAAACCTGAAGAACGAAGTTCGAGTCCTGTAAAGGACCAAAAATTGGGAACTAGGTCCGCCGCAAAATTATGAAATTTGGGTATGGTCCTCGTACAACGTCAACA
This sequence comes from Orobanche coerulescens, assembly GCA_033398695.1. NCBI lineage: Eukaryota > Viridiplantae > Streptophyta > Magnoliopsida > Lamiales > Orobanchaceae > Orobanche > Orobanche coerulescens. The sequence goes on from CM065804.1 coordinate 212,113,081, forward strand.
AAAATGGAGTCTGATGTACCGGAGTTACAAGACCGGTCCTGGGTGTAGCGAGACTAGGCATGCGCCTAGGGCCCCCACTTTCCAGAGCCCACAGATTTTTAATACCCTTTAATAGGGTATAACGTTTTATGTTTGCAATACATAGTATTTTGTTAAATAATATTAGAACTAATATTATAAATTTGTTATGTTGTTAAACTAAAGCCTTCTTTTTTCTCTTTATAGGGACCTGTATTTACATGCAAGTTGGAAAAGAATTTTTAAGAAGTATATGAAGATAACTTGAAACAAAAGTTTGGAAAAAAATTTGATACCATTAGAATGTAATTGTGTTTGATATATTGTTTTTTCATTGAATTTGCATGTTTTTCTTGGAAGGACAAAATTATATATGAATTATATTATAACGACAAAAATGCCTCGTTTTTTATCTTCGCCTAAAGTCCCCGAATTGCCAGGGATGACCTGCAGAGTTGCAATGAATTCCCACCTTAAAATACGGTTTAACTCTTGAGAAGGACAAAAATCTGAAATTATATTCAGTACAAAATCATGAGTTGCGGGAATGGTCATTGACGATATATGTTCAAAAATTATAATGAAGAAAAAAAATTACGGGAGAAAAAAAAAATGAAAATGGGTAGATGGAAAAAGAGAGAAGAGTAAGAGGACAAACATCAATATAGACATCCTTCTGGTCCTCCGTCTGATTAACCATAATCCCACAAGTATCAATATCTTTGAAACAATTCTTGGCCGCAGAGAAATCCTTCCCGTTGGCTATGGTTTTCTGCATCACCGTCCCGTACTCCGGGAGCCAAACCCCATGGTCGGCCGTCCTGTAATACACTTGCTCCGGTGGGAGTCCCGGCATCATGGCCGAAACAAATATGCAGAACACGATGGTGGAAATTGTCGAGAACAGAAAAACCAAAATGTAAATAAACTGCAGGGCCTTGAGCTGAAAACACGTGCCGATAATCCCGATTACGGCGACGACCGAGCTGATGACGCCGATCCACTGAAACGAGGATACTCTTTGACGTAAGCATGAGTTGAAGGAGGATGCCTCGCTCAGGTTTTCGGCGAAAACAATTTGGTAGACTCCGAAAATCAGGATTCCGATGTTCAAAAGGGACATCAAAACTCTTGGGAAGCTCGACATGATTGATCCTCGAAGGTAATGACGTCTCGGGATGAAACGGGCAAGATTGAGTTAGAAGGACGAGACAGGTGGATTGTTCGTCCAGAAAATTAATAAGGATGATATCCTTTGTCAGAAAACGAATGAAGAAAAAAAGAAATGGCTGGGAAATAATTCCCAAATTACTGGATGTATATATATATTCTTTATACCTGTTATATTTATTGTGAAATTGTGGGCTTCACGATCTCTATGCTGAAGTTATATATGCCTAATATGTCGGGTGCAGAAAAAATGGTAGCTCTCAAAATTATGCCAAAAAATAATGTACTATACTTTAGTGAATTACTTTGTTGTTTTGGACAATTTTGGATGAACCAACAAAAATTATGAATATAACTCATGTGGAATGATTTAGTGGTACAATGGAGTAAGGAAATGAGATTAATATCAAGATGAACACGAGAATATAACGAGAAAAGCCCTTGAACAATAGTTCGCCGGTACAAAACCTCGGGAGGTTTAAGGTAACCTACCTAAAACCAAAAATGCACTTATATATTTTGCGGTGAGTACAAGTCGGATAGCATAAGAGAAGTTTACAGAGAGCTAGTGAATGTATAGTATGTGTAAATGTGACATATACTCTCTTTTTATACCCCTTACATGATAAAAAGAAAGATAAACAATATACTAAAAATTAGGAGGGAATATCGCCAATTATGGAGATTATGGCCGTTAGTTGATGTAGCTGGAGTTTGCTTATTGACTGGGTCTTATAACCACAGCAAGGACTTCGCAAAAGACTGAGTCTCCAATATCTCCACGGTTCCTGAAAAATAGGGATGCTGTTAACAGTTACCAGGTTGTCACGGATCAAGACGTTACGACTAGGATGCTGAATTCAGGATGTCGACATGCAGCGAGAAATTTATCCCAAACAATTGCCCCCCAAATTTTTTAATCATGAGACAAAAAAAATAAAGGGTTAGAAAATTTTAATTGAACTTATCCACCCGAGGGAGAGATTGAGCGGCTCAAGCTTCCTCGATAGTTGGGTCCTATCAAAGCTCACTAACCGCCCCTCCACCATACATATATAGTTCAGGGAGAAAACTTTTACGAGTGCGGAGAGAGCTCTTGGATGCAATTTCAGCTTCGATACGACGAGTTCTTGCTTCCTTTATTTTTGATTTCTAATTTTCGATAGCTAAGGATAAGAAGGTAGTTCAAGCCCCTGTTCTCTGTGAAGGTTTTAGTTACTTAGGGTTTATCGACCATCCTGGGAGTGAGATGTGCTCGATTACTGAATCTCAAATTGACGTTCTTAAGAAAAATAAAGCTTTTCCTGAAAATGCCATCTTTAGGGGCCCTGATCCAAAGTTTACCTCGGATTGTGTCTCTGATCAATGGGTGCGTTTCCTCGAATACCCATTCTTGATTGGCTTGAAATTTCCTTTTCCTCCTCTGATATCTAGGTTCTTTGAGGTCACTGAACTAATATATACTCAATTGATGCCCCATGGATGAAGAGTCTTATTAACCCTAGAAAAAATTAGGAAGGAGTCAGGTCTGGGCTTGGAGGAATTAGTCTTTCGTTGTGATATTAGGTCACATGGTTCAAATAGGTATTGCTTTAGGGTAAAAACCAGATCTGATGCTTTGGTGTTGAAGTTTATGGCTAATGATAGAGGATGGAAGAATAGGTTTTTCTATGTGATGAGAGATTCTTTGGAAGGAGGAGACAAGATTCTCACGGTGTGGAAGGATAAAGGTAGGAACTTGGCTTCTCTTGTCATTTTATCTTTCAATTATTTCTCGATCCTAACTTTTTTGACACGAATTTATCTTGCAGTGACCCCATAGAGTGAATTGTTCCCTCCAAAACCGAATACCTCGGATCTAGTATAAAAAGTTTGGAAACTACCTAGAAAAGGTTCGGACCTATCAAGCTGTTCCAGTAGAATTTGCTGTGGAAAGTACGGAAGTTGTTGAAGTTGATGAAAATACGAAGGTCTCAGGTGAAGCTAGTACAATCGAGATGTCAACTGGTACGATTTTTTTTGTCAATCTTTCACAATTTCATGATTCACACTGATTAATCTGACAATGCTTGAATGCAGTCACCCTATCCAAGTCTGATTTCAACATGAGCGATGTGCTTTCAAAGATTCAAGCGAAAACAGTGAAAAAGGAGTATGTAAAACCTTCTCTTACAAAGGTAGAGACATCACCATCCAGAGCAGCAAGGCCCAAGACAGAAGGAACAGAACCAAAGAAGAGGAAACTCGATGAAATCGAGATTTTGGATTTAGCTAAGAAAGAGGTTTTACAAGTCAAGAAAGCAAAGGAAGTGTACGAGGGGTTATCTGACAAGGTAAAATTTAGGAAATATGCCTTAAATTTCAGCATTTATTCGTTTAACAACATGAATTTGTTTTATAGGTTGGAAGTTTTGTTTGATTTTTTGGTGACTGAGGTGGAACTGAGGGATGACAGGATCAAGGTGTTAACTCAGAAAGCCGACGCTGAAGGAGTAAGGGCCAACAAAGCAGAGAAAGAGGCCGAAGCTTATGCGAGCGAAGTTAAGACGAAGGCTAAAGAATTGGAAGAACAGCTTGCCAATATGGTTGTGATTAAAGCTGAACATGTCAAAGAGTTAAGTGAGGCCAAAGAGACTTTCATGCTGGATGTTGCGAGGACCATGATAGAGTTCAGGATTCAAATGATGGAGTACTCCAAGAAGAGTCTTCATGTTGGATGGGATATTGAAGAAGAGAGTGCTAGGCTCGGGAATTTTGTTGGAGAAGAACAGGATGTTGGCGAGATTACTTCCGCCACCAGGAAGGTGATTCAAGACAAAGGTAAAGACAATCAGGTTGTCAAAGAGAAGGACAGAACCCAAGACAAAATGGAGAAAGAAGGCAAAGAAATTGGTGCTATTGAGGCTGCGGGCCAGGAGTGAAGGATTTAGGTTGTTGGTTTAAAAATAATTTTATTTATGTTTTGATTTGAATGAGGGGCGTCCTCGTAAACAATTTCATTATGTTTTGCAATATTTTGGCATGCCTCTGTTGGCATGTAGACTTAGTTTTATTTCTGTTGGCATGCATACAAGACATTAAGTATTTTAGTATTTGGATGTGCCTTGGTTTAGCACATAAACTTTTGATGCAGTATATGCGTGTTTACTTAGACTAAACATAATATAGTGTGGATATTTTGTTTTTGCTTATGAATTCTCATGGAGTTTTGATAAAAACTTTTCCTTTGAAAACTTTTGAGAGAATGAAAATTCTCTAACCTTTGAGAAGGTGTTTACCTTCTAAACTTTTGTACAACGGGTGCCATTGAGTAACACGTCGTGTTACGACCTTTGAAATTTATACTTAGTTCGACACTTAGAAAAGAACAAGAAGTCTTACAGTATATATAATGCTACATACTGGTCCCTTTATTACTTAACTAAGCACGAAAATCGTGCGCGAAGGCGAAGGTGTCAATAACCTTAATAACTTAGAAAAGATGTATAATCGTTTAAACCGTTGGAAAGTGTATACCTTGAACTTTAGATAGCTTGAAATTTCAAATGTCATACATGTTGATCTTTGACATATTAATGCTCCAACATGTTATCCACATCTTGCAAGACGGAAACATGTTAGGATTGGGTGTTAGCTTAGCTAACACCCCCCCCCCCCCCCCGATGCTTAAATCAGTACAATTTTATTGAAAGTAAACATAATAGAGAAAAAATATGAATTTAAAAATAAATTGAAATAAAATGTACCTGGATTAGGTATTATTGAAGACAACTTGAACTTACGTGTAGTAGGATCTAAGGTACACAGCGTTCCAACTTCTTGGAATTCTCTCACCAGCCAGGGTTGACAACCAGTACGATCCTTTTCCTGCTTATGCATCAATAAGGTATGGACCTTCCCATTTTGCTCCTAACTTTACTGCATTGGGCTCTTTGGTGTTCTGAAATACTCTTCTTAGAACCATTTCTTCTACGTGGAACCTTCTAATTCTGACATTCTTGTTGTAGGACTTGGAAATTTTTTGCTGATAAGCTGCCATCCTGATTCTTGCTAAGTCTCTAAGTTCGTCCAAGGTGTACAAGTCCTGAGCTAACATCTCTGAGTTGCTTTCTTGGGTAGCTAAACCATATCTAGCTATTGGGATTAATACTTCTATTGGTAGGACAGCTTCAGATCCAAAGACCAAAGAATAAGGGGTCTGGCCTGTTGCATTCTTAGGAGTAGTCATATCCGCCCAAAGTACAAGTGGTAACTCTTCTGGCCATCTTTATTTCTTCTTATCAAGACGCTTCTTCAGGTTGTTCACGATCAGCTTGTTACTAGACTCAGTTTGTCCATTGGCTTGAGTATGGATAGGAGTTGACATGATCAACTTGATTCCCCATCTTGCACAGAAATTCCTTGTCTTACTGTTTATGAAATCACATATGATTTCGGATGGGATTCCAAATATGCTAATAATGTTCTTCTTCAAGAATGAGATGACTTTTTTAACCCTAACTTGGACATAGGCTTTGGATTCTATCCACTTATAGAAATAATCCGTTATTGCTAACATGAACACCTTGCCCCTAGGGGACTTTGGCAGCTTGCCCACGATATCCATTCCCCACTGCATGAAGGGCCAAGATGATACAATTGGACACAAAGGCTCTACAAGTTGATGCAGGATGTTGTCGTGCCTCTGACATGAATCACACTTCTGGACATAAGCTAGAGCATCTTGACGAAGGGTAGGCCAGAAGTAACCGGTTTTGAGAGCTTTAGATGCAAGAGATTTGCCCCCAGCGAGGTTGCCATACTCTTCATCATGCAGATATTTCAGGATGTCCACGACCCTATCCGGCTCTATGCACCTTAGGTATATACCTGCAAAATATTTTTGAATAAGACATTTTCGATTATTACAAATCTAGATACCTTCATCCTGAATGCTCGAGGATTTTTGACATCTTGAGGTATGGTGCCATCTTGGAGGTATTTCAGGATAAGCTGAGTCCAAGATATCACTCCTTCTCCACTGGATGACGGTGGTTCTGAATCACCGATTCGGGAACATAGATCATGTTGCTCAATTGCTGGGTATTTGACATATATGATTGGAATGGTTGAGCTTAACATGGATTTGCATGCTCATCCTAAGTTGACCAAAGCGTCCGCTTCTGCATTTTCTTCTCGAGGAACTTGCTGGAAGGTGAACTCTGCAAACTGTCCTGCTAAAACTTTGACATGCTAGAGATACGCGGACATCTTGGGGTTATTTGCTATATAATGTAACACCCACAATCCGCTCAGGGATATTACACGTCGTAGAACCTTTCCTCAAGGATCTACCAGGCTGGTAACAACATCGAACATCTCAATAATGCCTTTGAGGCTAAAATGACTCAGTAGACTGATTTGGTCTTTCAATAAATACATACAACTCACTCACAACACATGCCCACACAGGGGTCGAGTACAACACACTCCCGTACAACGGGGAAAGAATACTGCATTGGAAAATAAAATACAACTAAACCAATACGACATCAATGGGTCCTCGTGTGATTAGTATCGTTCATCTTTCATCATCCTTCATGCCGACCCTGTGCTATGCTCCAAAACCTGAATGCAATACAGACATCCGCCCCCCCCCCCCCCGAATACTCGGGGGTTAGCAAAACTCCACTGTTTTGCTAGTACAATTATGAAATCATACGAAATATAACAAACAAATAGAAATCACGAATCGGGTACGACAAATAATTACAAAAGACTTCCCGAGAAGTTTTATTAATTAGAAACCATCAAAGAAGTGTTTGAATATAAATTCCTCATCTCGGGGATTTTTAAAAGTAGAAACCTTGTTGGACCTCAAGTCCTTTGTTGAAAAATAACCATTTCAAAATGAACGGGTCTCGGCCTAAAATCACTTTCCATAAAATGACCTTTACAAACCATTGGGATCTCATCCCAAATCTCATCAAATCACAGTACATGAGAATAATATCAAGGTTCGTTTTTCCAACATCAAAATCAACATCCAAATGATTAAACACAAACGACAAAAATACTCTGGTGCCATCCTAGCCAAGTAAGCCAAACGAACAACTTACCTCTTACACACTTAGTCAATGCATGCAATCATGAAAACCATTCAAAAGCACTCATTTCCAGAAATGCCATAATCAAATCACATTTGTGAAATACACCACAATTAACCGTGGATCCACCCCTCCGTGGACCCCTACCAAGACCCCGTCGGATCTAACCCATAGTGGTTAAAATCAAGCTCGCGGATCCACCCCTCCGTGGACCCCTACCGAGACCCCGTCGGATCTAACCCATACTGAGCATACAAACACACGTTACTCATGCAATACTAATATGCTAAGAATGTAAGCTCATCAAGAATACTTACTAGGGATGGCCACTTATCCGACACCATTATCAACTCTTCAAAACACAACAACACAATTAACATGGAATACACGATTCCACAACATTGATCCAATGGAAACATCATTAAAACCTTCAACGATCAAAATAATAAAATCAAAATCAACTCACACGAATCACAGTCACGAGGATAAACCAACCATCGTAAATCCAACATGTAAACTCTATTTGCAGGACACAACTCGTATAAGAAAATACTTGCCTCGAAACTATGATTGAAGCGAGACGATGAATGAGATACGGGCGGGCAGCCCCGAACTCCTGAACGTAATCAAGCACACGATAGCACCGCGAAAACTATGAAGATAACAACGCACGAATTACCAACACAAAATGATGACCGACTCGGAATCCTCGAGCACCTATAATCCTCCAGAAGAAACAACAAAACAAGATCACAACGAGGACCGATACCAACAACACTAGGAATTACATCAAGACATTGAAAGAAACTCATTGAAACATTTAATCGAACATTAAATGTTCAATGATTCCCAAGGAAACTCAAATTGTCAATCGAGTTAAACCAACTCGAAGTATGGATATACAATCCATAGAATACGATTAATAACATCATTGGACAACCATCGGTTTATCAAAACGAGATCGAGAATAAAACTCCCAAAAAGTCAACTTGAAGGAAAATCAAGAAATATACCTTGATTCGGCGAAGAACAATGGATTAAATGATGTTAAACACAATAATACTACTAAGATTAATCAAACCCATCATGGATTAATCAACAATACGGAACGAATCGGACAAAAACGCAAAACCCCCAAAATTTCTCAAAATAGGGTTTTAGGAAATCTCACCTTGATTCGCTGAATCAAAGGATGATATAGGATGATAAATTAGTAATATAAGCTCTATAACTTCGTGGATTCGTTGTCTAACAACATGGCTTCGCCTCCTCCGAACCTCCAGCCGCCGACAGAAAAGAAAGGAAATGAAAAACGAGTGAAAATGAGGCTGCTCTGTCATATATATACTGGGCCGGACTAGCGTGCGCTAGCCTTCCCGGACTAGTGTCCGCTATCGGCCAGTATCGGCCCAGAACCCGCGGCCAGGGCCCACACGATCTGGCACTGCCGACAAAACCTGCCGACCGTGACCTGCCCGCCCGACCCCGATAGCGTGCGCTGCGCGGATGCTAGTGCGCGCTAGCCGACCTGTCCAGTAACCTCTGGACTAAACAGCTCGTCCAGGTAACGTACGCTAGTCGGCCGACAGCGTGCGCTACACCTGCCGGTTAGCGTGCGCCACGACTGACAGTAGCGTGCGCTACTTGCCGATCCTACCAGAGTCCAGAACCTCAGAACCCCTCTGCCCAGATCCGATAGCGTACGCTGGCTGGTCGACAGCGTGCGCTACACCTGCCGAGTTAGCGCGCGCAGCCTTCCAGCCGCAGCGTGCGCTACACCGGTTTCTGCCGTACCTGCTCGGCCAGTGCCCTGCACTTCCGACAGTGCCGCACCTGTCCGGCCAGTGCTCAGCCGCCACGACCCGACGACTCGATTTCCGAAAACGTACGGAATGAACACGACGAAATGCTTGCGGACAACATCATCGATCCGAAATGAAATACCATGCAACAATTAATCACGCGCGGCCATAAAAAGGGTCGAGACAACAAATACGAATGCGGATGCCCACGACTTTGGGTAAATTACAAAATGGCCCAAAATGCCCGAAAATAACGATACGTGATCGAATAACCAAACCGAAGTTCACAACACGTCTAACAAAGTTAAACAGACTTACGGGAAACTCGAAACAGTAGTTTTGAACGAGATTCGCCAGAATCGAACTCGAGTGCGGAAAAGTCGCTACGAAACACGGAACTCAACAAAATGGCACCGAAACGATCTCGGGTGGAAAAAAGTGCAGAATTAATCATTCTCAGAATGACGAAACGGTCCCAAAAGAGTCGTCAAAATGGACTCTCGCCAAAAAAGAAAATGACCGAAAATCGAAAATTGCGGATATTACATACTACCCTCCTTAAAAGAAGTTTTGTCCCGAAACTTAAAACAAGTAGGGAGAAGCAATATCCCACCAGGAACAGCTCAACGAGATACACAAGAACCTTGCAACTTACACCCACCGGCAAAACGTTACAAGAACGGAAGGAGGCATACAACGCAAAAGTATGCTCAACGACAATCATCACCACGTCACAAGCAAGGACAAAACACGATCACCAAGTGCCAAACACCACCAACCGGATAACGCAATCAAGCCAATTATCCGAACCATCAAGCGACAAAAGGCGTCTACTACAGGAAAACACGCACAGAAGAATGAAGTGCACAACAATCCGCAAAGGCAACCACGGAAATCTCTGACTTCGTCGAAGTTCTCGAAAACCACACTAAGCATATCCGTGTCCCTTCGGAGCAGAGATGCAAACTCGATTCCCGAACCTCCTAGTTACTATATCGCAATGCACGGCTCGATGTCCTAATTGACCACAAATGAAACAGTTGACTAACGGTGAACGATCACTCTCCGTGTGTAACACCCCCAAGACATTCAGGGCATATTACAGCGTCGTGGACCCCACACTGTGGAATCCACCAGGCTAACGTACCAAACAAGACATTCGACAATGGCAAACAATCATTAATAAAACGACAATTCAAATAAAAGACTACAAACCGACAAATAAAATCCTGACGTCAAATCCATTTCCCCAAAACGGGAACACGACATTAACAAATTCAAACCGGAAGTACTCGAGTACTTAAACCAATTTATAATACAGAAATCCAAAAATCAGACATCAATAATAATTGACAGACAGAACACCAATAATCAACCACTGGACAATATCATGCTTGCCCATCATCTTCATACGGCTCGGGTGCTCGCTTGTCACCACGATCAATACCTGAAATACAAAAAGTATTTCCCCCATTTAAGAGGTTAGCGACAACTGCTAGTGCAAGTACAATCCATTTGAACTACATTCTAATCAGATGAATAATGCGCCAAAATCATTTTTTTTGAAAACGTTTTATATTCCGGAATATTTACAATGTACAATCACAAAACACATTATCTCCAACAATCATAATTCAAAGTTAACCTTGGTACGAGACTCACAGCCACCGTACCCCGCAGAGCCCCATCGGACATCCCTGGGTGGTTAACCACAGTTCATGATACGCACACACACGGCAATACGTATCCCTAGAGGCCCCGTCGGACCGTCCCTAGGTGAACATACACATATCCGTCCACAACAACCACGATACAGCCATAATTCAAATACTAGAACATGTAAACAAATGTAAAGTTCTTGCCTTTGTGACATCTTCGAAGAATCGGAAGTGAAAACGACTACGGTTGATCCGAATGGAAAACGACGGTCCCTAAACGAAGAATTAGCATAACTCAGTCCCGACGGACATCAATAATCGAAAGGAATACTCCCAAAACCCCGACTACAAATCACGACAATAGACGTTCAGTCGATACGGGCGAGGGTTTATGCAAAATCTCCCCGTATCAACAATACATGGATTAATTCGAGGAAAAACGGATTGGGAATCACCCAATAACAACAATCGATAAGAAGTTTCGCAACATACATGAACAATTCGGAGTCAATCACGAAAAACCCGAAAAACCCCCAATTTATACAAGTTAGGGTTCCTGAAGAAGATACCTCAGATTCGGACGATGGAGGATGATTACGCTGATGGTGATATGTTACTACGATTCTACGGTGATGAAACACGAAAAATTCTTCAATCAAAACTGAAGGAATCGCCTCCGGAGTCACACCGTGAAGAAAAATGAGAGAAAGGATAGGAAATGAGGTATTGGACCTCTGCCCGCTGTTTTAAAACAGCGGGCTGTTACGGCCGTAACAGGGGACACTTACGGCCGTAACATGGCCAATTTACGGCCGTAACTTCTGGGTGTTACGGCCGTAACACCTCTTGGGCAATGATCTTGTGTTCTTTGTCCAAACGATTCGGACGACCCGAAATGGACACGCTGCTCGAACCAAAAATACGACTACGAAGAATATTCGATGACGAGTCTAACCATCACAAGAAAACATCAATCCAACTACCCGGGAATCCGAAATACGCCAACGAATATGAAATTCCCTAAACTTATAGGAAATTACGAAAATGACCCAAGCGTCCGAAAATCACGATACGACGTCGGATTTGCAAACCGAAAGTCTCAACACGACCAACTCAGTCATACGAACTTGTACAAACCATGAAACCACGAAAATGAACGAGTTTTACGAGAATCGAACGTTCATACGGCAAAACATATCATAAAATGGAATCACGTGAAAACTTCATCAAAACTCGTCCAAATGGAAAAACTCCAAGAACAAAGTAGATTCGAAACGTCGAAACGGTTACAAGCGAGTCGATAAAAATAGACATACACCAAAAATGGAAACTTCTAAAAATGGAAAATTACGGATATTACATTCTCCCCCTCTAAAATAAAGTTTCGTCCCGAAACTTAAGAATCAAAAAGTTCGGGATGCCTCGAACGCATATCCTACTCTAACTCCCACGTCGCTTCTTCTACTCCGTGCCTCGACCATTGCACCTTAACCAAAGGAATGGTTTTGTGCCTTAACTGTTTGTCTCGACGCTCCCAAATCTTAACGGGCCTCTCCTCAAACGTAACATCCTTCTCGATCTCCACGTCTCCAAAATCAATAATGTGGGACGGGTCTGGAACATACTTCCTCATCTGGGAGACGTGAAATACGCTATGAACATGACTCAACGACGGAGGCAAGGCCAACCGGTACGCTAACTCGCCCACTCTCTCCAATATCTCGAAAGGTCCAATATATCTCGGGCTGAGTTTCCCTTTCTTCCCAAAACGGAAAACTCCCTTCATCGGAGACACTCTCAACAGAACATGATCTCCCACCTCAAACTCCAAGGGTCGATGCCTAACATCCGCATAAGACTTTTGTCGACTCTGAGCAGCCAACATTCTCTTTCTAATCAATTCAACTTTCTCCCTTGTCTCTAACACAAGGTTTGGCTCGGTACCAACTAGATCGGACGGCTCATCCCAACATATCGGCGATCGGCAACGTCATCCATAAAGTGCCTCATATGGTGCCATCTTAATCGACGCGTGCCAGCTATTATTATAAGTAAACTCAATTAAGGCCAAATGCTCCTCCCAGTCACTACTCCAATCTAACGCGCACGCGCGCAACAAATCCTCGAACGTCTGAATGGTACGTTCGGACTGTCCGTCAGTCTGAGGGTGGAAAGAAGTACTCAAACGCAACCGTGTCCCCAATGCCTTATGTACCGCCTGCCAAAAGTGCGATACAAACCGGCCATCTCTATCTGAAATAACGGTCCTCGGCGTACCATGAAGCCTCACTATCTGTGCGATAAAAATACGAGCCAACTTTTCTGGACCCCAAGTATCCTTGGTGCCCAGAAAATATGCCGACTTAGTCAGTCGGTCTACAATCACCCACACCATATTCATACCAGTCTTCGTCCTCGGCAAACCCGTGAAAAAATCCATAGAGATATCCTCCCACTTCCACTCCGGGACGGGAAGTGGTTTCAACAACCCGGCTGGCCGCTGATGCTCAATCTTGACTTGTTGACAAGTCAAACACTTAGCCACAAACTGAACTACCTCCTTCTTCATGTCGTTCCACCATAAATTCTTTCTTAAATCCTTATACATTTTACTCGAACCTGGATGGACTGAGTAAGGTGACGCATGAGCCTCTCGCATAATACTCTGTCTCAATTCCGAGTCGTTCGGAACACACAACCGACCACGGAATCTCAACACTCCATCCTCATGAATAACGAATCCCGGGGCTTTCCTTTTCCCTACACTCTCCCGAAGCTGAATAAACATCGGGTCCTCCAACTGTCCCGATTTAATGTCCTCGACCAGAGATGAAGAAATCTCAAGAGTACGCAACTGCCCGGAACTCTTTTGCAGTACAATCTCAATGCTCAACCTCATAAACTCTCGCTGAAGTCCCGACTGGGCCGTGAGTAACTCAAGCGCCCGAAGCGATACCGATTTCCGGCTCAAGGCATCTGCTACCACATTAGCCTTGCCCGGATGATAAAGGATCTCGAGATCGTAATCCTTAATTAATTCCAACCATCTCCTCTGTCTCAAATTAAGCTCTTTCTGTGTGAAAATGTACTTCAGGCTCTTGTGAACGGTGAAAATCTGACACGACGAGCCATACAAGTAATGACGCCAGATCTTCAATGCAAATACGACTGCGGCCAACTCAAGATCGTGTGTAGGGTAATTCAATTCGTACGATTTCAACTGACGGGAAGCATAGGCAATCGTCCTCCTGTGCTGCATAAGTACGCATCCGAGCCCTTGGCCCGAAGCATCACTATAAACTGAGAAACCATCATTACCACTCGGTAAAGCCAAAACGGGAGCGGTCGTCAACCGCTTCTTCAACTCCTCAAAACTATTCTGCCTCTCATCGGTCCACGCAAACTTCTCCGACTTCTGTAACAACTGAGTCAGCGGTCGAGCGAGCTTAGAGAACCCCTCGACAAATCTACGGTAATACCCGGCTAATCCCAGAAAACTGCGGACCTCCTTCACATTCTTGGGCGGCGCCCAATCCAACACTGCCTCTACCTTATGTGGGTCCACACGAACACCCTCGGCCGAGATCATATGACCGAGAAACATAACTTCCCGTAACCAAAACTCGCACTTTGAGAACTTCGCAAAAAGATGCTGAGTTCTCAAAATATCTAATACGATATGCAAATGACGGGCGTGCTCCTCCTCGCTCCTCGAGTAAATCAGGATGTCGTCGATAAAAACGACTACACATTTATCGAGGTACTCGATAAAGACTTTGTTCATAAGCTGCATGAACACGGCTGGTGCGTTGGTTAGCCCAAAAGGCATAACCACAAACTCGTAGTGTCCGTATCTCGTCCGAAAGGCCGTCTTCGGAATATCGGTATCCTTCACTCGGAGCTGATAATACCCCGATCTCAAATCAATCTTCGAAAACACAGTTGCCCCTTGCTACTGATCAAACAAATCATCAATCCTCGGGAGCGGATACTTGTTTTTGATGGTCACTTTGTTCAACTCTCGGTAGTCGATACACAAATGAAGTGACCCATCCTTCTTCTTCACAAACAAGACCGGTGCGCCCCAAGGTGAAGCGCTCGGTCGAATATTCCCCATGTCTAGCAACTCTCCCAACTGTTTCTTCAACTCCATCATTTCGGCAGGCGCCATACGGTATGGCGTCTTAGAGATCGGTGCTGCACCCGGCTCTAAATCGACGGTAAACTTAACTTCTCGGTCCGACGGGAAACCCAGCAACTCGTCTGGGAAAACATCATGGTACTCACACACTACCGGAATAGACGAAAGCTCGACTCCCTCTTCTTCTGATCTCAAAGCGTAACACCAATAGCCCGTGCAACCTCCTCGAAGAAGTCTCACCGCCTTCAAGGCGATGATCAGAAGTCTCTGGCTACTCCGCTTACGCCCCACAAAAGAATGCTCGGTACCGTCAGAGGCTAACATCGAAACCGTCCTCGTTTTATAATTCATGATCGCCACATGACGGTCCATCCAATCCTCACCCAGAATCAAATCCTCATCTCTAATATCTACCGCGATCAGATTAGAAGGCCAATCCCTCCCCGCGATACTCACAGAAAAATCTCTAATCTCACGGTCCCCCACGATGCTATCCCCGCTAGGAAGTTTAACAACAAAAGGCTCACAAGCAACAAGGCAATCAACATGCAGACGACGCACACAATCCATAGATATAAAAGAATGCGTAGCACCGGAATCGAACAATACGGAAACAGGATGATCAAGGATGTGGACGGTACCTGTAGCCACCGTCGCGTCAGGATCTCCTGCTCATCTCATCTCGTACACTCGGGGCGGAACAGACCCCGCACTAGAAGCTCCCCCTCTAGAAGGCTGACCACGTCCTCGACCTCTTCCAAAACTCTGCTGCGGCTGAGGAACTGTCGGTGCCTGATTCACACTTGGCTCTCCCGCAGCTGGGGCTGATATCTGAGTAACTGGAGCCCGAGCTGCATCCGTACAAAACTTAGCACGATGACCCATCCGACCACAAGCAAGACACTGAATCGGAGGCCTATCACACTCACTCATCATGTGGCCCGGACGACTACAGTTGAAGCACGTAGGACCACGAACGGAACCAGCAGGAGCAGACCTAGAACCGTTTCCTCGACCAACTGATGGCGGCCCGACTCGAAGACTCGCGAACAGGCCCGAGTCTTCGGATACCCTCTGACTTGCCTCCCGAAACCGGCCGTGGTTTCTCGTTTCTTTCCTTCGGTTTCCATCTCTGCCAGAAACGACATCTCATAAGCCATCGCCTTATTCTCGATATTCTTTCAAAGTCGTGCACCTGGACCGGACATGTAGTGGCGCACCTCGGTTTCATCCGCATATCAAAGTGGCGGATCTTATCAAGCTCATCTCGGACTTGGTTCCTCACATAATGCAGCTGTTGATTGTAGTCCTTGATAGCTTGAGAAATAGGAACGTCTTGGGGCTTAGCCTCAAAGAAGGCTCGGATCCTCCCTCTTTCAGCGAGGCGAATTCATCTTCCATCAGATCTCGAAACTCTGCCCACGTAGCTGCCCGGTCACGCGGTTTCACCGCTTGCCACCATGTTGTTGCCTCCTTGGCGAGGAAGTACTGAGCAATGGGTACTTTCCTCTCCTCGGAACAATTAGCAGCCTCAAATACTTTCTCCATCTCGAATAGCCAATTCTCCCAACCAGAAGGGTCGGAAGCACCATCAAACTATGGAGGACGCATACGAATCACGTCCTGAAGCAACTTATCATTGCCGTATCCAGTAGGCGGAACTGGGTTGGCATTAGCTTGGCCGACTAGAACGGCCTGAGTCAGTAGCGTCATCTGGTTCGCTACTTGCTGCAAAATGTTGGCCACTCCAACATTCTCATGTGCATTACCGGAGCTAGCAGACTGGTCCTGCTGACCTCCGGAACTAGGGGGAACACTGTTCGACAAAGAGGGCATCGCCGAATCAGTTCCCGAGTGATCGGACATGGCCGCCCCACCGGCTGCGCCACGTCCCCTACCGCGTCCGCGACCACGTCCACGTCCTCTACCAGCAGGAATTCTGAAGAATCAACGGGTAAGTACAATTCAAACGCAAAACGCAACAAGTTACTAAGACAGGAATAGAACATAACGGTGAAACGAGTCAAGTTAGGAAAAACTTACGAGCACCGGCGTATTGAGATGATGGCATAGCAGTGATACTGTCCCAAAAACGACACTTAACTAGACCCAAATAACCGACAGCCTAGGTATCCACAAACCTAAGCTCCGATACCATATTCTGTAACACCCCCAAGACATTCAGGGCATATTACAGCGCCGTGGACCCCACACTGTGGAATCCACCAGGCTAACGTACCAAACAAGACATTCGACAACGGCAAACAATCATTAATAAAACGACAATTCAAATAAAAGACTACAAACCGACAAATAAAATCCTGACATCAAATACATTTCCCCAAAACGGGAACACGACATTAACAAATTCAAACCGGAAGTACTCAAGTACTTAAACCAATTTATAATACAGAAATCCCAAAATCAGACATCAATAATAATTGACAGACAGAACACCAATAATCAACCACTGGACAATATCATGCTTGCCCATCATCTTCATACGGCTCGGGTGCTCGCTTGTCCCCACGATCAATACCTGAAATACAAAAAGTATTTCCCCCATTTAAGGGGTTAGCGACAACTGCTAGTGCAAATACAATCCATTTGAACTACATTCTAATCAGATGAATAATGCGCCAAAATCATTTTTTTTGAAAACGTTTTATATTCCGGAATATTTACAATGTACAATCACAAAACACATTATCTCCAATAGGGCTGCAAACGAACCGAGCCGAGCCGAGCTTTGATCGAACCGAGCCGAGTTTTAAATTTTTTTCTGACGAGCCGAGCCGAGCTTTCTTACCGAACAAAAATCGTGTTCGAGCTCGAGCTAATTAATAAATCGAGCCGCACACGAGCTGTTCGCGAACAACTCGAGCCGAGTCGAGCTCGATCCGAGCTCGAGCTATTCGCGAATAATTATATATTTTTAAATTATTTAAATAATATATTTGAATTATTTAAAATAAATATTTTAAAATAATCATTAAAAATTATATATTTTCAAATATATATAAAAATTAATATTTTAATATATGAAAATTATTTAAAAAATTATTAATCTATAATATAATATATAAATATTATAAAAAATAATTTAAAAATATATTTATTAATCGAGCTTAACGAGCCGAACCGAGCCGAACCGAGCTCGAGTCGATCTCGAGCCGAGCTCGAGCCGCACATGCCCAAGCTCGGCTCGAGCTCGTTTTCTTAACGCACAGATTTTCGAGCTCGAGCTCGAGCTCGAGTTCTTAACGAACCGAGCCAAACCGAGCCCTTAACGATCCGAGCCGAGCTTTGTTCTCGAACAGCTCGGTTCGTTTACAGCCCTAATCTCCAACAATCATAATTCAAAGTTAACCTTGGTACGAGACTCACGATCACCGTACCCCGCAGAGCCCCGTCGGACATCCCTGGGTGGTTAACCACAGTTCATGATACGCACACACACGGCAATACGTATCCCTAGAGGCCCCGTCGGACCGTCCCTAGGCGAACATACATATATCCATCCACAACAACCACGATACAGCCATAATTCAAATACTAGAACATGTAAACAAATGTAAAGTACTTGCCTTTGTGACATCTTCAAAGAATCGGAAGTGAAAACGACTACAGGTGATCCGAATGGAAAACGACGGTCCCTAAACGAAGAATTAGCATAACTCAGTCCCGACGGACATCAATAATCGAAAGGAATACTCCCAAAACCCCGACTACAAATCACGACAATAGACGTTCAATCGATACGGGCGAGGGTTTATGCAAAATCTCCCCGTATCAACAATACATGGATTAATTCGAGGAAAAACGGATTGGGAATCACCCAATAACAACAATCGATAAGAAGTTTCGCAACATACATGAACAATTCGGAGTCAATCACGAAAAACCCGAAAAATCCCCAATTTATACAAGTTAGGGTTCCTGAAGAAGATACCTCAGATTCGGACGATGGAGGATGATTACGCTGATGGTGATATGTTACTACGATTCTACGGTGATGGAACACGAAAAATTCTTCAATCAAAACTGAAGGAATCGCCTCCGGAGTCACACTGTGAAGAAAAACGAGAGAAAGGATAGGAAATGAGGTATTGGACCTCTGCATTGCTTTAAAGCAATGAGATTCACAACGTAACAGGGGACACTTACGGCCGTAACATGGCCAATTCTGGCCGTAACCAAGGTGTTACGGCCGTAACACCCCTCTTGGACAAGATCTTGGCATTTCTTGTCCAAACGATTCCGGACGACCCCGAAATCCGGACCTGCTATCGAACCAAAAATACGACTACGAAGAATATTCGATGACGAGTCTAACCATCACAAGAAAACATCAATCCAACTACCCGGGAATCCGAAATACGCTAACGAATATGAAATTCCCTAAACTTATAGGAAATTACGAAAATGACCCAAGCGTCCGAAAATCACGATACGACGTCGGATTTGCAAACCGAAAGTCTCAACACGACCAACTCAGTCATACGAACTTGTACAAACCATGAAACCACGAAAATGAACGAGTTTTACGAGAATCGAACGTTCATACGGCAAAACATATCATAAAATGGAATCACGTGAAAACTTCATCAAAACTCGTCCAAATGGAAAAACTCCAAGAACAAAGTAGATTCGAAACGTCGAAACGGTTACAAGCGAGTCGATAAAAATAGACATACACCAAAAATGGAAACTTCTAAAAATGGAAAATTACGGATATTACATTCTCCCCCTCTAAAATAAAGTTTTGTCCCGAAACTTAAGAATCAAAAAGTTCGGGATGCCTCGAACGCATATCCTCCTCTAACTCCCATGTCGCTTCTTCTACTCCGTGCCTCGACCATTGCACCTTAACCAAAGGAATGGTTTTGTGCCTTAACTGTTTGTCTCGACGCTCCCAAATCTTAATGGGCCTCTCCTCAAACGTAACATCCTTCTCGATCTCCACGTCTCCAAAATCAATAATGTGGGACGGGTCCGGAACATACTTCCTCATCTGGGAGACGTGAAATACGCTATGAACATGACTCAACGACGGAGGCAAGGCCAACCGGTACGCTAACTCGCCCACTCTCTCCAATATCTCGAAAGGTCTAATATATCTCGGGCTGAGTTTCCCTTTCTTCCCAAAACGGAAAACTCCCTTCATCGGAGACACTCTCAACAGAACATGATCTCCCACCTCAAACTCCAAGGGTCGATGCCTAACATCCGCATAAGACTTTTGTCGACTACGAGCACTGACATTCTCTTTCTAATCAATTCAACTTTCTCCCTTGTCTCTAACACAAGGTCTGGCTCGGTACCAACTAGATCGGACGGCTCATCCCAACATATCGGCGATCGGCAACGTCATCCATAAAGTGCCTCATATGGTGCCATCTTAATCGACGCGTACCAGCTATTATTATAAGTAAACTCAATTAAGGCCAAATGCTCCTCCCAGTCACTACTCGATCTAACGCGCGCACGCGCAACAAATCCTCGAGCGTCACGAATGGTGCGTTGGATCCGTCGATCGAGGGTGGAAAGAAGTACTCAAACGCAACCGTGTCCCCAATGCCTTATGTACACTTTGCCAAAGTGCGATACAAACCGGCCATCTCTATCTGAAATAACGGTCCTCGGCGTACCATGAAGCCTCACTATCTGTGCGATAAAAATACGAGCCAACTTTTCTGGACCCCAAGTATCCTTGGTGCCCAGAAAATATGCCGACTTAGTCAGTCGGTCTACAATCACCCACACCATATTCATACCAGTCTTCGTCCTCGGCAAACCCGTGACAAAATCCATAGAGATATCCTCCCACTTCCACTCGGGGACGGGAAGTGGTTTCAACAACCCGGCTGGCCGCTGATGCTCAATCTTGACCTGTTGACAAGTCAAACACTTAGCCACAAACTGAACTACCTCCTTCTTCATGTCGTTACACCATAAATTCTTTCTTAAATCCTTATACATTTTACTCGAACCTGGATGGACTGAGTAAGGTGACGCATGAGCCTCTCGCATAATACTCTGTCTCAATTCCGAGTCGTTCGGAACACACAACCGACCACGGAATCTCAACACTCCGTCCTCATGAATAACGAATCCCGGGGCTTTCCTTTTCCCTACACTCTCC